>OY720205.1:19350152-20550152 GCA_963082605.1 Rhodophaea formosa | reverse complement strand
CTATAGCCTAAGAAAGGAGGTGAGCTACTTATAATTACGATAATGCAGGTTAAGCAACTCTAACCATGGTTCTAATTAGGATGGGTGGCCAAAACTAAAACGGCTGGATAGATTAAAACGAAATTTGGCCCACAGATAGGCTATAGCCTAAGAAAGGACGTGGGCTACTTTTAATTACGATAATGCAGGTTAAGCAACTCTAACCATGGTTCTAATTAGGATGGGTGGCCAAAACTAAAACGGCTGAACCGAATAAAACGAAATTTGGCACACAGAGAGGCTATAGCCAAAGAAAGGACGTAGGCTACTTTTAGTTACGATAATGCAGGTTAAGCAACTCTAACCATGGTTCTAATTAGGATGGGTGGCCAAAACTAAAACAGCTGAACAGATTAAAACGAAATTTGCCACACAGAGAGGCTATAGCCTAAGAAAGGACGTAGGCTACTTTTAGTTACGATAATGCAGGTTAAGCAACTCTTACCATGGTTTTAATTAGGATGGGTGGCCAAAACTAAAACGGCTGAACAGATTAAAACGAAATTTGGCACACAGAGAGGCTATAGCCTGAGGAAGGACATAGGCTACTTTTGATTTCAATAGCGCAGGTAAGGAGCGGCCGCATATTATCAGAAATTTCTGTTAGAAAAATTCTGACGCTTGCCGGAAGGCACTCCGTGCATACATTTTGTATTAGCTCCCGCACACTGTTAGAAAAATTCTAACGTGTCGTCCGTTTCTGATGCCCGCCGGATGGCACTTCAGCCGGACGTCAGAATTTTTTCTGATAGAAATTGCGGCGTGTTTTCCATACATTTTGTACTAGGCCCCCCCGCACACTATCAGAAATTCGCGTCAGTTTACCGTCCGCCGCCGTACGCTGCACACGTGTTTGTTGTATTTTAGGAACCTACGTTCTTGACGAAAATGAGTTAAATCAAGATTTAATTGCCGATGTGGAAAAATATCTATGTTTGTGGAACGCGATGTTGAAAATGACCAGAATAAAATACACAGAGACTTAGCTAGGAAGCGAATATGCCAAATATTAATTGAGAATTGAAATCCATATTTCAATATCAAGGTTTTTAGGGTTCCATGTCCAAAGCGTAAAAACGGGATCCTATTTACGAGATTTCAATGTCCGTGTGTCACCATCATACATAAACCGTTGTTTGTTTGGTTATTCGTATGTGTAAGTAGCCAACACTGGTGTCAGCGATATTTCAAGCTGCCTTAAGGCATCTGACATAGCTAAACGACTGACATCAATGATGACAGCCGCTACCAACGGCTTAACGTGCCTTCCGAAGCACGGAGGAGCTCGAGATATTTTTATGCCACTTGCGGTCACCCATCCAAGTAGGGACTGCACCAGGGGTTGCTTAACATGCGTAAGCGCTCATAGAGCTTACACCCACTGGACCATCGGGCTCCTCAAATACCTCTCCTCATAAACCGTGATTACTATACAGTTAAAATTTTCATAGATGATGAACTTATTTGCTTTTGCCGTAAACACTAGAATCAGAATAAAATCCTAATACAATATTATACGAGTAAATGCGAAAGTGAGTTTGTTTGTTTGTTTCTTTGTTACGCTTTCACGCCCTACGAGTATCTACTTAACCGATCATCATGAAATTTTGCATACACATAGGTTAGAGTACTGAGAAGGACATAGGCTATAATTCACGCGGGCGAAGCCGCGGGTAACAGCTAGTAATATAATAAAAGTAAATTTATTTAACCTTTGACGAGGAAATATGTGTATTGGATATGTATCATGCATTAATTTTATCAAAAAAGTTGTTTGCACTGCATAAATTATTAATATTGGTTGCATTGCTTTAATAGCGCTTTCGTATGTTAAGCAACCCCGGGCGCAGTCCCCACTTGGATAGGTGACCGCAAAAGTCGTTAAGCTATGTCAGATGCCTATAGGAAGCTTGGAAAGTCGGACATTAGTGTTGGTTACACACGAAAATAAACAGTGGTTGTACACTAAATTATAAGTCTACTAGCTGTTACCCGCGTGCTGTATAGCCTATGCCCTTTTCAGTACCCTAACCTATGTGTACGCAAAATTTCTTGATGATCGGTTCAGTAGATAGGCGTGAAAGCGTAACAAGCAAACTAACTCACTTTCGCATTTATAATATAAGTTAGGATTAAACTAGCATCAATGAGAAAATCAAACAGCAAATTCCTTCCTAACATATTCAAAACAACAAAACTACACAGCACAGCGTAAACTTAGGACAAAATGTAAACTTACGCTTTGCCGCTTAATTGAATTATTCGTACTTGTGGATTCCGCATTTATATTATTATGCATGGATCACGCTTAGAATGAAAGGACAATCAGACGATAATAGGAACGAAGAAATATACATATGGAGCAGAGCGAGTTGCTGTGCTCGACCGCCAAAAAGAGAAGACGTTTCCGCTGGGCAAGAATGCGCCCAGGGAATACGTACACGGCTCCGATTGAGTTCTGTCGGAGGTTCTATTTATGTGCCGGAATAAAAGAAACTGCTTGCGCGTTTTAGAATAATTCAGCGCCATCTTGTGAGGAGTCTTGAAGTTATTTGTTATGTCACCATATTCACCGTTAAGTTTCCGTGTAGTACATAGTAATCACGTTTTTACCCCTTACGGGGTATAAAAAGTCTTCTACTAAGACCCGGACCCACATACCACCAACAGCAAAAAATAATCAAATTAAAATGAGCCGCAAGGGGTATAGCTTCATGTTCTATATGTGAGAGCTAGAAAGAAACTTTGATATTACGATGGATCGGTCTTGCTGTGGTATCATGCGATGCCATGTCTATCTCCTTTTTCTTTGATCTATAGGACGCTCAAACTTAATGTCCCTTTTAAGAGGAAACTTCACAAATTAAGATGAGTCGCAAGGGGTTATCGTGGTGTCGTGCGTACGAATTCATTCGGAAGTCATGAGTAATTTAGTTTCGAATGGCGTCAAACTAAGGAAATGGAGTACATACATAACATACGTATTACTAGTAGGATATATGATTGAATATTAATATTAAATAAACGGGGATTATTAGCTCTGAAAGAAGTTAAATGTAAAATTTTATTTTGAGTTTCGGTCACATAGGAAAAGTTGTTTATATTGACGGGCTAAGTGGATCTGACAGCGGTTTCTTAAACTATTGTATATATTTCGACATCGACGACTGTAATGTAAATAAAAATTTATATTTATTTTCTTAAGCATTTCTCTTTTAAACCGCAACTTTATGGAGTTTAATTTCATATTTCGTTAGTAATAAAATAACTGCTGTAGAATACCGAAAACAACTTTATGAATATATATTTGCTTTAAGTGTAAAAAATACATTGCTGAATAAAAATTCAGTTTTTGTTCTATCGGCAGTGCCCAGACTAAACAAATTTAAAAACATAACGGCTTCATATGATTTTTGGTTCATGTTCTATTCTCAAACTATCAGGAACTTCTCCAAAAATATATAACAAGTTGTAAAGGAATTTCACTAGATTCAATATCGGGCGAGACCAATATCTTGCGAGTGGAACAAAGGGGCACCATTTGTTTTGTTGTTGAAAATCACAGAGCAGGAAATATGACTGTTGCTCGCACGCTACTAGAAACGCTTTTTCCACACATTTCATACGAAACAAACTTGTCATTTCATACGAAATAAGCGGGGTGGTATAGACTGTTTATTGAAGTTTCGGGTTTCAAGGTTATGACGGTGTGGTTAAAGAGGCCTCTCCAACCCGTCTGGCCAGCGTGGAGAGTGTAGGCCAAATCTTGTGACTGCTCCGGCTAATATATGGCTCTGGCAGTACAGAGAGGGGCATACTCCAGCAGTGGAGACAAAAGGCATGATGATGTAGTAATGCAAAAATCTGCTATTTTAAACTTATTTGTGATAAAGGTTACATAAGAATTTTGTTTATTAGTCTTTTTAGGTACTGTAATGATGATTATACGATGGCACATTGGGGTATTTTTTATGTTTTTAAACACAAACTGGCAGGCTACTCGGCCTGCCAGTTTGTTCTAAAAATGCGATTTTCGCCTTCTAGCCGGCCGCGGGTCGACACGCGGTATTATTATTTCTTTCGTCTCTAGTTATTCAGTGCTCTGTGTAGGAAACCTTTTTCGAACCGTTCGGGCTCGCGACGCCCCATTTCTTTGATGATCACTAGGCCATAAGAAGGTATCTATAATAATATCACTACGACTTTGCTAGTTTGTAGAATTTATCCAAAAAAGCCTTGTGTCTGGTAGCACGCTGAAAAAAACCGTTTCCAAATCATTTTACTTCATGAATTCCATTTCTTTGACGATCACTAGGCCATAAGGAGGTATCTATAATAATATCACTACGAGTTTGCGAGTTAGTAGAATTTATCCAAAAACGCTTTGTGTTAGGTAGCACGCTGAAAAAAACCTTTGCCAAATCATTTTACTTTGTGAATTCAATTTCTTTGACGATCACTTGGCCATAAGAAGGTATCTATAATAATTTCACTGCGAGAAAACGAGTTAGTAGACTTTATCCAAAAAGGCTTTGTGTCTGGTAGCCCGCCAAAAAAAAATTGCCATATCATTTGACTTCATAAATTCCATTTCTTTGACGATCACTAGGCCATTAGAAAGTATCTTTAAATAAAACCAGTACGAGACTGCAAGTTAATTAATCTTTTGCCAAATCGTTTTACTTCATGCATACATTTTTATTCGTTGAGCTATGAGAAGAGATCTCAAAAATAGGAATATCATTGAAAGAATTACGTGGCTAACTCAAAAACTCTTTAAGATAGGCCTCAAACTTCTCCTCTAGGCTAGTTACATTTTGCCCGTTCCTTTACAAAACAAAGAGTTTAGATTCAGCAAAGGAGCCGCTAATATAATCTCCATCAACTCCATGAGGCATTGATGAAAACGTAAAAAAAATACAACTGGGGAAAAAACTTGCGGGTCGACTGTATAGAAAAAGGATCCAAAAACATCCTAATAATGCGTAGTGCCTGCTGGGCGATCGAGCTCACAATTTGATACACATAAATATTCCTAACATTGTTATATCCTTTCGAAGTCCTCAGCCGATTTAGCGACACGCCATAAAACGCCATCCATTCGAGTTACATTTTCCCCGTTCCTTTACCAAACAAAGAGTTTACCTGAAGCGAAGGGGCTGCAAATCATTGTGATTCACAACTCATTTTTTGAGGTAGGATAAACGCCGATTTTTTTGTGGATTATCGATATTTTTAATGAAGACTTCGAGACATAAAGTTGCGATCGGGGTCCGGGACTGCAAACAAAGTAAAGGTTGCTTTAAGCGATAAGGCCGGCCTTTGGAACTAAATTTGTTTAGATAGTGTATTCTTTTATTGCGATGCTACGAAGAGCTACTGCCGAGTTGCTACATAAGCTTAGTATTATGACAATATATCACTCACCATCTACCCTATAAATGTCGCAGGAACTTTCTCTATAATTCCAAAACCTCTCAATCACTCCCCGGTTGAGGCAGAAGAGATGTCGGAACAATATGGTAAGCTGTTGAGGAGCGAGCGATCTACATAATATCAAATACGTGATTGCAATACAATGTTTATTATAAGGAATCTTTTAGAAAAAACCGGCCAAGTGCGTGTCGGGCCACGCGCAGTGTAGGGTTCCGTAGTTGCGTATCACAACTTTGAGTTCACACTGTTTACACTCGCACCTCACAGTTTAACGACCAAAAACATCTAACAATGAAAATGTATGAAATTTTACATTTTCGAGCGCATTTTATAAGTTGGTTGCCCATATTTTTTTAGTTTGTACTTAGTGCTCAGCTCTGATAGTTTCCTTTCAACTTCAGTATAAATACTACTGCTGTAATTTTTTTCACGTATCCATATATAACCGTTTAGTAGATAGAAGGGGAGGACACTTACTTCTAACAAAAATTTGCACTTTAAAACCAAATATTTCAGAAACGGATCCCTTAATCGAAAAATGGTGTTCTCAACCTCACAATATTTTTTAAAGACCTAGAAAAAAAAATATTACTCCCTCTTTACCTGTTTGGGAGCTACAATAAAAAAAGTTTTTTCAAGATTTTCTTCCACCACTTTTTTGACAGACAGACAGACAGACATGGCGAAACTATAAGGGTTCCTAGTTTACTACGGAACCCTGGAAAGGAATTCAGTATACTTGGTACATAATGATTAAAGTAGTGAGCCCTAGATTATTATGTAAAACGAAGCTATCTGCGAATATTAACACAGTATAGTGTCCGAAGCTTTAGGTGTATAAATTACGTAATTAACGCGATAAAACCGAATGAAAAGTAATTTTATTTAAATGTTCACAATCGCTAGAACCTTACAACTAAGCTGTTTTTATTTTATTTTTTGAGTGAGGTACGCCATCAGTATTTGCAATTTTACACACAATATTCAAAGCTCGTCAATACACTAGATAGTATACATAACATTTACTTGGGTATCAATTAAGCGAAATAAAATTTTAAAAGTATGATTGTGGATTATCCATCGAAGTATGTTGTTTTTTTATTTATGGGATTATCAATCCTTGCTGCAATAGAGTGGCTTAAAAAGACGAGTAAGTAATTAATAACAACATGTCAATACATCATTCACCCTCTCGCTTATACACGTCACATAAACTTTCTCTATAGTTCCACAACTACGAGTACCTTTCAATCAGTCCCCGTCCTCGCAAGGGAGTTCTGTCAGAACGATATGGTAAACTGTGGTTAAGCAAGCAGTCTACATAATATCATCATCATCATTTCGTGTAGGTGACACGGTCAATCGACCATGCACACCCTGGTGTCAGAGTTCTTAAATATATTTATGTAATTACATAATATTAGATACCTACATGATAACGATACAATGCTTCTCAGAACATGTTATTCTTTTGGCATAGAGAATTTATTAAATTCAGTAATAATGTTTTAAGTAGTGTGCTTAGTTGTTTAATATAAAGCTGTTTCAGCGAAGAACTGTGAGAGAGGCGCTTAAAAAGCGCTGTATGAGTCGCCGGTGTGAGGCGCCACCTCCGACAAAAATTCATTCAGGGATAGATAGAACGGAGAAGACACCTAAAATATTATTTGTAGGTGAATTTAGGTACTCATACAGTTAATGTAACGACAAAAGTGTACTTTGAAATACTTATGTTTGTATTAGGTAATAATTATGTATTAGCTAACACTTAAGGTCAAAGTAAAGGGTGTTCATCCTTCACTTCGTGAAGTTTTCCTCCAAGGGTTAATGTTCTTGAGATAGGTACATAAATAAATAATAAATTTACCATTCATTTCATTAAAAAGCCGAGTAAGTAATTAGTACCAAACTCCTAAGATCTACAGCTCACAGAGCCTCTAATAAGTAAAAATAGGTCAATATATCACACACCCTTTCGCCAACGCCTTTCTCTATAGTTTTACAACTACGAATACCTCTCAATCACTCCCTGTTCTCGCAAGGGAGTACTGTCAGAACGTTATGGTAAACTATGGCGAAGCGAGTGATTTACATTCATATTGACGAGCTCCGTGGCGCAGCGGTCATCACGCCTGCCTGCGACACGGATGGTCCCGGGTTCGATCCCCGGTCAGGTCAAGATGGAAAACGATCTTTTTCAGATTGACCTGGGTCTTGGATGTTTATCTATATATGTATTTGTTATAAAATATAGTATCGTTGAGTTAGTATCCCATAATACAAGTCTTTCATAAGAACTTACTTTGGGGCTAGCTCAATCTGTGTGATTTGTCCGTATATATATTTATTTATTTATATTAGATATGCGATTGCAATATACTGCTTAATGTAAGGTAATTCTTTTCAACAAGATAAAAAGATCGTAAGTTCCTCTATGATAATCCAAAAACCGACTTAAATAGCTAGAACAAGTTTTATAGTGCTATAAAGCCAAGACCATTTGCCCTATAAGTTATTGCATAAATATATTTTAATAATTTATTCAAACTTCCTAAAATAAAATAGGTATATTGAAACGATATCGAACTATAAAAATCTCGCAGGATTTAATAACCCTAAACTATGTACTGTCAATAAAAAATCACATTATAATAAATAATAAATAATAATAAATAAATAAATATATACGGACAAATCACACAGATTGAGCTAAATAAAAAACTATTATAAAAAACCCGACTGACGTTTTTGATAGTTGACGTCCGCTATATTGTTTTTTTCTGACGTTACATAGCCTATGACACTCCGGGGAAGAATACAAATCCGATGACACCTTATACTTCAAAATTGGTCACGGCGATGAGGCTAAAGGAAATAATTTAAGATATTTTTAACAAAAAACAAAAACCGATTTCAACCCTATCAATATTTTTTAATAAGCATAAGAAAAAAATGTAAATAAGTGTGATCCAAACGGCATACCCGTAAACTTTTTTTTTGGTTGTTGTGTATTTTTTTCAAAAAGCGCTCGACACATTTCGTTAAAAATTTAATGGGACCATATGTAAAGTATTACCTATCGAACAAGAAAGAATTTCTTAAATCGGTCCAGGCGTCTTCGAGAAATCGGGGAACATACATAAAAAAAAATAAAGATTACGACAAATTGTAAACCTCCTTTTTTTTGAAGTCGGTTAACAACAACGGAACTTAATTACAAACATATATATACATACAAACATAACATGAGCGAAGCGAAAAACATAACTACCTAAAAATATATAAATCTAGAGATGCAAAATGATGATGCGCAGATCGTAAAGGCCGATCGAGGGAATGGGCGAATATCGGAGAAATCATTTTAATAGGTGGCTAGCAACCCATCACTGGATGTCGTAGAAGGCGACTTAGGAAACATAAGCTAAACAAAGCTTATGAACATCAGGAATCCTCTCCGACCCGTCTGGCCAGCGTGGAGAGTGTAGGCCAAAATCCTCTGACTGCCCCGGCCCATATATGACTGGCAGTACGGAGAGGGTTGTGCTCCTGCAGTGGAGACTAAAAAGACCTGATGATGATGATGATGGGTTCACCATCACTATTTTGATTCCGTTCTCCACCTAAACGCCCATCAACATGCTAAACGCGGCCTTAAGGTTTTATATACCTGGGCTCTGTCTACCCCGCAAAGGAAAAAGTCGTGATAGTTTAAATGTTCAAAAGTTGCGTAAATTTACCTTTACCGTTATGCGTAGGCGACTCATCAATCATCAAGAAAAACAGCGCTCAAATAATTTCATTGGGTAATTGTTTTTAAATACCACCTTTTATAAAAGTAACAATGGATGTAGTAGCTGCTAATATAAATAACGAACAAACGGACACCTGGCCTAATCAAGCCGTTACGTATATCGATTGCCATTGGCATTCCTTAGCACCCGCCACTTGACATTTAACTACTTTCTTTTAATACTATCCACCTGCCGCTCGCCGTATCAATGTTACTTTCATCATTAATGCTTTCTGGTAGCTTCTAAATAAAATATCAATAGTCTTATTATAATGCAAAAATAAGAAAAACAACGTACCTTCTCGTCTTCGATAGAAATATAGATTTAACATGAATTTCACTATGAAGACTAGCGATACTCCGTTTTAGGGATTCATATGAATAATTCATTCAATCAAGAGTGCAGCTAGATGGCTGAGGAGAGGAACCCGCTATCAATCTCACTTACCGAACCCTTTACTTTTATATTATTTTTATGTAAAGAACGCGCTATGGTTTTCCATTTGCACGCTATTTTGACCGACTACAAAAACGGAGTATGTTTTCAATTCGGTTTTGAGTACTTTTACTGTCATAAAAACGGCCAAGTGCGTGTGGGGCCACGCGCAGTGTAGGGTTCCGTAGTTGCGAATGACAACTTTGAGTTCACACTGTTTACACTCGCACCTCACAGTTAAACGACCAAAAACATCTAACAATGAAAATTGTATGAAATTTTACATTTTCCAATACATTATATAAGTTGGTTGCCTATAACTTTTTAGTTTGCACTTAGTACTCAGCTGTGATAGTTCAACTTCAGTATATATACTACTGCAGTAATTTTTTTCACGTTTCCATATATAACCGTTAAGCAGATAGAGGGGGGGAACTTAACCTCTAACAAAAAAATTCACTTTAAAACCAAATATTTCGGAAACGGATCCCTAAATCGAAAAATGGTGTTCTCAACCTCACAATATTTTTCAAAGAACTTTTTAACGATACCCCACACGATGGGTAAGTAAAGAAAAAAAAATTACTCCCCCACAGTACTTGTATGGGATCTACCATAAAAAAAAAAATTTCAAGATTTTTTCTACCGCTTTTTTGCCATGATTAATATACATACCTATACCAAATTACAGCTTTCTAGTACTTATAGTCTCTGAGTAAAACCGCGGACGGACAGACAGACAGACATGGCGAAACTATAAGGGTTCCTAGTTTACTACGGAACCCTAAAAAGGAACTTAGTACAATATTTAATCCTTTAGGAGTAAATTAATTTATTAATATTCATCATCTGGTTTTTTTTAGTCGCCACTGCAGGAGCATGACCCTCTCTGTACTACCTGAGCAGCCAGAGGATTTGTCCTAAACTCTCCACGCTGGTTTCTACGACATACACGGGGAGATATGAAGTGGTCCTATTCTACTCCGCCGGGAATCACGCGGCATTTATTATATTTGTATCTCTCTGAGACTCACGGGTGCTACCCCGGTCTTTTGAAAGGCTTGCGTGGGGATATAGATCCAACACGTAGAGGCCCTTTGGAGAAGTTGATGTAATGTAGGTCTCCAGCCAGAACCCATTTATTTATAATACAAATATAATTATACAAGGACTTTTTCAAAAAATTATGAAAGTTTCAGCACTTTTTATGTCTAAAAATCCTTTATTTTGTAAAGATCAAAAATCAAAGGATTAATAAACAACAGCAAGAGTTACATAGATTTTATTGATACGTATGCGTAGTTTGAATTAAAATTACATTTCGAAGGGATGTACGTAGACAGACTCTTGAACAAAAGCAGTAATTATTATTTAGACAAACTACAATGTTTGTCAGCAACACGATATACTTGACTCCCGACACTTCAAACCAGTTTCAATTATAAGACAATGCTTCAATTCTGACGCCGACAAGATTAATGGTGCTCAGGGAAGATCAACAAATAGCTTGAGCTAGCAAAGCAAATCGATTACGATTTAACCAACTGCAAAGCCTTTAACTTATATTATAAGCGAGCACAGGTATTTTATGGGAGAGAAAGGAGCTATAAGTAAATGCATGTCACACTTGACTTAAGATACTTTTACAAGACAATGCCCCTATTTCGATACCAGTAAGATAAATTATACTCTAGGAAGATCAAGAAGAGGGAGGCCTTTGCCCAGCAGTGGGATTTAACAGGCTAGCAAATAAATAAATAAATAATAATAGCAAGATCAACAAATAGCAACAGAGAACGGAACAGTTGAGATTTAACTAACTGGAAACCTTTATTTTATATTATCAGCAACCAAGGGTATTTTAAGGGAAGAGGGCGAAGTTAACAAGCTGTACATTATATTTAACTCCAAACACTCTAAACCGGTATCAATTATAAGACGTTCTACAATTTAGCATCTACGATATTAATGATGCTTGATGAAGACGTTATAACAAATAGATGCTGGCAGAAACACAATTAAAATTAAGTACGTACCAATACATAAAGGATAGATTAGTTAGAAAACAACAAAATCTGAATTTATTTTACGGTTACAAATAATAAATTTGATGTTGGTATTAAAATAGTTAAGTTCTAATACAAAATCATTTATTTCTTCTCAGATAACACTTTGAGGTAGACAATAATAGAAAAATTTACGGAGTTTGTGGTGGGAAGTCAAGGGGTACAGTTGAAGTTTGCCTTAGACAATTTTGCAAATTGATTTTTGAATTTATAATATGAAATTGGTGTAGTTTGGTGTTATAAATGCTCGTGCTCATGAACAATTTGTGAAATAGTTAAAGTGGACTGATAAATGGACTCGTATAGATTTGCCGCCCCAAGCTGCCACGAGGCGTTTCTTTGACGCCTCGCCATACGCCATCTTTGATGCTACTTGGAAAAACTTTACCGTACAACACCGATACTTGGTATCTCATTATACTGGACATTGGCAGAATCACTGAAATTTCGGTGGAAGCCATAATATAAAACAGAAGAAGAAGAAGAAAAATTTACGACTATATACTTGAGTGTCCTGAAGTGATAAATCGAGTATTTAGAATTTCTGAACATAGATAAATATTTTTAAGGGCAAAACATTATAAAATTACTTAGTGAACAAAAAGCACACTAACAGCATACATATTTAATAAAATTTATTAATCAAACAAATAACCTTCAACAGTTTATGACAGTGGCATTATTTTGTGCTACTGAGGCACAAAGAAAATAATGTATACTGTTTATAAACCCGTGATTTCTCCGGTCATAAAAACACCATTTTTTCCTCTTTGCAATATAAAATACCGGTTCATAATAAAACAATTTATTTTTCGTTGCCTCATTTATATCATCATGAGGTCTTTTTTAGTCTCCACTGCAGAAGCACGACCATCTCTGTACTACCAGAGCCATAAATTAGCCAGAGCAGTCGGAGGATTTGGTCTACACTCTTCACGCTGCACTGGCTAGATGGGTTATAGAGGTCTCTCCGTATTTAAAGCCTTGTTAAGTCTGTTTCCTAAGATGTTCCTATGTCGCCTTCTACGACAACCACGGGAAGACGTGGAGTGGTCCCATTCTTATCTGTAGGAAACCACACGGCATTTTTTAAAGAACTTTAATTAGTTGAATGCAATGAAATCTATAAAACTCTTTTTACCATTAGTATATACTCTATTCAAGCGGTTGCTAGCAATAGAAAATATAAGTGCATATGGCACGGTTTACATGCTCAATTTTGTAGATCACAGTGAAATTTAATGTTTAAATGTGAAAATTTTTGCTATTTCGCGGGAGAATATCTCTTAAAAGATATTGCTTCAAACAGCAGCAAACCCATATGTTTCCACCTAGTTCTATTTACATGCATTCTACATTTAGCATCGACGGCACCTTACATCTTTTATGCAAACGAACATCCCTGTGGCGCACTTTATATCCTATCTTCGTAACTTATTTCAGTTGTTATTTCATAAGTAATAGAACCCGAGTTATAAAGAAAATTGGCCAGTTGGACTCGTGCACGAAGGGCCCCGTACCATTATATATACAAGATTAGACTATCGAGCAAATAAAGAGTCAAGTTAAACAAGTACAATTTGGATAATGAAATTGTCGTCTGTGATATTCATTTCATCATAAAAAATACCGGTTTATTACATTAATTAAACTCAAAGTGCATGTAATTTTGTCTTCCGCAAAGTAACGCCTGAATCAATTCAATAGTTTATAACAATGTTGTTTACTGATATATAGTTTAAAACAACATTTGTTGATTATGCAGTGACATAATACTTCTAAACCACTATTTCCAAATAGTTTTTACATATTTACAAACCAATTCAAGGTAGAATATTGCTTCAGTTTCGTTCATGCATATGTTTTTAACTAGATTCTCGAATCAGCCACTGCACGTAAACATCTCGTATGCAAAGCGAGCATCCCTCCTCTACGTTTTACATCCTAAACATGCTTTCATTTAACTTCTTACTGAAGTAGTAATGGAATAGCTTAGTAAATGAATTTTTTTATGATCTATACCAATATTATAAATAAGAGAGATTTTATTTTTTGTTGGTTTGTTTGCATTGATTTGCCGAAACAACTGGCCCGATTTTCGAAATTCTTTCATTTATGACAAATTGACATGGGCTACAATTTACGTGGACGAAGTTGCGGGAAAATTCCTATTACACAGTAATTGTTCTCGTTGGTACAATAACCAATAAATATTTATCGATATTTCAATTAAAGTGAGGCTTCTACGTAATATCTTTAGTAATAATCAAAAACATAAATAGGAATTTTCAAACAATGTTTTCCTTAAATAAAAACTAAACAATTTTATATGGTATAATGATAAGATCACTAATTAATACAAAATAGCCGTTTTCATCTAATTGCAAATAATTTAGTAAACTGTGGCTTAAGCCCGAATATTTATATGCGATAATTATAAGCCAGTATTTGCCGCTTTCCCTCAACAGCTGTTAGCGTATACTGTTCCATATTTACGATCATAAACATCTTAAACAAACAAATATTAACCGAAACCAGCGAAAACATAAACACCTTCTATACAAAACGGACATAACGTTGCATAATTAATAGATAAATACTTATGTTCTTACTTAATAGGCAAAAAAACAAAGAACCTAGTAGTAACATTCACGTGAAAGCTATGTTCCATACGTACACAATGTTGTACAAAAATAGTAAATTTGACGAAAAGATGTAAAAGTACCGGCTTATAACCTTAAAGGTGCCGGCATATTGACAAATCGTACCGGTATTTACCGGTTTTCCCAAACAGCTGTTCATATGTATCAAGGAACATCTCGTCCTACTACAGATTGATAATATGAAACCAGTATTGTAAACATACAAGGCGTCCCTTAGTACGTCCACCCAAAACTTACTTCCGTTCGCGTCCCACTACATGAGTAATGTAAAACGTAATTCCGCACTCACCGTTGTACACGGAATCGGGTACTGAAAACGTAACGTAAAACACGCGGTCGATAAACGCACGGAAGTGACGTGCGGAGCCGCCCGGTACTTGTTGAGCACTGGGCGGGAGGACTTGAAGGATTTGGGGTGGCGTGGCTGCATTTTTTAAAGTCCGATTTTAATATTAATGGGGTTCGTATTTGTTATGATTGTAGTTTACTTTGACGTGAATATTGCAGGAGAAGTTGCTGAAATCCAAATTTAATTACTTGCGAAATTGTAATGTAAAATTAACATAACTATCCTGGAAATTTTGGTAAGAATAGATAGGCTTCTCTATGTATAGATAGATACATGACTGTTTATTTATCGTATTACAATAATGTATTGTACAAGTTTGCAAACATTTAAGAATTACCCATTAGACGAATCATAATTTGAATGAATCATCTGTGGGCTATTTACTACTGTTGCCTTTGAGTGAGTAAATGACCAACACTGGCGTCAGATTTTTCAAGCTTGACATAGCTAAACGACTGCCAGGACCAGGGTCTTAACGTGCCTTCCAAAGCACGGAGGAGCTCAAGACATTTTGTGCCACATGCGGTCACCCATCCTATTGGGAACTGCGGCCGGGGTTACTTAACATGGTTACTTAACATACGAGCACCAATAATGCTTACGCTCACAGGGCCATCGGGCTTATCAAAAAATAGTAATAAGATGGATGTACGCGGAACGAGTCGCTGGCAAAGGACCGGAGGAACCGCATCTCGGCCTCTGACGTGGTTCCTTTTACGAATACCAGATGGCGGCCGGGACCAACGGCTTAACCTGCCTTCCGAAGCACGAAATCATCTTTCTTATCAGACATATCAGGTGATTCATGCCTGGAATGTCCTAACCAAACTGGAAACAACTTAACAAAGTATGCTTCCCGAAAGAATCGAACCACGACCCCGGGTCAACAAAGCAAACGCCTTAACCACTGGACCAAGGAGGCTGTCCTTATCTATGTATCGCAGATTTCTGTATTCTGAGATCTGTAAGACACAAATAACATAACAATCCCTTTGGCTAGAACAGTTTTAAAGTAATGTAACTCTTATCAAAAACCTGTGTTTTGTTAACTAGTTCCAGGAGCACTACCTATCATACAATTAGTGTACTGTATAGCTTTGTGCTTTATTTTGGCCTGCTATTGCACTACATACGCATTTTATACAATCGCACAGCGTGCGTGTGATTCACACTAGTTTACGCCAACCTCGCGTTAACTGACAATATTGTAGGTAGCTGCTAAATATGGTTTAGAGGAACACCTGTCTTCTGATAAAATAGTTTTTGTTGTTAATTTATCTTACTCCCTTGAATAATATACAAAAATGCGTGATTAGATTATTGAGTTTATTGTGATGTTACGGCCTAGTTTAGGTACTAGTGTGTCGGAGTATAGTGTACTAGTGTACTTAGGTCGCATATATGTCGGATATACATATATGCGACCTAAGTATGTAAGTAATAATTAGAAAGAAGTGAAATTGTAAAATTCTATTTATGTTTACGTGCACTTTATTTTGTAAAGTAAAATCGTCTAAACTGTGTATTATAATATAATCTTTTTAGTCCAAAATTGTAAATTGAATATAATGATTAAATGATTTATTATTTAAAAAAAAATAATTTTTAAGTCGTGAATTATTTTCATTCATAGAAAAATAATTTTTGCATCACAATGATACTGACAAATGAAGATTCCAAACTTTTGTCATTAATATCTTAAAACTTGTGTAATTTACAGGTAATTAAGTCAGTTGCCAACTCCGCCAATTATAATATTTTAGTTGTAGCACGCCACTTCGTACCAGCTCGGGCAGTATCCTTTTCGTCATATTTTATTTGTTTATGTCTAGTGAAGTTCAATTCCACAACTCATTTTGTCTGCAAGGTCAGTCGACCGAAATGGGGGTCAAATTTCTCATAAATCTAAACGAGTATAACTTTGTACAATATGCTAAAAATTGTGGCCAAAAATCACTTTTTTATTTATTTTTTTGTAAAAGTATGAAGCCAACTCTATTGTCAGACCGGCTATCTGTACAAAAGTATTTTTATCGAATTGTCATAATTCATTTGATTATTGACATAATAATTTTTCCATTTATAGACAACCAATTTTCACATCACAATGAAAAAGACAAATGAAAATTCCTAACTTTTGCCATTAATATCTTAAAACTTGTGTAATTTACAGGTAATTAAGTCAGTTGCCAACTCCGCCAATTATAATATTATAGTTGTAGCACGCCACTTCGTACCAGCTCGGGCAGTATCCTTTTTGTCATATTTTATTTGTTTATGTCTACTAAAGTTCAATTCCACAACTCATTTTGTCTACAAGGTCAGTCGACCAAAATGGGGGTCAAATTTCTCATCAATCAATAATATCTTAGTCTAAACGATTAATATTGCTTTGTACAATAACCTTTAAATCGTAACCAAAAAACGCCATTTTCCTTATTCTTTATTAATATTAGTGGCCAACTTTAGTATCAGATGCTCAAAGCTGTCTGTGTAACAGTGATTTTCAATTATTTGCTATATATCATTTGATTATTAGACAAAGTGTCATAGACATAATTTTATTTCCATTTATAGAAAACTAACTTTTGCATCACAATGATACTGACAAATGAAGATTCCAAACTTATGCCATTAATGTCTTAAACTTGTGTAATTTACAGGTAATTAAGTCAGTTGGCAACTCCGCCAATTATAATATTTTAGTTGTAGCACGCCACTTCGTACCAGCTCGGGCAGTATCCTTTTCGTCATATTTTATTTGTTTATGTCTAGTGAAGTTCAATTCCACAACTCATTTTGTCTGCAAGGTCAGTCGACCGAAATGGGGGTCAAATTTCTCATAAATCTAAACGAGTATAACTTTGTACAATATGCTAAAAATTGTGGCCAAAAATCACTTTTTTATTTTTTTGTAAAAGTATGAAGCCAACTCTATTGTCAGACCGGCTATCTGTACAAAAGTATTTTTATCGAATTGTCATAATTCATTTGATTATTGACATAATAATTTTTCCATTTATAGACAACCAATTTTCACATCACAATGAAAAAGACAAATGAAAATTCCTAACTTTTGCCATTAATATCTTAAAACTTGTGTAATTTACAGGTAATTAAGTCAGTTGCCAACTCCGCCAATTATAATATTATAGTTGTAGCACGCCACTTCGTACCAGCTCGGGCAGTATCCTTTTTGTCATATTTTATTTGTTTATGTCTACTAAAGTTCAATTCCACAACTCATTTTGTCTACAAGGTCAGTCGACCAAAATGGGGGTCAATTTTCTCATCAATCAATAATATCTTAGTCTAAACGATTAATATTGCTTTGTACAATAACCTTTAAATCGTAACCAAAAAACGCCATTTTCCTTATTCTTTATTAATATTAGTGGCCAACTTTAGTATCAGATGCTCAAAGCTGTCTGTGTAACAGTGATTTTCAATTATTTGCTATATATCATTTGATTATTAGACAAAGTGTCATAGACATAATTTTATTTCCATTTATAGAAAACTAACTTTTGCATCACAATGATACTGACAAATGAAGATTCCAAACTTATGCCATTAATGTCTTAAACTTGTGTAATTTACAGGTAATTAAGTCAGTTGGCAACTCCGCCAATTATAATATTTTAGTTGTAGCACGCCACTTCGTACCAGCTCGGGCAGTATCCTTTTTGTCATATTTCATTTGTTTATGTCTACTGAAGTTCAATTCCACAACTCATTTTGTCTGCAAGGTCAGTCGACCGAAATGGGGGTCAAATTTCTCATCAATCTAAATGAGTATTACTATGTGTGATAAGTTTATAATTGTAACCGAATTTATTTTTCATTTTCATTGAAGTTTATGGCCAACTCTGAAGTCAGAGTCACGACGGGTCCCGGGTACGATTTTATCCCTATATATTTTATTTATTTATTAAGTACCGTTGAGTTAGTATCATCATCATCATCATCTCAGCCACAAGATGTCCACTGCTGGACATAGGCCTCCCCCAAAGATTTCCAATACGACCGGTTGGAAGCGGCCTGCATCCATCGCCTTCCTGCGACCTTTATAAGGTCGTCCGACCACCTGGTCGGTGCGTATCCAACACTGCGCTTGCCGGTACGTGGTCGCCATTCAAGAACCTTTCTGCCCCATCGGCCATCGGTTCTTCGCGCCATGTGACCCGCCCGCCCACTGTCACTTTCAAGAGCTAATCCGCTAGGCTATGTCGATGGCCTTTTGTTCTTATTCGGATCTCTTCGTTTATGTATCCTACTGGTTTAATTCACTTTGGTATCCGACGTCACAAGTTCACAATAATTTATTGTGAGGTTATCTCAATCTGTGTGATTTGTATATTTTTATTTATTCGTTATACATTTCTTCAAATAATAAGACTATGTTTATTGTTATTTTTAGACTTACACTAGTGTTAACCACGTACATACAAGAAAAAACAAAAAGATAAATTATGATTTTAAAACAGCACCGAACACTGCGTACACACGTACTAATTTGATGATAATGGAATATTCCAATTTACATGACATTTACATCTAACAACACTTACATAGTAAATACATAAAACAGTTTACGCCCATATAATTCACGCTTCGATGTACCAGGCGACCATAAAACCCAGGCGGTAATTGTGACCATTCATCAATTTTTATTACGGACTCGCGTGTCCCGATAGTAATCTTGAGTCTTCCGAGGCCGACACTTAAGTAAACATGACCAGCTTAGAATTGAGTAATAATAGGACTGGGGAAATTAGTATCAGGCTTTCAGGAATAGGAGAAGTTACATTTGTATTTGTGTATAAAGCTTGCCAACGGTTATTCACGCAATCGTATGTCCCCGAGTAATCAATCTCTATACGCGTAAAAACGGTGGTTTTAAACTGCGTTGATTTAATACCTAATACAAAACATTTAAACAAAAAAATTAAACCGCCGTAACTACTGAAACGCAAAAAAATCAATCATCCCCTGTTTTCTTACTCCTCGTATTTTTTCCGAATTTATGTTGGACTATCTTTAAAGAACCGTTTTCAATTAAAAAATAATCATCAAAATCGGAGATAACTGTGTAAAAAGTTATGCGCGGTCATACATAAAAAATATATACGCATCGACTTAAGAACCTGCTTCGTTTTTTCGGTAGTTTAAAAAGTGATTTAACACAACTTAAAGGACTCGATAGAATGGCGGATCATCATCATCATTTTTGCAAACTCATTAGTTTTTATATGTAAATATTTTTTTATAGATTTTTGTACATATTTTTAAAATTTGATAAAGTCAATAAAGAGAGAAAGCCCATTATTTACAACAATCATTATAAGCCCAATCAAATCCAGTCCTGGATATAGGCCTCCTCCAATTTTCTGTTTGGAGGGGGGTTAGCCATATAATCACCACGCCTGCCACGACGGGTTGGTGATCGCAGCTCCGGAGCCGGTTAGACGGATGCCGTCGCGCCTCCGGCTATCCCACGCAGCCTGATATCTCCCTCCTGAAGACTAGCCCGCTGAGGGTACTGACCGCGCTGCTTCCGCTGTCAGGGTACCTAGTAGGTAACGCTTATTTGATGGCGGCGTTGACTCGCCATGTCGTAGGGATGTTTAACGGGTATATGCAGCATTTTATAGGGAAATCTACACCACTAGATTTCCCACCGCACCCTGATACCACCTACCGCCTCGGTCCGGGGCTGCTTATTTGAGCTAACTCTTATTCGCAGGTATACTGCATATTTACAGGAAATTTCGCTATCCACCACCTGCGACCCGACCGAATGACGGATATCAGTATGCTTATACCATTAAGAACTATTTTTGAGGAACCCTAAAACAGGGCTAACCGAAACTAAGTTTCCCGCAGTTAGGTCATTTTCCAAAAATATCCTTCCATAAATAAGCCATATCAACTATATTGGGATAAAGGAAAATCTCATTTCTGTCGTATGCCGAGAAAAACCCTAACGAGAAAAGATTGCACAACTATTTCTTACTGCTAAAGAAGCCTTTTTGCCCTCACCCTCGCAACTTTGCTCAACTTTTATTAAAACTACTTTTTAAGGCTTGTTTTCATCATCGACGCGAAGTTAAAACATCTTCTACAAATGTTTTAACTTCGGAAAAAATTTATATCTAGTATTATTATTATAAATGCGAAAGTTCCTCTGTTCTTAACTAATTCACACTTTAACCACTAAACCCTCCATCATAAAATTTGGCAAACCGATTGCTAAAGTCAATATAATATACTAATGCATAGACTGCAAACCTCACACAACAATAATAAATAAATAAATAAAAAAGCCTTTATTGATTCCATATCCCAATTATTGATTATGAACTTATATAATAGTGTTAGTCTATTGTCACTTTAATTTGTTGTATATTATTACTGTTAGGTGCTTTTATTTTTCTTAATTT
The DNA here is from genome assembly GCA_963082605.1 of Rhodophaea formosa. NCBI lineage: Eukaryota > Metazoa > Arthropoda > Insecta > Lepidoptera > Pyralidae > Rhodophaea > Rhodophaea formosa. The sequence goes on along the minus strand of OY720205.1, from coordinate 20,528,930 downwards.
GATTTTAAATTATCCTTTCTTTTTAGTTATGTGAGTTAGTTTTTTTTTTTCTTACTTCTAATATTACTGTTTTTTCTTTTATTTGTTGGGAATGGACCCCTCTTGGGTATAGGCCTCCTCCAACCTATGCCACTCTTCTCTCGATTGCGCTTTGATTTGCCAATTCTTTCCAGCCACCGCCTTGATGTCGTCAAACCACCTAGTTTTCGGCCTCCCTGGCTTTCTCTTGCCTTCAGGGCCTTTCCAGCACGTGCTTAAAATGGTCCAACGTTCGTCTTTGTACCTAGATACGTGTTCTGCCCAACGCCATTTCATTTTGAGTGTGTACTTAAGAGCGTCTATCACCTTGGTTCTCTTCCGTATTTTGTGTTGCTTTTGATTTTATGTATTTTTCGGACGTTGAGAATACTTCTTTCCATGGCACGTTGGCAGGTGTTAATTTTTTTCCTAATTTTCTTAGTGAAAACCCACGTTTGACAGCCATAGCTCAAAGTCGGTAAGAGGCAGGTGTCTAAGATTGCCTTCTTCATGGGAATTGGATAGTTGCCTTTTAATATTTCTTTTGTTGCCCAGAACTTGTTCCATGTTGTTGCTATGCGTCTATCTACTTCTTCTTCCGTGTTTTACACGCTGAAAGAAACTCTCTTGCCCAAATAAATGTAGCTATCTACATATTCTAATGGTTTTGCGTAAAGGGAAACAGGTAGTTTTCTATGATTCGTAAGTAACTTGGTTTTACTTACGTTCATACTAAGTCCTATTTTGCTGCTTTCTCTGTCCAGCGATTGAAGCATCTCGTCGAGTTCTTGATTAGTTTCTGCAAAGATAGCTATGTCGTCAGCAAATCTGAAGAACAATGTGGTAAATAAAAAGAAATGTCTATGACTGTTGTAGCTTATAACCTAATCTGCGAGAAGAACTGCTTTCGATTCCGACGGAAGCAAATATTTTTTATCCGTGGCTTTAGAGATATCCAAGCAGTGTTGCCCACAGACAGGCGGTCCGCTGTAAAGGCTTTCCATCCATCCATCCATCCATCCATCCATCAGGTCTTTTTTTTTGTCTCCACTGCAGGAGCACGACCCTCTCTGTACTACCACAGCAGTATATTAGCCAGAGTAGTCAGAGGATTTGGCCTACACTCTCCACGCTGGCCAAACGGGTTGGAGAGGTCTGTTTGATGTTTGTAAGCTTTGTTTAGCTTGTGTTTCCTAAGTCGCCTTTTACGACATCCACGGGAAGACTTGGAGTGGTCCTATTCTACTCTGCCGGGAACCACACGGCGTATCCGACGTTAGCCACGTATTCGGTCAACACGCCTGCCTGCGACACGGAGGTCCCGGGTTCGATCCCCGGTCAGGTCAAGATGGAAAATGATCTTTTTCAGATTGACCTGGGTCTTGGATGTTTATCTATATATGTATCTATTATAAAATATAGTATCGTTGAGTTAGTATTCCATAACACAAGTCTCGAACTTACTTTGGGGCTAGCTCAATCTGTGTGATTTGTCCGTATATATATATATATATATATATATATACAAGTGTAAAGGCTTTGTCAAGTCATATTGCACAAAATAACATGTTGTTTGTAACAGAGGACCCATTGGTCTGACTAACCCCTATTAAGGAAGCTAAGAACGGGCTAGGATGAGGAGGAATATCTTAGTAGTGTGGTTCCCGGCAGAGTAGAATAGGACCACTCCAAGTGTTCCCGTGGATGTCGTAGAAGGCGACTTAGGAAACACAAGCTAAACAAAGCTTATAAAAATCAGAGTCCTCTCAAACCCGTTTGGTCAGCGTGGAGAGTGTAAGCAAAATTCTCTGACTGCTCTGGTTAATATATGGTTCTGGTAGTACAGAGAGGGTCGTGCCTCTGATGGTGTGTGCCGTGCCTTGGGTGTATAGTATATCTATATTAGTACATATCTATTCTAAAATATAGTATGGATGAGTTATTCGCTAGTTATAGTTAGTATTATTTATTCAAAATTTCAGTCGCATTAATTTACCAGCAAAATCTAGGTAAAAACGCCTCGACGCTCACGTTTGAGAAAATTTCATGATGCGAACACGTTTCCTTACATAGGTAATCTAGATTCGTTCGTTACTGCGCCCAAGGGGACACCTGGCTCCTAGAGCTGTCCGGAGGGTGCTAGTGTTGAGAGCGTTCGTATCGACAGTCGATACTCTGTATTTTTAAGCCCAGGAACTGAAATAATTTTGACTGAAGTGGCCCATTACATTAAGCAATAAAGACAATGAGTCAAAAAATATAGAATTCTAGTACATATATTGTTAAAATGAGCGTCTTTCAGATCCATCTTTAGCTTTGGTGTGCAGGCTGAAGTCACTTATCACAAAACCACGTAAGTCATACATAACATATTATCACGTCTTTATGTTTTGCGAAGTACACAGAGCCCAAGGTCTTAGGAAGATTATAGGTGGATAACAGAATCAAAATTAGTGATGGGTTAGCTGCATCGCCTATTGACATGATTCCTTATTTATTTATATTAACAAGTCTTAGCATGATTCTCTTATTTATTCATTTCCGCTGACAATTTTATGAGGTTTTTATCCGCTCAGGTCTGAGAAAATTTTATAATGCGAACACGTTTCCTTATATAGGTAATCTAGTTTCGTTCGTTACTGCGCCCAAGGGGACACCTGGCTCCTAGAGCTGTCCGGAGGGTGCTAATGTTGAGAGCGTTCGTATCGACAGTCGATACGTTGTATTTTTAAGTCCAGGAACTGAAATATTTTTGACTGCAGGAGTCCTCTAATATAACAGCATGTAAGTCATTCACACTTTAACATACATATATATTATTACGTCTTTATCTTTATCGAGGTAGACAGAGACCAAGGTCATACGACCCAAAGGTGACGTTTAGCGTGATGATTGTAGGTGAAAAAGGCAATCAAAATAGTGAAAGCTTCTCCCAGATCATCGAGGATACTTGTATTATGATTAAGCAAATTATAACAGACGCCGTCTACCTGACCTGCCGCAACTCTCCTCAAGTACAAGTAGAACTCACTCATGTATGGTCATTGTTACTCGTATGTTTGTATGTGAGTTTCTTTACTCTTCTAAACGACTTAACAGATTTGGATGTGATGTATTATTAGAAGTCTTATCCCAAGTGAAAATGCTATAACTGTTTAGGCTGAGCAATGGTATTTTCATATAAAACCTATATTGGTTAACGAAAAAAAATTAGATTCGTATCAATATTTCTTTAATAATGCTATGAATCTCCTTTTTTGAAGGACAAGTATTTCTATATCACGAAAAAAAAATTCATGACATTATTAAAATAAATACAGCCAAAATAATTGGTCACTTCAAACGCTACATGTCTCGAGGGTGCTAGTGATGTCGGAATCCGTCAAATCGATACTCCGATGTCTAGTCGAGTGAACGATTAATTGATTACACTCACACAAAGCATAACTGGGCTTGTTAGCGATGAAACCAATATACGATGTAACTTAGCCTTCTCCAAGTTATGCAAGTTTGATCGCCAATTTATAACTCTTTGCAAAATTTGATTAAATAAATTGTCTTATCCATCCTCATCTCGGTCCTTATTTAATGTTGTGTTTTATAACTTCAAATATAAGTCTGAAAAAATACTAATAGCTTTGTCCTGCAACTTTGTCTGCGTAAATTCTAGCTTATATTTCCCGCTAATATTTTAGTTTCTATTGCTGGAATCTACGAATCTGAACGGCTACTATGTGGATACCGGATGGCCGCAGGGGACGAGGCAGACCAAGGAGGAGGTGGCGTGATGATTTGGACGCACATGATAAAGATTGGCGGACTGTAGCCCTTGACAGGAGCCTATGGAAGCAGAAAGGGGAGGCCCAGCAGTGGGACACACAAACAGGCTAGGAAAAAAAATTGCTGAAATCATTTAAAAATAGATTCAGATAATATTTGAGATTATACTTATGATCCATCTCACGCCACATGCTATGGTTGAAAATAAACGAACTCAGATATTTAACAAATATATATCGATTAATTTTTTCGAGTAGCATCACTATTGCTTTTTGCCTTTGCTACTACGTGAAACAACCAATGTAGTCATAATAAATGAGTAGGTACTGCTTTTATACGATCAAAACACTGAATTTTGGCCAAATTCAAGCGAAACTTAAAATATTTTTCACAAAACATACATGCAATCACGTCTTTTTCCAAGATTCTATCGTTTATTTAATACAGGTTTCTTTGAACACTTATTAATTGTCATATTTGTGTCTACAATTTATACGACAAAATATTTTTGTTTATGTCAATAATGTACTTATAATTTTTTATGTCATACGACGGCAAACGAGCACGCGAATCACCTGATGGTAAGTGATCACCGCTGCCAATGGACAACTGCACTGGATTGCGGTTGTTACAAGAGCGTTGCCAGCCTTTATTTTTCCCTCCCCAGAGGGGGAGGAGGGGATAGGCCTTCGGCTCTCTCACTCACCGAACGAAGCATAGAAGCGGTAAAGCTTACTACTCGAACGTCGATTTTCTTTGAGTGTGGTACTTCCCCGGACGAGCCGGCCCATTCATGCTTCTAGCAAAAGTGAATTTTGCCGGTAGCGTGGCTCTACCACAACTAAAACCACGTTTCCCTTGCGGGGTAGACAGAGCCCAGGTCTATAAAACCTAAAGGCCACGTTGTTGGGCGTGTAGGTAAGAACTGAATGAAAAAAGTGAAGGGCTGCTAGCCGCATAATCTATCGACATGAATCCTGACGATCATTCCCTCGATCGGCTTTTACGATGTGCGCAGGAAGAGAAGCAGCTGGTGCATTTTACATTTTTTCTTTTCTCCGAGACCAGCGTGGAAGGTTGCCTTTTGATGCGTAAATAAATAAATACACAACGTTGATTCTTTAATGTAATCAACTTCATATAGTATTAATGTAATAAAAGGAGGCTACATATTATTCCGATAAGAAAATAATATTATAGCTTACTGCCAGACGAAAAATAATTTCGGAGAAGTAATATCATTGAGATAGGCTCTCATTTCACGGAAAATTCTTGAAGGTTCCGTTTGAAAGGGGCTAGTAGAAAAATGAATTACATAAAACCAATCACTCTAGCCCAATCTTTTTATAAAATAACCAATTTTGATGAGTAAACATTATTTTTCTACGTTTCGGGCAATTTTTATCGATCTAAGATCAAAGTAGGTAAAGTCTCGATGAAACGGTATAGGTATTTAGTAAGATCTCTCGTATACGGAAGGCTCTTGGAACTCTTTCTTGCACAGACATTATTGCATATCAGTCCGTCCGCTTGTCATAGGGCTCTATATTTATCTAAATTAAATAGAAAACAAACCCATTAGCGTGGGTAGTTAAATATGATACGGAACCTTTAGTGTATGCGAGTCACTCTTGTCCGTTTTTATAAAAAAAAGGTGACGTTACCTGCAGTGTGTGTCACACAAATCGAGTCTACATAGGCCCAAAGTAACAAAACTAACTACTAACACATTCCAAAACAAAAATATATATTATACGAGTCCGAAATACACCAACCATTTATTTGCAAAGTTCAAACAAAATTCGTAGAGCGTTTTTCTAAAACTTGTTGCCAACTATCCAGGTGTCACAGGTGGGCAGTAACAATATCTATTAACAAAAGAACCGGCTAGATTCCTAGAATAAAATTTCAATATTCTACAAGTTATATGATTTTAAGCTTTCGCGGTCACAATCACTATTATGTTCACTACGGGACTTACCGCGCTGCCATTTTCACAGCTGCAATGTTGTCGAAATATCAGACAGAACTCAAAAATAATCGCGGTAAGTCCCGTAGTAAACATAATAGTGATTCTGCAAGTTTTCGATTATTAACTACTAGCTTTTGCCCACGGATCCGCTCACGTTAGTGTTGATCCCCCGGGAACAGTACTTTTGTATGTTCTTTTCCGTACTGCAGACAACGTGTATGCAAAATTTCATAATGATCGGTTCAGAAAATACGGCATGAAAGCTAAACAAACTCACTTTCGCTTTGCTAATAGTAATTACGATGTGTGTTCTTTCATATTTCTGAAACTACCAAACATAATTTAACAAATGATATTTGTTAGTAGCGTCTCGAATTTTGCGTTGTTTATATAGGCTGTGACATCAAACTTTACGAATTTATTATTTTATTTTATTATTTTGAATTATTTAATGTGAATGTAAACGTAAATTATCTTAAATTGATTTTAATTTATAATTATTATTTATTCAATTTTAACAGCTTAATGAATTAATGTACTATGTGGACTTTTAGTTGTCTGAATAAAGAAATTATATTATACTTATATTATTATTAATTCAATATGGCGTCAGCTATGGAGTGTAACATCATTAACATAAATAAAAGTTTTCTAAAATGTTATGTACTTGAACGAGTTGTATCTGTGGGTTACGAATTCCATGTTAGGGCAGCCCGACATACCTTTGAATATTTAATACATTCGGATGATTATACATCAGGCATGGCCATCACAAAGAAAACTATCATAATGTAAAAAAGCGCGAAATAATTCCCCTAAACCCAAAGCTCACCCATAAATCAACTTCAGGCAAAATTCGTACAGCTTTTTAAACTTATTGCCAACTACTAGTTTCACAGGTGGTTAATTTAACAAGTACCGGGCTGGATTCCTGAAAATAAAATTCCAATAGTCTGCAACTTTCCTACTTTCGAAAGCTTTTTGTGCTCTGAATTCTAGAGGAGTTTCAAACTATTTTTATTTGCTAAGTAGTGGATGGTGGGCAAAAGGTTGTTAGTTCGATTTCCGCTCCACTCATAACTTTGAGTTTGTAGACTTTGCTACTCGAATTAAATATTTCTTCAGAAATAGTCCTTTTTTATGTCTAGAAACTTTTTGACTAGACATAGTATAGGTATAAGTATGTGGGTTCGATGGGCAGAAGTGTCTAAACCGAGATAAGCGAAACATACTGCGCTCACTAACTCGTCTGCCAAGCGTAGTGAGTATAGCAAAACCCCATGATGGAAATCCTTGGGTGAGGCCTATATCCAGTGTAGTTTGTTTGTTTTTCGTATGTGTAAGTGGCCAACACTGGTGTCAGATTTTTCAAGCTGCCTTAAGGCATCTGACATAGCTTAACGACTGCCATCAACGACGACAGCCGGGACCAACGGCTTAACGTGCCTTCCGAAGCACGGAGGAGCTCGAGATATTTTTATGCCACTTGCGGTCACCCATCCAAGTAGGGACTGCACCAGGGGTTGCTTAACATACGTAAGCGCTCACAGAGCTCACACCCACTGGACCATCCAGTGTAGTGGACTTCTTACAGCTAAGATGATGATGATAATGTAATAATCGCTTTTTTGAGCGATAGTGGCTCTAGACCGCGGTCCCGGGTTTGAACATGTATCTTGAAAAATTTGTAGTTCAATCTGACTCATCATTAGGTTTTTATAGTCTCCACTGCGGGAGCATGACACTCTCTGTACTACCGGAGTCATATATTAGCCAAAGAAGTCAGAGGATTTACCTGCACTCTCCACGCTGGCCAGACAAGTTGGAAAAGTCTCAGTCGCTTGTAAACATTTGATGTTTACAAGCTTTGTTTAGCTTGTGTTTCTATGTCACGTTCCACGACATCCACAGAAAGTCTTGGAGTGGTAGGACCACTATAAGTCTTCCTGTGAATACTCTACTCCCACTTTGCCCCTTTTCATTGGCCTCCAAAGACCCTCGGAAGATGCAAACCTGGAATAATTAGATGAGAGAACTAGAACTTAATAAAAGTCCCCTTCCAATATCCATGAAAAATTTAAATCCCTCTTAAACGTAGTACAAGACTAATTTCGGTTTACGCTTAGAGATTTTCATTTGTTTTTATTTATCTTAGCGCCCCAAATAAAAGTTTCCCCGGCCTAATCGTTCTCCTTTAATTCGGCGAGTTACATAGAACTTGTGGACCACTTCCCAACAAGTTTTTGTGGGTTTTAATTAAATTTTGCTTAGGGGAATCTTGAGGATTAAATAGAGTATGCCTTTGAGTGTTCTATGAAATATGGTTTGTTTTGCAACAGGTACTTATTTATTATGAAAACACGGCTTTACTCACGTTTTATTACGTCGGATCCGCCGACTACTTTCGGTCTGTTACGAAGACCATCATCGGGGCAAATGAAAGCGTCACGACGGTTACGCTTCCCTCAAAACACTGAGGGCAGCCTCGCGCGTCGCCGCCCGCGCCGCTGCCCGCGTGAGTAAAGCCGTGTTTTCATAATGAATTTATCTCGCGTAAGTTTTAAAGTTGAAGAATGCAATCGCTCAGCGTGCACATAATTTATTTTCTTATTAATTTAATAAGAGGCCATGGACAGCGAAACCAGCGCCACCCAGCAATTTATTATTTTACTCCTATATTTGATCTAATTAAAACAATTTAATTACGTCTTGCACTATCGATTTTTACTTACAATTGAACAGTTCGATGGCCCAGAGAGAGAGAGCACATTTTTAAATATTTTATTAATTAAGTGATAAGGATGAACGAGACGTAAATAATACATTTTTGGGTGTCGGTTACACCCAAAAAAACAAAATTCTTATACTCCAAAATCAGATGAAATTAAAATAATTCAACTACGTCATGCGATATTCAGTCACTTTTAGTAGTTTCTGGGATTATTTTTCAAATGTTGAGCATCTGAAAATAAAACTAAAAAGAAAATGTTTTGAACTTTGATTTTAGAGATTAGATCCGAACTCATAAAAATATTCAATAACCTAAAAATTTACTGAAGTTTTTTGTCTAGCGACCGTAGGACAAAAATATGCAGCAATATGAAATCTTAAAAACACTTTCTTCAACTTTTTCATCCTGCATAGTTCAAGCTTATATTTTTTCTTTCTAGCTGACAAAGTTCTGAGATAAAAGTTCTTCAGCTTTTCAATTTTCATCGCACTGCTGAAAATTTGGATGAGCGTAATGTTCAGACTCTGAAATAATATACGCGTTTTTGAACCTTCAGTAAGCCATTAATGAGCGTAATGTTCAGACTCTGAAATAATATACGCGTTTTTGAACCTTCAGTAAGCCATTAAGAGCAGGGTTGGGAAACACCGTGGTTTTGTTGACATTTAGTCTCACTCATAAAGGCAGGAGAGTTCTTGGCGGGAATTTTAGCGAACTACACGGTGTCGATTTTGGATTGTTTCGCAAATTGATTCTAGTGGACTTTATAATGTGAAATTGGTGTTATTTTGTGTTATAAATGCCCATATTTATGAACAATGTGTAGAATAACTAAAATAGACTGTCATTGTGCGGCTGTAGTGAGATTTACATAGCGGGCTGGTGGTTGTCCGCCTTGCTGCGTCGTCAATGATGAAACCAGTGGATTCGCGAAGAGTTGTCGCCAGGGGCTCCGTGAAAACAACGAAATGAATTACACCATCATTTCGTTGACAACCAAGAAGAATAACTCGCCAACTGGCGGAACAAATGAAGATAGGCTCTTAAGGACTTGTATCCAGGGCCGTAAAACAATACTTAAAAAAAAATAAAGGCAGGATATAAAGTCATTGAAATCCTGACTAATATTATAAATGCGAAAATTATTCTATTTGTTTATTTGTTTGATTGTTTGTTACGCTTTCACACCGCAACTACTAAACCAATCATCATAAAATTTCATACCCATAGGTTAGGGCACTGAGAGACATAGGCTGTATATCACTTGGGCGAAGCCGCGGGTAACAACTAGTTTGTCATATAAATAGATAATTCCAGGACCATAACGACCTAACCAAGGTCGCAGCAAGATGCTGAATGCAAGCCGCTTCCAACCAGTCGTATTGGGAAATCTTAAGGGTATGTCCAGCAGTAGACTTCTTGCGGATGTTATGATGATGATGTAAAAGAAATCAAACGTTGAGAGATACCCATCAAAATATATTCTCAATCTTGAATGTACCACAAAAAAACCTAGAATGTACCAGCTCCTTCTCTTCCCGTTCAAATCAGAAATCTTCAGGGAAGAGCCGATCGAGTGAATGGGCGTGAGCAATCATGTCAATAGGCGATGCGGCTAGCAACCCATCACTATTTTGATTCCGTTCTTCATGTATAAGCCCACCAAAACGTAGCCTTAAGGTTTTAAAGACCTGGGCTCCATCTACCTAGAGAGGGACAAAGACGTGATTGTATGTAAGTAAGGAAAAAATAGCCGAAGGCACGTTAATCTCCCCATCCCTAACCAAGGGAGAAGCAAAGTGAAACGCCTTTCGGTGGAACATCATAGACATTTATCGAAATTATGTCGTCGTATCGCGGAATGGATCTGTGGACCCTTTGGATAGAATTTAATGAGCCGCCCGGCTATTCCGTATCTTATGATTTTTGAAGGCCGAACACTTTTTGCACTCGTTCGTTTTTATGAGTATTTGACGATCATGTTGTACGGTTTATTCCCCGTGACTGGTGGGTGAAGCTGGTGGGTGAACGGGTCGCGGCTGGGTTTTGGAAACACTCTTTTTAATTTAATATCTGATTAGTTATAGGTGCGATAGAAGACAGAAAGTTTAATCGCTTATCTGTAGCTTAGGTTATCATCATCAGGTCTTTTTTAGTCTCCACTGCAGGAGCACGACCCTCTCTGTACTACCAGGGCCATATATTAGCGCGAGCAGTCAGAGGATTTGGCTTACACTCTCCACGCTGGCCAGACGGGTTGAAGAGGTTTCTTTGATGATTATAAGCGTTGGTAAACGTCAAGAAATACTCAGGTAAAAATATCGTAAGGCACCTTAATCCCCCATCTCTAACCATGAGAGAAGCAAAGTGAAACGCCTTTCGGTGGAACGTCATAGACATTTATCGAAATTCTGTCGTCGTATCGCGAAATGGATCTGTGGACCCTTTGAATAGAATTTAATGAGCCGCCCGGCTATTCCGTATCTTCTGACTTTTGAAGGCCGAACACTTTTTGCACTCGTTCGTTTTTATGAGTATTTGACGATAATGTTATACGGTTGAGGAAACACTCTCTTAAATAAAATATCTTATTAGTAATAGATAGATAAAGATAAAAGATAAGATAAAGATAAAAATATATTTATTTTCTCTATCAATCTAAGTTACAAAGTGGAAAAACATTTTTTTTTTAGATAGGAGACAGGAATAAACGTTTATCTGTAGCTAAGGTCATCATCGTCATCAGGTCCTTTTTATTCTCCACTGCAGTAGCACGACTCGCTCTGTACTACCAGAGCCATATGTTAGCCAGGGCAGTCAGAGGATTTGGCTCTCTCTTACTTTCCTCGCTGGCCAGTCGAGTTGGAGAGGTTTCTTTGATGTTTATAAGCTTTGTTTATCTTTTGTTTCCTAAGTCGCCTCCTACGATATCCACGGGAAGACTTGGAGAGGTACTATTCTACTCTGCCGGGAACCACACGGCGGCAAACCAAGAACTACGCGTGGCCGGATCATCATGAAATTTTGCGTAAACTTTGATAATGGTACAAAGAAGGACACAGGCTATAAATCACGCAGGCGAAGCCGCGGGCAATAGCTAGTATCAAATATGTTAAGAAAAATGTCACAAGATTTAATACGAATACGAATCATTATTTGGTTGACATAAATTTGTTAATTGTATAAAAATACTTGTGTACAATACGAGTATGTTCACCATACAGGCGGCCCTTAAGGTATGTTCCAGAAAAACTCGTATGACATTCTCCTACCCACCTTAACGTATGTGGGCGGAAATTCCTCTACATAATAAACGCAGTACCGGTTTAGGGCAAATTATTCATTCATTGAAATTACCGGCAGCATATCTGGCGTCCCATCTTGACCCTCGGAAGGCCGGGTACGAGAGATAAACGAATTTGATACTGAACTGTGTACTGTATTTGACTTAGGCTACTGAAAGAGAGAGACGTGGCAAGTATAAGAAGTATGAGAGTGCCCGTATGAGGCATGTCTTGAAAGAAAGAAAGAAAGAAAAATAATTGATTTGATGCATCAAATATAAAAAAATTGACAAACACAAAAACATACGTTAGTATAGTATCAAAAAGGTGCCACTCAGCATAAGGCAGTGATATCACGCCATTGTTTTGGGCATACTCGTAAAGTGAAAAGTAAATTTTACTATGTGAGTTTATATCGTTTATCGTCTTATAACCCCAAGAATTTTCCCAGTATACTATATGAGAATGCAAGATAATATTTAGGATGTGGCGTTACAATAAAGAGCGTATGCGCTGAGTGACTTAAATGTTCTTTTTTCACGTTTTAAACCCAGGTTTTGCATATACAATATAAAAACAAGTTAATATTACTGTATCTGCTGTAACCAAGCATGCCGAAAAAGATTTTTCTGTTTTTAAAATACAAGTTAAAGAGAAGTATTTTAACTATCTTTGCTGGTAATTAAGTTGCCTAAGAACAGCTTTGCTTTGCTATTACATTCATTGTCTAAACAAAAGTGGGGGGAAATTCCTCCACATAATGAACACTGTATAGATATAGGGCAATTTGTTAAAAAACACGCGTACCATCTTGATACCATTGAAGTTCGGGTACAAGGAGATAAAAGAATCTGATACTAATCTGTGTACTGTATTTGCTGTAACTTACTGAATGAAGGAGATATGGCGATGACTTGAACAAGAGGGCAAGTTCTTACTAGCTATAATATTATAAGCATCTATGCTTGTCTGGGATTTATAAATAAATGTAGAACTACAAGCTGCTCTCTTCCGATATAGACTAGAAAAGCTGCTAAAGGAAATGGGCAAAATCCAAGAATTACGCCTGTAGTACACAGCCTCCCGAACGAAACTTTAGCGCTGTCTAGTATGAATTTGTTTGGTGCTTCTCGCACCGAAACGAAACGAAACCGACACAAAATCGTTAAATTCATCATCATCATCATCAGGTCTTTCTAGTCTCCACTGCAGGAGCACGACCCTCTCTGTACTACCAGAGCCATATACTAGCCTGAGTAGTCAGAAGATTTGGCCTACTCTCTCCACGCTGGCCAGACGGGTTGGAGAGGTCTCTTTGATGTTTATAAGCTTTGTTTAGCTTGTGTTTCCTTAGTCGCCTTTTACGACATCCACGGGATGACTTGGAGAGGTCCTATTCTACTCTGCCGAGAACCACACGGCATCTCTTCCATTTGGCATTCGCGACTGTGTGCTACAGGTGTTAATGTCAATAGGCGATGCAGCTAGTGACATACCACAATTTTGATTCCTTTTATACATAACCGGGCGCTAACAAGCTATACCTGACCTTTGGATCTTATGCCCTTAGGCTCTGACTACCCCGTAAAGAAAAAAGAAATTTATTTATTATTATTAAATCAGTTTACATAGTCTTTACAGTTTTCACCAATGCGACAATGCAAGTTTACCTATAACTACTTATAACTAATACATTTCAATGCAATATCTACGAATTCCATCAAAGTACAAGTAAAAATATCTAGATCCGAGTAATCTTCGCATATTTTATTTAACATGCAAAGAGCCCTAGTAAGCGGTGCTTTATTAAGAACATTTGTCCTACCTTGAGGTACTGCAAATAACTTGTGTCTGCGTGCGCGTAAGTAATTGTTGGGTACATATAACTTCAGTAATAATAAAAGATCCGGGTAAAAGACCATGCCTCTTAATACTTTAAAAATGTACATTACTAAAATTAATTCCCTCCTTACCTCCAGCTTAAAGTATCCCACCATTCCCGTTACAAAAAGAGTAGGATACTTCAAAGGATAGTAAGGATATACTCCATATTGCTTTAAGTAAAGGAACCTCAGAAACGTATTTCGTATATTTTCTAACGTTAATTTATATTTTAATTCATGAGGTCTCCAAATCATCGCATTAGTCTCAAGTCTACTTCTCACTAATGCGTTATACAAGGACTTAATAGCTCTAATATCTGTATATAATAATTAGTACGTATACCGCTTTCACTGAGGTTCAGTCCAGTTGAGGAAGCCTTTTGGAAATGGTTTAGAATACGGTAGTTATACACTTGTCTTATGTATATTACTTCTAACTTATAATAGTTTCTTCGTTCTTCGCAGCCCAGACGATAAGACGAGATATTTCTTACAAGACCTAATCCGACCTAGATACTTCTCAATAATTCAATATTTCTATTGAGAATAACTGTCAATACTAATCACGTCATATAGGTAACAAATAACAACGACAGAAAAGGGTCACTACAAACCATGACCAATTTGGCTCTACTACCACGAAAAACGTCCCCATATCTTATCAAACTAACGATATTTAGCAATTAACACTAAAAATAAGTGACTTACGTCACGGTCGTACAACGTAATGAAATTAGTTCATTTAAAACAAAGGTTCACATAAATAGTCCGTAGCGCCGGTCATACAGACATTCTAACTAAATAGATCATGCAAGTGTAATGTAACCTTATTGCCAATAATCTATTACATAAAAAATCTCGACTTATACCAAAATTCTGAATCGATTTTTATGAAATTTATATCAGACCAATTCACAAGCATATTTGCTTCCTTTTGCCAATTAAGGAAGATTTTCCTTACCGTATCATAAAAGTGCTAGTTTATTCTATTATACCAAATGACACATAAATATCATAGTACTTGTTGATAAGTATATCATGTACTCGTTACCAGTCACGCATTCCTCGTTAGAGCTCAGTTGATTTCTAAAGCTTGCATTTGCGATGTCTATTTCTACTTTAATCTATGACTAGACCTCCTTATATCAGCTCGGGCATTATACATCTCATTTAAATGTTATCGTGGGTGATTAATAGGTAGCAGACAATTGTTCACAGTTGTTAATTACTGACACAGTAACATATTTCATGGTCCAATTTATTATGAAAGTAACTACAAACACTTTTGGCACGTAATCTATAAGCTATCTATAAGATATTAATGACAGGAGGTATGCAGATGACGTAAGTAATCCATAGTTATATCATAAATGTATATTATGTTATATTTTAATTTTCTTTCCAAATCAAACGTAAATCGGAGACGCATCGCTTGCGACTCCAATTGATGTTTGCTGAGTCTTGTTTAAGCACGGCCCTTAAGCCAAAGGTCTAGAGTTAAGAATACAGCTAAGGACACGCTCTAATTAAGAACAGAGACAGGAACGTATGTGAAATTGGAGCCTTATTTAATTAAGTGAAATGTTAAGACAGTCTTGTAGCATCATCATCAGCAGTCATCAGTATTTTTAGTCTCCACTGCAGCAGAATGACCCTCTCTGTACTGTCAGAGCCATATATTAGCCAGAGCAGTCAGAGGATTTGGCCTACACTCTCCTCGCTGGCCAGACGTTATGTTCCCTGTCGCCTTCTCTGACATTCACGGGAAGAGTTGGAGTGGTCCTATTCTACTCTGCCGGCAACCACACAGCACACAGTCTAGTAGAATGCTCTCTAAATTAGTAATCTTTACACTGAATCTAATTTCATTCCATTTCAGTAAGTACGTCTGTTAGCTGCCAAACAAATACCCGGCACGCGGTCACAGGTTAATAGGCAGCTGATTGATTTATAGCTTTAAACGCTATTAAATCTAGTTTGATGGCTAGTTGGCCTAGTTTGGCTGATCGAAAGTCGCTTATGCATCATCCTTAGAACGTTTTTTCTTTTACTAACCGTCTTTGCCCTCATCTAGGCAAAGACCTCTCTTCTTCCCTTCTAAACGTCGTTTTGCTATTTATGTTTTGCTGCTGAGCAAAAGCTTCACTTCTAATTTAGCAAAAGTCCACCCCAACTTTATCCTTTTAGACTTTATCCGACCATCTTGGTCTGATTCCCCTTCTCTTTGTCTTCTGTCAGAAGTCCATAAGTCCATCTTTCTGAGTGCAAACAGCAGACGTGACCCACTTCAGCATACCGGACTTCTTTTCAACATCGAAAATCTTCATCATGGAGCTTTGTAACGACTATTTAAATGAAATTAATACCGCACTTCTCTCTGATAACTTTACACGACCATAACACAGATTCTTAACCAAAAAACTGAAAACAAAATATAATCGTCACACGCATTCAAGCTAAGCTTTACGCTTCGGGTATGTTTGCGGAGGCGCGAACGGACTGTTTTCAAGCAACCATGCGTAAGCGGAGTGCGTACCTAGTGCGCAGAGTACGGGCCAGCTCCAATGTCATTTTAAAAATGATTGCTGAGCGACTAGATTGTCCATACACTCAGCGTTGCTGTGGCATACATGTCGCGGTGTCTGTCTTGCTGAGGAGGTATTGACATCGTAACTTCTCCTTCAATTACATTAGGTTGACTTTTATTTAATCTTATTTTTTATTTATTACATTTCAATTATAAATTTTAATAATTTTCAATATCATGTAATCTTTCAATTTGCATTTATGATATGACATTATTGTATTTTAATAATTTAAATGACATTTATTATTATTATTTATTTTTTCTTCGAATGTAAAATGTGATTTTTAACGGTGATTATGGATCTTTGTTATACGAAATAAATGAAATTTTTTTTTATCTTATTTTTACAGTAAGTATTATAATTACACATAAAGAAATAATGATTAGCGGTTAAAAACGCTCAGTTTTAAATTAGACAATCACTAATACAAAGCTTAAGCGTAATTTTTCCAAAACATGTACGTTTTATTACACGCAAGAGTTAACTTTTACACGAACTCGTCCTAAAACGAGTTTTCGCACAAAGTTTCTCCATCCTAATCACACATAAAAGGCAAATAAAAAGAGACGCCAAACAAAGCTGTGTGTCTGTTTAAACGAGCTTTTCACAAAGCGAGAGCATATGTTTTGTTTTATACGAGGTAGCAACAGACTGTTTTTTTTTCAACTATAATAATAATATTTGCAATACATAGGGTACTCATTTTGATATTATCATAAATTAACAATATTTCCCAGTCTATTCATGTTGTATAGCAGCCAAATCGAAATAGTAAGGTTCATAAATGAGCTACATTAATGGTTTGTAACAGACCCGGGGAGGCAAAGTGTCGATAATAAGGAAACACATACTAATAAGACGGTTATGTAGATGGATCACGCAATTGTTTAATTTCAGGTAGTTAAAAGAGTTAGCCGTGTGGTTCCCGGCAGAATAGAATAGGACCACTCCAACTCTTTTTGTGGATGTTGTAGAAGGTGACTTAGAGAACACAAGCTAAACAAAGCTTATAAACAACAAAGAGACCTCTCCAACCCGTCTGGTCAGCGTGGAGAGTGTAGGCCAAATCCTCTGACTGCTCTGGCTATTATATGGCTCTGGTAATACAGAGAGGGTCGTGCTCCTGCAGTGCGAGACTTAAAAATACCTATTAATGAAAAATAATGAAAGAGTTGAATAGTAAATTGTCCACTCGTTTTTTCGGTAAAACACTCCTTCGACAGTTTAATTTTATAAATAAATAAAAAAACACATAACTACCTTCTATATTGGGTATAAACAATGTGCCAAGATAAAAAATCACATTCAAAATATCTTTATTCCGTTACAAGTACAAATACCTCGATAGTCATCAATGAATTCGTACATTTCTCCTAAAACAACGCATTGTATTTATTTGCATTGTTTATTACAATATCTTTCTGAATTTTACCCATAAACTTTATCAAAAAATGTTTAGTTCGATGTTTTTCTTTTGGTTGTAACCAAATTTATCTCCGCCACGGACTATTTTCAAAATGCCAAGAGAGTCTTCCTTTGTACTCCTCGATTCCTTTTGATACGATCGAGCAATTTGCGCGTAATAAATTGACAGTCGAGCAAAACAACGAACCCAGTCAGGAATAGAACCGGGAAGTCTGCACCCGATGGTAGTATCGCTTAAACTATTGTCGGTTTAACTAATGAGGGACGAAATTGCAGTTAAATAATACTGGAGATTGATCTTCGTCTTTGCGTGTTGACGTTCAGCTAAATAATTTGACCACCACCAAAATTCGTAGCACAGTGGTTAACACGACAGCTAGCGGCATGAGGGCCCGAGTTTGATTCCAGTCATGATGGAAAACTAACTTTTTCAGATGGTATTCGATTTTTATTTTAGTAATTTTCAGAATAGTCTTGACGCTACGAATGAAATTCGCAACACCCGTCATTTTACTCTTTTACACCTAAATATGATGAAAATTAAAACAATGGTAGTTCTTTTAATTTAAAATTATAATATTGATGAAAAGTTATACAAAAGATGGTCCCGGGTTTGAGCCCGGTCAGGTGAAGATGGAAAATGATCTTTTTCAGATTGACTTGGGTCTTGGATGTTTATCTTTATAAGTATCTATTATAAAATATGGTATTGTTGAGTTAGTATCCCATAACACAAGTCTCGAACTTACTTTGGGGCTAGCTCAATCTGTGTGATTTGTCCGTATATATTTATATTTTAAAAATACTACAAGTAATGTACTGTCAAAGTACAGTATTTAATCAATTTGATCAGATTTTGTAAAAAAACAAATATAATTTTGGAACGCGGTAGTTAGCTGATGCAAGCATCTTAAGGGTCGGAAATATCTCAGTGGTCTAAAGTGGCAAACCCTGGTCCTTGTTATAAATTCCGTTCGGCCTAACAATGTATCTCAAATTTTTCTTTCAATGAAAAATTTACAAGGAAACCTTCACTAGAGTTTTAATGTGAAATGTTTTCAGTTTTAGCCATTTTACACAATAAAAAAGAAAAATTGAAAAAAAAAATGTTACGGAGTCTAAAGTTCCATATACATACATACATATTATCACGCCTCTTTCCCATAGGGGTAGGCAGAGACTATGGATTTCCACTTGCTACGATCCTTACAAACCTCTTTCGCTTCATCTACATTCATCACTCAGTTCCATAAAATTTTTCTATGGTTCCAGGTACTATTATTAATTCTATTTATATTATTATTTTATATATTTTCTATACATATTATTTATTAGTTATTAAGTGTCTGGGCAAAGCTAGTCTATATATAAAAACAAAATGCTTCCTTCACTCAATATATAACATCAATCCTTTGGGCCGTCCCTCATAAGCTGACAGTACTTGGCAACCATTTAAATACACACAAAGTACCTCCGAGCTCACACCTTATCTTTGGACTTAAATTATTACGGCAGTTGAGCGACAAAGTATGTAAATGCTTCTCAACAATTTTGACAGACGTGAGACTGCAAACATTGTCTTGATATTGCGCAGAGATTGGCGCAGCGGTCAACACGCCTGCCTGCGACACGGAGGTCCCGGGTTCGATCCCCGGTCAGGTCAAGATGGAAAATGATCTTTTTCAGATTGACCTGGGTCTTGGATGTTTATCTATATATGTATTTGTTATAAAATATAGTATCGTTGAGTTAGTATCCCATAACACAAGTCTTTCTTAAGAACTTACTTTGGGGCTAGCTCAATCTGTGTGATTTGTCCGTATATATTTATTTATTTATTATTTATTTATATCAAGACAATATAGGTACTAAGATAGATAAGACTATAACTTTGTTCAACTGTTACGTACACTATACAAAAAATAAGTAACAAGTACACACATTTCACTAAATTTAGTTCGCAACAACATGCAATGTGTGTGCCACAGAAGCACGCTCAGTTACAGGCTACAGCTCAGCATACTTGCTCGGATGGAGCAACCGCTAATTTTCAGCTGCTACCCAATTTGAGAAGACACTTACGAACGCATTTTTTTTTATTACCGTTTGTGTCCCACTGCTGGGCAAAGGCCTCCCCTCGTTGTTTCCACACATCCTTTTCCTTTGATATTATCTTCCAATCTTTCTCAAACTGATTAAGATCGTCTACCCATCTCTTTTTCGGTCTTCCTCTTTTCTTACGCCCACTTGGAGTCCAATGTGTTATTATATAACGATATGATACTATACGAACGGAATATATAACGATACGGACGCAATTTAACTTATAAATATTTATAATGAAGTATGATGTTAATACTAAGGTTTATACATACAGAAAAGGATAAGTACAGTCTAAAAACTAGAGTCGTTAAAGATTTTATATTAGACGTGTTCATGAGGGAGTCCCTAATGAACACGTCTTAAGTAACATCCTTAGCGACTAGTTTTTCCATACTAAAATCACACAGTATTATTTGGGACTGTAGAATCCCAAACTATGGTAAATTCCTTATATTTTCTGAAAGCTTTTCTTCTTACTGGGCAACCATTTAAATACACATAAAGCACCTCCGAGCTCACACCTTATCTATGGACTTAAATTATTACGGCGGCTGAGCGACAAAGTATGTAAATGCTTCTCAACAATACAATTTTGAGAGACGCGAGACTGATTGCAACTATTTGTCTTGATATACATTATGTACAGTTATCGTATGCGACTGTCCATGAAAATTAAAACCAACCTTGACTCAAGTTATTGCGGTCTTGCTAGGTAAACCAACATTAAATTTCAAATTGAATTTTACAATAAATTCAATTAAACATATTACAATTTAAGCTTAGTGGAAATCTAAGATTTTCTAAAGATCAAAATCAAAAATCATATATTTATTTATTTTAAAGATACATAAAAACTGTCTAAGATGAACATAAAGAGCTTTCTTCGCTGATCACGACAATTATATACATATAACTCTATTTGGCCCAAAAATAGAGTTATTGCACGGCAGCATACTCATGACGTGTCCATTAAAAAGGATGCACGTATACTCATATTTTGTTACACTTCCATAGTAAAAAAAACACAGTATAATATGGGACTGTAGAATCCCAAACTATGGTAAATTTCTTATATTTTCTGAAAGCTTTTCTTCTTACTTGGCAACCATTTAAATACACATAAAGCATCTCCGAGCTCACACCTTATCTTTAGACTTAAATTATTACGGCGGCTGAGCGACAAAGTATGTAAATGCTTCTGAACAATACAATTTTGAGAGTCGCGAGACTGTTTGCAAACATTTGTCGTGACATACATACTTATGACGTGTTATTTAAGGGAGGAGCCGCGTATAAAAATGTTTTGTTTAAAGTCCATAGTTAAATAAATAAAAAAACCGGCGAAGTGCGTGTCGGGCCACGCGCAGTGTAGGGTTCCGTAGTTGCGAATAACAACTTTGAGTTCACACTGTACACACTCGCACCTCACAGTTTAACGACCAAAAGCATCTAACAATGAAAATTGTACGAAATTTTACATTTTCAAGTTCATTTTATAAGTTGGTTACCTATAACTTTTTAGTTTGTACTTAGTACTCAGCTCTGATAGTTTTCCTTTCAACTCCAGTATATATACTACAGCTGTAATTTTTTTCACGTATCCATATATAACCGTTTAGCAGATGGAAGGGGGGGGGGGGACACTTACCTCAAACAAAAATTTGCACTTTAAAACCAAATATTTCGGAAACGGATCCCTAAATCGAAAAATGGTGTTCTTAACCTCACAATATTTTTTAAAGACCTATTTATCAAACCCAACAAGGTGGATTTGTATAGAAAAAAAATATTACTCCCTCTTTACTTGTATGGGAGCTACCTAAAAAAAATTTTTTTTTTTTCAAGATTTTTTCTACTACTTTTTTGCTATTATTCATATACATACCCATACCAAATTACAGCTTTCTAGTACTTATACTCTCTGAGTAAAACCGCGGACGGACAGACAGACATGGCGAAACTATAATATAGTTCCTAGTTTACTACGGATCCCTAAAAAGTGGCCACTTTTATCATATACAGTGATGTGTATATGATAAAGGTGTCCACTTTTAGCGGTAATAAGTAGTTCTCTTAATTTACCAAATGAAAAGTGATACCAAAAATACTAGGTATAAGTAATATACTTCCGAAGTACTGAATAGAATTGCGACGATTTATGTAAATGCTTCTACACGATACAATTTTGAGAGACGTGAGACTGTTTGCAAACATTTGTCTTGATATACATACTTATGACGTATTTATTAGGAAGGAGGCGCGTTTAATCATGTTTTGTTACAACTCCAAAGTAAAATAACACATTATTGTATATTCTAGAATATAGAATCCTGAACCTTAGTAAATTTCTTACATTCTCTGAAATTACGATTTTCAATCCTATTTATAATATATCCTATTTATATATAATATATATCACACAAATTGAGCTTGCCCGAATGTAAGTTGTGAACTTGTGTCGTGGGATATTAACTATCTTTAATAAATATATTGTATCGTTGAGATACAATATATTTATTAAAGATACTCATCATCATCATCATCATCATCAGGTCTTTCTAGTTTCCACTGCAGGAGCACGACCCTCTCTGTTCTACCAGAGCTATATACTAGCCTGAGTAGTCATAGGATTTGGCCTACACTCTCCACGCTGGCCAGACGGGTTGGAGAGATACTTATATGTTTCCTATCATAACCCTGCCGGGGATCGAACCCGGAACCACTCGGGTCGAAAACTGGCGTGATAATCAGTGCGCAACGGATTCTGTCAGATCATAAAATAAATATGTTTGAATCTGTGCTCTTTTTTACCATGACGATGACGAAACAACGCTTACAACAATCCTAAAATATATCAGTCAACCATCTAAATGCCATTCCCGGAGTAGTTGACACGTGAGTTGACATTTACCAGTACCAGGACATGTGCCAGTCCCACGTCACATAAATATCGACATTTACGAACTGATGGAATCGAACATTATGCGTGTCTGCTTTCAAATTCCAACCGTTGATTACTCCAACTGAGATGTCGTGCGTTTAATTTTATGTCATAGAACGGCAAACTAGCAAGCGGGTCACCTGATGGTAAGTGATCACCGCTGCCCATGGACAACTGCAACTCCAGGGGTGTTACAAGAGCGTTGCCGACCTTTATTTTGATTGAGTGATATGCCATTTTTATTTATTTATTTAATTTATTGCACATACAATCACTATGATTTGTACAAAAGGTAATAACTTAATGCTAAGCATTGTCTACCAGTTTTACCTTAGGGATGTGGTGAAAAGTTGATAGTAGGGGTGCAAGTTGTAAAGATAGATAAGTAAAGGTCTTTCTGGTCTCCACTGGAGGAGCACGACCCTCTCTGTACTACCAAAGCCATATACTAGCCTGAGTAGTCAGAGGATTTGGCCTACACTCTCCACGCTGGCCAGACGGGTTGGAGAGGTCTCTTTGATATTAATAAGCTTTGTTTAGCTTGTGTTTCCTTAGTCGCCTTTTACGACATCCACGGGATGACTTGGAGTGGTCCTATTCTATGCCGGAAACCACACGGCGCGGTATACACAATACAACTAAATATATCCTGCAAAACACAAGTTTACAATTCTGACAAAATTGCGTCACAGTTAACACAATTACATAATTAATTTCAAACATTTGTGAGACGCGTAATCTCCGTGCCAGATATGGTATACGAGAAATCGTATTAAAATATGAGCTTGGATGTGTCATATCACAAGACAGGGGAGGGAGCGGGCCTTTTCTGTGGAGTTAAAAATATAAGCGATCGAAAATCATTCGCCAACTCATATCTACAGATTCATCATCAATTCTCTTTTGACTACTTTTGTGGCGCAGCGGTGAACACGCTAGCCTGTGACATTAGTGGTCCTGGGTTGATCTCCGGTCAGGTCAATATGGAAAATGATCTCTGTCAGATTGGACTGGGTCGTGGACCACAACTTACTGTGGGGCTAGCTCAATCTGTGCGATTGGACCCTATACATGGCGAAATTTTGATCGTTCCGGACCATTAAAAGGGTGAATCAGCCTGTCAATATAAACAACTTTTCCTATGGGACAAATGCTGTAAACTCGAAAAAAAATTCGACATTCCTATACGAATTGCCCGGGCGGCTGAACACTTTTGTTTGAAAATGTCAAAATAAAATTTGAGTTTCCAGCATTGATAGGAAAAATGGTTCATATCGACGGGCTGAATCACCCCTTTAAGGGTCCAGAACGATCAAAATTTCGCCATGTATATTTGTCTCAACCGCAATCATTTAGCTTAGCCGCAATTAATCCACTACTGAATACCAATGACGGAAATCCTTGGAGAAGCCTATGCATCTCCAAGGATTTCCATGATTGGGAGTTTTGCATAACTCACCACGCTTGGTAAACAGGTTGATGAGCGCGGTTTGGTTGACGTATATCAGTTCCGACGCTGATGTTCATCGAAACATCAACAGATAAAATTCATACCTATAATCCTACTTTGTTCCTACCCAAAAGTGAAAACTAAAGAATTGTCGCCAGGGGCTCCGACAAACCAATGAAATGAATAACACCAACATTTCATTGATAAATAAGAATAACTAACCAACTGGCGAAATACATTGGTGAAGTACTCTTTCAAAAAGGCGAAGAACATTAACAAAAAAAACTGAAGAAAGGCTTAGAGCCTTTCTTCGTTCATAAAAAAATTAAAGAGAACAGCTGGACAGCGGGACAGCGGAAGAGATGACCATACGACATACATACTTTGTGCTGTATTAAACAATATTTATAAGAATTACTCATAAAGTACATGATAAGAGTGTAAATTAAAGTCTCAGTATCTGCGTGCTCTTATGAAAGGGGGAAATTTTAATATCGCTTGAATATTACAACTTGTGAAGCATCTGAACAGTGCGCCTTACGCAGTAATCCAGTTGAGATACGGTAAGGCTAGGGTTTTTCTAAAAGCGGAAAGGATGAAAATGAAAGTGAAAAAAATAAAAGAATGTAACACCAGGAACTTTGAAGCAATCCAAGGCAAGCTTATAAAGTAACTAAATGAAAAATTGCAAACAGTTAGATTTATTTAAAATTATTCGCCAATCGCGTCCTGTCTTTAAAAATAATAAGTAATTTGTAAAATATTGAAATGCAACGTTGCGAACATTTAGCGACTCTTTTTATTTTTATAATATCTATCGCTAATCGCCGTCAATAAAGCCCTCTCTTTAGACATTATAAGTAATTTGCAATCCAAGGCAAGCTTGTAAAGTATTTAAATGCAACGTTGCGAACATTTAGCGACTCTTTTTATTTTTATAATATCTATCGCTAATCGCCGTCAATAAAGCCCTCTCTTTAGACATTATAAGTAATTTGCAATCCAAGGCAAGCTTGTAAAGTATTTAAATGCAACGTTGCGAACATTAGCGTCTATTTAAATTTGTCAATCGCTAATCGCCGTGAACAAAGCCCTGTCCTTAGACATTATAAGTAATTTGCAATCCAAGGCAAGCTTGTAAAGTATTTAAATGCAACATTGCAAACGTTAGCGTCTATTTAAATTTTTCGTTCGCTAATCGCCGTGAACAAAGCCCTGTCTTTAGACATTATAAGTAATTTGCAATCCAAGGCAAGCTTGTAAAGTATTTAAATGCAACGTTGCGAACATTTAGCTTCTATTTTCGGAGACCACGTGCGGATGAGTAACGACCGCATTACTTTTTATTGCCGGGCTTTAATTAACTTGTAAGTATGGCGAGAGTATTTAAAACATTATTGTTATAACGTTTTATCATAAAAAGAGTACTAACTTTGGTACCTGGTGTAAACTATTATCCGTACAAAACAAATTGACGATGAAAGTTGATGCCAGTCAATGTAGTAAATATTGACTTTTTTTTAGATTTCTCCTTAAGTTGATGTGACATTTAGAGCAATATTTCGGTAAAAATAAGTGCGACGCTCTTACGTTCGACAGAAAACGGGATATTAAAGTTTGAAGCTCACCTCAAACGATATTTTTTAGGTAATTTTATGCATTCACAATGCTATTCTGATATATTCTAATTAAATAAGTAATAAGATACGGGTAAGAATTCTATGCGGGCAGGATTCGAACCTGCGTCTTAGTCTTTATACGACTACTAGGTGTAGTATATATATATGCCTTTAATAACTTAATTAACAGCTATCTATCGATAAAACTCTACGTTCTTTTCAGAGCACTGAGGGAGGTCAAGATAAATATTGCTAGTAACAGAGTAACTGACCGCGATTGATTTTCCGTTCGGCGACAGTCTAGTAAAAATTGCAGTGTGCCGTCACGCATACTGATGATTTCATACTGCAAAATCGATACTGCACGATATTATTAGCATCTGAGGTTATACCATCTATACAGTAAGCGATTTCTCCCTGGCACACCGATAGAACTGACTCAATTGTTGATATACGAAAATTACTCTTATCGTTCGAATAAAAGAGAGCATACTTCAGTGCAAAAACTTATGGTTGACTGTGAGTCTCTTTCTATTGCCAAAAATTACTATGGTTACTCAGTCCTTTTACCAATATATAAGTGTACAAATGGAAGCATATAAAATGTATCGCAAACAAGCAGCATTGTTTTTAAATAACCAGCCAAGTGCGTGTCGGGCCACGCGCAGTGTAGGGTTCCGTAGTTGCGAATGACAACTTTGAGTTCATACTGTTCACACTCGCACCTCACAGTTTAACGACCAACTGGATGTCGTAAAAGGCGACTAAGGAAACACAAGCTAAACAAAGCTTATAAACATCAAAGAGACCTCTCCAACCCGTCTGGCCAGCGTGGAGAGTGTAGACCAAATCCTCTGACTGCTCAAGCTAATATATGGCTCTAGCGGTACAGAGAGGGTCGTGCTCCTGCAGTGGAGACTGGAAAGACCTGATGATGATGATGATGATAAACTCACACTTTCAAATCGGTTAAGCCGTTTAGTCTGCAGGAGGCAACAATGGAACAGACCTTACATACACACATATAAACTTAAATACGCGCGAAAAACATTATCTTCCTATTGGGAGGATCAGTCGGGTAAAATGGAGAAAGATCTGCAAGGCTTGCTCAGTGAATGATATTTTACAAGCTTTTATTTTACTATATGGGCGAAAATCTAAGGATGACCCTTGATACAAAAATTTTATACAAAACGTTGATGCAACAGATTAAATACATTTATACAAATATTTTAAAGCTGATAACTTTGTTTCTTTATTTTTGTTTCTGTTTTTATTTTTTTATTAAGTATTGATTTAGGCATTTGTCTTCCATCTCACATGGTACGTGATCATGAAGACGAGAATGTTACATGCCTAACTAAAATTACCCATTTATTCTACTTTTGAATGTCTTGGGACTGTATTTTTATTAGTTAAAAACCGTACCTTCGCCGTTGAATAGGTACTTTACACGTATCCCTCAGTGCTATCGGCTATGTATTTACCACGGGCAAAGTCGGGCGGACTGCAACAAAGGACTACCAACCACGTAATATTGGCATAACCTTGTTTCTAATTGTACAACATTATTATTTCAAATTTATAACAATAACTTCCATGACAAACCTAACCCCTGTTTCAATCTGCAAACATTACAAATGAATTCATCAAAGCGAAACAGGCAGTCTGTTCGACTGGTCGTAACGCCATTTTGATTGAATGAATTCGCGGCGAAACATGGCATCGGAACAATAATGTTTTATTAATAATTGTTTCAGGCATATTGTGTATTGGATATTATTTAATACGAATGACTTATGAATCCCATCCCAACTAATATTATAAATGTGAAAGTGAGTTTGTTTGTTTATTTGATTGTTTGTTACGATTTCACGTCGAATCTACTGAACCGATAATCATGAAATTTTTCATATACATAGGTTAGGGTACCGAGAAGGACATAGGCTATATATTACGCGGGCGAAGCCGCGGGTAACAGCTAGTAAAATATATTTTCTTTATTCAACACAACTTACTACTTTAGGGAGATAACGGGCAAAGATAAGAGATATTTGAAGTAAGGATAATTTAATAAGACCATGTGGTTCCCGGCAGAGTAGAACAGGACCGCTCCAAGTCTTCCCGTGGATGTCTTAGAAGTAGACTAAGGAAACACAAGCTAAAAATAGCTTATTAACATCAAAGAGACCTCTTCAACCCGTCTGGCTAGCGTGGAGAATGTAGGCCAAATCCTCTGACTGCTCACAATAACTTCCATGATAAACCTAACCCCAGCTTCAATTTGCAAACATTACAAATGAATTCATCAAAGCGAAACAGGCAGTCCGTTCGACTGTTCGTAACGCCATTTTGATTGAATGAATTTGCGGCGGAACATGGCATCGGAACATTAATGTACAATTAATTATTGTTTCAGGCATATTGTGTTTTGATATTAAATTTTATACGGAATGATTAATGAATTGAATATAAATATTTACTACTAGCGCGACTTCATCCGCGTAAATTGTAGCCTATGCCATAAGCAGATAAATTAGCTTTCTATAAGAAAGAAAGAATTTTAAAATCCGTCCAGTAGTTTCGGAGCCTATTTAATGCAAACGAACAATCCAATCTTTTTTAAAATAATATTACTATTTAAGAGAGATAAGCTATTGACAGATGATAAGTAATATTTGAAAAAAAAACTAAGCTTTGAAATAATTCGTAATTATGCTAAAAGAAAAAAAAAACATTTGATCAATGAGTATTTTCTTTTTATGGAATCGATTCTAATCTAGATTCTAAAGAAACTATTTTCAGGTTTTGCGCTTTTTCATTAACTCGTTATAGGTATATAGTCAAATCGTTAATAAGCACGACGCGAAGCAGAGTGCTTATAATAAACCGATGACTATAATAGCAAACCTACTATGTACGAGCATTATACGACGTTTTTCAATACAATTGCGATTATCACTAAATAAATTAAGCAATTGTGATATGTGTAAAAAAAGGGTTTAGTCCGTAGAATACATCACTACGATCCAAGTTTCGATGTTCGATGTAATTAATAGAAAATGTTTTGGCGATACAACATTAACTTACTCGTACAACATTTTATAAGCTACGATGAAACATAGAATAAGCCCACAACTTCATTTTCACTGAGCAGAGCTTACAAAGTAAGCGGTCACAAAACTTCCGAACTGAAATATCAAGCTTTGATGCGGAGCTTCTTTGATACTTACCGCTTTCAGCGAAGGCTCTAAAAACCTCAAACGGGGCAGTTTGCTTAATTAAATTTCAGTAGGTGTTTTAACTTTTAATAAATAGTAACGTAAATAGTTAAAGTAAAATAATATAGAAAACACTAGCTTTTTCGCTCAGCTCTGCTCATGTTTATAACCTTTCTTCGGGAACAGTACTTTTACCGAGATTGTTCGCAGCCTAAGGTCTCTCTGAACCTCAGATAACGAATATTCTAAATTGCATGATGGTCCGTTGACTAGTTAAAGTGTGAAATCGTAACAAACAAATAACGTACATGTTTCTATTTTTATGTTGGACAGCAAACGGCGAGTCACCTGATAGTAAGTGATCAACACCACAAATGTAACACCAGGGATGTGTAAGAACGTCTATATTATTTTGCATTTCTATTATTAACTAGTTAAGATTTGATTGGCATTTAAGATTATGATGGTTTAGGAAGTTTGTTATTATTAACCTATGAATGAAATTAATGAATTGATCATCATTAAATTTTGCAAAGTTTTTGTCAGGGGACGAAACTTTCAGGATTGGCAGACAGAAACAAATGTTACTATTAATATTCTTGTGTTAGCATATTACGGTCACAGAGTATAAGAGATTTACTTATTACATTTTCACTGAACAGAGCTTCCAAAGTATTTACTGAGGTCACAAAACTGTCGCGTTGAAATATTAAGCTTTGATGCGAAGCTTCATTGATATTTAGCGCTTTCAGCTCAAGTTGCTGTAAAACAATAGCAGGGGCAGTTTTCTTTGTAACATTTCAGTCTGTGTTTTAGTCAAAGCTATAATTAGATAAACATAATAATAATGGCCGGAGAGCAGCTTGTGGGGAGTTGTTGGTAAACCACGCACCCGAGTGCTCCAGAGACCCCCTGAGTCCTGACACTCTCGACAACTGCTTTTATTCTCAACTTTATTAACCGCCACCAGCCGAAAACATTTGTATGAAAATGTCGTTTTTTTTTCGAGTTCCCAACATTGGTCTCATAGAAAAAGTTGTTCATTTGACGGCCTGATTATATCCTAACACCCTGTACACAAAGTATGTACGTATGTACATTTTCTCATGTTTGTGGAGCTATTCGGGAATGTCGCGACACGCCGTCGACATCGCCCGACATCGATTAATCAAGAGTCGTCAAACTTTGCTTTGATCTCACCGGGATTTAGAGCACGAATTCAGGGCTCTAGATATCGGTAAGACTATTTAGATCACAAAATTTGATTGATTTTCTTTAATTTTCAGGGTTCCGTTAGAAGATTGCCAGTAGAACAAGTAGAAGGATACAAGTATAGACAGACTACTATTATTTATAGCAAAAGTATGGCGATTCATACATCATCTTCAGGTCTTTTTTAGTCTCCACTGCAAGAACACGACCCTCTCTATTCTACCACAGCAATATGAAGGAAAAATAAGTATCCAATTACTTTTTGATTATCTAAGCGACCTTCGAGCAACACGGCCTCCGTAGTACGGAAGGCCGTGTTGCTCGAATTAAGCGACGGATTAATTTTAGTATTATTATTTTGACCCAGAAAAAGTTCAGACTAATTCCACGCAGAACATCAATCTGAGTACTACCGATCTCAATAGTATCCATGTTATTCCACGAACATGTATCAATCAATATTTGGCAAGTTCTGCGTGGAAACTATTAAATCATCATCATCATCATTCATCATTTCAGCCGCAAGAAGTCCACTGCTGGACATAGGCCTCCCCCAAGGATTTCCAATATGACCGGTTGGAAGCGGCCTGCATCCAGCGTCTTCCTGCGACCTTTATTAGGTCGTCCGACCACCTGGTCGGTGGGTGTCCAACGCTGCGCTTGCCGGTACGTGGTCGCCATTCAAGAACCTTTCTGCCCCATCGGCCATCGGTTCTTCGCGCTATGTGCCCCGCCCACTGCCACTTCAAAGAGCTAATCCGCTGGGCTATGTCGGTGACCTTGGTTCTTCTACGGATCTCCTCGTTTCTGATTCGATCTCGCAGAGAAACACCGAGCATAGCCCTCTCCATAGCTCTTTGAGCGACCTTGAGCTTTCTTATGAGCTTTCTTATAATATTAAATGTAGATCACGTAAATGGACCACGTATAGCACTTAAATCTGAGTAGTACTGGTGTCGAGCATTTGCAACCGACTTGAAAAATCGAGGAGGTTCTGAATTCGTCGGAATCTTTTTATTTTCATGGGCCCCGATTACTCTTAGAAGCTTGGACCCAGAAATTTATTAGGCTAAGCCATAGATAACCCTTCAAACAATCAAACAACTGTTTCGTTTTCTCCAAAAGCTGCCGCTGCCTGTCATACAACCCTACTTGAGTAGCTCCAGAACCGCAAAAGAGTACAAGTATTTTCCCGCGCTGGAAACCACTATCGGTACCCCTCGTATAGTGCTGGCATGTTAACCACTACGCCACGGTGGCCGTCCATTGCACATATACATCATCATCATCTCGGCCATAAGAAGTCTACTGCTGGCCATAGGACTCCTCTAAGGATTGATACGAGCGGTTGGAAGTGGTCACTATCTAGTGACTTCCTGCAGCACCCTTGGTTGGGTGTCCAACGCTGCGCTTGCCGGTATGTAGTCGCCATTTCAGCTCTCGATTCTTCTCATATACAAACAGAAGTAGTATTGAAACTTCTAATGATCATCATCAGGTGTTTTTTTCTCTATTTTGAGAGCGCGGCTCTCTCTGTACTACCAGAGACATATTTAGCCATAGCAGTCAGAGGATTTGACCTGCACTCTCCACGCTGGCCAGACGGGTTGGAGAGGTCTCTTTGATGTTTAAAAACTTTGTTTTGCTTGTGTTCCCTAAGTCGCCTTTCACGATATCCACGGGAAGACTTGGAGTAGTCCTTGGATTCTACTCTGAACCACACGGCACCATTACATACATTCAGATGTGGTATTAAGACATCTATTGTATTGTAATTAAGCGAATGCGTCGCCTGCATCTGGCCAGACATCTGAGCCTCGTTTGAGGCTTAATTGAATCGAGATGTGAGCCTGTTTACGACATTCAGCAGCATATACATACGGCAGTACATATAGGATAAAATAAATAAATATATAGGGACATATCACACAAATTGAGCTAGCCCCACAGTAAGTTGTGAACTTGTGTCGCAGGATACTAACTCAACGATACTATATTTTATAATATATACTTATATAGATAAACATCCAAGACCCAGGTCAATATGAAAAAGATCTTTTTCCATCTTGACCTGACCGGGGATCGAACCCGGGACCCCCGTGTCGCAGGCTAGCGTGTTGACCGCTGCGCCACGGAGCGCATAGGATTCTGCAAATACAGAAATTAATAATTAATTCTGAATCGAACAAAATCTTTGGACTTGGCCACATGATAGTGACTATTTTGATGCAGAATCTCTAATATAATACACTACGCAAGAAAAATATGTAAGAAATTAAAAAATATATTTGGACTTGCTTGGACAGCTGATAAGTAAATTTGTATGGACCAAAAAAAGCTTTTTCAATATTCACTTTTTTCTACGGGTCTATTTTTCTTTTAAGTAGACTAATTCCAATATTAAAATATTGCTAAACTGTTCAAAATCAACTTGTATTTACGTTTATACCATGAATACCGCATGAACATGATCCGTACCGCAACATAGTCTTATCGATTTTATTTAATATCATTATTTATTTTTAAAGTCAATAATACAATTGATTATTGTGTGAATATTTTAAGCGTATATCTGTTGCCGTTATTAATATCGAGCAACAATCGGCAAAAACAGCCACGGTTGTTTAAAGATGTAATTGGCCTAAAATACTATTTAATTTTGGTTTAAGTATTTGTTGTTGCCGTGTGGCTTGGCCGTGTGGTTCCCGGCAGAGTAGAATAGGATCACTCCAAGTCATCTCGTGGATGTCGTAAAAAGCGACTAAGGAAAAACAAGCTAAACAAAGCTTCTAAACATAAAGAGACCTCTCCAACCCGTCTGGCCATCGTGGAGAGTGTAGGCCAAATCCTCTGACTACTCAAGCTAATATATGGCTCTGGTAGTACAGAGAGGGTCGTGCTCCTGCAGTGGAGACTAGAAAGACCTGATGATGATGATGATTTGTTGTTGCAGCGGCAATAGGAATATATCAACCGTGTAAATTTTGTCAGTGTATCAGGTTCATGAGACAGTGGAGAAGTCAAGTTTTTATCCTTTAGATACGGAACCCTATGAAAAAGTAATTATTCAGAATAATCCAAAAAGTGGACGTGCCTGATAGGTATAAGCATTATTAGCGCTTACATATGATAAGCAACTTTCGGCTGGGTGACCACAACTTGCGAAAAATATCTCAGGTTCCTCTGTGCTTTGGAAGGCACGTTCAGCTGTTGGCCCCGGCTATCATTATCAGTCGTTGAGTTATGTGTGATGCTTTAAGACAGCTTGAAATGTGTAACTTAGTCACTCGAAAATTAAACAACCATAAAAGGGTGGTCCAATTTTCATTAAGTATAACTAAGAATTTAGCCTGCCATTGCAAAAAAAAAGAGTACTTTAAAGTTGATTTATACCAGACCCGTTTTACGGAAGAAGAATTAGATTTCTGTAAAATTTAATGCTTATATCCATCAATATTCTATTGCGCATATTATACTAAGGAAAAACTAAAATCTGTATCCAAATCACCAGTTTCTTGCTGATGGTAAGTAATTTGCCGATTAGATCTGATTGAAACGCACAATGCAACATGCACAGCGGGCGCTCTGAACTCAAATTGCTTAAACCATTTCACCCTGCAGCTGTCAGGGCTGGCACATATTAATAAAAGTTGTTTAATAACCTCTTTATAGTGTGGTAATAAACGCTAGGATAAATGGCTTATGTAAAGAACAAGAATTAGGACTCAGGGATCTAACTAGTCACCGTAATATAGTCTAGTAAACTGATTTCACACCATACAAACTTCAAAATAAATATCAAATTGACAACAATTTATGTAATGAAAGGGGAAAATCATTACTATAAATGTTTAAGGAAACTTGTTAAATACAGTAACTTTAAAAATGAAGTAGAACTCAAATGTTGGTCTGGAGATTTTGAGCCACTGACAATCTTAGTATAGGAACATAAAATGTTATATTTTGTCAAACTAAAAATTTGAAATTTCTAATATCGAATTTCCTTAAAAATATTGCAACTACTGAAGTAATATCCAATAGGCAGATGATTACTATGTATTGGTACAACTTCATCATATTTAGCCATAGACAGCCCTAATCCAGACATGAAGCAGATCAAAGCAGTTCGAGCCGGCTCTGATTAATTAATGTCGTATGACGTCTGCTAGCAGTTTAGCGAAAATCTCTTCTTGCTTCAATATATATGAATAAGTTTACATATATACGCAACACATAGAATAAGAACTTACAATATTATATTTATACGATAAGACTGCGATCTTGAGGGCTTCTCATCTTGTTTTAGAACCAACTAATAGAAAAGCCACAAGAACGATTATGATTTTTCTTGCTTAAATCATGGTAAATCAACCCAGAACTTTTTAAAGACTGATTTTTATCTCTATATCCAGCATAGATTTAAAAAAAAATTTTTTGAACTCCTATGTAAACAGCGTACTTAATAAAGCTATATAGTACATGATTGTGCAAGTACGTTAAGCTGGATATTATAGTCGAGGTGTTTATAGGCAAAGACAAAACCGCTTACTACAATAGCCAGCTTACCGAGTACAAGCATCACTCTATGGTTTTCAATAAGTGTGCAGGAAACCCACAATAAATTGAGCAATATGATTGGCATGCAGAAAAGAGCCTAATAATTAAACAACAAGACAATCCAAGTTTCGTTGTCATAAGAACCGTATT
Organism: Rhodophaea formosa; assembly: GCA_963082605.1. NCBI lineage: Eukaryota > Metazoa > Arthropoda > Insecta > Lepidoptera > Pyralidae > Rhodophaea > Rhodophaea formosa. Next base: position 20,493,996 of record OY720205.1, on the reverse strand, counting down.
AATAGAAATGTATTCAAAAAAATCATAGCGATTAGTCGAAAAATTGACGTTTGAAATTTGAAAAAAGACGTCGACAAAAAACTTAATAAATAATGAGTTGAGAAAACAAGAGATTCTTATATTTAAACAGAGTTTAATACAGGAAACCGATACAAATCCTCCGCCCATAAATCGTGAGTGTAGTTACAATGGCGGTGATAAATCATACTTACTGAAAACTACCTGACGCTATTTGCATCTCAGTTAGAAGTTTAACTGGAAAGTTGGACGACAACACTACATAGATAAAATATTCAGGTTTATTTTGGTTCAAACATAATGTAACATAATGTTAGTAAGAACGTGCAACTTTTTGAAATAAATGAATTACATGCATATGAAGTACACAAGCATTTTTTCATGAAAAAAAAAAACTTGCCACAGAAAGACTTATCGCCAGTGTTTTTCAGGCTGATGTAACAATCCAACATTCGCTGCAGGTAGGATTCTAACAAATGGATCGTGGCATTTTTTAAAGTTATTTATTTCATATTTAAACGGTACATTCAATAATTATGCCGTGTGGTCCCCGGCAGAGTAGAATAGGACCACTCCAAGTCTTCCCGCGGATGTCGTAAAAGGCGACTTAGGGAACATAAGCTTAACAAAGCTTTAAAATATCAAAGACACCTCTCCAACCCGTCTGGCCAGCGTGGAGAGTGTAGGCCAAATCCTCTGACTGCCCTGGCTTATATACGGCTCTGATAGTCAGAAAGGGTCGTGCTCCTGCAGTGGAGACTGAAAAAGACTGAGGACGATTCAATAATTACACAAACTGCAGGACTGCTTCAAATCCTACTTATGGCAAATTCTTTTCAATCACTTATTTTAAAATTTTATTATAGCTTATTCGTCCAAATCTTTCCAGGAATTTAGAAGTTATGGTGGAGTTGGAAACATTAAATATAGGTCCTATATTGTATGGTCCATATAGTAAAAAAAGAATTATTATACTGCTTTTTAGACAGTGGTTTAAACGGGTATATTCAGCGATATGACAGCTTTTACTGATAGTTGCATCCACAGCTAAGATTTTAGAAACAAGGGGACCACATATCATACAATCGCGGTGATAAATCATACTTACTGAAAACTAACCTGACGCTATTTGCATCTCGGTTAGAAGTTTAACTGGAAAGTTGGACGACAACACTACAAGGACCAAATATTCAGGAATATTTTGGTTAAAAAGGGTAAGTGTTTAATATCTGAATTTACCCCTTTTTTCCCCAAATCTATCAAAATATATAGCTATATCTAAATATGTATTTGTTATAAAATATCGTATCGTTGAGTTAGTAAGTATTCCTTAACACAAGTCTTACTTAAGGACTTACTTTGGGGCTAACTCAACCTGCGTGATTGGCGTTTATATTTATTATTTATTTATTTATACTTCATTATTATAGTAAACCAGAAAATTTGTGTTACCTACTATTAAATATTTGGAAAGTTTTGATTTGAATACACAATGTGCTTTGAGATGTGCAGCCCTCGTTCTTAATTTAGGAAGAGTTCATAATCATACTTAATTATATGTTTATTTAAGACAGCTCAAGAAAGATATTGAATATAGCAAATATTGATATTAACCTCTTTTACCAGACTGCAAAGAGAGTAATGTTTTATCTTTGGGCCCATGAGAAGATACGAGTAGGTTACTATTCCTATCAGTCAACATTAATTTCAGATATCTAACGGGATATCTAACTTCAAAACGGGAAATTGGCACTCACAAGTAAATGTTTGAGTTTACTTCCTCACGAAAAACTCTCTAAGCTCTGTCCTTGAAGTGATTGACATGTCCCACTTACTTTTCTTCAAATTTTTCAAAGTATTTATTTACCTGTAAAAGAAAAGAACATGGTATTAGAATATTGTATGAAATTTTGCAAGTAAGAAAACATTTAAAAATGCGTTAAAAGGAGTTAGTTCACAAAATATTGAAAATAAAAATAAAATTATATTAAGTTCTATGGTATATACATGTGATAAATTAAAAAAAAACTATACTATCTATAACTTATTAACTAAACTACTTTAACATAATAAAATAAAACTTATAAATCCATGTGGCCATGGGCATGAATTTTTAGATTTATAAGCAAATTCAATTTTTGTTCTTGCCAACATGCCAATGTTGGCAAAAACAAAAATTGAATTTGCTTTACATTATATTTTTAGTAAATAAAGATAATTCAATTTTGTGTTGTGTATTATACATATTTTTTTATCAATAAAATATATATTAGCTTTCCAATAATAACCTGTAATATAAAAGGAAATGTTCAAACATTTCCACCGACCAAGCTTTAGCCTATTATTTTCTGCCAAACCCAAAGCTCAGAAAGCCACATAATCAATATCGGGTAAAACACAATATTTCTTAGTTTAGGAATCGAGACGGCCATTACAGACCGACGGGGGACCGCACGTGTATAGGGTGGGTCTCATAAGGCCCATTCGACGACAATACCTATATATAACCTACTAGTACTTCCTTTCAGTGAGTTTTCATTCTAGGAATAGGTATATTCATTTAGGTCCGAAAAAGCAGAAGCTTATAAGAAAAAGTGGAAAAGTACTTAATTTTTCTGAGTATGACTTTTCTATATCCTAATCCTAACTCCTAACTAATATTATAAATGCGAAAGTGAGTTTGTTTGTTTGTTACGCTTTACGCCATATTTAGTGAACCGATCATTATTAAATTTTGCATACACATAGGTTAGGGTACCGAGAAGGACATCCTAATCCTATCCTAACATATACATATAATAAAACAGTAAAAATATTTTCTCAAACATGCTTGGAAATAGTCACATTATTTTGACAACCTTGTTTCCTATATTTATCCCTTCAGTATTTAGCAACAGCCAATGCAATGCTATACAATTTTATAACACTGCTATAAGTATTTTCATATTTAGTTCGTATTACGGTATATTAATACTTTGGAGTCATAAAGTCCACGCGAACGAAGTCGTAGGCATTAGCTAGTCCTAACTAATATTATAAATGCGAAAGTGACACATAGGGTAGGGTACCGAGAATGACATAGGCTATATATCACGAAAAGAATTGTTTGTTTGTATTGGTACTGGTCCGATTTTCATATTTTTGTCACTAGAAAGCTAACTTATCTGCGGGTGACATAAGCTTTAATTTACGCGGGAAAATGCTAGTATTTATAGTCCATCCGTCTACAGTATACAGTCTAGATCATCATCATTTCGTGTAGGTGACACGGTCAGTCGACCATGCACACCCTGGTGTCACAGATCTTTGAAACCGCCTCTCTGATGTGGCTCCTTTAACGACCACCAGATGGCAGCCGGGACCAACGGCTTAACGTGCCTTCCGAAGCACGGAATCATCTTTCTTATCTTAACAGCCTAGTTGACTATGCTTATATGAAACTTACAAATACTAGTATGTTAGTATATGTAACATCATAATGGTAGAAAATATTTTAGACATGTATATGATCACTTTGTCGAGCTCCGTGGCGCAGTGGTCAACACGCCAGCCTGCGACACGAGGGTCCCGGGTTCGTTCCCCGGTCAGGTCAAGATGGAAAACTATCTTTTTCAGATTGGCCTGGGTCTTGGATGTTTATCTATATAAGTATATATTATAAAATATAGTATCGTTGAGTTAGTATCCCACGACACAAGTTCACAACTTACTGTGGGGCTAGCTCAATTTGTGTGATATGTCCCTATATATTTATTTATTTATTATTTATTATTACTTTCTATATCTATGGTAATATATTATATAGGTTTTATATAAGGTACCATGATATTGAAAAATCTTATATGCCGTGTGGTTCCCGGCAGAGAAGAATTGGACCACTCCAAATCTTCCCGTGGATGTCGTAAAAGGCGACTTAGGAAACTCAAGCTAAACAAAGCTTATAAACATCAAAGAGACCTCTCCAACGCGTCTGGCCAGCGTGGAGAGTGTAGGTCAAATCCTCTGACTGCTCTGGCAGTACAAAAAGGGTCGTGCTCCTGCAGTGGAGACTAATAAAGACCTGATGATGATGATGATATTGAAAAAATAAAAATATTTTTTTCGGAGCCACACGGAAATATACTGCATTGCACCATATGACTAACCACGATTCGGACACAAATCATTTACTTAGCTCATCATAACTAAAGTCACTAAAGCTATATATTAGTCACGGCAATCAGAGAATATGGCCTACACTATCCATGCTGGCCAGACGGGTTGGAGAGGTCTCTGGAATTTAAGCTTTGTTTAGCTCGTGTTTCCTAAGTTGCCTTTTACGACATCCACGGGAAGACTTGGAGTGGTTCTATTTTACACTGCCAGGAACCACATGGCTTACTTAGCTCAATCGGTACAGTACTGCCTCAAAAAAAAAATGGCCCGAGCATATATACACGCATACGTGATACATACAAATACATTGCAAGTTAAAATATAGGTTGTAAAATAAAAGTAGTTGTAGTAGTAGTTGTGAAGACAGCCGTTCAATCTCACGCTGAGCAACGTAGTAATTAACATTAAGAAGTAGCGCTCTTACGACACGAGGATTTATTTGAGCGAGCAAACTCTAAATTGTTGGCATTCGTTAGCGAATGCAGCGTTTACTTTGTGACTTAGTTTTATGTCCAAATTGGAAAATTCATCAACAAAAAATGCCAAGTCATACGCCATTCTAGAGACAGCTTCAATGGCGCAGTGGTTAACGAGCACGATGTATTCGGGTTCAATCCCAATCCTGGTCATGATGGAAAACGATCTTTTTCAGATTGGTGTGGGTCTTGGCTATGGAGATAGGAGTCTATTTATTTTTTATAAGATTTCTAGAACTAAACATTCAATGCGTTACTCTTAAAAACAAAAATAAATAAATGAAAAATAAGTTCCACGAATCAGCCCACACAAATATAAACGCAAACGTGATACAAACAACACTTACAAAATGCATTGCATGTTAAAATAAATGTTGTAAAATAAAAGGAGTTGTAGTAACGAAGACAGCCGTTCAGTCTCACGCTGAGCAACGTAGTAATTAACATTAAGAAGTAGCGCTCTTATGACACGAGGATTTATTTGAGCAAGCGAACTCTAAATTGTTTGCATTCGTTAGCGAATGCTGCGTTTACTTTGTGACTTAGTTTTATTTCCAAATTGAACAATTCATCACCAAACAAGTTGCATTACTTCTCTGTTTTATAAAATTAATTCGGAGCCACACATAAATACATTGCATTAACATCTGACGGATTGCTTCAAAAATCCAAGATTTCCATGACACAGTTAGCTTAATCGGTACAGGATTACTTCAAAATTGAGTTTCATGATTCATCCCGAAACAACGTACACGCATACTTGATACATACAAATACGTTGCAAGTTAAAATAAAGGTTGTAAAATAAAAGTAGTTGTGGTAGTCGTTGCGAAGGCAGCCGTTCAATCTCACGCTGAGCAACGTAGTAATTAACATTAAGAACTAGCTCTTGCGTCATGAGGATTTATTTGAGCGAGCGAACTCTAAATTGTTTGCATTCGTTAGCGAATGCTGCGTTTACTTTGTGACTTAGTTTTATTTCCAAATTGAACAATTCATCACCAAACAAGTTGCATTACTTCTTCTGTTTTATAAAATTAATTCGGAGCCACACATAAATACATTGCATTAACATCTGACGGATTGCTTCAAAAATCCAAGATTTCCATGACTCAGTTAGCTCAATCGGTACAGAATTGTTTCAAAATTGAGTTCCATGATTCATCCCGAAACAACGTACACGCATACTTGATACATACAAATTCGTTGCAAGTTAAAATAAAGGTTGTAAAATAAAAGTAGTTGTAGTAGTCGTTGCGAAGACAGCCGTTCGATCTCACGCTGAGCAACGTAGTAATTAACATTAAGAACTAGCTCTTACGTCATGAGGATTTATTTGAGCGAGCAAACTCTAAATTGTTTGCATTCGTTAGCGAATGCAGCGTTTACTTTGTGACTTAGTTTTACGTCCAAATTGGACAATTCATCACCAAACAAGTTGCATTACTTACTTCTTCTATTTTATAATATGGCTTTCAACGAGATTTCAGTGATTTTGCCAATATCCAGTATAATGAGATACTAAGTATCGGTGTTGTACGGTAAAGTTTTATCAAGTAGCATCAAAGATGGCGTACTGCTCATGGGAGCTTCTGTTGACAAATCTATACAAGTCCATAAAACAGTCTACTTGAACTATTTCACAAATTGTTGAATCCTAAAACCGAACTTTTTTTCGCATTAAAAATATTAGTTACAATTCTCTTACAAATGTAACACTCCTTCTGCAACAGTCGGTAAAAAAAGCCTTTAAATCCCTCCGTTCCCAAGTGCAGGCTATGAATATTTTAGCCGGTGTCCGCCACGCTGCGGCCCCCGGCTCCGCTGGCGAATTCATGAGATGGCCCATTGAACGTGTTGGACGACGAAACTATTGTTGCTTCCGGATTGTCAACTATTTCTTGTTTTAACGAAAGGTTTCTCGCTATAAATTTGGTTTGGTTTTCTATACTGCTCACCTCACTAGTAAATTACTTCTGTCTGTTCAATGGGTTGCATAAAGGATAGATTTTTTGAAATATTTCTCATTTTGGAAACATCTAGCTTAAAAAGATTGGTAAGGACCCTTTAAATCTGCTATTGATAATATTAAGTTTGGTTAAAATTAGTTCGAAAAGTCTGTTTCAAAAGTATACAATCAATTCTTTATTTATGTTTCTGAAGTTTATTTAGGCAAGAGTATATTTGATCAGCAAGCATCCATCTCAGCCACAGGAAGTGCACAGCTAGACATAGGCCTCCCCCAAGGATTTCCAATACGACTGGTTGGAAGCAGCCTGCATCCAGCGCCTTCCTGTAACTTTGACTATTGACTATTGGTAGATCTAAGGCTTATTTAAAAATGAATTTTGAAATTTTAAATAAATACTGTAAAGAATGCAATTCCGATAACGCTCTATTTTAAGTTTCTGCTGTACGTATAAAATCTGTCGGTGCATCGAAGATTAAGAAGTGGTAAAAATAAATATTTTAATATCAAAGTTTATTTTATAGATAAACGTCTCTTACTCTTTCATCAATGCTGTTTTATCACCGCCGCTTTTCATTAATGACATTTTAAACTTACCAACAAGTTCTGACTATAATATTGAAAAGTCCCAACTATCCTCTTGAACGTTCTCGGGATATTTGAATAATATTACGCGGCCGAGGAATTTCTTGTCAGCTTGATTGAAACTTTGTAAAATTCCTTACTTTAGTTTTGTGGAAACTTTAAAAATTAATTGATGGTGGCATTTAAGAGTCCCACGTGAAGCCGAAATCCCATACAAACGTAGTTTGGTTTTAGTTTTACAACAGTTAAGCCAATCTCAACCAAATTTCGTACATACGACCGGAGAAGGCACATCGATGTTTATAATCAGATTTCAATTTTAAAAACAATAGGTACCTGTACAAAATTACAGCGAGTAGAAGTTTTCGATACGAAAATTTTACTCGCTGTAATTTTGTAAAACTACGTTTGTATGGGATTTCGGCTTTACGTGGGATCTTTAACCGCATAGGTCAACAGCGCGCATAAATACTGGGATTTCATTTAAATAAGTATTCATTTGCGGCTCTGAAGCTAACCAAGTTAGGCGAGCGTCGTGCAAGTACCTGGCTTTTCCAAATCATATCGCATCCTGAGTACTAATTAAATCTAAAATACTGTCATCAGAGCAGCTCTTAGTTCCAACGCCATCTGTGAGAAAGCAATCAGAAACGCTCTCTTGCTAAGTAAATGACAATCACTTCATTATCTTCCATTGACACTGGCTTAATAATATAATAAATGACATTTTTAACTTTTCAAGAAGTTTTGACTTTAATATTGCAAAGATCCAACTATCCTCTTGAATATTTTCGAGATATATGAATAATATTACGCAACCGAGGAATTTCTTGCCAGCGTGATTGAAACTTGATCAAATTCTTTACTTCAGTTTTGTGGTATATTAAGAAGGAATTAATAGCGGCCTTTTAGCGCATAGGTCAACAGCGCGGGATGCTGGTATTTTATTTATACAAGTAATCATCTGCGGCTTTGAAGCTAACCGTTAAGCTAGCGTCGTGCAAGCACCTGGTTTTTCCAAATCATATCACATCCTGAGTACTAATTATAATCTAAAATACTGTCATCAGAGCAGCTCTTAGTTCCGACGTTATCTGTAAGAAAGCAATCAGGAACGCTCTCTTGCTAAGTAAATGAATATCACTTCATTATCTTTCATTGACACTGGCTTAATAATATAATAAATGACATTTTTAACTTTTCAAGAAGTTTCGTTCGAAGCGACGAGCTCCGTGGCGCAGCGGTTACCACGCCAGCCTGCGACACGGGGGTCACGGGTTCGATCCCCGGTCAGGTCATGATGGAAAACGATCTTTTTCAGATTGACCTGGGTCTTGGATGTTTATCTATATATGTATTTGTTATAAAATATAGTATCGTTGAGTTAGTATCCCATAACACAAGTCTTTCTTAAGAACTTACTTTGGGGCTAGCTCAATCTGTGTGATTTGTCCGTATATATTTATTATTTATTTATTATTTGACTTTAATATTGCAAAGATCCAACTATCCTCTTGAATATTTTCGAGATATATGAATAATATTACGCAACCGAGGAATTTCTTGTCAGCTTGATTGAAACTGGATCAAATTCTTTACTTTAGTTTTGTGGTATATTAAGAAGGAATTAATAGCGGCCTTTTAGTGCATAGGTCAACAGCGCGCAATGCTGGCATTTTATTTAGACAAGTAATCATCTGCGGCTTTGAGGCTAACCGTTAGGCGAGCGTCGTGCAAGCACCTGATTTTTCAAATCATATCACATCCTAAATACTAATTATAATCTAAAATACTGTCATCAGAGCAGCTCTTAGTTCCGACTCCATCTGTAAGAAAGCTATCAGGAACGCTCTCTTGCTCGAATGACAATCACCTTATCTTTCATTGACACTGGCTTCATCGCCGCCGCTTATCATAATTGACATTTTAAACTTTCCAACAAGTTCTGACTCTAATATTGCAAAGTCACAACTATCCTCTTGAACGTTCTCGGGATATTTGAATAATATTACGCGGCCGAGGAATTTCTTGTCAGCTTGATTGAAACTTTGTAAAATTCCTTACTTTAGTTTTGTGATATATTTAAAAAGACATTAATGGCGGCCTTTTAGCGCAAAGGTTAACAAATGCGCGCAAATTCTGGGGACTTCATTTATACCAGTATTAATCTGCGGCTCTGAAGCTAAAGTTAGGCTAGCGTCGTGCAAGCACCCGGCTTTTCCAAATCGTATCAAAATAATTATTATCTAAAATACTGTCATCAGAGCAGCTTTAAGTTCCAACACCACTGGTAAGAAAGCTACCAGGAAGGCTCTTCTGCTTAAGTAAATGACAATCACCTCATTATCTTTCATTGACACTGGCTTCATCGCCGCCGCTTATCATAAATGACATTTTTAACTTTCGAAGAAGTTCTGACTTTAATATTGCAAAGTCCCAATTATCCTCTTGAACGTTCTCGGGATATTTGAATAATGTTATGCGGCCAAGGAATTCGATGTCAACTTCGTTGAAAACTATTTTACATTCAATGTTTCCATTTTTATCTCATTTATTAGATGGCCGTCGTTAAACTTCAATGCTTTAAGGCTGCTTTAAATTATCGAACACCAGTTTTTAGTCACTAACATTCGCTTGAAATCAACAAACGTACAATCAAATCGATAATTAAGAGGGTATGGAGTAGGTAAGCATGATTTTATTTGATACAGCTAAAATAGTATCACCTTCAAGTCACTATCCTTTATGCGATTGGCAGACCCAAAAGCTTATTTTAAATTGAACTTGGGGTTTTGAAGCAACTACAAGTTAGAATGCAATCCTGACAACGCTCTGTTTTAAGTTTTTGTTACTGCGTAGTAAATCTGTAGGTAAAATGAAGATTATGCAGTCATTAAAATCTGTTACACAAATAAAGTTTAAATTACAGGCTAAAACCTCTTTGCCTTTCATCAATGTCGCTTCTCATAAATGGCAGTTTAAACTTTCGAAGACGTTCTGACTTATATATTGCAAAGTCCCAACTACACTCTTGAACGTTCTCGGGATATTTTAATAATATTATAAAACTATTTTACATTCCTTATTTAACTATCTATGATCAATTAAGGCAATACTTTATTCAATTGGTTCAGATAGAGCACCTACTTAAAATTTTACTCGTACGAATAGCTTCTACGATCCGCGTGGAAGAGCCGAGAGTATATTTAGATTTTTGAACTATATTTAAATACTTGGCCATTCAAATTGAAAAAACTACCTCCAAATATTCGAACAATTTTAACTAACTGCAACCTCTGTTAAGATGCATCTAAAATGCCTTTGAGTATTCGAGCGTTAGCTATGACTGTATATTGGAGAAACAATACAAGTGCTCTGTGATCTTAGATCTCGTAATTCTTACTTTAACACCATTTAAAACAAAAGTTATTGTATAAGAAAATCTAAATAAAGGTTATAAAATCCGCTCACACGATTTGTGAAGTGAAAGAACACGTGAAGTAGTTGAGAAATTCGACTAGTCGAGAAAACAGCCAGACAGCACGGAAAACGAACATACTAAAGGATATACGGCCAAGCTATAGAACATTATGATGCTCGTACGGTAAGCTGGATATTATAGGCGAGGTGTTTATATGCACGAGATGAAGCCGAGTGCTAACAGTAAGCCGATGACTATAATAGACTGTCTATTCTTCGCCTCGTGCATATAAACACCTCGCCTATAATATCCAGCTTACCGTACGAGCATCATACGACGTTTTTCATTACATTTGCTTGAAACTTTTTGCTCGGATTCTATGAAAAAGTTTCAATTTGCATCTGTGGCATTGGGCTATTGAGCGGTTGTGATTGGTGTAAAGTAAAAAGCACTAGTGCCGTTAATACATCATTACGATCCAAGTTTCGATCTCATTAGAACCGATTATTAGCAGATGTATTGAAAAAACTGATACGCTTCTCTCGCGCTTCACGCTCGCTCGATCAAAAACTAAAACTTCAGTTTGCTTCTGACAAGACGTTAATTGTGTAGGAAATGCGAGCCAACCAGAAACAGATAAACAGCGCTTCGCTTGCACTTGGATAGAACCCGACTCCAAATTAAACTTCACTCATTCTGCAGCCGAACTTCATCTATTCTTACGAACAGCCGGTACTAAGAAATCACGATCGTTATCTATTTAATAAGCTTTGTTACTAATAATTAAAAAAAAATTGCGGCCAAGTGCGAGTCCGACTCGGACGGAAATAGCGGCGAAGCGGAGTCAGATAGTATCGAGCAAAAAACGGCAAAAATCACGTTTGCTAAAACCATTTTAACTCGAAAAGAAGAAGTTTGTGTTATGGGATGGAGCCCCCTTCAATATTTATTTTATACTGAATTTATTATTTATTTTTATAGTGAACTAGCTGTTACTCGCGGCTTCACCCGCGTGATAAATAGCCTATGTCCTTCTGAGTACCCTAATCTGTGTTTATGCAAAATGTCATGATGATCGCTTCAGTAGGTTGGGTATGAAAACGTAACAAACAATCAAACAAATTCATTTTCACATTCATAATATTAGTAAGGATATACAACGATATATTCTGTGAATATTTTAAGCGTCTTCTTGCTGTGTTACCATTATTAATAGCGAGCAAAAACGACAAAAAAAACAGACCTGATTTTTATTGTCGTTTCTCTTAAATATGTGTTTTATTCTGTTTTTAGTGTTAGTTGTTATAACGGCAACAAGATACATAATTTTTGGAAATTTCAGTTGTCTAGCTATCACGGTTCACGAAATACAGTTTGGTGACTGACAGACGGACGGCCGGACGGACATCAAAATCTCAATAACAGGGTTTCGTTTTTACCCGTTGGGCTCGGAACCCAAAGAATTTAATCAATCCAACCTAAAAGTTCTCAGTAATAATATATGAGTTATTAGAAAATATAGTAGGGGTTTTATATTTGCAGAAAAGAATACGGCTGCCGTCTAGTGCGATTTAAGTTCGGAAAGTTTAAATGTTGTGTAAACTTATGAAAATCTGTGTGTACTTGTGGTCGGAGCTGACTATTTTGTCTCAGTGTGAGTTTCAAGATGAGCAATTCGAAACACTCCCATTGATTAAATATTCAATTTGATTTATTTAGAGTTTGAATCCTTCAGATTTATACAGGTACCTATCTTAAGAGTCCGCAACGCTTCAGCGCCTCCTCTGGTGTTTTAGATGTCCATGGGCGACTGTGACCACTTTCCATCAGGTGGCTCGTGTGCCGTCAATCACACAATCCCAATACCAACTAATATTATAAAAGCGAAAGTGAGTTTTTTCTTACACTTTTAACGCTTTACTACAGAACCGAACATAAATAAATAAAAATAAATATAAGGTCTGTGTGGCCAAAACCGTCATACTTTTTTGCTAGTTCACTTTGATTGAACTTTTGAACATGTTTATTTATATTTTATACGGATCTGATTAATGAAATTGGTTAAGAATTTCATTGGCTATTGGTATTTTATCATTACAATAAATTATCTATTGTGCATATTTAAATAACATACGTTTTTTAAAAAGATGTCGATAGGCGGTTTTACCCGCCTAAGTGGGGCGAAACCATCTAGTGTAAAATTCTGTAAGAAATAGGCAGTATTATGAAAAATAAGCAAATGTCATACATTCATATTAGAATGCTGACCAAGTTTCTTTCTTATAGTCCCATAAATTACGTTTAAATTAGCTTGTATTAGAAAATGAAAAATATCGGGGCTTAACCGGCATATTTCTGAGACCAGAAGTGAATAACATTTTTAGGAAGTTCGATAAATATATTAATTAAAATACATTATCATCTAAAAATAGGAGTAGTCTTGTAAAATTAAGTTTTTATTTACTCATCACAGTTGAAATGTATGACATTCAGAAATATATGACAATAAAAATATTGTAGTGCTTATCTAAATATAACAAAAAAAATTAAAAAAAATATTATACATTATTAATTTATTATCTATTGAATTCCATTTTTAAAACAGGTTTTATATTATTTTTTTAACGTATTCTGTTAGCAATAATTTTTTTTCTATATTCAAAGGTAATGTAGATCTTTTTCCAAGTACACAATTTTTTTTTTGTTTACTTGGTCCATTATTGTGTTCCTTGGTATGTTATAATTTGGCTGGCTTTATAACTAGATAATGTGCCATTTTGCACAGCAAGAACCGCTGCTTTTAAGCTTTTTTGTACTATAACATCCTCTGTCCGTTTTTCTCTTATCATTTCTAACCATTTTGATTGTGATGAATGACTGCAAAAAAAAGTTTCATATAAAAATTGACTGGGACAGAACGATTTTACCGTTAAACCCGCCAATCATAAACAATTGTTATTTGTGGATCAATAAAGTTTTAATAAATCATACATTAATAAAATAGTAAAAATTGCGTGTCTGTAAATGTATTAAATTTATCTATCATAAACTGTGTGTGATTTGGAAGCGTTTTTCAGCAATAAATTAAAATCAGCTTGAAGTAACATATAGGCTTTGTTTTATAAAAATCTGTTGACTGAGAAAAAGTTATCTCCATTTCTGAATTTTACGCGAACGAAATCGCGTGCGCCAGCTAGTTAAAATATTAAATAAAATCCAGTCAACAAAAACAGGATAGTAATTAAAACAAGCAAGCGTAATTTTTAGAATTTTCTTAAACTGTTCGGTAATCGAAAATAATTCTACTTTTGATTAGAATTTTAAGAAAATTTTATAGGCAAAACGATAATATATATACAATTATGCCCTTTTATATTTTTGCTATCCGTGATATTATATCCTTTCATTGACGCGCATTTTTAATTCCTAAAACTATATCCATAAGTGCATAAAAATGTTCCTCTTCTCAAAAATGTTGACTATTTCTGGAATCGGGAAAAACCGCCATACGTTGATATAGCCCCGTCATTTTTTGACGGTTTTTCCCACTTTGCAGTTTTGAGGTTGTACATTTTTGACCTTTTATAACTCACACGCAATTAGCTTTAATGTATGATATGTATTAAAAAACGTGAAAACGTACCTTAAACAATTCGTTTTTGATGCTATCGACCCCATAAATGTAGAATTAGACAGTAAAACTATTTTTTTTCTGCACTTCTCCACACTCGTGTTTTGCGTTAGCAAGAAAGTTGAATTTCAATCGCATGTTTTTTCATTGGCGGAGGATAAAGCGCCATCTTTTAAATTTAGTTTGAACTTAAAAGTAATGCTGTTTTATCGACTCGTAGTAGAAATTGCGTGCGGTTCTTAGATTGGCCACAAACTTGTTTATATGGTTTAGCCCCGCAGACGGTTTTGGCCACATTGACCTTATAGGGACATATCACACAAATTGAGCTAGCCCCACAGTAAGTTGTGAACTTGTGTCGCAGGATACTAACTCAACGATAGTATATTTTATAATATATATAGATAAACATCCAAGACCCAGGTCAATATGAAAAAAGATCTTTTTCCATCTTGACCTGACCGGGGATAGAACCCCGTGTCGCAGGCTAGCGTGTTGACCGCTGCGCCACGGAGCTCGATTTACATCATTATATTTTGCACACAAGTTCTTTGGACTACGAACAAGAACATAGGCTACCTCACATCCTGGAAAAACGCACTGTTCCCGAGGGATCGACTTTGACGCAAGCGGGACCGCGGGCGAAAGCTAGGAAACAGGCATAATATGGCCTAAGATGGAGCGAGCTTACCCAGTAGAAGCCTTTTTAGCCTATTTTTAAAAAGATACGTGGTTAGCTTATATGCGTTTAGAAATACAGACACACGCAATGCAATATATATATATATATACTATTTGGCCTATGTCACTTGTGATAAAGATTGTATCATACTTCACGTCTATCCTAACTTGTCCAGGCATATCAAAGTAATGATAAAATAAAGAAAACATACTTAAATACTTAGATGCTCTGAAAAACAGAACACTTCTTTGAACAGTAGCGTAAAAATTTACAGATTTTACGGGAACTGTAACTATTGTTTAAGTACTCTAAAGCATGGTTTTGGAAAAGGTGCAAACTGAATTAGCCCTTCAAAAATATACAAACATGTACCCTGTAATCTTCCATCCCCCACGCCCCGGAATGACGTCACACCGCCATCAATCCTCATTATATTAGCGTGCACCCTGGGGACTCGTTATATTGCGCATAATCATGTCTTTGGGACTTTCCGGTAACCTCGTTATTCGAATAATACCGAATACTACCTACGTTACAGGGTTTCAAATGTATTTTCGTACTGCTTTCCTTCCGTATGTCTCCGCAACCCCCGTAACAGACAAAACGTATCTTGCGGCTAGACCGATTTCTATCAATAATATTTAATTGACGCATATTTATTTAACATATTTGTAACAAAAAAAACCGGCCAAGTGTGAGTCAAACTCGCGCAATGAGGGTTCCGTACAATATGCTTCGTGAACGCACACACAATGTGCAAAAAATGTTTTATTCAATTGACTAGCGCCATCTAGTGGTGTTTTAGTGAACTATTTCCCTAGATGAACTTAATGAGTTTACCACTTAATTTTCAAGTGATAGAATTCTTATTATTTTTCCTGTAATCTTCAAGGAATGAACTATATTTTGTAATTTTTTCAAAATTTTCGGCCCAGTAGTTTCGGAGATCAGGGGGGGGGAATGGTCAATTTTTGCCTTCTTTCGTGAATAAAATCAAAAGTATTGATTTTACCCGAACAAAAAAAAATATTTTTGAGATCCTCATAATGAGCCCTTTCATTTGATATATGGCACAGTAAGGTTTGCAAAACTTTTTTTTTTAATTTTGTAATTGGGCCCCTCAAAATGACCCTTATTCCAAAACAATCTTTATTTACTTTGCACATCCGTGTTTGGGTCATAGGATTACACTATCTTACCAAATTTCATCTAATTTGGTTCAGTAGATTCGGAGAAAATCGGCTGTGACAGACGGACGGACGGACAGACAGACGCTCGAGTGATCTTATAAGGGTTCCGTTTTTCAACTTTTGTACGGAACCCTAAAAACCGACTTCAACCCCTTCAAATTTGTTTCAATAAGCATAAAAATAAAATGGCAATAAGTGTAAACCAAACGGCATGCGTGTAAATATTTATTTTTTATTTTTGTGTAGTTTTTCAAAAAGCGCTCGACACATTACGATAAAAATTCTGTAAAGTACTACCTATCGAACAAAAAAGAATTTCTTTCATCGGTCCAGGCGTCTTCAAGAAATCGAAGAACAAACATAAAAAAAAGATTTCTCCTTTTTTGAAGACGGTTAAAAATGAGCTGATTGATTGTACGGAGGTGTCTTGTTTCAGTGTTCTAAAGCAAGGGTATTAAAAGGTGCTGAATAAGCCCTTCAATAATATACAAATATGTACCCTGTAATCTTCCAACCCCCACGCCTCGGAATGACGTCACACCGCCATCAATCCTCATTATGTTAGCGTGCACCCTGGGGACTCGTTATATTGCGCATAATCATGTCTTTGGGACTTTCCGGTAACCTTGTTATTTGAATAGTACCAGATACTAGGTTACAGGAGTTTATATGTCTTTTGTGCTGCTTTACTTTGGTATTTTCACGCAACCCCCGTAACAGAAAAATCTATGCGGCTGGACCGATTTCCATCAATTATTTCGCTAGAAACAATGACGATTAAATAACCTTTGAAACAAGAAATACTACATCGAAATTGCCGTATCTACCTATACAGACAGATATACGTAGACGTAGCCATAGTCTATGGTGCTTTTGTGGAGGCTGCGGTGCCATGGACATGCACACAAATGATATGTCAAACTTATGATACCCCTATTTATGCGGGGTTAATGTTAATGTGTGTTCGTTTTCATGCTTGTTTGTTTTCTTTTTTTATCTCTAATCAATTATTTGCGTAAAAAAACGGCCAAATGCGAGTCGGACTCGCGCATTAAGAGTAAGTACCATTATTTAAACAACATTAGATTATCGAGGAAATACGGCAAAAAAATCATGTTTGTTGTATGCGAGCCCCCTTAAATATTTATTTTGATTTCATCAATTATTTTAAAGAAAATATATAACTTAATATTTGATGAATATTTCAAGAGTCTACCGTCTGCCGTTATTAATATCGAGCAAAAAAAACGGTAAATAATCATATTTGTTGTATAGGAGTTAAAAATTCATTTTTTTCTGTTTAGTATTTGTTGTTATAACGGCAACAGAAATAATACATCGACTGTGAAAATTTCAACTGTCTATAGCTATCACAGTTTATGAGACCTGGTGACAGACGGACATCGAAGTCTCGTGAAAAGAGTGCCGTTTTTACCCTTTGGGTACGGAACCCTAAAAGTGACCTACTTTACCCGAATCAGTTCACCAACTTATGTGAAAAAAAGTAAATTACCTGGCCGAAACCAGGCGTTTCATTCCGGAGGGCGAAGCAGGTATAAATCTCTAATAAAGGCCACTTTCTTGGTTCGAGGCTTCGGTAATGTCGCTACTAGCGTTACGCGTTTCAATTTTAAATTTTGAGCAGTTAATGGTAATTAGATGATTAGGAGTCCTTAAAAGGGACTTGTTTCGTTCTCGGAGGTTAAAAGACACTTTGTGGTAAAACTGAGCCATACAGGTCATCCAATAAAATTTATGATTGAAAGTGTCTGTTTACAAAGAAATAATGAAACCAACTTAAGCTAAATAAGTTTGCAGAATAACCTGAAAAAGTAATTTCAACAACTAGCAATGTTCATAAAATTACCTGGCCGAAACCGGGCGTTTCATTCCGGAGGGCGAAGCGGGTATAAATCTCTAATAACGACCACTTTCTTGGTTCGAGGCTTCGTTAAATTGCCCGCAAGATGGGACGCGTGTATCACTACCAGCGTTGCGTACCATTTAAGAGTTGATTAGCCCTATAGATTTTTTAAAAATATAAATATATACATACAGACAAATCACACAGATTGAGCTAGCCCCACAGTAAGTTCTAGACTTGTGTAAAGGGATACTAATTCAACGATACTATATTTTATTACAAATACTTAAATAGATAACTATCCAAGACCCAGGTCAATAGGAAAAAGATCATTTTCCATCTTGACCTGACCGGGGATCGAACCCGGGACCATCCGTGTCGCAGGCCGGCGTGTTGAGCGCTGCGTCACGAAGCTCGTGAGCACTATGTATGGTTTTACTTCGGCACAATATATCGCACAGATTGAGCTAGTTCTACAATTAGTTGAAAATTTGTATCGTGGGACACTAAGATATCGATAATTTCTTTTTAACCCCTCGAGATATTTGTTTACCACATGTTAATAAGAAACAAATTTCTAGTACCATAGGAAAAGTTGTTTATTTTGACGGACTAAGTTGCCCCTTTTTAAGGACCGAGCAGGGTTTTATTAACATTTTTAATAAATATCCGAGACGCAGGTCAATGTGAAAAATTTCATTTTCTACCTTGACCTGATCGGGTATTCTGAAAAAGTAACTACACCAAATGTTAATAAAATTACCTGGCCGAAACCAGGCGTTTCATTCCGGAGGGCGAAGCGGGTATAAATCTCTAATAACGACCACTTTCTTGGTTCGAGGCTTCGGTAAATTGCCCGCAAGATGGGACGCATGTATCGTTATAGCGTCATGCGTTTAAATTTAAAAATTTGAGCGGTTGATGAGCCCTAATTGGTTTTGGGGTTCAAATAGGGCCTCATTTGATGAAGATTTGAAGATATATTGCTCAGTTATACAGCGTGGAATAAAAAAATATAGTAATAATGTAATGTAAATTAAAGAGAGAAACATTTTTAGGGTTCCGTAGTAAACTAGGAACCCTTATAGTTTCGCCATGTCTGTCTGTCTGTCTGTCTGTCCGTCCGCGGTTTTACTCAGAGACCATAAGTACTAGAAAGCTGTAATTTGGTATGAGTATGTATATTAATCATGGCAAAAAAGTCGTAGAAAAAAATCTTGAAAAAATTTTTTTTTTTTTGGGTAGCTCCCATACAAGTAAAGTGGGGGAGTCATTTTTTTTTCTCTACTTACCCATCTTGTGGGGTATCGTTAAAAAGGTCTTTGAAAAATATTGTGAGGTTGAGAACACCATTTTTCGATTTAGGGATCCGTTTCCGAAATATTTGGTTTTAAAGTGCAAATTTCTGTTAGAGGTACGTGTCCCCCCCCTCTATCTCCTAAACGGTTATATATAGATACGTGAAAAAAATTACAGCAATAGTATATATACTGAAGTTGAAAGGAAAACTATCAGAGCTAAGTACTAAGTACAAACTAAAAAGTTATAGGCAACCAACTTATAATATGTACTGGAAAATGTAAAATTTCATACAATCTTTATTGTTAGATGTTTTTGGTCGTTAAACTGTGAGGTGCGAGTGTAAACAGTGTGTACTCAAAGTTGTCATTCGCAACTACGGAACCCTATACTGCGCGTGGCCCGACACGCACTTGGCCGGTTTTTTTTATTTCATAATGAAACTGGTTATTATTTAACGCAATTATTCAAATAATAATATTCTATCAAAAAGGGGAATTTGGGCTATTAAATACCGCTAAAAAGGATGAATATGGGAATATGCTTGTATTAGGAGAGAGAGGATCAGAAGAACTCGGACAACAGGGTGTGCATGGTCGATTGACTGTGTCACCTACACGAAATGATGAGGAGAGAGAAGAGATGTGAATTATCTTAAACTTCGAAACCAAACGAATTTGAAAGAGTAACTGCACCTAGCTATTTTAATAAAAACACTATACAATACCAGTAATGGAGACTGATAGCTTAGTAGGCGAGAGTATTATTAGCGCTTACGCATGTATGTTAAGCAACCCCGGCGCAGTCCCCAATTGGATGGGTGACCGGAAGTGGAATAAAAGTATGTCGAAATCCTCTGTGCTTCAGAAGGCACGTAAAGCCGTAAGTTCCGGCTCTCATCATTAATGGCAGTCGTTAAACTGTGTCACATACCTTTAGGCAGCTTGAAGAATCTAACAACAGTGTTGGCCACTTTCACACACGAAAAATAAACAACAAACGAGTAATTCGATCAGATAGTGACTGATTTGAGGCAATCGACTAATTTTAGCTTAACCTCTGATAAAGTGCGTCCGACTCCCCCAAACACATTACTCACCTTTAATCGCAGTTGGGTAATGCTCGGGAATCGCATCTGCAGCCAACATCAAAGGACATTAACATGATACGTTATTGATAATCAACAGAGTCTTAATTGATGACCTCTGTGGATTAGTGGTTATCATGCTAAGCTGTAACATTGCAGATCCCGGATTCGATCCCAAGAGCGAGTCGTTTTCACAATGACCTGGGTCTTGGTTTATCTATACA
This sequence comes from Rhodophaea formosa, assembly GCA_963082605.1. NCBI lineage: Eukaryota > Metazoa > Arthropoda > Insecta > Lepidoptera > Pyralidae > Rhodophaea > Rhodophaea formosa. Next base: position 20,473,395 of record OY720205.1, on the reverse strand, counting down.
CGGTGAAATATTTATCGTTTTAGACCTTTGAAGGGGTGGCTCAACCCGTTAATTAGATTTTTTTTAATTTAGGACCATTTTTAGGAACTCAAATTTGCCATTAAAATTGACTGGACGACTGAATATTTAAGCATGAAATGAAAAAAAGAAAAACAATGAGTTCCACAAACAAATTGACGGGCTAAAACACTCCTTAAAGGATCGAAACCCATTTGTTCCACCAGAGGAAAACCTGGGCATAAACTACCATGGCCAACCTGGAAGTCTTTAAATAGACTTCGGACACAGGTCGATCGGAGCAAAGAAAATAATGTCCAGATGGAGGTTTTCTGATGGCACACACTTGAGCTGTTTGTGTGGTGCGTTGCAAACAATGCCCCACCTGACCTCGTGCTCTGCGTGCCCGAACAACTGCACGCAGCAGGACCTAATGGATGCCACCGATAACGCGTTTGGTTTCGCTCATTTCTGGGCTGCGACAATTTAATGTTTTTGCCATTGAAACACTAAGAAGAAGAAAGGATCCAAAATGATGAGTCTCTATCAGAATTATCATTGAGTTTTTGAGGCTAGCTCAATATGTATGAGTTTTCATAGCACGTATAAGAAAATAGCACTTTCAAAACTTACAAAACATAGGCTTTTTGCGGTAAGTTATGAATCCTAACCGCCACTAATAATACGAGATAACCGTGTGTATCCAACTGTAAGCACTGATAATACGACGTTTAGCTGTAATTATTACTGTAATGTTTGGTCCCTCCGACTTACGCATTCGCTCCCATTGGATCCTATTTTTTGATCTTATTTCTCTCTCTTCTCTCAAATCAAAATGCATTCAAGAACGATATACTTGTTTCACACCAGCTGCCACCGTAGACTACTTCCGACTCGACGTAGCGATACTAAAAGATACTTTTAGGGTTCCGTACAAAAATTGAAAAACGGTACCCTTATAGGATGACTCGTGCGTCTGTCTGTCCGTCCGTCCGTCTGTCACAGCCGATTTTCTCCGAATCTACTAAACCAAATTAGGTGAAATTTGGTAAGATGGTGTAATCCTATGACCCAAACACGGATGTGCGAAGTAAATAAAGATTTTTTTGAAATAAGGGTCATTTTTAGGAGCAAAATTTTAAAAAAAGTTTTCAAACCTTACTGTGTGATATATCAAATGAAAGGGCTCATTATGAGGATCTCAAAAATATTTCTTTTTGTTCGGGTAAAATCAATACTTTTGATTTTATTCACGAAAGAAGGCAAAAATCACTATAATATATTCATCTAGGGAAATAGTTCACTAAAACACCACTAGATGGCGTTAGTCAATTGAATAAAACATTTTTGCACATTGTGTGTGTGTACACGAAGCATATTGTACGGAACCCTCATTGCGCAAGTTTGACTCACACTTGGCCGGTTTTATTATTAAACGAAATTCGACGAGCGGAGATTTTTTAGAAGTAGACATAGCAGTGACGCAAAGTCAAAACAGAGAACTAATCTGGAATTCTTCTAAGGCCACAAAAGCAGAAGTAGTAAGGTACTTATGCTAATATTCTACGCGGCATAGGGTCAAGGCAGCCGGTTCCACAAACTTTTAAAACTAACATTGAAATTAAAGATGTAGGTTTATTTGTGACGGCTTCACCCGCGTAATATATAGCCTATGATCCTCTCGGTACCCTAACCTATGTGTATGCAAAATTTCATGATGATCGGTTCAGTTGATACGGCGTGAAAGCGTAACAAACAAACAACTCACTTTCGCATTTATAATATTAGTTAGGATAGTAACTTAAAAAGCGACGCAATCGTCTTTAAATATTTGATCTATACAAATCTATAAATAGATAAAATATTATTTAATTTACTAGTTGAAAATATCATTTTAAAGATCTATGGGTGTAATAAGAAGTAAAATATGATTATAAAATATTTTCTAATTAATAAACTGGGATTTGGTAAAGTTAACAAACGTGCATAAAATGTTAAAATGGTGTCAGAGAGTGCGATACAAGAGGAATATAACGTCCTTTACCGCGTAAGGTCGGGTAACCTTAATTATTGTATTTCATGCACTAAGCGGCTTATATTTGTCTTGGGAGCAATTTCTAGTATAAGCCGTTTACTTAACAGTGCTTGCCTTGTACATTATTTGTAAATTGTACAAGGTACGCACTGTTAAGTATTCTTGGTCTCACTTACTTAGAAACTTATTCTCATGTCAACTTCTTAAAATACTATTGTGTATTTTTATACGTGTTTTTCTATGCATTTACAATGCTATTTTGATTTCTGATATAATCTTATTGAAGTAAGAGATAAGATATGGGAAAATAGACTATATATTCTTCTACATATTAATTGATATTCAACTTAACGGTCAAATCAAATACCACACTTGTAATGGTGGGGTAGTTATATTTGATGACGCAAGTCCTAATTCGTTTATGAAGAATGGGATATGGTGGAGAAATTACAAGTGAAGTACCTATCGGCGCGGTGGCCAAATTGGTAAGGCGTTGGTCATACAAAAACTAAAGACGGTAGTTCGAATCTTGCCCGCGGGAAAAAAAACAAGCTAAACAAAGCTTGTAAACATCAAAGAGACCTCTCCAACCCGTCTGACCAGCGTGAACAGTGTAGGCAAAATCCTCTGACTGCTCTGGTTAGTATATGTCTCTGTTAGTACAAAGAAAGTCATGCTCCTGCAGTGGAGACTTAAAAAGACCTGATGATGATGATAACATATTTGACGTTGGTCTAAGTCTGTCATTTATAGTGACGTTGGTATTACTCCAGTTCTTGCCAACATCATGCCATTAAGAGTCGCCTGGAAGCGCGTGTCGCCATACAAACAGAAAAAGGGAATTATGGCAATATTTGATAATTTTGGAGTAAAATTAAGCATTTAATCAATTAATCTCATTATAATCCACGTACTTTCCTATACAGCTTGGTTAAAATCCCAATAGTTTGAGAATTACAAGCCTTTTCAATTTGTATGAAAATCTTGAAAGGCGTATAATTCTCAAACATTTGATAATTTAAGCAAACTGTATAGGAACGTACGTAGATTATAATTGAGATTAATTGATTGGATGCTTAATTTTGCCCTAAAATTGTCAAATATTGCCACAATTCCCTATTTCCGTTTGTATGGAGACATGCGCGTCCAGGCGACTCTTAAGTACTGTCAAAACCCAACAAAACAAGACTTTCCTAGCAAGCGTCTTCACCATGCCTGAAGGAACCCTACCGGAACTCTTTAAATTTTTGATATACGATATCGAGCATAATTCGGTGCAAAGATTTATGGTAGTCTGTGAGACGGTAATACTACGTGGTGATGTCCCGCTCGCATATATGCAATTGTATATTATATACATACTCGTAACAAGTTATGCAATAGTATAAAAACTATAGTTATATTTACTAACTATAGCTATAGTTTTTAGGGTTCCGTAGTAAACTAGGAACCCTTATAGTTTCGCCATGTCTGTCTGTCTGTCCGTCGGCGGTTTTACTCAGAGCCTATAAGTACTAGAAAACTGTAATTTGGTATGGGTATGTATATTAATCATGGCTAAAAAGTGTTAAAAAAAATCTTGAAAAAAAATATTTTTTAATGTACCTCCCATACAAGTAAAGTGGGCGAGTACTTACCCATGGTGTGGGGTATCGTTAAATAGGTCTTTAAAAATAGTGTGAGGTTGAGAACACCATGTTTCGATTTAGGGATCCGTTTCCGAAATATTTGGTTTTAAAGTGAACATTTTTGTTAGAGGTAAGTGTCCCAATCTACCCCCCCCCCCCCCCTCTCTATCTGCTAAACGTTTATATATGGATACGTGAAAAAAATTACAGCAGTAGTATATATACTGAAGTTGAAAGGAAAACTATCAGAGCTGAGTACCAAGTACAAACTAAAAAGTTATAGGCAACCAACTTATAAAATGTACTGGAAAATGTAAAATTTCATACAATTTTCATTGTTAGATGTTTTTGGTCGTTAAACTGGTGGGGTGCGAGTGTAAACAGTGTGAACTCAAAGTTGTCATTCGCAAGTACGGAACTCTACACTGCGCGTGGCCCGACACGAACTTGGCCGGTTTTTTACAATTGCATGTGCGCGAACAAGGATATAATATTTCCGTCTTTTTCTATAACAAAAAATATTATGAGTACTCAGAAGACTGACTTGAACTTAAAACTTAGTAAAAAAAATATAGTTATAAGAATTTGAAAAGACTTATATAGAAGGATCTACTAATATAAAAGTTCCTTGAATAAAACAAGTCTTTTCAAAATAGATTTAAAACCATTACAGTCTGTCAAACGCATGCCATACCTACCCATCGCATGTCACGTCAAATCATAACAAACAATTTCCTGACAAAAATAACACCCGTTATTGTTTCACAAGTCTTTGATGCAGTCGGAAATAAAAGTTATCATAAATCCTATGACATTTCATTGCATAAATCAATCTATTTGATGTGACGTTTACTATCGTAAGAACGTATTGCACAACTTTTTGTCTCGTAAAAGAAATTTTGTATTTGTACACGGATTTCATGTCGTTTCTGAAAGTTTGATAAATTAGTGTTTATGTTTGAAATGTTTATTATCATGCTTGTATGTAAACTTTTAAACCGTCTTCAAAAAGTATTACGAATAAATGATTATGAATAAGTTATGACATTCAAAAAGAGATACAATTATTCAAGTTTGAATTAAAATCTTTGACTTTGACTTTACTACTGTGTACAAAACCTATTACTTTGTATATCTTGAAACTGGACATTTGCAGAATCACCGAAACTTAGGTGGAAGCCATAAAATAAAAAAAAGAATAGAGTGTTCTCTTTGTACCAAAGCAAAACCATAGATTTTGAAATTGTCTACAAGAACTTTACCAACTGTCCCCCAATAAAAGACAAGTTATTAGGCGAACCTTGACCTGTCCTGTATCACCCACTCAAACATAAAACGCAGTATACACTAGCTTATTTCGGTCTTGGGGTATCTGTAGAAAACGTCGTAAACGCTTGATATGACGCTGACCGATGCCCTTTATCACAGTAAATTACACTAACAATATTATTCCAAAAAAATAAAATTATATTTTTTCGAGTGTTGATAATTCCTTAGTTGTTAAGCTTCATTATGACACCTGTCCCATACATGACTGATATCTTGTTTTGTTTAATACAACTAAGTAGACAAACAGGCAAACGGCCCACCTGAAAGCGGCCTATGAACGCCTGCAACACCAGTTATGCCACTCGCGCGTTGCCGACCCCGAATTAATATTTTTACTCCCTTTTTGAAGAACACCATGTATGTCCCTTTTTGATGAACACCAATAATGTAAATAACCTGAAGTATTTTTGGAATCATGTTTTAATATTATGAGAATCAGTCATTAAGAGAAATAGTGATTACCGCCAAAAACGGCCGTTTTTGGCGGTAATCTGATTCTCATAATTCTCACTGAAACCATGCCAGTTGTTCCCTAAATAAAAGACTAGTTGCCTTGCTCCGTATCACTCACTCAGCCATAAACCGCAGTACACAACTACACAAGGGTTTATCTCGGTCTTGGGGGTATCTGTAGTAAAGGACGTAAACGCTTTATATGTGGCTAGCCGATGTTCTTTGGACATGGCGTTGCTGAAATAAAAGTTCTTTAACCTGAGCTGCCTTCGGAAGTATTGTTATTAGTTCCAAATATTTATGCCGATTATAGTTACTAATTTAAATATGAACCGTCCAGAATTTATTCGCACCCCTTAGTCTGGTTTTATTCTGCCGAATTTGTAATGCGTTAGTCGTATAAAGACTAAGAGGTAGCTTCAATTTCTGCCCACAAAATTATTTTACAAAATTTTATTTCTTTATTTGATAAGTATTAGTATCCTGAGTATTGTTGAGTTAGTATCATTCGACAAAAGTTTACAATTTACAATCGGGCTAGCTCAATTTGTGTGAAATGCCCTACATATTTATTTTTTTACGTTAATTTTCAAGATTCTTATATTTTTTTATTTAGATCTCTTTAGAATGCAGCATTTCCCTAAAATTCATGGTTTCTCACAGGAAACCATGCCAGTTGTTCCGTAAATAAAAGTCAAGTTAATAGGCGAACCTTGCCCTCCTCCGTATCACTCACTCAGCCATAAACTGCAGTACACAAGGGCTTATCTCGGTCTTAGGGTATCTGTAGTAAAGGTCGTAAACGCTTTATATGACGCTGGCCGATGCCCTTTGGATATGGCGTTGCAGAAATAAAAGTTTTTTTCCCGAATGTTTCTTGACAAAGTGAATATTTCCTTCTTAAGTCTGTATTGTATTGTTTTTAATATTTCTATAGGTGTTTTTATGCATCCACGATGCTATTCTGATATATCTAATTAAATTAAGAAGTAGAACGGAAATACATTAATTTATATAGTAAGATATTTATTAAATAAGAGTAAAATAAGGCGGCAGACAAGAATAGGATCACTCCAAGTCTTGTACTCTTCAGGCAGAGTAGCCAGAGGATTAGGCCTACACTCTCCATGCTGGCCAGACAGGTTAGAAATGTATCTTTGTTGTTTATAAGGGTGTGCATGGTCGACTGACCGTGCACACGTAATGATGATAAGCTTTGTTCAGCTTGTGGTTCCTTCGTTGTCCTACGACTAGGAGTGGTCCTATTCTTCTTTGCCGGAACCACACGACATATATTTTCTAGGTCAAAATTTCTAATCCAGCAAACAGTTCTGTGCGATCTTCATCATCATCACCAGGTCTTTCTGTCTCCACTGCAGGAGCACGACCCTCTCCGACTATCAGAGCTATACATAAGCAAGAGCAGTCAGAGGATTTGGCCTATGTCTGTCTGTGCGATCTAACTGAAGTTAATTTGATAGCTATCAGTTTGAGGAATAGGGTTCGTTAAATGCTAGTGTTACAGCCACTTGGGTCTATTGCCGCCGTTCGCCCGAAGTCAGTAATGAAATTGAGTCTGTAAACATCTGATGTCTGGAGTATTTAATAGCTCTACTGTATGGAATTGAATTTGTGTTGATCAGCGCTATTTCTTGGTTATCATACGAGGTATTTGTTTTTATTATTTAAAATGATACATGCATACATACATATTATCATGCCAATTTCCCATGTGGGATAGGCAAAGACTAGACCTCCACTTGCTACGATCCTGACAAATCCTTCTAGCTTCATCTACACTCTGCTCTTCGGTTTCGGGTAGGTACTTCTTACATCTCCTTTCTTAAGAACGTCAGCAATCTGATCGCAGTACGTTCGACGAGGTTGACCTTGGCTAACCATCCCATTCACACTGACTTTAAAATAATAAAAAATCACAAAATAGGTTATTCAATAATTTACTACGGAAGAAGCCAATTTCTCGTACTCTAACCTGCTGCATAATCTGATTAAGTTATTTATGAATAGGTACGGTTCTACACGTCACTATTTCTAAGCTCGTTGATGGACACCGGACCGCCTGTATGCGTTATAGCAATAAAACTATATATTATAAGTTATAACAATAAAACTTTTATTGTATCTGGTTTAGTGTCTGTCAATGGGGATTTTTTTTATTCAACTTCGTTAGATCTAACTAATTGTGGCCTTTGATTTTGCTACTTTTGCCCTGGTGTAAAAATGAGATATTTTATTTATATTTATATGGATATTTGTGACCCAATAAATGTGATAGCTATCAGTTTGAGAAATTGGATTCGTTAAAAGTTTCTGTTAGTGTACAACCACTTTTGTCTATTACCGCCGTTTCAGTAATGGAATTGAGACTGTATGTCCTGACAGTACATCTCATGTCTTGAGATAAAGAATTGGAGTATTCTTTGACAGATGGGGTAGAAAGGTTCTTGAATGGCGACCACGTACTGGCAAGCGCAGCGTTGGACACCGACCAGGTGGACCTGACAAAGGTCGCAGGAAGACGCTGGATGCAAGCCGCTTCCGCCGTATTGGAAATCCTAGGGGGAGTCCTATGTCCAGCAGAGGACTTCTTGTGGCTGAAATGATGATGATTCTTTAACAGCTGTACTATATGGAAATTGACATTGTGTTCTAAGTAGTCTTGGAAGCCTTCTTTAATATTAAAAAGAGGAAAGAATTAATGGTTTGTTTGTTTGCATTGAATAGGCTCCGAAACTACTGGACCGATTTTCAAAAATCTTTCACCTATTAAAAGCTAATTTATCTGCGGGTGACATAGGCTATAATTTAAGCTGATAAAGTTGCGGGAAAATTGCGAATTGTTTATGATGTACTTACAATTTTTCAAAAATAGAGTTATTCACTAGGTACCGCGAAAAGTTTTTCAGAAGCATGAATTGGGCTGGCTCGTCCGGGGAAGTACCACACTTTCACAGAAATCGAAGTTTGAATAGTAGTTTTACCGCCCATATGCTTCGTTCGGTGAGTGAGAGAGCCGGCGGCACATCCCCCCTTTTCGTCTGGGGAGGGGAAAATAAAGGCCGGCAACGCTCTTGTAACATCCCTGGTGTTACAGTTGTCCATGGGCAGCGGTGATCCCTTACCATGAGGTGATTCGCTTGCTCAATTGTAGTCTTATGTCATAAAAAAGTTGATATGGTGTCTCGGACTTCGTGCGAATGGTAGGTGCAATAAAACGCCTTATCAATCATACATTTTCATACTTAGATTCTGAAGTAAACCATCTTTTTTAGACTGCTTACTTACTTTCACGTTGGTTTGGGAGTAAATAAAAAACAGAATATACCAGCTGCTTCTCACCTGCGCAGATCGTAAAAGCCAATCGAGGGATCGGGCGAAAATTTAAGGAATCAATCACTAAGGCTCTGCCTACCCCGTAAGGGAAAAATACGTGACAGTATGTATGTATGTTTTTAGACCGCTAATACCTTCATTGATTTACTCTCAATCGCGCGTCTAATGAGAATTAGAGGAAACGATGGATGTTTCGGATTCGGTAACATCAAAGGGATCGGCGGCAAACATCCTTTGATCCTTAACGAGGCACATGTCGCACCTGATTTGATATGCTTGTGACGTCATCAATGACATTTGAAAAATATTTTGAATAATAACAACGTAATGCAATTTTAACTATAAAACATACAAACATTCTAACAACGTTAATAATAGACCGATGGCTTAGTGGGTGTGAGCAGTATTAGTGCTTCCGCATGTTAAGCAACCCCGGGCGCAGTCCCCACTTGGATGGGTGACCGGAAGTGGAATCAATCATGATAATCCAAATTGTGAAAGATGGCTAGCCGCACCGCCTATGACATTATTCCTGAGATTCGCCCATTCCCTAGACCCTTAACCATTCAACAATCTAAAAATGAAGAGGAGTAAATTATACGTGAACAAATGGCACAGAATAAAAATAAATGGATTTAGTAAATTGACTAACCATAACACGGAAAAAAAAATGAAAACTTTTAATAAACTGTTAATTTGTATGTTACTTTCTTCTCCGCTAAAGTCAATTTACTGCTGAGCCAATTTACTGAATCCATTACCAAACTAGTTTTGGATTAATCGCTCTAACGATCGCCTGACGAATAACTGTGTTTGCAGGGTGATTCGGGGAGCTCCATAGTGTGTCGATACTCGTACAGTACATACGAATTATAACGGAGAGTGAGATTAAGAGGGTATACTAGCAGTGCGTTTTCCATAAAAATGTATTTCTCTATTTTCTCGCTGAAAACAGCTTATAGAGGCACAATTCTTTTTACATAAAATCAATTACTAAAACAGGTATGTCCCTGTTTTGTTTTTTTCTAAAAACCTGTTTAAAGGAATTTTTTTTTATAAAAACATTTTTTTTTGGAAAAAATAAAAAATAGGCGCATTCCTATTTTAGTACATTTTATGAAAAAATAATTTTGGCTCTAAAATCAGTTTTCAGCGAGAAAATAGAGAAATACATTTGTATGGAAACCATATTGAAAAAACACTGCTAGTATACGCTCTTAACGTCAATTCACTCACCGTTATAATAGCATGATGACTGGGTCTTCAGATTCTTAAAAATGTTTCATAATATATCAAAATGTGTCTAAAAAGACTATAAAAGTACACTTTCAATTTGATAACGATTCGCTTACCATGCGAAATAACCTTTTAAAGTTGGTTGGGCAAGACCATTTTAAAAGTATGAAAAAGTAAAAATAAATATTACCATTATATATGCCTCTAAATGTTAAGCAACTTTTATTGCAAGACCATTACAATAAACGCAATATTTAATATAGCTGTCGGAGAAGTTACTCATACGTCCCATACATTTTACTCAACCGTGACGTCACGATAGAGTAACAATTTTAAGGGAGCGTTTCGGTATCGCCCAAAAAATGTGCTATTAAAACTGTAATATCTAAGAGAGTTTTTGGATTAGCATGGTGTTTTTTTTCGCAGATGTGTCTTTTTTTGGGAAGACTTTCCATATAATAACGAAAAAAATATAGTCATCATCCGTATATAAGTAGTTTATAAGGTCTAACTAGAATTGTGAGTTGACGTCGCTTGGAGAAAATGCGCTGTGCAGTTTGTTGCCGCTTCTTCTGCAATCCGCTTTGGAAGCGGCCTAAACTTAGCCATAAGTAATTATTGACGTCAACAAAAATGTTTTGTTGTAAAAATTGTAAACACAAGTATGACAATTAATAAGTGTTCAAAGAAACCTATATTAAATAAACGATTGAATCTTGAATCTATTCGTATGTTCTATTGCATCTGTTTATCACTGATCATAGAACATAGACACTACCTATAAGTACTGACAAAATCACTACATATGGTAATAATATTTAATGAAGAGGGCGACAGCTAGATGTTGTTTGATCAATCTGTTTGCCAGATTCAACATAAACTAACCCAACCATCTAAGGAGTTTGTGGTGGGAAGTCAAGGGGTACAGTTGAAGTTTGCCTTAGACAATTTTGCAAATTGATTTTAGTGGACTTTATAATGTGAAATTGGTGTAGTTTGGTGTAGGGTCGTGCTCCTGCAGTGGAGACTAGAAAGACCTGATGATGATGATGATGATGTAGTTTGGTGTTATAAATGCTCGTGCTCATGAACAATTTGTGAAATAATTAAAGTGAACTAATAAATGGACTCGTATAGATTTGCCGCCCCAAGCTGCCACGAGGCGTCAAAGAACATACGCCATCTTTGATGCTACTTGGAAAAACTTTACCGTACAACACCGATACTTAGTATCTCATTATACTGGACATTGGCAGAATCGCTGAAGTTTCGGTGGAAGCCATAATATAAAACAGAAGAAGAAGAACCATCTAACACTGAAAATAAATGAAAGCTTTCAATAAAAAGCAAATATTTGATGCTCGCGAGGAATTGCAAACGTTGGCTACTTTCTTCTCCGCGGAGGTACGAGCCAATTAACTGAATCCATTACCGAATTAGTTTTCGATGAATCACTTTACCGATCGCCTAATAAATAACTGTGTTTACAGGGTAATTCGGAGAGTTCAATAGTGTGTTGATACTTGCACATTTCATAATGCACGGTGGCGAGTGACACGACGTTCATTGCGTTTGTGTGCATCAAAGAGCAGTATAACCACGATATGTGCGTACACTACTTTATAAGTACTAAAAGCATTATTACATATTACTTATTATAAAATAAAGAAAACGAAAGAAGATGTTTGATTGTTGAGTTGAGACACAGACTTAAGAGTTGCCTGGAAGCGCATGTCTCCATACAAACGGAAAAAGGGAATTGTGGCAATATTTGATAATTTTGGAGTAAAACTAATCATTTAATCTCATTATATTCTACCTACGTTTCTATACAGCTTGGTTAAAATACCAATGGTTTGAGAATTGCAAGCTTTTTCAAATTTGTATGGAAATCTTGAGAGGCGTATAATTCTGAAACATTTGATAATTTAACCAAACTGTATAGGACCGTACGTAGATTATAATGAGATTTATTGATTGGATGCTTAATTTTGCCCTAAAATTATTAAATATTGCCACAATTCCCTTTTTCCGTTTGTATGGAGACATGCGCTTCCAGGCAACTCTTAAATACATAAAATAAGTGCTTTATTTATGATAATCTAGACACGTGTACAGGTTTCGCCGCAAGTGCTCTTTAGCGTCTAAGTTTAAGCACGTGATGTATAACTCAACTTCTGTGACAATGTATGGTTGAGTGCAGTTGAAGTTAAGTAGATTTCATGAAAAAATCAAACAAACGTTTACTGTCTTAAGTAAACTTTAATAATATATAGGTGTATCAATATTATGCCGTGTGGTTCCTGGCAGTGTAGAATTGGACCACTCCAAATCTTCCTGTGGATGGCGACTTAGGAAACACAAGCCAAACAAAGCTTATAAACATCTAAGAGATCTCTCCATCCCGTCTGGCCAGCGTGGAGAGAGTAGGCTAAATCCTCTGTCTGCTCTGGCTAATATATGGCTCTGGAGACTAAACAAGACGTGATGATGATGATGATAATGATCGGTATTGGTGCAATTTTCATTGTCAGGGGTGTCATCTTAGTGGGAAGAGGCTAAAATCGATGCGGCTAGCAAACATTACCCTCAGTCTTTTGATTCCATTTTAAGATATACATATTTAGTGGGCTGAGTTCCTCCTTCAAAGCTATGCCGTGGTAACTTTACATCTGAAATGATATGCATACTGCATTGCATGCTTATTTGCAAAAACTTCAAAAAATATTACTATTTCAAAGAAAAAGTCAACTCCCAAACAAAATGTTTAAAGTGCAAAACAGCTTATCAAACTTTCACGTCATAGTGCAGAGAAGTCAAAACAAAAGCAAAACAAGCATATACAATACTCAATATCTAGTGACTCAACTATAGTTTTAATTCACCTCAGCGACTAGCGAATTGTACAAGTAACTTGATAAGACTGTGCTATTCTCCGATTCGTAACACCCTATGTCTATTTCCACACACTCGAAATTCGTCTCTATTGGTTTTGTTTTACAGTTGACTTTCGGTTAAGTCTTTGGTGATAGTTTGGATGATATACAGGGGGTGTTTTGACATAGCGTGTCGCACGCGAGCCTGGCTGCATAGACGAATGGCTGCATCGCGGTAGATGTCGGCCAATATCGATTTGGTTACCGATATCATGCCTAATTATAATTCGGATTCGCGCCCTGTTATTTTATCAGCGATTTTGAGATTATATTTACATGAATTACGAGAAAGGGTAAATATTGCATTATTCTGTGAATCCGCGGGGCGTTCTATTGTTTTCATTTAAGGTATTTATAGTATACTAACTTTGGCTGGCATCGCATTAAAACTTCTGTTTTAAGGGTACGACTCACACTGGAAGACATTACGACTCGAAAAAAAGAAGACACACAAATACACAAACAATAACAATCAAATCAATTCAATAGAGAAATGGAGAAGTCTTTATCCGCCAACACCTACTACTGTACCACCTGCAGAGAAACTACCACCGGGTGGTCAACTTCCCTGGTCAGCCTGGAAGTCATTAAATAGACTAAGGGCTGGTGTTGGAAGATGCCGAGATAACCGGGTTAGGTGGGGTTTCTCTAGCAACAATCTATGCAACTGCGGCGCTGTTCAGACGATGACCCATCTCATAAATTGCCCCATCTGTCCTACTTCTTGCACTGTAGGGGATTTGTTGGAGGCTAACAATCGCGCCGTCCAGGTGGCCAAATTTTGGTCTAATATAATATAAGATTTATAAATATAGCCTTTTTGACTCGAAAAGAAGAAGAAGACAATCATAATCTTCTTCTTAGCGTATTGATGGTACTTTTATTATTAAAATTTGTCGCTCCAGCAAAGAGCTACTTGAGTACCAATATCGTTGGCCACAATTAGATCGTCCTCCGTGCAGGAGTTTGGGCACTCGGGGCATGTGAGTAAGTGTGCCATAGTTTGAGGAGAGAAACCATATCGGCAGACATTTTGCGAAGTGTCAATCATTCCCCATCAGGCAAGGTTATCCTTGCAGTGTCCTATTTGTGTTCGGAGCCTGCTAAGAGACTTTTAAATGGGCCAAGGCAAATCATGACCAGGGGAAGTTCTTCATGCGCGTTAATAAAGTTAGCTACGAAGTGGTTTCTCTCCCATAGTTGTAACCTAGCCGTTTTGATGTCACCATTAAGAGCATGAACACTTTTCAAGAAACCATGGCAACTTTTTAGTCTCTGAGGGGCTGGGCAGTAGTCAAAGAGGGGGTGGCGGGGGTCCCGCTTCTGGGCTCTGCACAATCATAATATACTGAAGTGGCAACAAATGTCGCAGCTCCAAAACTAACTTCGCAATCTGTATGCTAATTCCGGTTATAAATTCGGAAGATGAAATAATTAATACTGATATTTAATGAAAAAATTAAATATTGAAAGAATGGATTGGTGACAAAGATTAAACTTTTATAAGATGTCTGGGAAAATGAATTTTGATTAGGTTCCAAGATATAATGAACTTATTTTATTAGTGAAAGTTATTGATGAAAAATGAAGGTAATCTTAATCCTAATCATTACTAATATTGCATGTTAGGGTTAACATCTATCCCTCAAACTATTAAATTAGCCCACAAAGATGAACAACTTTCCTTATGGGATCAATGCTGGGAAATCTTCATTTTCTAGCAAAATTTCTGGGTATTTATATATAAAATAAAAATATATACGGACAAATCACACAGATTTGCCCAAATATCCTTTCAGTAATGCGTATAAATGTGAATGTAATGTTATTTTTTTGTTTCGCTTTAACCTGTTAACTTTGTGCCTCTGATACATTAATACAAATTTAGAGCAGTCCTAACATTCATTTACTATAATACTAGAAATTTTCGTGCAGCATTGTCCGCGTATATTATAGCCTATTTTTTTTTTCACACTAATTGAGCTAGCCCCACAGTAAGTTGTGAACTTGTGTCGCAGGATACTAACTCAACCATACTATATTTTATAATAAATACTTATATAGATAAACACCCAAGACCCAGGTCAATCTGAAAAAGATCGTTTTTCATCATGACCTGACCGGGGATCGAACCCAGGACCCGCGTGTCGCAGGCTCGTCATATTTAACCAGCAGATTAAACTAGATTTCAATAGCTGAAAGATTAAAAAAAAACCGGCCAAGTGTGAGTCAAACTCGCGCAATGAGGGTTCCGTACAATATGCTTCGTGAACACACACACAATGTGCAAAAAATGTTTTATTCAATTGACTAGCGCCATCTAGTGGTGTTTTAGTGAACTATTTCCCTAGATGAACTTATTTGAGTGAGTGAGTTTAATTTTCAAGTGATAGAATTCTTATTATTTTTCCTGTAATCTTCAAGGAATGAACTATATTTTGTAATTTTTTCAAAATTTTCGGCCCACTATTTTCGGAGATCAGGGGGGGGGGGGGGGGAATGGTCAATTTTTGGCTTCTTTCGTGAATAAAATCAAAAGTATTGATTTTACCCGAACAAAAAAAAATATTTTTGAGATCCTCATAATGAGCCCTTTCATTTGATATATGACACAGTAAGGATTGCAAAACTTTTTTTTTTAATTTTGTAATTGGGCCCCTCAAAATGACCCTTATTTCATAAAAATCTTTATTTACTTTGCACAACCGTGTTTGGGTCATAGGATTACACTATCTTACCAAATTTTATCTAATTTGGTTCAGTAGATTCGGAGAAAATCGGCTGTGACAGACGGACAGACGGACAGACAGACGCTCGAGTGATCCTATAAGGGTTCCGTTTTTCAACTTTTGTACGGAACCCTAAAAAATTGATTCAGAACCAATTCAATGCAAACAAACAAACAAATCTTCCTTTTCATAAAACAGAAGATATTCCATCACTAATATATTAGGTCGGGGAGAAAGTAATTTCGTATTTTGTATGAAGATTTTATACGTCCATACAAAAGAAGTGTAACTTTGACATCAAAGTTCTCAGACACAAAACGCTTGAACCAACTTTATGCTATTCTTACTGGGACTGCGGTATGGTCATAAATACCAAAATTCACTTTCTGCGTATTTTTCATAATTTCTTTATTTTTTAATTAACTTTTTAAAATGTTAAATTTTTTCGTCTGTTTGATATATTTTTAATAACCAAAAAACGGTAAAAAATTAAGGGAAAATATTTTGTACATTTCTATATACTTAATTCTTGAAAATTGTACCTTTTAGATGGCATCAAATTCAGCAAGATACATACAAAATTACCAAATATATTTGATTACAACTTTACACAAAAAAATACGACCTATTATAAGTATAACGCGGTAATCTTACCAGTACACGACTACGCTATTATTAAGTTCTCCTTATCACCTCTCCACCTGGATTAACTTGCTGTCGCACCTCGAACTTTGATAACTTGATCAAATTACCAACATGTGTGATGGATATGGGTGACATATTGGCGATAGGTAATGTGTGAGACTGTGTGATTGATCGGTTGTTAGTAGTTGCTTGCTTGCGGCTGTCCGTACCTTAGCTTATAGTGTGCAATATCTAACAAAAAAGGACTATAATTGTGTGAATAAATTACGGATTGATATCAGCTGAATGCGTAGAAGCGTAGCATCAGCAGCGGAACATCCGCCGCGTATCTTCGGCATAGTGTGTTTCGACACTTAGTCTTATTCTTGCATAGTAACTTGTTGCATAAAAGTTGGCTAACCGATGTCGTTTGGAACGGGAAGTATTTAGCTCATAATTATTTATGAAGCCGTGTATAAAACGCGGCAATCTTACCAGTAGACGACTTCGCTATTGTTAAGTTCTCCTTATCACCTCTCTACCTGGATTAACTTGCTGTCGCCACTCGAACTGTTAACTTGATCAAATTACCAACATGTGTGATGGATGCGGGTGACATATTGGCGATAGGTACTGTGCACTGTGGGATCGATCGGTTAGTTAAACTAGTTGCTTGCGGCTGTCCATGCCTTAGCTTAATAGTGTGCAATATCTAACAAAAATGGACTATAATTGTGTGAATAAATTACGGATTGATATCAGCTGAATGCGTAGGAGCGTAGCATCAGCAGCGGAACATCCGCCACGTATCTTCGGCATAGTGTGTTTCGACACTTAGTTTTATTCTTGCATAGTAACTTGTTGCATAAAAGTTGGCTAACCGATGTCGGTTGGAACGGAAAGTATTTAGCTCATAATTATTTATGAAGCCGTGTATAAAACGCCGCAATCTTACCAGTAGACGACTTCGCTATTATTAAGTTCTCCTTATCACCTCTCTACCTGGATTAACTTGCTGTCGCCACTCGAACTTTGATAACTTGATCAAATTACCAACATGTGTGATGGATGCGGGTGACATATTGGCGATAGGTACTGTGCACTGGGGGATCGATCGGTTAGTTAAACTAGTTGCTTGCGGCTGTCCATGCCTTAGCTTATAGTGTGCAATATCTAACAAAAAAGGACTATAATTGTGTGAATAAATTACTGATTGATCAGCTGAATGCGTAGGAGCGTAGCATCAGCAGCGGAACATCCGCCGCGTATCTTCGGCATAGTGTGTTTCGACCATGGAGATATATGTACTACGTGGTTTCGACACTTAGTCTTATTCTTGCATAGTAACTTGTTGCATAAAAGTTGACTATCCGATGTAGTACGGAACGCAGTGTATTTAGCTCATCACAATTATTTATATAAACGAGTTTTGCACCTGTGGTCCAGAAGTTCATAATTCAAAGTCAAGGATTCGGCCTACAAAATTATCCATCGTGTACCCAATGTGGTGGTACGCTTTATTCAAAAATCTGATGAGGCTACGCAATTCATATCATCCTAAAAATACATTTAATTGAGAGTAATTTTAAAATTTAATACGGGTCTTAACAAATAAAATAACTAAACTAAAACATAAAATATTACAGCTAGGATGATAAATACCGTTTTTTGAACAATTATCTTCTCAAAAAATTCCGTTTAATTTCCCCCGAATATTTATTTTTAATCATTGCCAAGACCACGAATCTCTTCTTTCAATATGGCACGCGAACTATCTGGATTAATTATTCCTCTCGTATTCCCAATTTGTAACTGGGATTAGCATACAGATTGCGAAGTCTGCTATCGAGCTGCGCCACTCGACGCCACTTCAATTGTTAGTGTGTTTGTTTATATTTGTAATTTATCTTATGGGTTGTAATATTCATCACCATCATCAGGTCATTTTTAGTCGTTTCGGAACCAACCACTGCAGAGAAGAAACGCCGAAAGAAACTCTTTTCAACAATATCTGTAAATATCATCATCATCATCATCAGGTCTTTGTTTTGGTCTCTACTGCAGGAGCACGACCCTCTCAGTACTACCAAAGCCACATATTAGCCAGAGCAGTCGGAGGATTTGGCCTACACTCTCCACGCAGGCCAGACGGAGAGGTCTCTTTGATGGTTAAAAGGCTTTTTTTAGCTTGTGTTCCCTAGGTCGCCCTCTACGACATCCACGGGACGACTTGGAGTGGTCCTATTCTACTCTGCCGGGAACCACACGGCAATAATAATTTTTCAAAAATCTGATGTGCATCCTCAAAGCATACGGACATCCTACAAATACATTTAATTAAAGGTAATTTTGATATTTAATAAGGGTCTGATCAAGTAAAATTACTCAACTAATACATGAAATATAACAGCTAAGATGTAAAACACCGTTTTAATTATGAAATTCTAATTATTTTAGATAAAAATCAGTTTGATTTTCTCCGAATTTTATTTTTAATCTTTGCCAAGACCACGAATTTCTTCTTTCAATATGGCGCGCAAACTATCTGGATTAAATATTCCTCTCGTATTCCCAATTTATAACTGGGATTAGCATACAGATTGCGAAGTCAGCTATCGAGCTGCGCCACTCGACGCCACTTCAATTGTTAGTGTTTGTTTGTTTGTATTTGTAATTAATCTTACGGGTTGTAATATTGTTAGGCGCGAAATCTGAACTACTTACTCGATTCGCTTATATTTCGTCTTTAATATACCACTAGCAGCCCTCTCCGGCTGTGCCCGGGCAGGTATTACACATATAAACCTTCCTCATGAATTACTCTATCTATCGGTGAAAACTGCATGAAAATCGAGTAGTTTTTGAGTTTATCGCGATCAGACAGACGCGGCAGAGGACTTTGTTTTGTTATAAGACTTATACAAATCATCATCATCAAATTTAAGAGCTGGGCTCCTGTCGGTGGAGCTTCCTTCAATTTGTTTCATGAAGGCTTATACAAATATGGCGTTTTAATCAAGTGGAGTAATATTTATGCCTAATATCACCTTATATATACCTGCTGTGCTCCTTAGAACAATCCAACCCAAGGAACCCCAATACGAAGCCGCTAATATCTAAAACGTTAATTACGAGTGTCCCATCAACATCATCAGGTCGTTTTAGTCTCCACTGCAGGAGCAAGGCCCTCACTGTACTACCAGAGCCATGTATTAGAAAACGTATCCCTAAATCGAAAAATAGTGTTCTCAACTTCACAATATTTTTTAAAGACCTATTTAACAATACCCAACACGATGGGTTTGTATAGAAAAAAAAATATTACTCCCTCTTTACTTGTATTGGAGCTACCCTACAAAAAAATTTTTTTCATAATTTTTTTCTACCACTTTTTTGGCATGATTAATGTACATACCCATACCAAATTACAGTCTGAGTAAAACCGCGGACGGACAGACAGACATAGCAAAACTATAAGGGTTCCTTGTTTACTACGGAACCCTCAAAAGAGGTATAATATGTATAACTAATAACCAAGATTATTAGTGCATATTATACCTCTTTTCCTGCGTATTCGGTCAGAAACATATGTAAAATGCATGCTAGACCAGATAGTTTGTCCGTTTATTGCACTTGCGTCGTCGGGCCTAACTTATTGCTGTGAAATGGGAGTTTACGAGCTACGGCAAGTAAACAGCTGTGTATAAATTGGATGTCAGGTAGTGGTTCACTGAATGGGAATGTGACCATGAAATATTAAGTAGGCAGGTGCTTTCCTATAACATCTTTTGTGTATGAAACTATGTACCTATAAACTTTTGACCGGTAGTGAAGTGATTTTCACAGGTAGCGTGGCTCTACCACAACTGAAAACCTTTTTGTGTATAAAATTATAAACTTTGACATTGCACAGTATGTGTCTTTGGAATCGTGATAGTTTTTGAAAGGGATGAAAGTGCAACGGTATGCAATGTAGTTATAGATGAAGAAAAAGTGGAACAAGTAAAAGAGTTTGCGTATTTAGGATGTGTGTTTACTAGAGATGGAAAACACGAAAGGGAAATAGAAAGAAGAGTGTCTGCTAGTAATCGAGTGAATGGAGGTTTGCATTCCTTTATGAACTGTAGGAAGGTGTCCAATAAAGCACGTCATCGGTCATGTTCATCGGGGAGTGTTGTTGCCCACCCTTATGTATGGAAGTGAAAGTTGAGTATGGCAGAAAAAGCATGAAAGTAGATTAAATGCGGTAGAAAGGCGTGCGCTTAGGAGCATGTGTAATGTAAATATGAGAGATCGAGTGAGAAACGACGTAGTGCGGGAGCGATGTGGAGTAGAATAGAATAGAATAGAATATACTTTATTGCACCAAATAGTAAATACAAATACAATAATACAAATAATAAAATAAATAAATATATAGGGACATATCACACAAATTGAGCTAGCCCCACAGTAAGTTGTGAACTTGTGTCGCAGGATACTAACTCAACGATACTATATTTTATAATATATACTTATATAGATAAATATCCAAGACCCAGGTCAATATGAAAAAGATCTTTTTCCATTTTGACCTGACCGGGGATCGAACCCGCTGCGCCACGGAGCTCGGAGATGTAGTGACAAAAATTTGAGAAAGGAATGTTAAGGTGGTTTGGACATTTAGAAAGGAGGGATGAAAAAAGACGCAAAGAAACTCTATAAGGTAAATGTGACCGGAAGAGTAAGTCAGGGCTGGCCTCGACGCGCATACCGTGACTAGACTGCGTCATTCTTGCCAAGGGGCAAGTCAGGTGTACCCGAAACCGACAAGCATGTACTTATATGAAAAGAGTGATGGATGCAGATGAAGCGAGAGAGTTTTGTAAGGATCGGCAGCAAGTGGAGGTTCTTGATCACTGCCTACCCCCATGAGAAGGAGGCGTGTTGGTGTATGTGAAAACTGTCTAATCCTGTAGAATACGGTAGTTGCCTAATGTTAAGATTATATAAAATTTGTTTCTAATGCGACTAATTTCTATCTAAAAACACTATAAAGAACACTTTTCATTTGATATCGATTCGTTAAGTGATCTTAAAGCTTCTTTAAAGTTGGGTGAATAGGACCATTTTTTAAAGTATGAAAATCTTTAATTACAATTATACGTTATTTTAGTCTGTAAAATTTATAGCAACTTTTATTATGAAACCATTACCATAAACGAAATATTTCTTATAGCTACCAAACAAAGTTCTCACGCCACCCATACAAAATACAAGCTTGTGACGTCACAAATATGTAGGCATTTTAGCGGCGCGTATTCACGTCTAAAAATTTACGTCTAAAAACATTTGTCTTTACAACTTTTATAACTGAAAGAGTTTTTTGTTTATAAATGTATTTCTGTAACTATTGTGTTTATTTTTGGCAGGTCTTTACATAGCAACATAAAAAAAAATTTAGTCAACATGCCCATTCTAATATATGTATGTTACTTATATACATTAGATAGAATGTATTACGCTTTGCCAAGGGGCTGAGCTGCTATCCTCGGAATCCGGGGCCGTTGTGCCCGCTCGCCGCACAGCTTTGTGGCTTTCCAACTATGAAGGCCTTTGTAAGGAAGTCACTAATATCATGAGGTTAAATCTGCCATGTGGTTTCTGGTATATAGCATAGAACCACTCAAATGCAGAGTGATAATAAATATGCTAACTGAATTTATTTTGTTTTTATAAAAACAAGGAGTTTTATGGTAGGTTTATTTTTCCGTTTTGTTCTCATGATTTAGTGATCTATTTGTAATTTTGATTAAAATTGACATCATTATTCAAGTTGTGTATCACTGTAAAAAGTTATCATTCCTATTGAAAGCATACATTTTGACTTTCCCATACATTTCGCCCGGGCAGCAAAACACTTTTGTATGAAAAGTTTTTTTGAGTTCCCAGTATTGATTCCAAACCAAAAGTTATTCATATTGACGGGCTAAGTCACCCTTAAGGGTATGTCAAAGGTGGTGTATCACTCTGTATGAGGTCCTTGAAATATGAATCAACATTTTTATAGTCGAAAAGAAATGTTGTATAACACAGATACAGACTTAAGGGGGAACAGTAGGCACAGTAGCGACGCCAATCATTTTAATCCTAATACTTTACAAATAGAAAGAAATTCAAGAATATAAACAATACAAGCCTTAGTAAATAACCTGAAGTATTTTTGGAATCATGTTTTGATATTATGAAAATCAGTCATTGAGAGAAAAAGTGATAACCGCCAAAAACGGCCGTTTTTGGCGGTAATCAGATTCTCATAATTCTCACTGATTCCGATAATAAAAAACATGATTCCAAAAATACTTCAGGTTATTTACTAAGGCTTGTATTGTTTATATTCTTGAATTTCTTTCTATTTGTAAAGTATTAGGATTAAAATGATTGGCGTCGCTACTGTGCCTACTGTTCCCCCTTAAAAAAGGTATCAGTAGACAAAAAGAGGCGAAATATTAATAAGAGCATATTAAGCTTCCTTAATTTAACTTTAAGACTTCTTGTTTAACCACCAACATTCAAGATGCGGTCAAATTCATTCCAAGATAAAAGGAAAGACAAACCTTGCCATTAATTTATACCACTGTAAAAGTAACAATGAACAGACACTTAAAAAGAGTGTAAGATCAGTCGGGAGTCGAGAAGAGCACACAGAATTGGTGAAGTGGGACAGGGAATTGAGCTTCGATGGTTCCGTATTAGCGCAATCACAGGATGAACTGTTGATTGTATACTCACAGAAAGAATCCTCTGATTACTAACGTAACACAAGAACTGACGTTGATTTTTTTATTTTGATTGTTTGTTAAGTTACTGGAAACCAGAATAGAGGCAGGCCTCAGGAAAGATGGATGGAGTGTGTGAAGGAGGATATGGGGAAAAAGAAGGTAACGAAGGAGATGGCTCAAGATAGAGCAAAATGGAAGAAACTTACATGCTATCCCGACCCCGCATAAAATGGGATAAGGTGAGGAAGAAGAAGAAGTTTAGGAGTACAAGAATAAAAACACTGGTGTCGCTAGTTTCGCTGATGTAAGCCTCGTCCCGCGTAAAGCCGAAATCCCATACAAACGTAGTTTGGTTTTAGTTTTACGACAGTTAAACCAATCTCAACCAAATTTCGTACATACGACCGGGTCCTGAATGAGTAAATTTCTTGTAGCATTATTGGTACAAGTTTTCACTATTTTTAATTTGATGAATTAAGAGAACGAATTTTTAACGCCAAAAGTGGCCACTTTAGGCGGTAAAAATTTGTTCTCTTAAACTTAGATTGTAATATCTATGAAAAGTAACATAAAGAATACTACAAGTAATTTACTAGGGCAATCAGCTATTACATCTTTTAAATGTGATTTGATTTAGAAGTAAATGAATTAATTGCTGGGTGGCACTAGTGTGTGAACTCACTTCGCCTTAACATGCGTAAGCGCTAACAATGAACTGATGGTTTTTAATAGAGAGGAACCCTAAGAACGTCTTTTAAATAGCAGTATTTAGGTGCCGGTGCCACCAAGAGCTTCGTTATTCAAAAAAGCTCCCTTTCAAGGATTATGCCGTCCGACCAACTTTCTTTTAATTAATTGCAAACATTTAATTAAAAATGTCCGGGAACTTTTTAAATGTACAGACGTTTGAATTTTTTAAGATGTGACGGTACGCTAATTGGGAAGGTGAGGTTTTTTGAAGAAATAGTTGCGATAAGTATATTTTTTGTTCTTTCTTGTTGTTGTCCAGTTAGTGTTTACTTACTACTCTTTGTATTGCAATTTTATACTTCGTAGCGTATTGCCTAAGTTTTCTCTTAGTTGCAGAAGTGTTTGTTTATGTGTAAGTGCCCAAGACTTGTGTCAGATTTTTAAGCAGCCTAAAGGCATTGACATAGCTTAATGACTGGCTTACTGCTATCAAACATTCGATGAGCTCCGTGGCGCAGCGGTCAATACGCCAGCCTGCGACACGGGGGTCCCGGGTTCGATCCCCGGTCAGGTCATGATGGAAAAACGATCTTTTTCAGAATGACCTGGGTCTTGGATGTTTATTTATTTAAGTATATGTTACAAAATACAAGTTCACAACTTACTGCGGGGCTAGTTCAATTTGTGTGACATGTCCATATAAATAAAAAAAAACAAAAAACAGCTGGGATCAACGGCCTAACGTGCCTTCACGTGAAGCACGGAGTAGAAAGATGAAAATTAAAGAGGTGGGGTTTAACTGTTACTACGAAACTAAGCTTTACTTTACATTAACATAATAAAACGTTACAAATTTCGTATAAATTTTAATTGCATGTTCCCGAAAGCTTTCCTTATTTCAGTTTCATAATATTCACAAAAGAAAAGAATCTGGACCACTTGAAAATTTGCATTTCATTCGTGCAAATTTACAGTGTCAGCGCAAATCCATTCAGTTTTGAGTTGGATTCTTTGAATTCAATTTACTTGTTTTTTTCTTTAACTGAAGGAAGCACAGGTAACAGATTTTAGTGGCTTTTAACAAGTAGGTACGTTTTTCTGCAAATATGTTTTTATTCGTTACATATCGTCTATTTCGGATAGGTGGTGTTATTATATAAGTAAGAAAAAAACTATCTACATTTTAAATACGTACGTATTATAATACATTAATTCTAATCACATCTTTGCCCCATTTATGCTCCAATTAGCGTGTTGGTGGTGGTGTGTATATGCTTATAATACATACATAGCTGTAAAATGGACACAAAATAGTGAACTGGGTTGCTAACCGCATCGCCTCTTGACAATTCCTCAGATTGCCTTCCTATCTCTCGTGCTTTCATGATCTGCACGTGATAATGAGGAGCTCAATAGCCCAGTGGATGTAAGCATTGCATCTATGCGCTTTCACATGGAAAGCAACCCCAGGCGTGGTTTCCAGTAGGATGAGTTCGGAAGGCATGTTAAGACGTAGGTCCAGGCTGTCAACGTAGGTGGCCGTTGTTAAACTATATCAAATGTCTTTTAGGCAGCTTGCATAATCTGAAAACAGTGTTGGCCACTTACACAACCAAACAAAAATACCTGCACGGGAAGAGAAAACAGCTGTTACATAATAGGTTCCTACTTTTGTCCCAGACCAGCATAGAAAAACTCATTATGTTTCAAATTGCACTGAGAATCTATTCAATAGAAAATAGCGAGTGATAGCAAATGAATGAAACTGAGTACTATTTAAATTTGCCTTGATGTGAGTGTCAGATAATGCAAGGGTCTACTCGTAGAAATACCTACCAACAAATGAATATAATAAGCGAATAAAAGTTTATGAGAAAAAACTAAAACACAGAAACCATCACAAAACTATTCGTGTAAATAGAGTAACAAACAGCAAGGATTTTGATGAAAATTTAAAATGCTTTATTTATGCAGAATAGCACTAGGCATTTAAGCAGGCAACATTGCAATTTCAGCTAGTTTACAACATTAGGAGGACCAAACAAAAATACGAAGTAGAATTACAAAGTTAAGAATTTTTTTAATACAAATTACAAATTAACGGATATTATATTTTTCCCTGTATTCATGCTAAAAGCTATTGCTTCAAGCCAAATTTCATGATAATAGTTTTATGGGAATATATAGGTTTACTTGCAAAATATGTAACATAAGCGGCCATATCTGGTGATCTCATTAACATGTAAGTAAAAGTTTTTCAAAGTTGTTATGGATCGAATGTTCCAATACATGATATTAATTTACGTTTCATCTGTCCACGCGTTTAAGAAAAAAATACTATTTGATTCTGTAAGGGTTTCTTTCTTTTGCATACATACATACTATCACGCCTCTTTCCCATGGGAGTAGGTAGACCAAGGACCGCCACTTGCTACGATCCTTACAAAACTCTCTCGCTTCATCTACATCCATCACTCTTTTCATACATGCTCGCCGGTTTCGTGTACTCTTGACTTGCCCCTTGGCAATAATGTCCGAAATCTGGTCACGATATGTCTGTCGAGGCCGGCCCTGACTTACTTCTTCCGGTCATTCTTTCTTTTGATTTTTTGAATTACGGAATCCTTAAAATACCAAGAACGTGAACACCCTGGTACCATCGCCGAAACGATGATGGTCAAGCGGTTACCGGTTTTGTACGGGTCGACTCATCAGCATCATCTTCAATTTAAAAAAGTCCTCATGTTCACGAGTGTGTGCAATAGAGAGAGCTAAAGCAAACCAGTCCATTATTTCTAATATTTACAAAAGGCTCGCCTTAAATCGACTTTACACAAGATTCGTACAATTTTCTATTTGTAAGTCCATGAGCCGAACTCCATTTGCAACAGCAGTGGGTATTTTATCGTGGCCACGGCTTTACGCCCATTTTACTGCTAAAAGACCTCGGCGGCGACACGCCGAGTGTTCGAATAGTTTCCTTATTGAATTTAAGAAATTTTTTTTGACTGTATTGACTTTTGGTTCGAAATGTGTCTTATAGCACAATCTTAAAATTCTTAGTTTACACTCCACCTCGTCCAATAACGCGCTAATTGTGGCCTTTGGGTTTTATGACTTGGGCTTTGTCTACACCGCGAAGGATAAATACGTGATGATATGTATGTATCTACAAAGGACTCGCTATAAATCGACTTTACACAAGATTCGTACAATTTTCTATTTATAAGTCCATGAGCCGAACTCCATTTGCAACAGCAGTGGGTATTTTATCGTGGCCACGGCTTTACGCCCGTTTTACTGCTAAAAGACCTCAGCGGCGAAAAGCCGAGGTGTTCAAATAGTTTTGTTATTGAATTTAAGAAAATATTTTGGCTGTATATTGACTTTTGGTTCGTAATTACCGATATGCATGTAGAATTTTTATGATATGTATCTCACCCTGGTAACATCGTCGAAACGATGGTGGTCAAGCTGTTTTGGGTTCAAACTCCCTATGGGCCAACTCGTAGCTATGTATTTTTAGTATTTACTTACTCTGTGTGGTCAATATCATCACTATAATCATACATCGACCATCGCTTGCTTCCAGTAAAGCAAAACATCTTGAGGAAGTAGATTATTCACAAGTGTGTGGAATAGAAAAGGCAATAGAAATCCAATCCATTATATCTGCTATCTACAAAAGATAGGCGATGCGACTAGGAAACCATCACTACTTCTAACGTCTACTAACGCGCTAATGGTGGCCTTAAGGTTTCATGACCTTGGGCTTCGTCTACTCCACGAGGGATAAAGACGTTGATATGTATGTATCTACAAAAGCCTCGTCTTAAATAGACTTTACACAAGATTCGTAAAATTTTCTATTTTTAAGTTCGTGAGCCGAACTCCATTTGCAATTGCATTGGGTATTTTATCGTGGCCACGGCTTTACGCCCGTTTTACTGCCAAAAGACCTCGGCGGCGACACGCCGAGTGTTCGAATAGTTTCCATATTGAATTTAAGAAAACATTTTTGGCTGTATTGACTTTTGGTTCGAAATGTGTCTTATAGCACAAGCTTAAAATTCTTAGTTTACCCTCGTACTCTACGAACAAGTACCTTACCCGAGCCTCGAATCGAGCCGTCTTTTTGAAGCTGGAATCCATAGCTCAAGCTTTTTTACAGAGCGGTTGAAAGCGAAATCAAAATAACGATGATTTATCATTATTTTGATTGCGCTTTCCACATCGTCCACTAACGCGCTAATTGTGGCCTTTGGGTATTATGACCTGGGCTTTGTCTACACCGTGAAGGATAAAGACGTGATACTATGAATGTATCTACAAAGGCCTCGCTATAAATCGACTTTACACAAGATTGGTACAATTTTCTATTGATAAGTTCGTGAGCCGAACTCCATTTGCAACTGCATTGGGTATTTTATCGTGGCCACGGCTTTACGCCCGTTTTACTGCTAAAAGACCTCAGCGGCGACATGCCGAGGTGTTCAAATAGTTTTCTTATTGAATTTAAGAAAATATTTTGGCTGTATATTGACTTTTGGTTCGTAATTACCGATATGCATGTAGAATTTTTATGATATGTATCTCAATCTGGCAACATCGTCGAAACGATGGTGGTCAAGCTGTTTTGGGTTCAAACTTCCTACGGGCCAACTCGTAGCTATGTATTTTTAGTATTGACTTACTCTTTGTGGACCACCACCACCACTTGTTTCCAGCAAAGAAAAACATCCTGAAGAAGTAAATTGTTCACAAGTGTTTGAAATAGAAAAGGCAATAGAAAACCAGTCCATTATGTCTGATAGCTACAAAATATAGGCGATGCGACTAGCAAACCATCACTTTCCACGTTTATTTCCCTTAACGTGCTAATCGTAACCTTTGGGTTTCATCACCTATGTGGTCTCAACGCCTTAATCGTACGATTTGTTCTCAGAGACTCGCATAGATGGCGCCACTCGAAACTACACAACATTGCATCTACCGTAATATGAGAATATAAAAACATGATTCACAACATATATCTTATTAAAAATCAAAACAATATTTTAGGCATAATATTTTAAAATGACACCGTATATTTAGTAAGTTAAAGGCTAACGCAATTACCGCCATCTAGTATCGAGTAGCAATCAACTCTTCTGTGCCATACATTCGCCTGCTTTTCGCAACCTTAATTTGGTCCAATATTTTTGTATAAGGTGGGCAGTCTATAACGTTAGTATTATATTGTCTTTGACCTAGGCTTTGTCTACACCGCAAGGGATAAACACAAAGTAGTCTGTATTAATCTACAAAAGCCTCGTCTTAAATCGACTTTACACAAGATTCGTACAATTTTCTATTTATAAGTTCGTGAGCCGAACTCCATTTGCAACTGCATTGGGTATTTTATCGTAGCCACGGCTTTACGCCCGTTTTACTGCTAAAAGACCTCGGCGGAGACAAGCTGACGTTCGAATAGTTTCCTTATTGAATTTATGAAAACATTTTTGGCGGTATTGACTTTTGGTTCGTTAATATTTAAGTTTGTATTACCGTTATGCACGATGAATTGTTATGATACCTAGAAAAACGAAAAATTCAAAAATTTAAAATTCTTAGTTTAGATATACTTGTAGTACCTACTTTGGGCGAAATTCCAAGTTTTCTTATTAATATTTTAATTTCTGCATATAAATTGTAGAGGGGCACAGAATACATCTAACATCCGACACACAGGCAGACAGACTGACGGACATGGCGAATCTATATGGGTTTCGGTTTTTTGCCATTTTGCTACGGAACCCTAAAAATCCTACATCTATGGTTTTTCTCCTTTCTAAAATCGTGTAAATCGGCTATGAGTATTTAACAAAATGTTTTTAAGAATTTAGTAAAATGCCTTTCCATCAAACCATTAGTGGTGACCACAATTCAGAATTCGATGGAGAACTCCAGTTATTGAAGCCGATAGTCCACCACTCGGCAAAACTATGCCCATTCCATTCAGCTTGTGTTTTTGCATCTACTATGTTCGCATACAGTTGAATAAATGCTAGTTATCACTTGCCGTCAGGAGAAAAGAGTGCATCGAGGTTGAGTATTTCTCTCACTTAAGAGTGCTTATATTTGTACTTGGTGGTCAAGTTCACAAGTTACGGTAGGTAACCGTTTTCCATCAGGTGGGCCGTATGCCTGTGTGTCTTCTTAGTTATATAAAAAAGTGAGCGTAAATTTTCAGCGACATTATGTACCTATGTACCTGTCACAGGAAAATAACAAGTATTGATCAATATCCGAGGTAGTTGCTAATTTGTTTTCGGCGTTTTTTGCTATATCAGTTTTTTTTTTACTATTTGGTTTTATTATCGTAAGTAACAGCCGCTATCAAAGCCCTTCAGGTAATGTTTAGATTTTTCTTAAAAGTAAAAACGAGCTAATATTTTAATTTGCTTAAAAGTATGAATCATGAGTAAAGTATAATTATAAAAGCCCATAAATTCAAAAACACCTCGTATATTAATGCTCGTGACTGTTACGAAAACGAATTCACAAAATTCCTTTCACGTGACGAGTGTGTTTCTTGTACGAGTTGTCAGACACCTCAGGTTGTCACGTATCATTCGGAATGAAAAGTGACGCGTGATAGGCGGAACAGGAAATGCGATATCAAATAAATAGTTTTCCTTCAAGCAGTTTCAAGTAAGTCTTTGATTTGATAATGTATCCGCTTGAAGTGGGTCCGGTGTACTAAACGTATCTCGTTGAGAGTGAGGCGAACTTATAGTAACACTAGCGCCACCCAGCAATTAATTCTTTTAATCTTAAATTATATCGAATTTTAAAAATCTAACAAGTACATAACTCGTAAATTACTTGTAGTATTTTTATATTCATATTCACTAATATTCGTTTGATAAAATAAGAGAAAAACAGGTTAACGCCAAAAGTGGCCACATTTGGAGTTAACCGATTTTTAATATGGCAGTAGTAAATTACTTGTTATAAACAAAAAATACTTTATGTAATTTAGTAGTTTTGTACTTGTTAGTTTTTTAAATTTGATACCATTTATGATTTGCTGGGTGGCGCTAGTGTTACTATAAGAGCGCCTTAAGCAGCTAGAATTTGTTCATGGTGGCATACAAACTGGAGCTGCTGAATGCGAACGAGGCATAACTTTGTAGGTACACTAAAACAAGGGTACAAGAGGACGGAACACAGAAGAATGAAGAGGAAACCAAACCTGGTATACGAAGACAAGAAGAGGAAGCAGCGGATGAGGACCCCCCCTCGCAGGAATATCTATGTTTGAAGGCAGGGATCTATTCTAAAAATATTTTTTATGTTTCGCCATGCCCATGGGTCAGCCCATGGGTGGAGAAGCGAAGATAAATCTCCTGGGTCGAATAGTTCCAAGTAAGTAATTTTATGATTATGTCATTCACTTCTGAAAAAGATCTATGAACATCCAAGACGTACTAAATATTGGTGAATTGCTTTTCGCAACCATTATGTCATTTCCTTACTTTACAAATAGCATTAATATATTTTTTTAAAGAATTATCTATCATAGTATGTAAAACCAGACACACTGGAAATAAGTCGTCCTCTATATACAAACTCGAGGCTACATGTCATACAAAATAAAACGGCTTAGAGCCGGCGCGCCGACATTTTATGACCTTTTGCCTTTCACTGAGAGACCGGCTTTAGACGGCTGGCTGTAGGTGTACAAAAACACGAATAACAGACGCTTTTTGATGCAAGAATCAAAGCATTAGGTGTTTCCAGACAATTTTTATGTAAAATATTTCCTACGAAAATTATAACGCGTAGTAGAATTGCCTCAGTATATCATATGGGCGAAGCAAATAATAAAAATATAGTCTGCATACAACATGTCGTAGAAAATACAACGGCTTAGAGCCGTCGCGCTGATATTTTATGACCTTTTGCCTTCCACTGAAAGACCGGCTTTAGACGGCTGGCTGTAGGATTACAAAAATACGAATAACAGACGCTCGGACACAAGAATCAAAATTTTTGTTTTTAGACAATTTTATGAAATATCTTGCATTATTTATAGCGACTTATTTACCATTATACAAGCTAACCACATATTTGTGTAAACTTTTGTGGTACATTATTATGTACCTACGAAAATTATAAAACGTAGTAGAAATACCTTAGTATATCGGCGAACACAATAATAAAAACATAGCCTGCTGCATACAAGCTCAAAGGTACATGTCGTAGAAAATAAAACGGCTTAGAGCCGTCGCACCGACATTTTATGACCTTTAGCCTTCCACTGAAAGACCGGATTTAGTCGGCTGGCCATAGGTTTCCAAACAT
The DNA here is from genome assembly GCA_963082605.1 of Rhodophaea formosa. Lineage (NCBI taxonomy): Eukaryota > Metazoa > Arthropoda > Insecta > Lepidoptera > Pyralidae > Rhodophaea > Rhodophaea formosa. Next base: position 20,441,274 of record OY720205.1, on the reverse strand, counting down.
ATAGAAGACGCTTTTTAACACAAGAATCAAAATATTAGGTGTTTTTAGAAAACTTTATGAATTATCTAGCTCCGGTATATTGTCAGGTGTTAAGCAGCTTATTTACCAACATCGAAGCTAGCTAGATGTTTATATAAACTTTTGTATGTACAAAATTTCCTACGAAAATTATAAAACGCAGTAGAATTACCTCATCATATCATATGGGCGAACCAAATAACAAAAATATGGCTTGCTGCATACAATCTCAAAGCTACATGTCGTAGTAAATATTAGAGCCGTCATGCCGACATTTTATGACCTTTTGCCTTCCACTAAGAGACCGGCTTTAGACGGCTGCCCGTAGGTTTATAAAAATATGAATACAGCTTTTTGTGGGAAATCAAGGGATTTAGTAGAGGTTTGAATAAAATGATTTTACAAATTGATTTTCGTTGACTATATTAAATTGGTGTTTTGGTGAAATAAGTGCTCGTGCTTATGAGCAATGTGTGAAATAGTTGAAGTACCTAGACTGTCATATAGACCCGTATAATTTTGTCACCAGAAGCTCCCATAAAGCAATCAAAGGACCAACGCCATCTTTGATTGCTACTTGTTGAAACTGAATACCGTACAACACCGGTACTTTCTAGCTCTTTAAACTTCACATTGGTAGATTCACTGAAATCTCAACCTGAATAGAATAAAAATACAAATTACCGTCGCTCTTTCAAACTATAATAAAATATATGTGTTATAAAATATATGGTGCCGGTATACATATTATAATAGTTTAAGTGTGACTAAAACTAACAACCAATTCACATGTTTTATATTTATTTCGCATTGACAATAATCTAAATTTAAAAAATTGTTAGGTATATGCATAGATATCAGAATATTTTAGGTATATGTGTTCAGTTACTTCTTGTACGCCGTTTTGTTCAAGTATGTTTATACCTGTCTCAGACTACGAGTTTGCTTTACCTAAAGCTTGAAAGCGTAACCACAAAATTATATTCATAGATAATTTAATTTTCTTAGTAAGTTAATATCTTGTATTCTTTTTAAAAAATAAATTTCTTTCACCGTAAAACCAACTCACTTTTGCTTCTTAATTGGATTCTTGTAAAGAAATAGTTTTTGTCCAAGACCAAAACCAAACAAACCAAAAGTTGGTAAAAGCATAAATCTCCCAGAACCTTCGAAGGCTTCCGATCACCAATAAATTAACACGAACTCACACAAAAACCCAATAACTTGTACAAAAACTACGGAACCTATAATACGTCACTTGCGGTCAACAGGTGCATTTTATGGTTCCCGAACTACGAATATAAATTCACTTATACTGAATTTTCCCGAAGCTGGGTGAATAAATAACTTATCGGACGTCCGAAAACGGCCGAAAATGCAATAAAAATGTTGCAATTTTCATCTTTATCGCAAGAGAATAAGGTTGAAAGCGTTTTTGGAAGTGGATACATTGAAGCACGTTCGATATGAGTAATTAAGTAAGTTGGAGTTTTGTATATTGAGACCATTAAGCGAATTGTGTCACGAAAGAAATATTACCAAACAACTTATACACGAAGAGGGCTAGATTTACGTCAGACGAAGAGCTGCTGAGTGAAAAAAGAAATATTCTTGTTTGATGATATTGGATAACTTTTAGATAGAGACCTCTCCAACAAAGAATAAATTAGCTCTATTAGAAATTTTCTTTACGAAAAAACACTGTAAAGATGACGCTGTAACGATGTTGCGAATCATTTTGTGTCTATTCTATTTTATTTCATTCACCTAGGTTTCGGTGATTCGGCCAATGTCCAGTCTAAAGAGATACAAAGTATCGGTATCAGTGTTGTACGGTATACAGTTCACAAGTATGTTAACTGTATACCTTACGATACGATACTTTGTATCTCTTTTGCAATCTTACATTAGTCAATAGTCATTTATTTCTTAAACAATTATACATTGTGTCGAAATTACAAACTTATACCTAACTTATCTTCTAATTGAAATACATATTGAAATTATACAATAAAATTACCTAATAATTGTCCATTAAAATATCAATTCCACCATATGTCAATTAAAAATCTATCTGCCATTTAAGAAATCTTCTGTACTATAATAGCATTTTTCCAGAAGGTATGCCTTTAATTTTATTTCAAATTGTTTATTATATATTAATTCTTTTATGTCAATTGGTAACTTATTGAAGTATATTATTGCCGAGTAATGAGCGCTATGTTTGACAATCTCCAACTTTGGGACTATTGGTAGTAAAAAGTCTTTTCTCCTACTGCTTTCTCTTAGCTGTCGTTCTTCTCTAGTTTCATAGTCATTAATATGTTTTGCAAAATGTGACAACAGCACAAGAATATAGGTATATAGGCTTGGGATCGTCAATAAACCTAGTTTGATAAATTTTTCTTTACACGATTCTTGTTGTCTTATACGGGTCATAATTCTAATAGCCCTTTTTTGTAGAACAAAAGCCTTTTTCAAATTATACCCATAACTAGATCCCCAACATAATATACTATATCTAAATCTCGACTCTATCAAAGCATAATACACTAATTTCAGATGTTCAATATAACTTATATAAAGCCTAGTTAGACTCTATTAGCTAAAAGGGTAGAAAAAACTAGTGTCCAACACATAGTCGATCGCGCACACACAGCTACTAATTTGACGGATTTTGTGGGCATACATTGACAGGACGCGTGTGATAACACAAAGCTGTCACGCACACAAGCATTGAAAAATGAGTTTTTTTAATCATTGAAATAAAGGCATTACGGTGTCTAGAGAGTAAATAGTCAAAGGTAGCAATCAATGATAGCGTTGGAAAAGTTGTTCATATTGACGGGCTGAGTCACCCGTCCAGGGTAAATTTAATAAATAAATAAATATATATAATATATACGGACAAATCACACAGATTGAGCTAGCCCCAAAGTAAGTTCGAGACTTGTGTTATGGGATACTAACTCTACGATACTATATTTTATAATATATCCTTATATAGATAAACATCCAAGACTCAGGTCAATATGAAAAAGATCTTTTTCCATAGTAACCTGACCGGGGATCGAACCCGGGACCCCCGTGTCGCAGGCTAGCGTGTTGACCGCTGCGCCACGAAGCTCGACAAATTTACTCCCAGTCTTCTTTTAAACTACATAAAGCATTTCGTGTTAATTAACACTAATAGCTGTACCGATAAATATTCTTTACGGCGCCATTACCTACTTTTATCGTTCGATAGCCGCCAACTAAAAGCGTGACTAATTCGATATTTACTGTTGTGATTCGGTTTCCTTTTGTCGTTATTTTCATATGAATTTTCCGAGAGCTTTAATGTTTTACGAGCTATGAAACATACGGAGTTATATTGCACTCGGTCAGATCAACGGCGATAGAATTATATAGCCAATATAACCGAAGAGAGAAGAAACCGATGAGACCGATAGCGAAATTGTGGCAATTTTCCCGTTTCTTATCTTATCAAGTCATATGTAAAAAAGCTCAACTCGTTTACACACAAAAATACCACAAAATATTACACAGTCTTCTATTTTATTAAACAAACTTATAACGTATTTTAAAGTGTAAATAGAAATTTATAAAATATACTAATAAAAGAGGTATTTTAAGTCCGCTCATTTTAAATATTTCGAAACAAATGTTGATGTATCCTTTAACAAGGTAACTTTTAAGAACAAATTACGTTGTTAAATATGAGTATGGATACAAATACCTAGGTATATTTTTTATCCATACTTTCCTTTATACAGTTCATCCATCTCTTCTAAGGTCATCCTCAGCTTCTAGTTCAATCCGTTTTCACATCCATATAACCAAAAATAACTCGTAATTTGTGGGTATAAATTACGAGGAATAATCTCATTTTAGTTTTCCTCTCCTATCGAAGGTCAATAGACATCACGGCAATATTTACATCTGAAGTAAGAATTTAGAGAAAGATGAAATAATCACTTCTTACCAATTTTTGTAAGCGCTACAAATTTTAAATAATTCAGCGTTACCGTTCACAATACAGTCACGTGTGTACACTCGTCAAAGTAATGGGTAGCGTCGGGAGCTATGTACCGGAGTAATCCACTTTCATGTTGAAAATATTTTATTTTCGTCATTACATTGTTAAGAGCTTGTCAAGTATTTTTGGCATTTTGTCATAAATCAATATGAGCGTTGTTTTAAGTATGTTTCTTATATTAGTAGTAATGATATGTTTACTCCAGTTCTGTCCATACCTGTAACAATAGAAATAAAGTTTAAATAAAACATAGTCTAATGAGTAATGGTCTGAGAGCGATCTAAAAGCTACGTTTGTTGCCAACAGCGTTTTGTGTAGGGTATAGTTTGTTGTCTATGGCGATTCACACACTTATCGAGCTGTACAGTTTACTTAGGTTACAGGTATTTCACAATGTTTTCCTTCATTAAAAGCATGTAGTAGCCGACTCAAATAACAGTAACTCAGACGTACAGAAGCTCAATTTTTGAACTAGTAGAATCGATCCGCCACTCGTTGTTCCGCATGGTGAAGCTCTACTCTCTTGGCTCTATTTTTAAGCCATTATCGCATGGGTTTTCCGAACGGTCGCACGAGACCACTCTGATTCAAAGACGCATACAAAATATCAAATTTGTCTTAACACTATAGGGTTCTAAATGGTTCCATCAGTACCATAGGCCCCCAATGGGTCTCAAGGTACTATAGAGTCCCGTAGAGGCCCATTGGGTCCCATGGATCCCGTTGGCCCATTGAGTTCTATTAGTTTAATGGGTCTCATTGGGTCCCATGGGTGTCACGGGTCCCATGGGTGTCACGGGTCCCATGGGTGCCACGGATCCCATGGTTTTCACGGGTGACATTGGGTACCGTCAGAACCAATGGGTTCCATTGGGTACCATCTAAATATATAAATCTTTCATAGTCAAAAAAATCAAAAAAATATATTCGCGTGGTTCAAAAATACGCAAAAACAGGACCACTCATTGATTTTTTTCACAAGTGAATTGAAAACTGATTGCTGACGTCACAACAAAATAAGTCCAATAAATAAATATATAGGGACATATCACACAAATGGAGCTAGCCCCACAGTAAGTTGTGAACTTGTGTCGCAGGATACTAACTCAACGATACTATATTTTATAATATATACTTATATAGATAAACAAATCCAATGCTTTGAACTTCGAATGAAAGCAAGCCTTACCAAGCCAAAAATAATTACATAACTTCATTTAAATGTATCATTTGCAACACGCGTTTGTCATTAATGTCCTTTTTCTTAAATTGTAAAAGAAATAACTCCAAGTCCTTACATTTAGCTTACTGTCATCAAAATGGAAGGCTTAGGCGGCGTCGGCGGTAATGGCCTACTAACTTCCATAATAAGAGTTTATTGTCACGACCTTTGCAGATAATGACTGGGAGTAAATAAAGTGAAAATTTCTCTTGAGGAAGCTATTTAACACTTTTTTGTTCGAGATAGTATCGTATAATTTTTTTTTTTTTTTTTTTTTATATAGGGACATATCACACAAATTGACCTAGCCCCACAGTAAGTTGTGAACCTGTGTCGCGGGATACTAACTCAACGATACTATATTTTATAACATATACTTATATAGATAAACATCCAAGACCCAGGTCATTCTGGAAAAGATCGTTTTTCCATCATGACCTGACCGGGGATCGAACCCGGGACCCCCGTGTCGCAGGCTGGCGTGTTGACCGCTGCGCCACGGAGCTCGCAATAAAGTCATTCTGACGGACCATCCCTGAAATCCTGAATCATTCTAAGCTCTATTTTATGTTTTAATTCTCATTGCTTATGACTATAATGATATGACTGAACAAGCACTTTTTTGAAAGTTTTACATTATTCGATACGATGTCGGAATAAAGTTTGGAAATCTTTTTTATGATATTTAATTTGTCATTTTCTTGCAACATGGAACATCTGATTTAACAACAAATCTTTATCGATGTCGTGTCAGATAATGTAAAAGAGAGCAACAATTGTATGTAGTGGCAATATTTTGTTGAGATAATTAACTAGGACAGGTGTTAATACCTCTCAATCTTCTCCTTCATCCGGTGCAGTGAAAATTTTATTTATATTATACCCTTACGTTACGTAAAATGTGATTCATTGTTGATAATGACAATATTGAGTTTTGAGATAATATAATTGCTTATCATGCAAAAGCAGGAACTCCCAGTCTTACATATTTTTTTTTTTCTTTTTATTTTTACAGGGCTTTTATCCTAGAAGGCATGTCAGCCCTATCGTAACCTAATTAAGGGATCTACGTCTGAGGGAATGTTGTGATAAGTTCGTAAATTTTTTTTGCAAATATCGAACTAGGCTTTGCCAAAATTGATTGGGCAAGAAGAAGTCTTACATAATAAACTCATAAATGCGAAAGTAACTCTATCTGTCTGCCTCGCTTTCTCGCCAAAACTACTGAACTGATATAAATGAAATTTAGTGCACACATAGTCTAGAACCTGAGAAAGGACATCGGCTACTTTTCAATTCTAAAAAGGCTACCTAAACTCACTATAACACGCAGACGAAGTTGCGGGCACAGCTAGTTATCAATAAAGCGAAAATTTCGCTGTTATATCACACTTTATTGTTCGAGATAGATCATATTGTAAAAGTCGTCTGTTTAAAAAAAATATGACCAACGATTGAATTGCTCTCATATAAATTTTATGTTATCCATTGCTTATCATGCGAAAGCATTGATTGTTGATAAAACAGAAATAACGTAAACAATATTTCAATATGCCCTGAAGTTCGTTTCCAACGAACCGGAACAAATACTTCATACATTTCAGTGCTACAAACAATTCGAAAAGCACGATGCATCCTGTCAGAATGTTTTGATAATGATTATTTTCAAGAAAACCGATAATCGATACTTTTTAATTATGAAGTATATTTTTGTTTCGACTGTATAATAATTGCAACGATTGGTTTCTACCATCTGCGCGAGAAGCGAAGCAGCTAGTACATTCTTCATTTTTTTTTCTCCCAGACCAGTGTGGAAGATCGTATCATATAATAAAAGATCTCTGTTCAAAAATAAATGGAACCAACGATTGAATCGCTCTCATATCAATTTTGTATATCCCATTACTGATCATGCGAAAGCATTGATTGATGATAAACCAGAAATAACGAAAACAACAAAGCAATATGCAGTGAAGTTCGCTTCCAACGAACCGATGTGAATTTCCGGAACAAATACTTCATACATTTCACTGCTACAAATAATTCGAATTACGATGCATCCTGGCATAATGTTTTGCAATATTAATCATTATATTCGAGAGAAAACCGATAATCGATACTTTATTAATTACGAGTACAGTTTTGTTTCGACTGTATTATAAGAATACACATAGCGCGAAGAACCGATGGCCGATGGCGGAAGGGTTCTCGAATGGCGACCACGTACCGGCAAGCGCAGCGTTGGACACCCACCGACCAGGTGGTCGGACGACCTGATAAAGGTCGCAGGAAGGCGCTGGATGCAGGCCGCTTCTAACCGGTCATATTGGAAATCCTTAGGGGAGGCCTATGTCTAGCAGTGGACTTCAAAAGGCTGAGATGATGATGATGATGTATTATAATTGGAACACTTTTGTTTTTTTTGCGATTTCTTTCCGTGCCCGGAGTTTTGAAAGCGTTCATTAATCTTTACTAATATTATTAAGAGGGAAGATTCGATTGCTTGTTTGTTTGCACTGAATAGGCTCCAAAACGACTGGACGGATTTCCAAAATTTTTTCGCCTATAGACAGCTAATGAATCTGCGGATGACAATAGTCATGGTCAGAATTTACGAGGGTAAAAACTTGGGTAAAGATCTATTATAACATACTAGCTGTCCTTTTCAGTACCTTAACTTATATGTATGCAAAATTTAATGATGATCGATTCAATAGATAGGGCGTTAAAGTGTAACAAACAAACAAACTCACTTTTGCATTTATAATATTAGTAAGGATTAGGATTAGGATAGAACCACGAATAATCGTATTTGTAATTTAGGTTTCTAGCAAGATGCAGGCGCGAAGCGATGAAGTGCGAAATAGCGAAGACCTTAGGCGTGATATTAAGGCAGGTGCGAAAGCCGCGGAAGAACTAATCAAGGCAGTTACTTGATTTACAGACAGCGGGACAGCGACCAAACGGTCGACGTTAAATAAATAAAACATATAATTAATTTTCACTTTATGGTCAGGGGTGTCATTCTCTATTGCCTATGCAGTGGTTGCAGGAATGGCATCGGGTACGCATGCCCTGCCTCTCAAACTGCTCTTTTCTCAGCCCCTGTCCATCCGAGCAAGTAGCATCCCAAATACCTTTACCCCCTTCCTCCAGTCCAAGGAATTCTTCCCTTCCCTGGCTTAAAAAACGGCATCGATGTGCAACAGCGTGGAAATCGAGACAAGCCAGATAAAACTATGCTCACCGGTCTGCCAAGGTTGGTGAGTATGGTAAAACCTCATGATATAAATTCTTGGGGGAGGATTAAGTCCAGCAGTGGACTTCTTTTGGCTAACACGACGACCAGTACTGAAAAAAGACTTAGTCTAAAACTTTATGCAGTATCAGACATGCAAACAAGCAAAAAAATATATACTGAATAATATACTACTGAAATATATTCATATTTTCAAGAAGTGCACCCGTGTAACACATGCAAATGCCCTGTCCGTTGCAGAGGCAGGAAATAACATCGAAATATCTGCGAACCGTTTTGTGAAATGTTATTTGTGTAGTAAAATCGTCGACGCTGACCCGACCTGGCTTCGCCGGGATTTTCAAATATATATTTTTATCCTTTTCCGGGTATTTTCTACTGGGATGCTGGTACTGGTACCAAAAAATGTAAAAAAATATCGGCTAAGTGCGAGTCACACAGTTTGCCGTGTGGTTCCCGGCAGAGTAAAATAGGACCACTTCAAGTCTTTCCGTGGATGTCGTAGAAGGCGACTAAGGAAACACAAGCTCAAAGCTTATAAACATCAAAGAGACCTCTCCAACCCGTCTGACAAGCGTAGAGAGTTTAGTCCAAATCCTGTGACTGCTAAGACCTGATGATGATAATGAAGGGCGATGCGCACTTGCGCATCGATATGGTGAATATTCTTAAAAGTCGCACTTGCCAATGTAAGGATTTCAGATTGTTGGAGCAAAAAGCGAGGTCTTATAGCACAAGTAATAATTAGACTTATTCATACATTTGAGAACTTTATTCTTGTCGTATATTAATTACATATGCTAGATACCTAAAAAAATAAAATTAATTAGTCCCGCCAGTTAGGTACCTAATCAAATAGATAGGAGACGTATTTTTTCTTTTGTTAAAAAAATCCGTGTAACGTCACAGTTTCGTACACTATTAAGAAAACTATATATCACGAGCCCCCACTCATGAACTGTGACGGGCTTTATCTTTTTCGTTTATTGTTTAATTGAGAAAAAATAATAAAAGCGAGTCGAATATTTTTTTATTATCTTACTAACGGACTAATATTAATGTCATTATTTTGACCCAAAGAACAAACCTGTTCTTGGTCGCTGCATGAAGATGTAACAATCATTCGCATATCCACACATAGTATGTTAGATTTTGCCCATTTTACATACAGTCACTGGTATTCATATAAATATATACACTTGTGTTTCATTTTAGACCTAAACACACTGATTAAGGAACCTAATGGGTAAATAAGAAAATCGATTAGGTATTACTTGTGTTTATCCATTACAAAAAAATTATATTCTAAAAAAAAATATATTTACTATTTGCAATAGTAAGTAAATATTAAAATCTCTTAGTCCACAAATACGTCTCAAAGTAGACAAAATATATTCAAAATACTCGTAACAAGATGAAGAAATATCTTAGTTAATTTTAACCGCGTATTTCTGGTATGTCTTTCGTTAGTTTAGTGACAGACGGACGGACATTCGGATGGACTTGAGGTGAACTGGTTTCTATTATTGAGTTTATCTATTTTGAGTATATTTAAAATATCTAGAGAGAACGGCGACTTTTAAAATGACTGGCGATTTAACAGTGACTCACTAATTACAACTAAACTTAACTTCAGTATGTTGACTTCTGTAGCCTAGTGGTCATTATGCCAGGCTGTCTCGCACTGGAGGACCTGGATTCGTTCCTCCGGTCAGGGTAAGAAGGAAAATAATCGTTTTGGATGTTTATCTACATATAGTATCGTTGAGATAGCATGCCACAAAACAAATCTACAACTTTCTTCGGGACGAGCTCATTTTGCGTGATTTGCCCGTAGGTATATATTTATTTATTATATACCTACCGACTTTCTTCAAATATTATTGCCTTCTGTGCTATTCTCTCTACTCGCAGCTTGAAAAAGATGCGAGTAGAGAGTAAGAAAGGCCGCGGTGACCGGTGGCAGCTTTCGCGCGACCAGTGTCGCTCCATTGACTTTAGAAGTAGAACACAGCGATGGACTCGCGAGAGCTACAGCTCCTCATCATCAACTGGTCTTTTTTAGTTTCCACTGCAGTGGTGACCCAGAGCTATTTAGTCAAAGTAAACAGAGGATTTGGCCTGACTTTTCCCGCTGGCCAGATGGGTTGGAGAGGTCTCTTTGATTTTCATAAGATTTGTTTATCTTGTGTTTCCTAGATCGCCTTTGACTACATCCACGGAAATACTTATTTATGTCCTATTCTACTCTGCCGGTAACCACACGGCGAAATCTACAGCTCACAGAGTAGTAAATAATATAAATAGCTGCTTCTACCATTGCTGGCAGAGACCAAATTAAAAGTTTGAGATTTTATAGTACAAAAAATTTTGTCATCTTTTAGTGTGTTACATTGTGGGTTGACGTGACGATCTACGCGTGTGACAAAAGGATAAGTCGTGAAAACATACGGCACGTAATTCTGAGCGAAACAACTTTATTTCTTTTATAATATTACGTATATTTCATTAAATACTCATTCACGGTGTTTAGTCATGAAATTAACAGGTGTTATCAGTTATCAGTATCACAGACAACATATAGTGTTGACTGTGGTTATAATGTAAAAAAAATCCTCTCAAAGGTCTGTTTGGAGAGAGAATTCGGTTTTTATGACTATTATTACAATACATAGTGATATATATTTATAAAGAGGTAATACTTAATCAATAGGAAGAGAAATAGTGATCTAGTATAGACCCTGGTTCGATTTATTATGCATAAGTCTTTTACAAACTTCCATGCTGGTTTCGGAGAAAAGAAAAAACGTAGAATGTACCAGCTGCTTCTCTTCTCCCACAGATCGTCAAAGCCGATCCAGGGAATGGGCGTCAGAAATCATGTCAATAGGCGATTCGGCTAGCAACTCATCACTATTTTGATTCCGTTCTCACCTACAAGCCCACCAACATGCTATGGCCCTAAGGTTTTACAGACCTGCAGGCCGATTTGCTAACTCGGTGTACAACGATTTGATTGTCACTTTAGCATCCATTACGGTCTTAAATAAAAATAGTCATTCATACCGAAGCTGTAATGAATATTGAAGTTAACATGAAAATGATGTACACCGTAGCTGTCAAAAGTTAGCAAATAGGCCCGCTGGGCTCTGTGTACCCCGCAACGAAGAAAGACGTGATAGTATGTATGTATGTCTTTTAAACAGCGTTTCAACTGCTCTGGCGTTTTTTCACATTCTATACCCCCGTACGTATTTCCATTTCTGGAATTAGAATTTTAACACAATGGTGCCAGTGACTGGCTGTCACTACGTAGACATTCTATTTTTACTTTTCAATTAGCTTTCAGTGTTTAGTATTGAGTTCCTGTTCCCTGTAACATGTGGTAATTGGAATGTAATTAGTGACGTATTTTATTTCTGTCAAGCAACTTTTCTTCCGTAACATACATACATAATAAATAAATATATACGGACAAATCACACAGATTGAGCTAGCCCCAAAGTAAGTTCTTAAGCAAGACTTGTGTTATGGGATACTTACTCAACGATACTATATTTTATAACAAATACATATATAGATAAACATCCAAGACCCAGGTCAATCTGAAAAAGATCATTTTCCATCTTGACCTGACCGGGGATCGAATCCGGGACCATCCGTGTCCCAGGCAGGCGTGTTGACCGCTGCGCCACGGAGCTCGTCAATACATGCACACATAGTATCACGTTTTTATCTCTTACAGGGTAGACAGAGCCTGCGGTCATACTGTCCGAAGGCCTCGTTTAGCATATTGATGGGCGTACCGTACAGGTGGAAAACAAAATATGATTTCTTAGATTTTGGCCCATTCCCTTGATCGGCTTTGACGATCTGCGCGGGATGACCAGCAACTGGCACATTTAACGTTTTTCTTTTTTTCCAGTTCAGCATGGAAGATTATTTATAGGAATGTATTTTATAGATTAAATATTATGTAACAAAAGTTAAGGTTACAAATACATAGATGATGTATAAGTATACATGACGAGCTCCGTGGCGCAGCGGTCATCACGCCTGCCTGCGACACGGATGGTCCCGGGTTCGATCCCCGGTCAGTTCAAGATGGAAAACGATCTTTTTCAGAGTGTCCTGGGTCTTGGATGTTTATCTATATATGTATTTGTTATAAAATATAGTATCGTTGAGTTAGTATCCCATAACACAAGTCTTTCTTAAGAACTTACTTGGGGCTAGCTCAATCTATGTGATTTGTCCGTATATATTTATAATTTATTTATTTACATGTTTTTAAACGAAAGTGATGTATCGGTATTATTACGCACTAATAAAATAAATAAATATATAGGGACATATTGAGATTGACATCTACATTTAACTTTGCGTTGCCACCCTTATTAGATAACATTATACTATGTACAAATATGCCAAAATCGTGTTCAGTGAAAACTTGTAACCACAACAAGACATTCCATAAAACCCGAGCAATACGAGCTACAACAAACATAAAAGCAGATGCAGTTTCGATACCAGTAATGAAGATCTCCACTTTCGGCGAAATTAGTCTCGGCCAATAAAAACAAGCACATTAGGTGGCACGGATATGTAAAGGTTAGATGCTGTTTAAGATCCGTTTAGCATTAACAAATTATAAGAATTCACTAAATCGTGCATCAAAAGTGTGAAAATGCCTGTTAAACTAAAAAGACCGGTCTATAAATCCATCATTAGACCTGTCCTTCTATATGGGAGTGAAGCGTGGCCTGTGCTCGAGCGGCACAAGAGCGCGCTGCGTGTCACGGAGATAAATATGTTGCGCTGGATGTGCAGAGTCTCTCGAAGAGATCGAGTGAAAAACTCCCGCATACGCGGCAGCCTTCATGTCCGTGACATAGCAGAAAAGTTACAAGAGAGCCGCCTACGCTGGTACGGTCACGTTTTGCGAAAACCGGCAAATTACGTAGGGAACATATGTCTGGCCATGCCACCTCCCCCGGGCCCTGGCAGAAGAGGGAAACCCAAGAAATGTTGGCTTGATGTCGTTACGGATGATATGCGTGCCAATGGTCTCACAAGCAAGGATGCTATGGACCGTGCGAAGTGGAGAAGCAAAAGCCGGAAAGCGGACCCCGGGCTCCGAAGCACCCCAGCTGAGGATGCAACTGGGACAACGCTCAGATGAGAGAGAGAGAGAGTGCATCAAAAGTGCGACTAAAGACACATAAACAAAGTGTTGTTTTTCACTCGTCACTAGATTGTCGTTGCTAAAACTGAGATATTATGTATAAAGATCATGGTGGAGTTTGTGGTGGGACTGAGAAGTCAAGGGGTGCAGTTGGGGTCTACCTTGGACGATTTTGCAAATTGATTTTGGTGGACTTTATAATATGAAATTGGTGTAGTTTGGTGTTATAAATGCTCGTGCTCATGGAACAATTTGTGAAATAGTTAAAGTGGACTGTTATATGGACTCGTATAGACTTGTCACCATAACCTCCCGACCACGAGGCATCAAAGAACATACGCCATCTTTGATGCTACTTGTTACAACTTTACCGTACAACACCGATACTTAGTATCTCAATTTACTGAACATTGGCAGAATCACTGAAATCTCGGTGCAAGCCATTTTATAAAACAGAAGATCATGGCAAAAATATTATTTAAATTTTAATTGAAACGCAATTATATTCGTGAACGCTACCAGTGGCGTTATCTTTGTGCAACTGTTACAAGAAAAAAAAAGAATTAGAGGTTAGGACCACATGACAAAGCTATAGATTGGTATAAATAGTATAGATGAAAGGTATTTTCTTTCTTTCAGTAGGCTTAATGTCAAATAGGAGCTTTTGCAATAATCATTCAAGCATTTTCGCGTCGGGTTTCTTATTTTGTCTAAAGTGACCGAAGGAGCATTTTAAGTAAGAGAAATGCTCAAACTTGTGCAGGTTTTACAGGCGACAAGCATTATCTAGACCTTATACGAATCTGTCTAAGGGTGCGTTCACCTCAAGAACATTAGACATGAGATGTCTAAGCTAGATTTATTTACCCGGGTGGAAACCTTGACTCAGACACTGTTTTTTTGCATTTTCTATTTTCTTGCTTTTCCCGAAGTCTTACCGCACCTATGATTTCTCGAAAATACTTTTTATTTCTTACATAATATCTTTTGTAAAAAAAAACTAACTTCATCCACATTATTGAACCGATTTTATCAATTTCATTGAACTACGTCAAGTTGTACTCCTTCATAATTTTTTTAAAAATTCCTATTTGTTTATAAATGACGAAGTTTTTTGAGAACCTTCTCCCTTTTAAACGTTTAACTAGCACCCACTACCACACAAATAGTACGGGAGAAGTACAGCATCCCCAGCACTTTGAGGCAAATATTTGTATAGTCAAGGGTTCAAGACGATTGTCATAAAGAGTTAAGATCGTTTATAGAAAAGATATGAGAAATCAATCGGGTCTATATTGCTTTGTATGCTCTTCACTTATAATGGACCTCAAGCCACAACCTGGCGAAATCAACACATATAGTACGGGTAAGGTGCCAGCATTCCCTGTGATAGATAATGTAAATATATAAACTGTTAGCAGGGTCTTCACTTTGAGGGTCTGAGGTGAACTTTGAGGGTGATATTTGTCTTGTACAAGACGATCTTCTTAAGATCTAAATATAAAAACAACCAGAACTTACATTGATCATACTCTTCACTTATGAATGGAACACAAACCACAACCCGTCGAGTTCTACACAAATAGTAGTGTAAATAAATTTTAGCAGAGGTCACACTTTAAGAAAAATAATATTGTTTACGGTTTCAGACATCGCCATAAGATCTAGATATAAAAAGTAATTTGGAACTTTGCTATGTATGGTCGTCACTTACGACGCAACTTAAGCCACAATCTAGAGAGTTTAAGACAAATAGTACGGGTAAAGTGCCAGCATCCTCGAAGATAGATAGTGTAATATGTAAACTGTTAGCAGAATCTTCATTTTGAGGCATTTTTTTTTTATTCTTAAGTAAGTTTTTTATGTATAATACATGCTCAAGCAAGGAGGGCAACTAATCTTTATTAAAATATGAGACGGGCGTGCGATGTCGATCTAATCGTGAGTATGCGGACTAGGACGACAGTGTGGTACTTCTCCGAACGAGCCGGCCGATTCATGCTACTAGCAAAAGGGATTTTCGCCGATAGCGTGGCTCTACCACAACGTAAAATATATTTCTTATGTTATTTTCCTAAAGTTTTTATTGTCCAACCTAAACCTGCCACATGTCAGAACAAAGAAATCGCGTGCTCAGCATTCGTATACACTGGCATTCTTTACCGCACGTGGCGGAATATAAACTATGTTGTGATTATTAAAATCACAGATTGGAATGCAGACCATTTTTCAATGGCTTATTTTTAAGCTAAGTATAACGTACCTACTTAGTCCTTCTACATATTCCATAGTTATGTGCTCCCACGGTGACTATTATTCTATTATATTAATGAAAAAAAAAGAAGTTGTTCAACGACTTGTACACCTTTTTTAGGGTTCCGTAGTAAACTAGGACCCCTTATAGTTTCGCCATGCCTGTCTGTCTGTCCGTCCGCGGTTTTACTCAGAGAGTATAAGTGCTTTGTATGGGTGTAATTTGGTATGGGTATGTATATTAATCATGGCAAAAAAGTGGTAGACAAAAACCTTAAAAAAAATTTTTTAGGATAGTTCCCATACAAGTAAAGTGGGGGAGTAATTTTTTTTCTCTATGTACCCATCGTGTGGGGTATCGTTAAATAGGTCTTTAAAAAATATTGTGAGGTTGAGAACACCATTTTTCGATTTAGGGATCCGTTTCCGAAATATTTGGTTTTAACCTGCAAATTTTTGTTAGAGGTAAGTGTCCCCCCCCCCTCTATCTGCTAAACGGTTATATATACATACGTGAAAAAAATTACAGTAGTAGTATATATACTGAAGTTGAAATGAAAACTATCAGAGCTGAGTACTAAGTGAAAACTAAAAAGTTATAGGCAACCAACTTGTAAAATGTACTGGAAAATGTAAAATTTTCATTTTTCGATGATTTAGGTCGTTAAACTGTGAGGTGCGAGTGTAAACAGTGTGAACTCAAACTTGTCATTCGCAACTACGGAACCCTACACTGCGCGTGGCTCGACATGCACTTGGCCGGTTTTTTTCTTTTGTGATGGGGAGACCTCTCTTAATAGGCGTACCGATGAAAAAGCTCTAAAACTATGTAATAAAAAATAAAAATACAACCTGTTAACCCTGAACATTCCTTTAAAGGGGGTGACTCAGCCCCTCAGAACTCCCCTGGTATCTCTAATTTAACTTATTTTTATGAAAGTTCACCATTATCGCTATTTTTCATGTCAAATACAGTTCGACAAACGTTGCATTATTTATTTTATTAAAATTAAAAAAAATAATGTAATGATTCATTACATTATTTTTAATTTTGTTGTTCTCTTAACAGGTAAGATTCGAACCACGACTTTTAGGTATGACTTATGGCAAGTTTTTTTCCTTCACAAATTATCAGTTTTAATAATATACCGAGCATTGAAATGCTGTTTAGAAACCAATTAATTTTAATGTTTTATCAGCGCTACTGAAGCTTGCATCTCAGCTTGAAGTCGTTTTAAATTTCATTAAACAGCTTTTAATATGTAATAAGCACTGAAATTCGTCTTTATGAAGCATAGCGCGAAAATAAACTGTGCGCCCGGGGAGAATGTTAATTATGTTTACATTCTTTTGGCGGGAAAACAACGCGTTTAACCATTTTTCACAGCACCCACTTGCAACTTGCCTGTTTAATTTAATGGAGTTTTTCCGCCTTTTTCAAGCACAAGCTTTTTTAGGAATTTAGAGTCGAAAGTTTAAATGGTTTGTTAAAAATTTAAAGTCCCTGATTTCATTTTTTGAACTGCGTTTAACCTTTTAAATTAACTTTAAAACGAAGATATTTTTAGGGTTCCGTAGTAAACTAGGAACCCTTATAGTTTCGCCATGTCTGTCTGTCTGTCTGTCTGTCTGTCTGTCTGTCTGTCCGTCCGCGGTTTTACTCAGAGACTATAAGTACTAGAAAGCTGTAATTTGGTATGAGTGTGTATATTAATCATGGCAAAAAAGTCGTAGAAAAAAACCTTGAAAAAAATTTTTTTTTTGGGTAGCTCCCATACAAGTAAAGTGGGGGAGTAATTTTTTTTTCTCTATTTACCCATCGTGTGGGGTATCGTTAAAAAGGTCTTTCAAAAATATTGTAAGGTTAAGAACACCATTTTTCGATTTAGGGATCCGTTTCCGAAATATTTGGTTTTAAAGTGCAAAATTTTGTTAGAGGTACGTGTCCCCCCCCCTCTATCTGCTAAACGGTTATATATGGATACGTGAAAAAAATTACAGCAATAGTATATATACTGAAGTTGAAAGGAAAACTATCAGAGCTGGGTACTAAGTGCAAACTAAAAAGTTATAGGCAACCAACTTATAAAATGTACTGGAAAATGTAAAATTTCATACAATCTTCATTGTTAGATGTTTTTGGTCGTTAGACTGTGAGGTGTGAGTGTAAACAGTGTGAATTTAAAGTTGTCATTCGCAACTACGGAACCCTACACTGCGCGTGGCCCGACACGCACTTGGACGGTTTTTTAATTATATTAAAACTTACGCGAGATAAATTCATTATGAAAACCCGACTTTGCTCACGTTAAACGTGAGTAAAGCCGTGTTTTCATAAGATATTTTTTGTTTTTATCCTTTATGGGTCTTGGCCTCTTCCACAAGTTTCTTCCACCTGTCACGCTCCTTTGCCTCTTTCTTCCAATTTTTATATTTTCCCATCTTCTTAAGGTCTTCTTCAACGCAATCCATTCATCTCTTCCTTGGTCTGCCTCTAAGTTGTTTCTGCTGCGGTGTCCATTTCGACATAACTTTTGGAGCCCTGTTATCCGGCATACGCCCTAGGTGACCGGCCCAGCTTAGCCGTTGCACTTACAGAACCTAACTATTGTTTCTTTAGACAGAAGTGTAGTATAATTGTGCGTAAATGAAAGAATGATATAATACATACACAATAATGTTTTTCTGACATTTTAACTTGATGTTACAGTAAATGAGGATGTTCTGAAGAAAGCAGCGGCAGTACTTAGGCTAAGGGTTAGGTAAGCTGTCATTAGACTTTATACGTTACATTGCTTTAATTTACGTAATGGATAAACGTAAATTTTTAAAACATGGATCTTTCTGTCTACTACGGTTATGAGTAATCCCATTCCATATTTAGAAAATAAAAACTGTTTCTGCGATACCACAGATTGTTGGTCTTTTTACACAAACACTTTAGCGCACTTTTGACACAAACACAAGTACTAAAAAACCGGCCAAGTGCGTGTCGGGCCACGCACAGTGTAGGGTTCTGTAGTTGCGAATGACAACTTTAAGTTCACACTGTTTACTATCGCACCTCACAGTTTAACGACCAAAAACATCTAACAATGAAGTTTGTATGAAATTTTACATTTTTCAGTACATTTTATTACTTGGGTGCCTATAACTTTTTAATTTGCACTTAGTACCCAGCTCTGATAGTTTTCCTTTCAACTTCAGTATATACACTACTGCTGTAATTTTTTTCACGTATCCATATATAACCGTTTAGCAGATAGAGGGGGGGGGGGACACGTACCTCTAACAAAAATTTGCACTTTAAAACTAAATATTTCGGAAACGGATCCCTAAATCGAAAAATGGTGTTCTCAACTTCACAATATTTTTCAAATACCTTTTTAACGATACCCCACACGATGGGTAAATAGAGAAAAAAAAATACTCCCCCACTTTACTTGTATGGGAGCTACCAAAAAAAAACATTTTTTCAAGATTTTTTTCTACCACTTTTTTGCCATGATTAATATACATACCCATACCAAATTACAGGTTTCTAGTACTTATAGTCTCTGAGTAAAACCGCGGACGGGCAAACAGACAGACATGGCGAAACTATAAGGGTTCCTTGTTTACTACAGAACCCTAAAAAGAGCCTGATGATATTGGTAATGGATAAAGGAGCACAACCCTCTTTGTATTACCTGAACTATTTTTAGGCAGAGCAGTCATAGGATTTGGCCTAACACTCCACGCTGGCTAGACACTCTAGACAGGGTGGACAGGTCTCTTTGATGTTTATAAGCTTTGTTTAGCTTGTGTTTCCTAAGTCGCCTTCTACGACATCCACGGAAAGAGTTGGAGTGATCCTATTCTACTCTGCCAGAAACCACACGGCATACTACTAAATATCAATAAATAGTCTGAACTATTGAAAACTCATTTAAACACAAACGAGTTTCGTTAATGAGTTCGTTATTTCAACATAAAGTACAGTTAGTTTATGTACTGCATTCATATCATCTGTTTTACCTATGCGCCGTAATTATTTTACATGCAAGTCACGAAATTTGAGCGGGTTCCACAACTTTCACATATGTATGATAATACTAAAATGTAAAATTACTGATTACTATACACAATACAATCATATTTAGTTGCTAAGTTTAACTAAAATTCTAAATTTGCGCTGGACGGTTTGTTGCTGCTTCTTCTGCACTTTTCTAGACGCTTTGGAAGCGGCACTAAACTTAGCTATAAGTTTAATTCTGACGTCAACAATTTTTAAGTGTTCGAAGAAATAAAAGGTCACTCGAGCTAATCTTTTTTTTAAAATGTTGGATACGTACATGATCCCTGTGCGCCACAGGCTAGGTACATACCTACGTCCCGGCTTCCCCCGTGGTACTTACATACCACAGGCGAACCCGGGACGGGCTGCTAGTAATTGATAATCTTTCAGAGAAACCAACAATACCGGAACTTAGTTTGGTGAAGTTGACATGAGACGAATTAGAAATTAAGTAAACATTAAAAAAAATATTTGTTTTTTTTCTAATCGCTTTATAAATGACGGTGATTAGTGGTAGGATGAAAACGTAAAAGAGATTTTGACAATTGAGAACATCCTAAAAGAATTTAATTATAAGTGAGTGGCTTACATTTGCGCCAAATTACAGAACGAACAGCAAAATGGCGACTTTCAGTAATAACTGGCGCTCCGCAAACTCAAATAAAGCCCGTCCATAACTACGAGCCGTGATGACGTCCGCTGGGCACGCGAATTTAGCATCAATTACAAAGCTAGTATGGTCTTAATTGCTTTGCAGCTGGAAGCTTATGTTGGTTCGGCTGATCCAATACCTAGGCAGTAATCGGCAGCTTGCACATACATTATACTTGTACCTATATCCTACGAAGAGCTCGATAGACCATAAATGACGGCGTTATAAGCACACTAAAAACATGTTTTGGCGAATTAAAAACCTCCTAAAAGAATGTAATTTAAAGTGAGTCGCTTACATTTGCGCCAAATTACAGAACGAACAGCAAAATGGCGACTTTCAGTAATAACTGGCGCTCCGCAAACTCAAATAAAGCACGTCCATAACTACGAGCCGTGATGCCGTCCGCTGGGCACGCGAATTTGGCATCAATTACAAAGCCAGTATGGTCTTAATTTCTTTGCAGCTGCAAGCTTATGTTGGTTCGGCTGATCCAATATCTAGGCAGTAATCGGCAGCTTGTACATACATTATACTTGTACCTATATTGTCGCTGAGCCATCACGCACGGGAGGATGAGCACTGGCGACGTCATCGCGGATGGCGGCAAGCAATCCGGCCGGGCGCCCCACTCCGCCTCGCACACTTCTATTGGGCTCCACCGACGAACGACGCGCTTACTATAGTTCCCCTAATTATTGGTCAAATTTAGTATTTTAATAAATCAGTTTAAATCTACAGTCAACGCTATCATTTAATGTCCCATAGGGCCTAAACATATATCCTACGAAGAGCTCGATAGACCATAAATGACGGAGTTATTAGCATACTAAAAACATGTTTTGGCGAATTAAAAACCTCCTAAAAGAAAGTAATTTAAAGTGAGTCGCTTACATTTGCGCCAAATTACAGAACGAACAGCAAAATGGCGACTTTCAGTAATAACTGGCGCTCCGCAAACTCAAATAAAGCACGTCCATAACTACGAGCCGTGATGACGTCCACTGAGCACGCGAATTTAGCATCAATTACAAAGCTAGTATGGTCTTAATTGCTTTGCAGCTGGAAGCTTATGTTGGTTCCGCTGATCCAATACCTAGAGTCTAAACCCTTTCAGCAGCTTTTGTACATTTTATCATTATCTATTCTAATCCTAGAGAAAGATTTAATTGTTTGCATTAAAGGGCTCCAAAACTACTTGCTGGACAATTTTTCAAAATTCTTTCAACTGTAATGTATCAAATATATAATCAAAATAGTGGGATCCCTCTCTAGAAATCATATTTACGTTAAATATCTCTTTTGAAATGTTAACTTTAACTTTGTGAGTTATTTCAATTTAAATTTCACGTACTTATTAACTGTGGTATGACTATTTTTCTTTTACTAATTATTATATACAGAATATCGACGTTTGTAAATCATATAAACAGAAACATTATTTAACTAAAGTTTAAAATATTTCAAACCATCAATTTGCGGCTACAATGTCACAGACACACAGACGTTTTTATACCCCCGACCTAAGCGTGAGCAAGTAATTAAATTTTATTTATTTTTTAAAGTGTTACCTACATTAAAAGGCAAGAACGGTTAGTAAATATAACAGCCAAGTGATTATAATACACTGATGACTTTTTACTACACCAGCTTTCTGAGTATGAGAATCATACAACAGTTTTCGTTGAGCAATCATGATTGGTGTGAAAAATGGTCTTAGTCCGTAAAATACAACGTCCAAGATTCAATTATTAAGGATCGTATTAATAGAAAGTTTGAAAAAAATATATCCTTTTTAATAGGTTTATTTCCTTCGAATTGAAACTATTAAAATATTTCCCCAACCGATTCCACTTTCATCGCACTACTTAATTCCGTGACAAATTGTAAATGCAAAGTTGGTACATAATTATGAATGCAGTTCGGAATATTTGCCGCCCTGGATTCTCAGCGGGGAATTTCCATTTCAATTGCTTTTTATACACCTAATTACTCAATTAGTGCTTATTTGTAAAATATTTTATGAACGGTCTCTTGCGCTACAGAGAACTAAGAAATAATCGTGTATCATTAGTTTGACCTTTTCATGTTTCATTTATGCATTTCATAAATGTTTTGTTTTCTCTAAAAAAAGTACTAAAAGTTCAAAAAATACTTTGCAAACATACATTCATACATACTATCACGTCTTTGTTATAAAACCCAAAGACCATGTTTAGCGCGTTAGGTAGGAAGCCGAATCAAACTACTGATAGGTTGTTAGCATGTAAAGTGATTCCATTGTGACCTGATTTTCACCTAATCCCTTGACCGGCTTTTACGGTCTGCGCGGGAAGGAAAGCAGCTGGTATATTCTATGTTCTTCCTTTTCTTCCAAATCAGCATGGAGGATAAAAAACTTTGCATCCCATTTGTCCGTGGCTTTGCCCGTCTTTACCGGACACTCAGTATATTCTACTTGCAGGCAATTTGCCAACTTACGACAACTACAGTCTATAACGTTTTTACGTTGTAAAACGTAGTATAGTTTTTTTTGCTGAAGATACATAGCCTATGACGCTGCGGGGCTGCCCCCCTTTTTACTAACTCGGATGACAGGTGTCGATGCCTATCAATCCAGGATTTGCTGTTACAATGCGGTTTTTGTATTCCAAATAAAAATGTCGAGCAAGCAAAACCCGCATTGTAACTGTTAATTCTAGATTGATAGGCATCGACACCTGTCATCCGAGTTCGTTAATAAGGGGGCTGAACACGGATTTTCCCCCAATGGCAACTCACCCTTTAAATCGGTCAATCAAGCCGTTAAGGCTAAAGGCGGCAACAACGATAGCAGATGAAAAAGCTGCAAATAAAGATACACAAGTAACAATAAAAATTCATGAACACCGGCATGTCGGGAAAAATATGGCGTCGGAAGTACTTTTAGACAATATCTGACTACTTAAATTTAGCGTTCGTGCTACTCTGCAGTTGGACTCTGTTTTACAACTCGCGTTTCATATTCGAGAACTGTAGCGTATCCATTGGTAAAGGGGGTTCAGTGATGCTACTTAAAGAGTCGGAAGTACTTGCAGACAATATGTTACTACTTAAATTTAGTGTTCGTGCTACTCTACATTTGGACTTTATTTTATAACTCGCGTATTATATTCGTGAACTGTAGCGTATCCAGTGGTTAAGGAGTTTCAGTGATCCTACTTAAAAATAATTTAAGTACTTGTAGATAATATCTGTCTTATTTTAAAACGAAGACTAACATTAGTATCTGGTTTAAACCATTATCTGACCAAAATAAATTGACAATGAAAGCTGAGCAAACGTCAAAGTGATAAGTGTTGACTTACTTTGGTAGAATAAGGGTTTTCGTAAAACGAACGTTTTACAATAAAATGGTTTTTGACTACTTAAACTTAGTGTTCGTGCTAGTCTGCAATAGGACTTTGTTTTACAACTCGTGTTTTATAATCGTGAACTGTTGGGTATCCAGTGGTTTAGAGGGTTCAGTGATTCTAATAAAGAAAACTGAATTAAAATGACAAATCAATGACTAAGAATATATTCTGCCTATATCGTATATGTGGCGATATGTTTTTACAATTTTTGAATTGTCTGGATCCTAAAAAGATGCAGAGAAGAAGGAAGGATGAAGGATAGATACCCTTCAAGTGAGCTCAAAAATAAGTTAACCTAATTACTTTTTCAGGTACGGGATCCCCAAAAGCTGAGTCAAATACCTATGAAAATGGATAAAACTCTGGATCCGCCACGATCTGTGCAATGCTTAATATGTAAGGTAAGGTTAAACGTCAAACCTTTATTAAGAGAGAGGGGTATTTCAACGCAGTAAAGTTGAAGCAGTTAGGAGCTGCCCATAAACGCAATGAGGTTATTAATCATTGTTTAACTGAAGATCGTCTTCGGCATCCCTTGAAGCTAGGTAGACAACTTTCTTAAAAATTTAGCTACGTTAGCATACTAATATGGAGTTCCATAGTAAAAAGGCCAATACAATTGCTCGCTATCTCTGCTCATGGGTCCTGGTTGCTTTACTATTCAATCCGTCGACTATGGTAGAAGTATACCATTGCAGTAATTTCTTTCTTAAATTTAATTTTCATAAGGAGCCTTTATTATGAGCGATTCATACAGAAAAGTGCTTGCTAAGACAAAACAAATGAGCGTCATATAATAAAAATGCGGACTAACTTTAGTTCTTGGTTTTAACTAATATCCGCCTAAAAAAATGATCATGAGAAATTTTAAGTGTGGACTTATTTTGGTCGGATAATGGTTTAAACCAGGTACTAAAGATATTCCTCGTTTTATACTTAATAAGAGCAGAGAGGTTTATCTTCTTTAGTTTAGAAGTGCCTACCTTCTGAATTCATCACCAGATCAGGTTTATAGGACCATAATATTACATTGTCTTTTTTGTTACGGACAAATCACACAGTTTGAGCTAGCCCCAAAGTAAGTTCGAGACTTGTGTTATGGGATACTAACTTAACGATACTATATTTTATAAAAGATACTTATATAGATAAACATCCATGACCCAGGTCAATCTGAAAAAGGTCATTTTGCATCTTGACTTGCCCGGGGATCGAACCCGGGACCATCCGTGTCGAAGCCAGGCGTGTTGACCGCTGCGCCACGGAGGTCGTCGTCTTTCAATTTACGATGTCGCAAAATTTTAGCTTGAGTTTCAAGATTGACCCTCACGGACGGACAAAGATGCAAACAAACTAACTGGGCAAATGAAATAAAACCTAGTTAAAAACAGTACTGCATAAAGTAATATGTTTTCACTCAAAATAATTCAGTTGGCTGCATAACGAACGCAGCATAGAGTAATGCGGCGTTGATTAGACGTGCAACGTGGCATATTTTACTTTGTGACATTCAACGTGGCTCCCAAAGGACAAATGGGTGTGTGGTGCGCATTTAAATACCAGCGAAACGAGATGAATATGAATTTTAAATATACATTTTGTTTAAGTACGCCATCCTAACTATATCCTATCCTAATCCTAACTAATATTATAAATGCCTAAGTGAGTTTGTTTATTTGTTTGTTACGCTTTCGCGCCTAACCTACTGAACAGATCATCATGAAATTTTCGCATACACATAGGCATGTGGTCTCAACGCCTTAATCGTACGATTTGTTCTCAGAGACTCGCATAGATGACGCCACTCGAAACTACACAACATTGTATCTACAGTATTATGAGAATATAAAAACATGATTCACAAAATATATCTTATTAAAAATCAAAACAACATTTTAGGCATAATATTTTAAAATGACATAGTTTATTTAGTAAGTTAAAGGCTAACGCAGATTACCGCCATCTAGTATTGACTACCAAGCAACTCTCCTGCGCCATACATTCGCCTGCTTTTCGCAACCTTAATTTGGTCGAATATTTTTGTATGAGATGGGCAGTCTATTACGTTAGTATTATATTGTCTTTGACATAGGTTAGGTTACTGAGAAAGACAAAGGCTATATATCACGCGGGTGAAGCAGCGGGTAACAGCTAGTCTTTGATATTTATAAGCTTTGTTTAGCTCATGTTTCCTAAGTCGCCTTCTTCATCATCCACAGGAAGACATGGAGTGGACCTATTCTACTCTGCCGGGAACCACACGGCAGAGCAAAGCGACATAACCTCAATGAGTTCATAAAATTCCTTGACTGAACCTTCAGTTTAACTTACTGAGATCCAGTAGGCACGTGCCCCCATCGTCACGTGATCTCGCCGTGCACTGTGAATCCCTCCATTTCGGGGATTCAATTTGTAACAGTGAGCCGTCGTATTACCGAGCAGCTTTGCCGACCATCCGCAATGAAATTACGTGCTTCAAGGCTGTGACTGCAAATATATGGAGCCGACTAGATCTAGACGTTATATAATTCCAGTTTGAGAGGCTTAGATCACTGAAACTAGCTCATAATTTTTTTTTTCCCTCTTAAATCGATTCAAATTGAAAAATCTAAGTTTGTTTTTTTAAATATGAAAATGTGACGAAGTAACTTGATTACGCTTCGTGGATGACGTATCGATGTTAGCGTCTAAGATCGGCATGCAGAGAATGCTGTCTGTTAGTTATTATCTCATGTATCATATTGTTTGTGACGATTTTGTGCACTATATGTATTATTATCATAATTCTTCGGAACCCCCTCTCGGCCTCTGACGTGGTTCCTTTAACGACTACCAGATGGCAGCCGGGACCACCGGCTTAACGTGCCTTCCGAAGCACGGAATCATCTTTCTTATCAGACAATTAGGTGATTCATGCCTGCAATGTCCTAACCAAACTGGAAACCACTTAACAAAGTAGGTATGCTTCCCGTGGGAATCGAACCCACAACCCGGGTCAACAAGGCAAACGCCTTAACCACTGGACCACGGAGGCTGTATATAACAAGTACGGCAACATCAACCTTTAGGTATTTTTAGACGAAATGTTGGAGATATAATTAAGATAGAGATAGAAAGAGATATCAATTAATTTTACTATTCTATGCATTACACATAGGAACAATAAAATTAATTTATAAGCTATCCCACATTTGGAATGGGCATGTTGACTAAAAAATTTTTAGTGTTGCTATGTAAAGACCAGCCAAAAATAAACACAATAGTGACAGAAATACATTTCTAAACAAAAAACTCTTTCAGATATAAATGTTTTAAAGTCACATGTTTTTAGACGTTAATTTTTAGACGTGAAAATGCGCCGCTTAATTGCCTACATATTTGTGACGTCACAAGCTTGTATTTTGTATGGGCGGCGTGAGAACTTTGTTTGGTAGCTATACGAAATATTTCGTTTATGGTAATGGTTTCATAATAAAAGTTGCTTTAAATTTAGCGGACTACAATACAGTGTAACTGTAATTAAAGATTTTCATATTTTAAAAAAAGGTCCTATTCACCCAACTTTAAAGAAGCTTTAGGATCACTTAACGACTTGATATCAAATTTAAAGTGTTCTTTATAGTGTTTTTAGATAGAAATTAGTATCTTAAGAAACAAATTTTATATAATCTTAACATTAGGCAACTACCGAATTGGATACATCCTCATATAACTTACTGCAACAAGTTAAAATAGGATTACCTATGACTATGACGTAAGTATAGATCTCTGTAATACGTACTCTGATATACATCCATCTAATTGCTATTTTCGTATCTTAATATTATACTTTATAGTATTATATACTGTAGTATCTTAATATTATACTCATAGCCATGATTGAAAAGATAGTGTATTAATTTTTTTCTATGATTGTTATAATAAGTAATTAAGAACATTGTAATCCATTTAAGTATATTTGATACTAGCTACTTATATTTTAAGACATGTAATCATTACTTATTGAAATAAAAATTATAGTATGTTAGAAATAACTTATGTATTTATTAAATAAAGAAAATAAGATATATAGTAATAACTTATGTATGTTTCTGCTTGTGCTAACGCTTAATTATGTACCCTAGAAAAAAAGGAGCTGGTTCTATTCAAAATATGTACTTGTATACATATATAACCTAGACTTGTTTTTGTATCTACTTAATGTTGTATAAGTAACTTTTTTATATCAGAAAGTGAAACAATAATTTGTTAATGTTTTTTTTAACAAAAAAGGAGAAGAGAGGTGTAATATTTTAAAAATTATTGCTAAATGCTTATTTTTGTCTCATAAAGTGGGAAGGTGTAGTGCATATGTACTTATATCACAGCCACAGTTCTCAACACATGTGTACTTTTAATCTAGCTGTTGTTTATTTTATTTTATTCATACTTTATTGCACAACTTAAAATAAGTGTATAAATAGAGGATTAATGTGATTCTCTACCAGTTAACCACTGGATCAATCGGAAAAATTCGGTGGTGCGATAGAGTTCATTTGTTCGCGCCGTTGTTCGTCCCATTTGCTTTTTTCGTGGATACAGTTATCACTTCCTGCCATTTATCTCAATGTGTGGACATGACGAGTGACCACGATGCAGATACGTTAATAACACAAGGGAAATTACGTTACTGCGACCGCCCGCCGGCTCGACGCTAATTTGTGATTTGATAACTGTCGAAATTACATTATATTTTCTTTCCACATGGTTTCTATCCTTTTGTGCTGGAGGAAACATTGTATTTAACTAACACTTAGGTAAAGATAACTTGAAAACTTAACGCTTAGCAGTTTTAAAACCACTTAGCGTGAAATATTCAAGATATATTAGAATTTTTGTGGTTTGATTCTCTCAAACTACTTATTTATTTTTTTATATAGCATTACAATGTTCGGTAATATTCAAATTGAAAATAAGTGATGAAAAATAATTGCCGCAGGTAGGATTGATCTTTTAAACTACAATTTATGACATCAGACCTCTGATCAATACCCTCAACCACTGAGTTAGCCGTTTCTTCATATTCATGTTCTTTTAGTCTAGCTGTTTTCCGCGCCTCCGTTCTTCGCACTTGTTTTTTTCGTGGACACAGTTGTCACTTGCTGCCATTTCTCTCAATGAGTGGACATGACGAGTGACCACGATGCAGATACGTTAATAACACAAGGGAGATTACGTTACTGCGACCGCCCGCCGGCTCGACGCTAATTTGTGATTTGATAACTGTCGAAATTACATTAGATTTTCTTTCCACATGGTTTCTATCCTTTTGTGCTTGAGGAAACATTGTATTTAACTAACACTTAGGTAAAGATAACTTGAAAATTATCGCTAAGCAGTTTTAAAACCACTTAGCGTGAAATATTCAAGATATATTAGAATTTTTGTGGTTTTATTCTATCAAACTACTTATTTATTTTTTTATGTACAATGTTCGGTAATATACAAATTGAAAATATGTGATGAAAAATAATTGCCGCAGGTAGGATTGATCTTTTAAACTACAATTTATGAAATCAGACCTCTGACCAATCCCCTCAACCACTGAGTTAGCCGTTTCTTCATATTCATGTTCTTTTAATCTAGCTGTTTTTCGCGCCTTCGTTCTTCCCACTTGTTTTTTTCGTGGATACAGTTGTCACTTCCTGCCATTTCTCTGAGTGAGTGGACAAGACGAGTGACCACGATGCATACGGTGCATGATACGTTATAACACAAGGGAAATTACGTTACTGCGACCGGCCGCCGGCTCGACGCTAATTTGTGATTTGATAACTGTCGAAATTACATTATATTTCTCTTCCACATTTTTTCTGTCCTTTCATGCAGTTTTGGATGTATTCAAAACTGGATGAAGCTAGAGGAAACAGTGTATTTAATGATAACTTAGATAAAGATAACTTAAACTTGCAACTCTGAGCTATTCGTCTCAAAGTTTAAGGGGAAAGTGTATGTTTATACAATAAATAATGTTATAGATTAGTCTATTATTTCTGATTTTAGTAACAAATTTTTATTTAATCCATTTAATTCGAGCGAAGCAGGATAACCGAAAGCTTGCTAGGATTACCCCGTTAGGTGGCAGACAAAGCTGATTACAGACTGGATCAGATTATCACACTCCCAGAGATTCCCAGAGATTTACAACTTTACTAGACATTTAAATAAATAATAATAATAAATAAATATATACGGACAAATCACACGGATTGAGGTAGCCCCAAAGTAAGTTTTAATGAAAGACTTGTGTTATGGGATACTAACTCAACGATACTATATTTTATAACAAATACATATATAGATGAACATCCAAGACCCAGGTCAATCTGAAAAAGATCGTTTTCCATCTTGACCTGACCGGGGATCGAACCCGGGACCTTCCGTGTCACAGGCAAGCGTGATGACCGCTGCGCCACGGAGCTCGTCATCGACATTTAACAAATAAGACATTTGATAAACGTAACAAAGAAACACCACGCTGTTATCATAAGCTTTTATAATAAATGGATTAGTAATATAATTTAAATAAAATTTCGTGTCTAAGCGCGTTTGGTATATTTCAGTTACTTTCATAGTGTTAATTTTACTATGGGGTAACGCTGCAGAAGTTAACACAATATTTATCCTGCAGAAACGAGCTATTAGATCTATATATAAACTTGGTGCTAGAGAATCTCTTAGAAAATTGTTTAAAGATATAAATATTTTAACCTTACCTTCTCAGTACATATTTGCGAATATTATGTTTGTACGCCATAATTTACATTTATATGAGAAAAATAGTGACATTCATGACCGAAACACAAGAAGTAAAAATAAGTTAGCTACACCAGCTTTACGATTGCAGAAAAGCACGCTTCTATTATAAAATTCCCGCAGAAATATCAGGTCTACCTTTACATAAGTTTAAAGCGGCTGTTAAAAACCAGTTAGTAAAAAAGGCATATTATTGTATTAATGATTATTTAAATGATAAAAATGCGTGGTAGTAACTTAATTGATAGTAATCTATTGTAATAAATATAAATAACATTAGAAATATATAAAAAAAAATATATTGTAATCGAAGCCCTTCAGGCACGTAGGGACCAAGTCTGGATTGAGTTTCTTTCTTCTCACCAGTGGTCATTACGAAACGCTAGTAGATTTTCAATTTACATATTAAAAATTAAAAATAATAAGAAAGAAAAAAAAACCGTTCAAAAAGAGATACAATTATCCAATTTTGAATAAAAATCTTTGACTTTGACTTTAAGCGGTTGAGAATTAAGGAATTCTTAATAATAGGGAATAGGGATTTAAAATGGCAAGTTTGCAATTTTGAGATATTCATCTCAAAGTTTAAGGGGAAAGTGTATGTTTATACAATAAATAATGATATAGATTAGTCTATTATTTCTGATTTTAGTAACAAATCTTTATTTAATCCATTTAATTCGAGCGAAGCAGGATAACCGAAAGCTTGCTAGGATTACCCCGTTAGGCGGCAGACAAAGCTGATTACAGACTGGATCAGATTATCACACTCCCAGAGATTCCCAGAGATTTACAACTTTACTAGACATTTAACAAATAAGACATTTGATAAACGTAACAAAGAAACACCACGCTGTTGTCATAAGCTTTTATAATAAATGGATTATATAATATAATTGATATTTATATAATGTTATTTGATTATAATTATATGTAATATAATTTGATTGATTGATAAAATAAAATAATAACTGTAATATAATTGAAATAAAATTTCGTGTCCAAGCGGTTAATAATAGGGGTTTAAAATGGCAAGTTTGCAATTTTGAGCTATTCGTCTCAAAGTGTATGTTTATACAATAAATAATGTTATAGATTAGTCTATTATTTCTGATTTCAGTAACAAATCTTTATTTATTCCATTTAATTCAAGCGATTCGATACCGAAAGCTTGCTAGGATTACCCCTTTAGGTGGCAGACAAAGCTGATTACAAACTGGATCAGATTATCACACTCCCAGAGATTCCCAGAGATTTACAACTTTACTAGACATTTAACAAATTAGACATTTGATAAACGTAACAAAGAAACATCACGCGATTGTCATAAGCTTTCATTATAAATGTCGATCCCTCGGTAACAATTCTTCTCTCCGGGATGAAAGGTAGCCTATGTCCTTTTCTGTAGTCCAGACAAGGTGTATGCAAAATTTCATGATGATCGGTTCAGTAGATACGGCGTGAAAGCGTAACAAACAAACAAACTCACTTTTGCATTTATAATATTAGTTGGGATGGGATGGATGAGTACATAGTACATACTATAATATCAGCCGTGTGGTTCCCGGCAGAGTAGAATAGGACCACTCTAAGTCTTCCCGTGGATGTCGAATAAGGCGACTTAGGAAACACAAGCTATACAAAGCTCATAAACATCAAAGATACCTCTCCAACCCATCTGGCCAGCGTGGAGAGTGTAGGCCAAATCCTCTGACTGCTCTGGCTGACTTATGGCTCTGATAGTACAAAGAGGGTCGTGCTCCTGCAGTGGAGACTATGAAAGACATGATGATGATGATGACTATAATATCATTTAAATAAAATTTCGTTCAGCAACTTTGCAACATTGAGCTATTCGTCTCAAAGGAGTTCGTATTATGAATTTACTGATAAATCATTTAGTGCTGCTAATAATCATTATCCTGTCAGTCGCAAACGAAAACGTAGAAGAACGAAAGCCACAAACAAAGCTAAGCAGATTGTCTCTTTGAAATGGCAAAGGGCGGGGCAGAAAGCGCGCAGAACCTCTGGAGGGAAAATGAAATGAACCTCAGGCTCTGGAGCCGAGATTTTCGAATGGCGACCATGTTGGACAACCACCGACCAGGTAGATGGACAACTTTTTAAGGTCGAAGGGAAACTCTGGATGCAAGTCACTTCCGATCGGTTATGTTAGAAATCCTTGAAATGAATTTCAAAAATTACCTGGGTTGTGGAAATTCATTCCAAGAAGAACCTTTGAAATGATGACAAAGAATGCATATAGAAACCTGTGACTGATCGCAAGATCTGATATGCAGCAGTAAGTAAGTAACTAATACTTTTTTGTGCAGTCGGGGGCAGATAAAAAATTGTTCATCGAAGGGTCGACCAAAAATACGAATAATTTACAGATCTACGTACAATAGTTGTACTACGACATAAGCCATCAAGGTTTCATTCCTAAAAATAAAGAAACTGTTACTAAAAAGATAGGAATGTCCCGAAGCGTACATTCAGATTACGTAGTAGATTTGAGTCATTGCTGAATGAATTCGATGAATTATCGATGTAATGAATAAATTCTTTGCGATCTTGGCTTTTTATAGGCTCTTTTTCTAAAGTGTTCGTGTAGGTCAAAGTTTAGTAACAAAATTACTTGAACCACTACTTAAGCGATTTTTGATAAGGCTGAATTTTAGCTCGTGGAAGTCGGATGACGATGTTATATTGTAATGTCATTAATCTGGTACAATGTTGAAGAACTTCTTAACACTGAACTTTAAACTTCAAGTCGAGAAATCTTCTATTTAAAAATAAATATTTGTCTTTGTTTTTTATTATGTTTTCGAGGGTTCCGTACAAAAAATTAAAAAAGCGGACCCCTTGTAAGATCGCTCAAATCAGGTAAAATTTGAGATCTCATGCAGGACACACAGATGTACAATGTAAATAAATATTTTTTTTATTGATAAGTTACGGTGACATAGCATGGCACAGACAAAACGGTCAAATTAAAACACCACTCTTTATGCGTCGGTGTTCAAAAAGTTAGATTTCAACAGGGATGGAGAGGTTATTCAATTCAGTCTTGGTTCTACCACACACAAGGGTGAGCACTAAAATTATAAGGGATTTTTTTGTACCTATGTATGTAGTTTAATTCTATTCAAATTTTCTAAGAAAAATCTAAATTGGGATTGGAAGTCATATTTTTATAAATGATTCATATGATGAATCAATTTTTAACAAGATTTATCATTGAAGAGTTCAACATATGTCTATTTCAAAAATTAATCGAGCGGCGTATGTAATTTAAACAATATTATTTGCAGACCGTAGCTAGCATGTGTACCTTTGAACCAGGTACTACACGGGGTGGCCGTTTTGGTCAATTTAATTTGTGTGAGTGTCAATGTGTTTTTTTTAACATGTACGATTTAATTGATGATTATTAAATACAACTTTCCACTACCACAACACTGACACTCTGGAGAAGACATACATAACCCCGGACAGGTGTCCAAAAACATATACTTAGGCTAAATTTGTAAGGGTATGTGGTGTCGTTCGAAAACGACACCACATACGTCCTAATCATTTAAGATGACTTTTTAGAAATTATGAGACCGAGTAAGAAACTCTCCTACATCAGCTCCTTTATCTCAGCCAGTGTTAACACATTGTTACGTATAGGCCATCTAATACATGGCGAAATTTTGATCGTTCTGGACCCTTAAAGGGGTGATTCAGCCCGTCGATATGAACCATTTTTCCTATGGGACCAATAGTGGAAACTCAAATTTTATTTCGACATTTTCATACAAGTGTTCAGCCGCCTGGGCAATTTGTATAGGAATGTCGAAATTTTTTTCGAGTTTACAGCATTTGTCCCATAGGAAAAGTTGTTTATATTGACAGGCTGAATCACCCCTTTAATGGTCCGGAACGAATCGCCATGTATAACTTTTCCACTTGCCCCGGTCTTTTGCTGTTCGCATTTAGGTCTTGCCAAATATTTGGGCTATTGAGCATTGGGCATTGGGCTATTGAACGGTTGTGATTGGTGTAAACTAAAAAGCACTAGTGCCGTAAATACATCATTACGATACAGATTTCGATGTCACAAGAACCGTATTATTAGCAAATGTATTGAAAAAAAGATTACACTTCATTTACAGTCATCATGGGTAACTTTGAATCGCATAGTAAAAATATACATACCTACTTTATTTAATGCGATTGAAAGTCAGAATGACATTAAAATTTACCCAAGATGACTGTATTGGGCGGTGGTTTAAAACAATAGGTTATAAGACGATATGTTCGAAAATAATTTTGAATCAGCACACAATATTATTCATTTTATAAATTAAGTAATACATTTATTTCACAATTAATGTTGGGTTTATACAATTAATTCACTAATTTAGAACATACTGCAGCGAGCACTATGATAAGAAAAACTGTATTATATTATGCGGTTAATTCCCTGAATAAATTTATCCGTATCAGGGATATTTACACATATAGGTATATTATGTGAAGACGAGTGACCTTGTGATAAAGATAATGCGCACAGATAATTCATTACATACAGTATTAGACGGAAACGGATTACAAGCTGGTAGACGAACGTTCAAATATTACCAAGTTTCTATGGTGAAATTTATTAATAATTAACTATTCATGAAAAAAAGCGTTCAGAAAAATTGTTATAATGAACGCCGTAACTAACTTCGCTTAGTTTTTGTTTTTTATGTAGCTAATTGACTTTCTTATATTTGATGCCTCTCTCTAGTATGTAGTGTAAATAAAAATAACAACTTTGAATTAATAAAGAACTTTCCACACACGACTATTGATGAAGGTAAAATTACATCGTTGAGTGTCTATAGTGAAAAGTCTTTGTATAGTTACAACACACACGTGACACTGATTTGACAGTTTTGACACGTTGTATTTTTACGGTTTCACCGTGTGGTTCCCGGCAGAGTAGAATAAAACCACTCCTAATTGAGGTAGAGCCACGCCACCGTCGAAATTTACATTGCTTTTAGCATGAATGGGCCGGCTCGTCCGGGAAATACCACACTCGCTCAGAAAATTAACGATTGTTTGAGTAGTAACTTTACCGCTTCTATGCTTCGTTCGGTGAGTGAGAGAGCCGGGGGCCCATACTTTCTCCCCTCTGGGAGAAAAAATAGAAGGCCGGCTCTTGTCACACCCCTGGTGTTGCAGATTTGATTATACGAAGATAATTAAATAATATGTAGATAAAATATATGCCACAACCTGAACAAGGTCGCAGGGAAACACTGGATGCAGGCCGCTTCCAACCGGTCATTTTGGAAATCCTTAGGAGAGGCCTATGTCCAGCAGTGGACTTCTTGCGGCTGAAATGATGATGATGATGGCCCAGCCGTATGCGACTGACGTCACCCACCAAAATCACCGTAGCGCGCGCGTCTTTGCGGTCGCAACACGTGCTATTGAAAAAACCTCGACATAACTCGAGTTATGCCAATGCTGCATTCCTGATCTATGATGCTTCGATGATGGAAGCGCGGGAAAAGGAAAAATACTTATAATAGCAAGTTAGGCAAATAAATAAACTTCGATTTTTATGGCTTCGTGGCTGGTACAGACGTCGTGGCGATGCAATGGCTAATCTGAAATAGTCTGTAGTATTGGCAGGACTGATCGGATTAAGTGGGGTCATAACTTTGATCAATAATACCAACTAGATATCGCGTTACGTACAAAATCGAAGCAAAATTCTGTCCGCTTAAATGTACGAGTAGCTATAAAACCGTTTTAAGTTCAACGTATTCTCGACCATAGCACGTGATAATAAAGTCGCAATTCTATTATTCCAAACTAGAGAAAATAAGAGCTCACCATCTGGAGTGCGCTCTTATTTGCCGAGCCGCTTTTCTTGCGCTATCTAGTAGGTATTGTTGATCGGAAGGTCAGAAACAAACAAAACATATTGTCACGTCTTATTTCCTTCCCACAGAGCTCAGGTCTATGAGACCTAAGGACTTCTGTAATTTATCTAACTACCTATTTTTTCGCAACTGCCTCTATTACTAAGAGTACCTTATATTCATCTACCTCTACAATAATAGTTAAGACGTACGAGTTTATTAGAAATTACAATGAAATCGAATTTTGTATGGGCTACTTTTTACTACGAATAAGTATTTTTACTAATGTAACACGTAATTTATACAGAAATTTTGCTAGCACAAATTGTGTTTAATTTTATCGATTTATAGATTACCTACACACTAATGACAATCGGGTAAGTCAGTAGGTGCAACAACAATTTACTCAATATGATTTGGCAAAGAGATTGTACTGCCGGCTGCCTGTCTGTATAAATATATTATTGCATATTTACCGGACTTCCAAAAATATGTGAAAATTCAACTGAATCGCTTGAAAGTGTGTCCCCAACACAGGAGACTATATTGCAAGTAAACACTTTCCTTGTCCTCAACAGTTGATTCAAGGGGCACCAAATGTTTAACAAAACTTAGTACATGATATAAATCAAACGAAATACATATGACGCCAATTCCCATCGATGCGATGACTTAATTCACCGCAAAAACGATAGCAAAAGATAAGATAGGTCCCAATCGCGCTAAGTGGTCATTTGTGCGCGTGTAGTGGATCAATAATAACGTGCGGCGCAAGCGCAGGATTTAAATCAATATTTATATTAAAAGTGGCCACGTGCGCGTCCGGTTTCGATTGAGTTTTATTTTATTTTCAACATGGAGGTCGAAATAGACGCCGGGGGTTTTGGTCTAAAGAAGGAGAATACAAGGTAAGCTGGTTTTAATAAAAGCATATAAATTTTTGATTATATATAGTTTTTTATCTCAGCGTGTGTGGCAAAACACACAAACAACAATCTTAATTACCAGTAAAAATATAAGAAGGTTTAGTTCTCTTTTTTGCACTGCCTATCAAGATGATAAACGATACTCGTCTACTTTTAGGTGCGTTTCCCACGGGAACCATACTTTGTTAAGTTGTTTCCAGTTTGGTTAGGACATTGCAGGCATGAATCACCTGATTGTCTGATAAGAAAGATGATTCCGTGCTTTGGAAGGCACGTTAAGCCGGTGGTCCCGGCTGCCATCTGGTAGTCGTTAAAGGAACCACGTCAGAGGCCGAGAGGCGGTTCCGAAGAACTCTGACACCAGGGTGTGTAGGTGCTCAAACTCATACAAATGCAAATACTTTGCATTTAACGAAGTGCATTTGGAACAATTCTGCATGTATCATTCATGCTGCATGTATATTTCATCCTGTCCAACTTTCCTAGGAACTATATTTCAAAATAATTTTAAATTTTTTGCTTACCTCTTTTTCATCATTTGACTTATTTCACTTCAACTATTTCTTTGTACGTAGATAAACAATCGGAAGAATTAAATACTTAGCTATATTTTATATCAATGTGTTATTATGAATAATAACCACCTAAATTAAAATGTTTTGCCTATTATAGGGTTTTCTTATTTCTTGCCTTCTCTGCTGAGCTACTCTTTACTCTACACCTACATTATATGAGGTCTATTCTATAAAAGTTGGGATAGGTAGGACGTTACTAATATGTTGTGTTGCTAAGCTAATTATTCGATGTTTATCCTTTGTCCATCCATATATTGGGATGGCGTCGCCGGGATCAATATTTAATCAGTATATTTTTAAATGCGAAGTCACCTATTTTGTACGTACGATGCAAAAAATCATTCGTATATTGTTCCCCCTTTCACAAAAAAATCCTGTTCGTCGTCCGTCAGTAATTCGTCATAATATTTCAAATACTAGGTCTCAACCACCCGCTTACTCATTAGGATAAGAATGACCATATTTTGCTAGACCTTGGGAGAGTAGGCAATTGAATCGGCGAATTTTAAAAACACGTATCTTAAACAAATTCATTTAGAACATTTAACGTGGTTGCTTATGCGTTTAGGTAGTCAATATTGTAAAATTTCCAGGCTTCCTCTAAAGGACCTTACATAGTCTTCCCGTAGATGTCGTAGAAGGCGACTTTGAAAACACAAGCACAACAAGACTTATAAACATCAAAGAGCCTTCTCCAACCCGTCTGGCTAGCGTGGAGAGTGTGGGCCGGGTCTTCTGATTGTTCTGGCTAATGTGTAGCAGTGGTGCAGAGAGGGTCGTGCTCCTGCAGTGGAGCCTAGAAGGGACCTGATCATGATGATGATAGCTTAACGATTGCTCTCAATTATATTTTTATACCACTACTGGTTATCCTACCTGATGACGATAACTATCATAAGCGTGGTACCAGTGGTCGCTTTACACGCGTAAGCACTAAATATTCTTACGCCCACTGAGCCATCGATTTTGTTCACAAATAGTTTATTATTAATAAAGCTTCAAGCTTTTTTTGCTTTCCGTCTGTTCCACCGTGACTTCCATTAACCTCTATAATTAAGTGCCTAAAAAGTCAAATTCAACCAGTTTTTGCTTATACGTTTATTCTTATCCATTTCTCAAGGTTTTCGTGTGTGTCGCTAGGTTACGATGATTATAATGAAAGTTTTCGCATCATCGTTTTAGCCACAGGAAGTCCACTGCTACGGAATAAAAGAGCCTCTGAAGAGGGTATACTAGCAGTGCGTTTTACTAGGCGTGCCATTTTTTTTAGCATAGGCAGGCCGCACACTATGCACAGTAGCGACGACAATCATTTTATTCCTAATACTTTGCAAATAGAAAGAAATTCAAGAATGTAAATCTTATAAGCCTTAGTAAATAACCTGAAGTATTTTTGGAATCATGTTTTAATATTATGAGAATCAGTCATTAAGAGAAATACTGATTCTCATAATTCTTACATACTGATTCTGATAATATTAAACATGATTCCAAAAATGCATCAGGTTATTTACTAAGGCTTATACTCGTATGATTTACATTCTTGAATTTCTTTCTATTTGTAAAGTATTAGGAATAAAATGATTGGCGTCGCTACTGTAGTAGTGCCCTAGTGTGCCCCCTAAAATAAATATTTTCTATCGTCATTTATAAATTATTTCCTAAATTACAGTGAAAAGCACTGGCTTAGAAATTACTACGCATTGATTTTTAAATCCTGTTGATGTCTCTCCTAGTACCATCTATTTCAGCACTTTACAGCAACTTGCACGATGCTCCCCCACCACTCGAGATACAGGTTAACACTTATTGTAGTTCGATGGTGTGGTGCTGGTTGTTGTACAAACAGACACATTATACACGAGCTCCGTGGCGCAGCGGTCATCACGCCTGCCTGCGACACGGATGGTCCCGGGTTCGATCCCCGGTCAGGTCAAGATGGAAAACGATCTTTTTCAGATTGACCTGGGTCTTGGATGTTTATCTATATATGTATTTGTTATAAAATATAGTATCGTTGACTTCTTCTTCTTCTTTTCGTGTCGATGATACGATTGACTATATTTTTTCAGCCCAATCGTTGAGTTAGTATCCCATAACACAAGTCTTTCATTAGAACTTACTTTGGGGCTAGCTCAATCTGTGTGATTTGTCCGTATATATTTATTTATTATTATTTATTGACAAATGTAAAAAAACCGGCCAAAGCGTGTCGTGTCACGCGCAGTGTAGGGTTCCGTAGTTACGAATGACAACTTTGAGTTCATACTGTTCACACTAGCACAAATGTACTATTAATGTAAAAAAAGTTCGGCCACGGTTTTACTGAAATTATTTTTTTTTTGAAAATCCTTTATTAGCAAATGCTTACGTCATAATGCCAAATTTCAGGCATTCGGTTCATTGGTTTGAGTTATGTGGACATGACTGAGAGGCCCCGTGAGCGATGACTCGAACCTCACCAGGACCGATCTGTACCTTTGAGGTTAGTACTAGTGTACGCTCTTAAGCAAGAACCGAAAGGGTATAATTCTCAGAAAAATAAGATAATAGTATGTGATGTCATCGCCATATCATCTTAAGGAAAGGTCACTCCAGATTCCAGGCTTTAAAATTTTCTAGCATATCTAAAGTAATCTAATCTAAATATTAGTAGTTATATAAAAGGCAAACTGTGACTGACTCATCTATCAACGCTCAGCCGAAACTACTGAACGGATTTCGCTGAACTTTGGCATACAGATAGATAGTACTAATGACGTAGGCATCCGCTAAGTAAGGATTTCTGAAAATTCACCCCTTAAGCGGGTGAAAAGGGGATAAAAATGTTGTATGGTAAAACGTCATTTTTACTGCTAGAAGCCTGAAACTTTTTTTGTGGGTTAACGATTAGAAATTAACAATGACGTGTCCCAGTGATTTGAAAATTCAACCCCTAAAGGGATGAAAAAGGCCGTTACAGTTTGTATGGAGAAACAACATAGTTAAACTATTTTATTCGAAACTTCACAAGAGTACTCCTATCAAGAAATGAGTATCAAATGTTTCAGGCGTTTTCAGAATTCAACCCCTTAAAGGTGGAAAAGGGGTGACAAATTCTGAAAATCAACATGGGTATCGTTATCGGGTCGATGATTGCCGAAAATAACAACTATTTCACAAAATTGCACAAACAAAATAGTCATGAAGATAATACAAAAAAAAATGCAGCTACGATATAACTGAACTCCACGCGGACGAAGTCGCGGGCAATAGCTAGTTATTATTATCCGGTAAAGCTAATATTGGGCATAGACGTGTGAGTTGTTGCTGTTTGTTGAATGATATTCAATGACAGCGGCTTATCAGATCCGGATTTACTGCTGATGGTAAGCATGTCAACAAAATATCGATCGAGGCATATGCCAATACTCTGAGGAAGAACAATTTGCTGTTGCTTAAGTTTTCTTCAGGACTTTCTTTTCTGGATGACATATTTCGATATCTTATAGCTGTTTTACGAAACTGTGACATATTGTTATTTAACGGCAGCTATTAACAATATAACATCTAATATTGTTTATAGCTCTCTGAACTTAATACAGAAGAGCCATGTGAAAACTTGTAAAAGATCCGATAGCCAAATTAACCTGACACTATACCGAAGACATCCTAGACATCAGCCTGTATGAGATAAGGATTGCCTTCAAACAGCTCAAAAACAGCAAGGCGCCGGGCGAGGACAGGAAAAGCGGGCGGAACGCCGGTATCGAAAGTCCTTCAGAGCGTATACTAGCAGTATTTTTTCAATATGGTTTCCATACAAATGTATTTCTCTATTTTCTCGCTGAAAACTGCTTCTAGAGGCACAATTCTTTTTACATAAAATCTATTACTAAAATAGGTATGTCCCTATGTTTTATTTTTTTCTAAAAACCTGTTTAAAAGAAAAAAAATTGTACAAAAACAGATTTTTGGAAAAAATAAAAAATTCATTCTTCAGGGGCATTCCTATATTAGTACTAGATTTTATGAAAAAGGAATTGTGGCTCTAGAATCAGTTTTCAGCGAGAAAAAAGAGAAATACATTTGTATGGAAACCATATTGAAAAAATACTGCTAGTATACGCTCTGAAGGACTTTCGATACCGGCGTTCCGCCCGCTTTTCCTGTCCTCGCCCGGCGCCTTGCTGTTTTTGAGCTGTTTGAAGGCAATCCTTATCTCATACAGGCTGATGTCTAGGATGTCTTCGGTATAGTGTCAGGTTAATTTGGCTATCGGATCTTTTACAAGTTTTCACATGGCTCTTCTGTATTAAGTTCAGAGAGCTATAAACAATATTAGATGTTATATTGTTAATAGCTGCCGTTAAATAACAATATGTCACAGTTTCGTAAAACAGCTATAAGATATCGAAATATGTCATCCAGAAAAGAAAGTCCTGAAGAAAACTTAAGCAACAGCAAATTGTTCTTCCTCAGAGTATTGGCATATGCCTCGATCGATATTTTGTTGACATGCTTACCATCAGCAGTAAATCCGGATCTGATAAGCCGCTGTCATTGAATATCATTCAACAAACAGCAACAACTCACACGTCTATGCCCAATATTAGCTTTACCGGATAATAATAACTAGCTATTGCCCGCGACTTCGTCCGCGTGGAGTTCAGTTATATCGTAGCTGCATTTTTTTTTGTATTATCTTCATGACTATTTTGTTTGTGCAATTTTGTGAAATAGTTGTTATTTTCGGCAATCATCGACCCGATAACGATACCCATGTTGATTTTCAGAATTTGTCACCCCTTTTCCACCTTTAAGGGGTTGAATTCTGAAAACGCCTGAAACATTTGATACTCATTTCTTGATAGGAGTACTCTTGTGAAGTTTCGAATAAAATAGTTTAACTATGTTGTTTCTCCATACAAACTGTAACGGCCTTTTTCATCCCTTTAGGGGTTGAATTTTCAAATCACTGGGACACGTCATTGTTAATTTCTAATCGTTAACCCACAAAAAAAGTTTCAGGCTTCTAGCAGTAAAAATGACGTTTTACCATACAACATTTTTATCCCCTTTTCACCCGCTTAAGGGGTGAATTTTCAGAAATCCTTACTTAGCGGATGCCTACGTCATTAGTACTATCTATCTGTATGCCAAAGTTCAGCGAAATCCGTTCAGTAGTTTCGGCTGAGCGTTGATAGATGAGTCAGTCACAGTTTGCCTTTTATATAACTACTA
Source organism: Rhodophaea formosa (assembly GCA_963082605.1). Lineage (NCBI taxonomy): Eukaryota > Metazoa > Arthropoda > Insecta > Lepidoptera > Pyralidae > Rhodophaea > Rhodophaea formosa. The sequence goes on along the minus strand of OY720205.1, from coordinate 20,397,766 downwards.
ATATTTAGATTAGATTACTTTAGATATGCTAGAAAATTTTAAAGCCTGGAATCTGGAGTGACCTTTCCTTAAGATGATATGGCGATGACATCACATACTATTATCTTATTTTTCTGAGAATTATACCCTTTCGGTTCTTGCTTAAGAGCGTACACTAGTACTAACCTCAAAGGTACAGATCGGTCCTGGTGAGGTTCGAGTCATCGCTCACGGGGCCTCTCAGTCATGTCCACATAACTCAAACCAATGAACCGAATGCCTGAAATTTGGCATTATGACGTAAGCATTTGCTAATAAAGGATTTTCAAAAAAAAAATAATTTCAGTAAAACCGTGGCCGAACTTTTTTTACATTAATAGTACATTTGTGCTAGTGTGAACAGTATGAACTCAAAGTTGTCATTCGTAACTACGGAACCCTACACTGCGCGTGACACGACACGCTTTGGCCGGTTTTTTTACATTTGTCAATAAATAATAATAAATAAATATATACGGACAAATCACACAGATTGAGCTAGCCCCAAAGTAAGTTCTAATGAAAGACTTGTGTTATGGGATACTAACTCAACGATTGGGCTGAAAAAATATAGTCAATCGTATCATCGACACGAAAAGAAGAAGAAGAAGTCAACGATACTATATTTTATAACAAATACATATATAGATAAACATCCAAGACCCAGGTCAATCTGAAAAAGATCGTTTTCCATCTTGACCTGACCGGGGATCGAACCCGGGACCATCCGTGTCGCAGGCAGGCGTGATGACCGCTGCGCCACGGAGCTCGTGTATAATGTGTCTGTTTGTACAACAACCAGCACCACACCATCGAACTACAATAAGTGTTAACCTGTATCTCGAGTGGTGGGGGAGCATCGTGCAAGTTGCTGTAAAGTGCTGAAATAGATGGTACTAGGAGAGACATCAACAGGATTTAAAAATCAATGCGTAGTAATTTCTAAGCCAGTGCTTTTCACTGTAATTTAGGAAATAATTTATAAATGACGATAGAAAATATTTATTTTAGGGGGCACACTAGGGCACTACTACAGTAGCGACGCCAATCATTTTATTCCTAATACTTTACAAATAGAAAGAAATTCAAGAATGTAAATCATATAAGCCTTAGTAAATAACCTGATGCATTTTTGGAATCATGTTTAATATTATCAGAATCAGTATGTAAGAATTATGAGAATCAGTATTTCTCTTAATGACTGATTCTCATAATATTAAAACATGATTCCAAAAATACTTCAGGTTATTTACTAAGGCTTATAAGATTTACATTCTTGAATTTCTTTCTATTTGCAAAGTATTAGGAATAAAATGATTGTCGTCGCTACTGTGCATAGTGTGCGGCCTGCCTATGCTAAAAAAAATGGCACGCCTAGTCAATATCATCATACAATGTGGCAAAGATTTTCTTTGGCTTTCGCCAAGTATTTCGTAATTAAGTTGTGACTTGCGTAAACCGTTGTCATATTATTGATATCTTAATCCCCTGCTTCTGTCTCTATCTACCACATTGTGAATCACGCCACTTTTATTATATTTAAAGCATTTATCTGTTACTCATCAAATGCAAAAAGCTATTAGTACTAGTGAGTCAATTGAATCATCATCATCATCAGGTCTTTTTTAGACTCCACTGCAGGAGCACGACCGTCTTTGTACTACCAGAGCAGTCAATTGAATAAATATCACTAAATAACACAACAAGTGGTATACATCGAAACAATAACTAACTTCGATGTATACGACTTATTTATATATAAAGAGCATCGACGTTAATACCTACTGATTTTTAAACGTATATATATACAGTTTTATACCGTACGAAGAGTACCAATGTTACTTCTAATTTTTAAAGGTATAAACAGTAATGAACTATGACATAGAGCACCGGCTCTATTTCATAGTTACTTATATTATTAACTACGGTTAGTTAGAACTGATTTTAAATGTAAATACACTAGTACAATACACAAAGCACCGTAGTTAATCATCATCATCATCATCATCAGCCTATACTCGTCCACTGCTGGACATAGGCCTCCCCAATTGCACGCCATCGAGATCTAATAAGTAGTTAATTTTTTTTTTTTTTTTTTTTTTTTTTTTTTTTTTTTTTTTTAGCCTGCTTTTGTGTCCCACTGCTGGGCAAAGGCCTCCCCTTCCTTTCCCCACTGATCCCTATCCAGTGCAGCTTGCTGCCAACCTCCCAAGTACCTATCGATTTCATCTCGCCATCTTGTCTTCGGTCTACCCCTACGCCTAGGTCCATCGGGAACCCACATGGTCACTTTTCGGGCCCATCTATCTGTGTGCATGCGGCAAACATGCCCAGCCCAGCTCCATTTGAGTCTGGCCGACTTGACGCCCACATCGACAACCCCAGTCTTGGAGCGTATTTCGGTATTCCTCACCCTGTCCATTCTACGAACGCCAAGTATACTGCGTTCCATCGCCCGCTGGCAGACCTTGAGTTTGGACTTTTGGCCCTCAGTCAAAGACCACGTCTGTGCACCATAGGTGAGAATGGGCAGGATACACATGTCGAGGAGTTTGCGCTTTAGACACAATGGCAATTCGCCCTTCATTAGCGCCTTCATTAATAAATTAAGTAGTTAATATGATTAATAAATTCTGTGGCATCGCACTGTCTCGATATTCTCAATTTATGTCATTTACGTAGGTAAATGACCCAAAATTGCTGATATGATAGGCGATTTCGTCAAACATTTATCTTTATTTTGTATTGCAGATTTCATAATAATAAAAACATTATATCTCGATGAATCATACATGCTTTGTTTTTGTAAACTTCATGTGATAACGATGTATTGATATCAAACAAAACACCATCTTTGTAAAAAGTTTTCATTAAAAAAAATGCATTATCAACATTTTACAATAAAAAATAAGTATATTAGACTGTCTGTTCCGGCGAACTTCGTTACGCATTATTATATCTTTTTTTTATTATTCTCATGATTCTGGTTATTCTAGTATTCGGGGTGATAGCATGTGCATGAAGTCATGAAAGTCGATCCAGCTGTTCTCAAGTTGCAAGTTTTTAACAACCTGACTTTTTTTTCTATACAAAGATATTAATTTTCTTAGAAGGCCGGCAACCATAGACAACACAAGTCAGTGCCGGCAACGCTCTTGTCACACCCCTGGTGTAGCATTTGTCCATGAACAGCGGTGATCACTTACCATATCATCAGGTGACCCGCTTGCTCATTTGCCTTTACCTTTACGCCAGTACCTTTTGGAAAAGGGAGTTGCTTTTATATAGGGATAAACGCATTGTATATAAATACAATAGCGTGGTAGGCACTTTCAGTTCTTGTTCATTAATCATGATTATCTCTGTTTATCTTCCTCTCACAATTGACCTTCGTCTCGATTTGAGCTGCTTTCTTGAGAGTACAGATAAGGTACTACAAAGACCTGATGATGATGATGATGATCATAAAAAATAAGAGCAAGAAAGCAGCTCAAATCGAGACGAAGGTCAATTGTGAGAGGAAGATAAACAGAGATAATCATGATTAATGAAAAAGAACTGAAAGTGCCTACCACGCTATTGTATTTATATACAATGCGTTTAATATAAAAGCAACTCCCTTTTCCAAAAGGTACTACTAAAATCTATTAATTTTTGAGATTATGAGTTCATTTGTTACATTTTGTTTCAGTCGAGCTGATGCAAGGCCTGCAGAAAATGTGACAACTATTGAAAATCCAGAAGACGATAGACTTTATTATGACATGAGCAAGAATAAATATCTCCACATCTTTAATCATTTTGAATTTAACAAAACGAGTGAATTTGGGTATGTATTGTATCACTCAGAGCTTATTGCATAATTGAAAAAAGATCATATAAATTATAATAATTATTATATAAGTAGTTTTATATCACCTCTAATATACCATGAATTACTTTATCAATAAAAAAATACTCTTTAATTCAATTCCAGAAATGAAAAGCCTAAGGATCGAGAAGGAACACATTTCGATGTAAAGATTTTAGATACAACGTTCAAATCTTTAGGATTTAAAGTAAAATTACACCAAGACTTATCTCGATACCAAATTAAAGAAGCTATAAAGAAACGTGAGTATTTATTAAAGCTAATGATATTTATGAAGCTTTTATTTTGCCGGTGGCGGTCCGTTTAATAGAAACTGGCCAAAATTTTGCATTCGTATACAATTGACAATGCAGTAAAATTATGACCACGGTCGTGTTTCTGATGACGATGAACTCAAAAATTTTAAATAGTCGAGTTTAAAAGATCTGCAGCACTTATTCGCAAATTGGGCAGACTTTGGATTTTGCATACACTAAATTTGATAATGACATACTTCCGGTGAAGGAAAATATCTTGAGTAAAGACAAACCACACAGTTTTTAATATCAATAATTGCCTGCTTGTGAATTTCTCACCACTCAAAGAAACCGCCAAGGGCAAATTAGACTGAAACATTATATCAACAACTCAGTCTGGTGGTGCGTTACTCTTCCATGAATCGTAAGAACATTCTGTACCAGTTTCATCAAAGTTTTGTTTCGTTTTAGTCATAGATAAAGACCACAGCAAGACATCTTGTGTAGCGTTTGCTATATTGACCCATGGCAGTTATGATGGATATCTGTTCGCTAAAGATCAACCGTACGAACTAAAGGAAATAACCAAATTATTGGAACACCAAAAACTAGTGATGATACCAAAACTGCTGTTCCTTCAGGTAAATATTCCGTAATTTTTGTCAAATAATAACTTATTCGTTCTCAGCGGCTGTGGCATGGGACACGCAACAATGTTTTAACAACGTTATAAACTTTTATCTTCCTTAACTTTATAAAAAAACGACAATACATGATGCAGCGGGTGCCACGTAGCCGGTAAGAAAATATTTTGTTAATTTGTTCAAAGTTTCAAAAAATAATGGAACTTAGCACGGAAATAAAATAAGTCCTCGGTCTGTTCATAGTTCACCGTCATGCCCTATCTTTACTCTTCTTTTTGAGGTTATTATATTCTATTAAAAACACGAAATAAATAATCAGATTACCACTAAGGTACGAGTAGCACAACTCTCTGAAAGTATGATTGGTTCATCGCCTTAAAAAACACAATGAAGCTTGAAATGAAGTTGATAATGACAAAGTAAAGCGTGAAGTAGACCTGGAATATATGAGAAAAGCTGATGTGTATACGGTATTTGACAGATTTCCCTGGTGATGGGTTCCTTGCCTCCTCTACCCTGGCCGCGTTACAGTATGAGTACTTGGCGATCAACAGTAGACTGGTTCACACGTCCAATCATGCAAATGGTAGATAACATTTATTTTTAGAGAGGACCTTATTATCCTATCATATTATATTGCATGATAGATATTGAATGTTTCTGATTATGAAAGCATCTAGGTAAAAAAGACTGTTATGGATACCTTAAAATCTGATATCAAGACCATTTCAAGAGTGTACATAATTATGACAAGTTGAAAAAACTAATATCAACACACGTAACTTATTATTAAGATAAATTGGTAGGCTTCAAATTTTATAGCAACTTTTGGTATAAGCCTATCTAATTTCCGTACACGCAATATTCAAAACTGCCGAACAAAATTCTCATATCAGGCATCACCCATACGAAATGCTGAATAAGTGACGTCTATCTTATGTGTTACTTGTTGCTAAGCTACGTTTACGCAAAAAAATTGAATACCTTAAATAGTTTTTGTGTAAGGTCTTCCTACTTTTTAGAACTCTTTTAATAGCACATCGAAAAAGAAATATTGTCTTGGAAAATATCATTATATGTAACATGATTATTATTGAGGCGCATCGCATCATGCATGTCATAGATTGATTTACCTAGTTGCTGCTGTTATGGGTATTCCGGCCTTGTTTGAAGGTATAAGATACTGATGCTTGTACGGTATTCCGACAGATTTCCATGGTGATGGATGTCCTGCCACCGCGTCCTATGCTGTTCCATCGTATGGGTAGTTGGAGGTCGTCTGTAAAGCGGTTTACAAGATCAGTAAATTCACGAATATTTAAATTCTACGCCCAGATGCGATATCCAGCTACCACGACAAGCTGTGACGCTGCAGCCATCAAGAACGATTGCTGCAATGGGGTTATTATCTTTTTTTTAATTATAGCAGCTTTATTGGTCTTCGTCTCTTAAGTTCTAGAAATGCGTATTGATTGATACAGAATTTACAATAAAAGCATGTTATTTTAGTCTCATATCAAAGGTTTCATCACTTAGCAGTACACCTCTGAAATAGGATTTAAAACCTGTATCTCGAGTGACAGGTAGCGTTTCAAAGATATGTATTATTTCATAGTGACATTTTGTTAATTTGGGTACCTGTTCTATAAACCAACTAGGTTAAATGTATTTTGTAAACTAGCACGAGTCATTGTTGCTAGAATTCTATGAATGAAGAGGAGTGAGACAAGTAGGTAATTCAGAATTTTAGATCATTTCATTTGTTTACGTGCTAAGTTCCAAAAAATGATTGTATGTATTGTTAAAAACGTGAACAAGAGTCAGAACTAGGTTAAGATCATTTTTCACCTTTAAAATATTTATTGAACTTGTTTGTAAAAAAATTCAAGTTAGTAACGCAAAATTTTTAATATTTGTCGAAGCCTTATATTATAAAACAAAATATTTGCTGTAAAAGTGTCTGATTTTATAGTCACTAAAAGTGTGAAATTTTTCAGGCTTGCCGAGGACACGCCCTAGACAAGGGTCACCAGGTAGAAGTCGATGGTCTTCCGCGAAACTTGGTTCATGTCCCGTCTCACATTGACTTCCTGATTCTACATTCTGCTGCTGATGGTAAATATTTTGAAAAAAAAATGCTACTTTGGGTATTCGGTTCATAAAGCATGATCGAACATTTAAATATAATGGCGAAATATTTTATTGGATGAATATTCTACCTAATACTAGTCCTTCTTATGGATAACGAAAGTGGCGACCAAAGGCATAGACGAATGTACTGTCTTTGTCCAAAGAAGAACATTACCCTTTCGTACTAGTACAACCTCGATCTTTAAGTATTTGACTGTAAAAGCCTTGCTGCGTCATTTTACAGAAAAAATAGTTGTAACTTAGATGACGCCTTAGCACGACAATTGAGGATGAAACCATAAACAAGCTCAGACGATCATCATCCGAAAGTTTTCCCCGTGACCTGCTCAGCTGTGATGCGTTGCAGCCCGGAGTCTACTGTTATGTCAGCCAACTTACTGTTATATGATTTGACCAGAGTTTTAACGGCCTTCCTGCTATCTGATGTCAATCCTTATTGGGTAACTCAAGTAAAATGAAGTGCAAGTAACCAAGTGTTGCTTCTTGTGTAACAGACTGACGTGTTTTAACCGCAGCGCCGTAGAAGCCGTCCAAAAACAGGCTATATATGACGTGTTTAAAACTTTTATTTTTAACCTGTTTCAGGCCACGCATCGTTTAGGTGTAACGAGGCGGGATCATGGATGATACAGTCCCTATGCAGCATTATTCGGAAGTATCATTCGCAGCTGGACATCCTCCAACTGATCACACTAGTGAACAGGCGCGTCGCGTTTGACTTAGTTGCTTTTAATAAAGACTATCCATCATACAACAACAAGAAGCAGACTTTAGAAGCAAGATATACGCTGACCAAGTTCCTGAAGCTATAGAGTGAAGAACACTGTAGATTTTGTACACTGTATTTATAAGATCTTAGGATTAGAGTGATTTTCTGTCTGAAACCGTCAGGTAACACAAAAAGAAATAGACATAGAAATAAGATAGAGTAAGTGGAGTGACGTAATAGCCTCGCAGTACCTAGGTAAAGATAAATTTCTTTGCATAAATGTAGGTTGTGTAGGTTACAAAAGTAGGTGTAGGATACAAGTACGATGTTCAACATGGTTTACCACCTAGTGTGCAAAGTCAAAGTTAAAGGTAAGTAGTCAAAATTAGAGGCTGATAAAAAATATAATAAATGTCCAATTATTAATAAAAGTCAAAATAAACACAAAGTAACAAACGGTACGAAGTAATTTTGTAACTAAATAAATATCAAGTCAAAGCGAATCACTGAGGAAATCGACAATTTCTCAAGAAACGTGTTGTTATGTTTTCTTATTAAAAAAAATTCAAGTCCATGTCCCTAAATTGCCTGAGTATCGTATGATAAATTCTTGGCGCCATGCATACCACGCTATTCATAAATAGTGTCGTTTTTGCTGGTTGAAGACATATTCACCACCTCTTTGATTTCTGTGCACAGTATCAACAAATACTCTCATTTCAATTATGTCAGTTGTGGTAGAGACACTTCACTTGAATTTCACTTTTGCTTGTAGCATGAATGGGCCGGCTCGTCCTAGGAAGCACCACACTTTCTCAGAAAATTGAAGTTTGAGTAGTAGCTTTACCGCTGCTATGCTTCGTTCGGTGATAGAGGGAGCATCCCCCCTCTCCTCTGGGGATGGAAAAATAAAAGGCCGGTAACGCACTTATGTCACACCTTTGGTGTTGCAGTTGTCCATAGGCTGCGGTGAACACATACCATTAGGCGACCTGCTTGGTCGACTGCCGTCCTATCATTTAAAAAAGTATAGCGATGTAAGTGTCAGAATTTTGTGCTCAACATACATTGCTTTACAGCTTTCCTCAACTTTAAATCCGAGCATTGCTCATTTTTGCATTTTAAAAATGATGTCTTTGTCAGTAGAATTTCCTCAGAATACAATTCCAAAACTAAGAACTGATTCCACTAATCTATCTATCTTCTATATCTATATATATAAAAGGATAAACTGAATGACTGACTGACTGATATATCAACGCACAGCCTAAACCCCTAGGTCTAGAGACTTGAAATGTTGCACATAGGTTCTTTATACAACGTAGGCGAGCACTAAGAAGGGATTTTTCAAAATACAACTCTTAAAGGGTCACCCCCTTTTGGAGGGGTTTGGAGTGAAAATCAACATACACGCGGACGAAGTCGCGGGCAACAGCTAGTATATTATAAGAAAACCTGACTGACTAACTGACTTATATATTAACGCACAGCCTAGCCTACCAAATAAAGTATATCTTTATCTTTCTTTACCTTCTTTATCACAGCCGAAACTACTGTAGGTACCTAGAAACTTAAAATTTGGTACAGGGGTTCCTTGCATGATGGAAGGAATCACTGCGAGATTCCATGACTTTTAGAATTTCAACCCCTAAGGTGGTGAAATAGGGTAGTAAAGTTTAACGCAGACAAAATCGCGGGCAAATAGCTAGTCCACAAAGCTGTTAGTAAGGCGTTAGTATTCAATTCTTTCAATAGTCTAAATAAAGCATATGATAGTCTATCTAATCTTCTACTAAGCTCATCCACGAGTTCCTTCCAGTTTAGTGTCTTTTATCAAGTCAGTTACCAAGTACCATCCATCTAAGCCTCAAGAAGTCCACAGCTGGGCATAGGCCTCCTGCAAGGATTTCCAATATGACCGGTAGGAATCGGCCTGCATCCAGCGCCTTCCTGCGACCTTAATCAGGTCGTCCGACCACCTGGTCGGAATTCACTTTACCATGAATGTTTTGGTTCTATCTCCTTAGCGAGAAGATCGCGTGATGTTCACTTTTAAGAGGTATTTTAAGTGACGGTTTATATGTAGGTAACCTCTGTATGTATCTTTTACAATCGGTTTTTGTGATATTTGTAATTTTTCAAATAAATGAATGAACTAATTTTGTTTAACTATATTTTAATCTTTCATTTATACTTAACATGGTAAACATGTCCTAGCATAGATTTATAATAATCAAAGAGATTTATATTTCATGTCTACCTTACTACTTCCTGATATTATATAATTATACTACTAGTCTATGCAGTAGACGAATTAGGAATATTAGGATCTAAACAATTTTAATAGATTCAAGTGAGACGTTACTGTTGCATTCTTCAGGTTACCTATGATCAGCAGCCACTGCATATTGGTGACAAGTTTTTTGCAATGAAAGATTAAACTAGTAAAAAATTAAAAAAAATTGTTTATTTTTCTAATGGCTGAACTGAAACACTTTTGACTCTTTATCTTAAAAACTTCTCAACCGATTTCGGTGAAACTTGCACTGTTCGCTTAGGTAGACAACAAAGTCATCTCTTTAAATAAAAAAAACCGGCCAAGTGCGTGTCGGGCCACGCGCAGTGTAGGGTTCCGTAGTTGCAAATGACAACTTTGAGTTCACACTGCTCACACTCGCACATCACAGTCACGACACGACCAAAATGAAAATGTATGAAATTTTACATTTTCGAGTACATTTTATAAGTTGGTTGCCTATAACTTTTTAGTTTGTACTTAGTTCTCAGCTCTGATAGTTTTCCTTTCAACTTCAGTATATATACTACTGCTGTAATTTTTTTCACGTATCCATATAAAACCGTTTAGTAGATAGAGGGGGGCACACTTACCTCTAACAAAAATTTTCACTTTAAAACCATATATTTTGGAAACGGATCCCTAAATCGAAAAATCGAAATCTAACAATACCCAACACGATGGGTTTGTACAGAAAAAAAAATATTACTCACACTTTACTTGTATGGGAATTACCCTAAAAAAAAATTTTTTTTCAAGATTTTCATCTACGACTTTTTTGACATGATTAATATACATACCCATACCAAATTTCAGCTTTCTAGTACTTATAGTCTCTGAGTAAAACCGCGGACGGACAGACAGACAGACAGACAGTCAGACAGACAGACATGGCGAAACTATAAGTGTTCCTAGTTTACTACGGAACCCTAAAAATTTCGAATGCCCTCTTTGTAGGGTATGTGAGGAATAAAAGAAGACAAGGACAAACTCTTTTTTATGTATTGTGTAACTGTGACTCCATGGCTGGTAAGCATTCGGACCTTTTCGGATCGGCTTATCCTGATATAAAGGACTACAGGCACTACGCATCTGTTATATCCTGAAGCTCATGCAGTCCTTCTTCGGTAATCACCGGTGGGTGAGTAAGGTATGGTATGGGGTTGGTACAAAATAACCCGAAGGTTAGAAGTGCTTCCTATTTTAATCGGCCCCATTGAACATAAGATTAGATAAGTTGGAAAATACTCAGTTTAACTATAAAGTAATTGCTATCATTCAGCTTATAGTTTTTGAGATATATGTGGACGAACCACACCACAGAATGTGGATTGGATTGGAGTGGATTTCGTGGAAGGCGACTTAGGAAACACAAGCTAAACAAAGCTTAAAAAACATCAAAGACATCTGCAACCCGTGTAGCCAGCGTGGAGAGTGTAGGCCAAATCCACTGACTGCGCTGGCTAATATTTTTGGTTTTGGCAATGCAGAAAGAGTCGTGCTTCTGCAGTGAAGACTAAAAACGACCTGATGATGATGATGTTAGCTGGTATAGACTCACATATACAAATTGTAATTCTGACAGTATTAGGTCGAATAGATAACCTCCTTTTTTGAAGTCGGTTGAAAATAACAACCTACAAAAGAACTGACAGTGTTTTTGTGTGCTTTATTCGATAGTTTTCGATCTAATTTGGTGCTCCAAAAACTACCCTGAGGACCGTTCCTTCCTGCAGGCCTATTTACTAACTTTTGACAACTACGGTGTACATCATTTTCATAGTTACTTCAATATTCATTACGGCTTTGGTATGAATGACTATTTTTATTCAAGATATGAAAACCGTAATGAATGCTAAAGTGACAATCAAATCGTTCTACACCGAGTTAGGAAACCGACCTGCTGTTCTGTGCAAGTTTTTCACTTCTTACTTCACTTCACTTTGAAAGTTTATTTCGGAAGCAAACATTGAGAAGCAATAGTGTCCCTTCAAGATCAATTAATAGTTTACTTGATATGTTCGACAGATTCCTTCACACTCAATCATTCATCTTACCCATACTGTGACTGATAGTACACTACAATATTCACATCTCTTCGGTTGCATCTTCATCCCTAATTTATGGCAGCTCTATTCATCACTTAACAATTGTGAACCTTACGTAGAGGACGCAAGGATAGATTTTCAATGAATATTCACTGGACCGTCTTCGCCTTGTAAGGCTGATATTGGATTCGGTATTTATGACTAGCTTTTACCGTTGACTTCGTCTCCATGGATTGAGGGAGCGTTAGAGTATCTAATACATTATCTAACAAACAGCTAGAGAATATATTTAATAAATTGTTTTACGGCCAAGGATATTCGTATCCTGAAATGAAACAAATGAAGAAAGGCTCGACTTGTCCTCGTCTTTCTTAATTTATTTCACCAGTCTTTTTTTAATCAATGAGATGATGGTGTGATGAATGTCATTTGTTTGTCAGAACTCTTGGCAAAAATTCTTCGCGAATCCACTATCATAGAAGACGCAGCAAGGCGAGTTGGAAACAGCCCGCTGAGGATCTCACTACAGCCGTACCGTGACAGTTTATTTTAGTGATTTTACGCACTCTTTTACAGAGCATTTATTGGTGGGCATTTATAAAACATCAAATCAAACCAATTTCACATTAGAAGTCCAATAGAATCAATTTGCAACAATCAAAAACAGACATCATGTAATCCACTAAAATTCCCACCAAGAACTCCAGTGAATATCACCGTAGACAAAAACAATATAATATAACGTAATAGACTGCCAACCTTATACAAAAATATTGGACCAAATGAAGGTAGGCGAAAATAGACGAATGTATGGCGATGCAGAGTTGCTTTCCACTCGATACTAGATGGTGGTAATCTGGGTTAGCCTAAACTTACCAAAACTAGGGTGTTATTTTAAAATATTATGCCAAAAATATTGTTCTAATTTTATTAACGATATATTTTGTGAATAAAACTTTCATATTCTCATAATATGGTAGATACAATGTTGTATTGTATAGCCACGAGTGGTGCCATCTATGTGAGTCTGTGAGAACAAATCGTACGATTAAGTTGGTACCACATGGCGTAGATAATTTCAAACCATGCAGTACCTGACTGATGTGAATGGAAACTGCATGTTGTAGTCTCTCGGGAATGATGACATTCCCGAGAGACTACAACATGGAGTTCTCCTCATACATACTATCACGTCTTTTACCTTGCGGGGCAGACAGATCCTAGGTAGGCTATAAAACTTAAAGACCACGTTTAGCATATTGGTGGGCTTGTTGGTGGAGAACGTAATAAAAATAGAGATGGGTTGCTAGCCGCATCGCCTATTGGCATGATTCTTTACGCCCATTCCCTCGATCGGCTTTTACGATTTGCCCGGTAAAAGAAGGCTCTAATAGAGCGTATAAAGATATGTTTAGAGTCGGCAACGCTCGAGTGGCAGTGGCACCCGTGGTCTTGCAGGCGCATAGGCTACAGTAACTGCTTTCCATCAGGTGAGCCGTATGCCAGTTTCCTTTCTTAGTTAAAGTAGCAAGTAAAAAGTAACAAGGTAGTGAAAGATTTATTTCATCTGTTCATGTATATTTTGAGAAAGAAATGCAAACACAATTTTTTCCTCTTTTCAATAGAATAAACAATCAATAAGTTTCTAATGGTATCAAAACCTGGTATAAATACACAAGTTTAAATTATACAACCAAAGATAGTTATAACAATTAATAATACAAACCTAATTTATAAACTTACTAGCCGACCCGGCGAACTTCGTACCGCCTAACAGTCAATGAATATCGAGTTTTCATTGTTTTTAAGATGTATTATGCTATTCGTGGCGGTGACAAATCCAACGAATCAATAACCATGAAAATTGGTTCAGCAGATCTCGAGTTATAGGTGTTGTAACAAACCCGTCTTTGTTTTATATATATAGAAGAAGATTTTTCCTGTTCTACATGAAACTTGGAATTTTATCACCGTGCTTTTTATTTGAACTTCAGCACCACCGATGATACTATTCATCATCATCAGGTCTTATTATTGTCTCCACTGCAGGAGCATGACCCTCTCTACTACCAGAGCAATATATCAGCCAGAGCAGACAGAGGATTTGGCCTACACTCTCTACATATAAATAAATATATAAGTTCAATGTCACACAAATTGAGCCAGCCCCACAGTAAGTTGTGAACTTGTGTCGCAGGATACTAACTCGACGATACTATATTTTATAATATACTTATAAGGATAAACATCCAAGACCCAGGTCAATCTGAAAAAGATCGTTTTCCATCATGACCTGACCGGGGATCGAACCCGGGACCCCCGTCACGGGGTCCCGTGTCAGTGGACCCGCAGTGGTAACCACACCAAATTAAGGCTTGCTCCAAGGTAGGCGGCATAGTTAGGCGACGGCACTGCAGAGTGGTTTTCCACTTGACACTAGATGGCGTGAATCGGCGGTATCATCATCAGATCTTTTTTAGTCTCCAATGCAAGAGCACGACCCTCTCTGTACTACCAGAGCCACATATTTGCCAAAGCAGTCAGAGGATATGGCCTACACTCTCCACGCCAGCTAGACAAAATAAGAAATCTTTCGGTTTGTGCGTGATGACGACTTCCCGATACGAGAACCTCCTCACACGACAACTTCCCGACAAGACCACCTCCCGACACAATAACTGCTGATATGACCACTTCATCATCATCATTAGGTCTTACCTGTCCCCACTGCAGGAGCACGACCCTCTCTGACTACCAGAGCTATATATTAGCTAGAGCAGTCAGAGGATTTGGCCTACACTCTCCACGCTGGCCAGACGGGTTGGAGAGGTCTCTTTAATGTTTATAAGCTTTGTTTAGCTTTTGGTCCCTTAATCGCCTTTTGCGACATCCATGGAAAGACTTGGAGTGGTCTCTACTCTGCCGGGAACCACACGGCTGCGGGGACCACTTCCCATACCCTAACTCTATTTACGTCAATCGACGTATGGACTAAAGTGTGACGTGTGACCTACGCCAGATGAATTTGTAATCACGAATACTTTATATTTGAACAATACCAAATATGGTGTTGCAAAACCAGAAACCCGTTGCGCTCGTGTCAAATCTAGTATTTCAATATATACGGTACAGTACCGATTTAGATGTGGGAACAGCTAAGTTTAGTTTTTCTTTTTTACTAGAGCAAAAGTATCATGTGGTGATGGTAGTGTGTGTGTTGTGTAGTAATAGTAGTGCCGTGTGGTTTCCGGCAGAGTAGAATAGGACCTCTCCAAGTCTTCCTGTCGATGTTTTAGATGGCGACTTAGGAAACATAAAAGCTAAACAAAGCTTTAGAAATTTGACGAGCTCCGTGGCGCAGTGGTTACCACGCCAGCCTGCGACACGGGCAAGCTCCACCGGTCCAGAATTCCAAACCATGGTTACGTTAGTACTATTATTAATTCTGTGTCATGGTGGAACCATCTTTATCGTGACCACGCAGTTTCATAGAAACTAGAGTTGCGCTCCAACTATACACAGATGGCGCTACGTGTATATTCAATAGATATGCAATTAATAATAATAAGATCTTTAATAATAAGATCTTTATTTTCCTTCACAAAGGTATTTACAGTGAACTTATTGATAATTTGATGTTTATAAAAAATTAAGAACAGTTATTGCTTAATAATGTTCCCTGCAAAACCTATCTTTGTGAAGGACTGGAGCCTGAAGTAGGTTTTTGGAAAAAACCTGTAACACAAGTCACCAGGACCCTCCCGCCGATAGATTTTAGGGCAGTAGCAATGATGACACGATCACATTCAATGTGTTTGAAGGCTGTTTTGATATAAACTAAGGTACTTATTATGTGTTAAGGATATAAAAACAAATTAATTAAAAGAAATACAATAAACTTTGCAGAAACATCATAGTGAGAATGTTAGGTAGTAAGTAATTTTAGTATGTTTGCGAAATAATGGCCCTAGTAGCATTTTCCGTTGGCTTCCATATGCCAACAGTTGGGAACGTATTGGCAGATGGTTAGTAACCTCAACTTCAACTTAAAATAGGCCCACTGTCATAAAGATACACTACTTACCCAACGGGTAACCAACAACGGGCCTACTACTACTATTGCTACTGTTGGGTGATTTTTGTAGGGATTAAGTTATTTAACAACATCGGGCCAACTAATAAAATCTTTCATTGGGCCTGTTAGTGCTACTCCTACAGTTGGCTTATTATTGTAGGGATTTAAGTTATGGTTGTAACATCGGGCCAACTAATTAAATCCTTCATGGGGCCTGTTAGTGCTATTCCTACCGTTGGGTGATTTTTGTAGGGACAACTAATATAATACTAACGTAATATTGCGTTTGTATAGTACACTGAATAAAAAAAAACTGCGAGTGAGTAATGTACTTTGTAGTACCTTTTGCCTACCTACATTAAATATCATCTTGAGTCTGTCCAACGAAAGCTAGTTTTATCATCATCATCATTATCATCATCATCAGGTCTTTTATAATTTCCAGTGCTGGAGCACAATTCTCTTTGTAATACCATTTTAGCCAGAGCAGTCAGAAGATTTGGCTTTTACTCTCCACGCTGGTCAGATGGGTTGGAGTCTCTTTAATATTTATATTTATAAGCTTGTGTTTCCTAAGTTGCCTTTTACTATATCCACGGAAAAACTTGTAGTGGCCCTACTCTTCTTTGGCAGGCAGGAACTACCCGGCAAAACTGGTTTAAAAGTAGTTTTTTTGTATAATAATGTATAATTATTTATTTAGTCAATAGATGGCGTAAGGCGTATGTTAGAACGCGCTATTAACATTTGTTTACTTTTGGCTATATACTTTGAGTCAAAATTTTAACCCAAGTTACAGTGTACTGATTCGGCGTGGAAGAACGCTAGTCAGGGATGAACTGCACTTCAATTGGTGATTGGTACTTGAGGTAGACCAGTCACATCCTGGATATGGTAGGGTCACTGTTAAAATTGCGCAAAGAGGTCCCATATTTTTTCAGCAGCCAATGGCCCTTCAGTGTCCAACCAACTTATTGCAACTGGCCCGACGAAATGCCAACGATGGTAGGTACGTTGGCCCTATTACAAGTTGGGCCATCTTATTCAAATCCACGTTGGCCATTAGTTTTGGGCCCAACCCGAAAACTGCGCGCCAATTGTATGCATTTGCCAACTAACCAGAGGTATGTGGCCCAAGCAAATGCCAACAATAAATGCTACTAGGGGGAAGTATGTAAGGAAGAGTGTAACTGTGTGTATTGGGTGTGTGTGTGGGTGTGTTACTTTGTGTATATGATATGTTGATTACTCTTGGGAGAATAAGAAAGTAAGCATCATTTTTTCAAGATTATAGAAGAGTAAAGTAGGGGATTGTGGAAAAGGTACTTAAGGAACAATAATATCAATATATGTATCTAAAAGACAGGCAAACCTGACTGGGTCACTGACATATGACATGATGAGGGGATGTAATTACAATAACTATAACCTTCTTTCATTTATCAATAGCCATCTAGTAGCTCTCGCATAGAGAAAATACATACATACATACATATAAACCCGTCTGACCTCGCGGGGTAAACAGAGTCCAAGTTCATACAACACAAAAGCCACGTTAAACGTGTAAATGAGCGTAAAGGTGGAAACCGAAATCAAAATATTGATAGTTGCTAGTCACATCGCCTATTGATGTGATTCCTCAATTTCGCCCAATCCCTTGACCGGCTATCACGGTCTGCGCGGGAAGAAAAGCTGATATTTTCTGTCTCTTTTTTTATTTTCTCCTAAACCAGCATGAAAGAGATACAGGAAATGTCCTCAGTAGATACTAACTTCACAAAATTATCATATCCCAGCCCAATCCCAACTAATACTATAAATGCGAAAGTGAGTTTGCTTGTTTGTTTCGCTTTCACGCCCTATCGACTGAACTGATTGTCATAAAATTTTTCATACACATAGGTTAGGGTTCTGAGAAGGACATAGGTCATATATCACGCGGGCGAAGCCGCGGGCAACTGTTAGTACTTATAATGTAGGAAGTGTTTGAACTTGAATTTCCTCTTTTATATAAATCAATTGAGAACGTTTAATAGAGTCAAACGAACTCAATTGATGATTGCCTTCTGACGTCCTTGCCTGATGGAAAGCAACGATCTAGGGTGGTACACAAAAAAAATTATTCACAGATGCCTTGAAAATCATTAATTTATACGAGTCGAGAAATTCTTTTTTTAGCGTTTCGCATAAAACAGGAGGAGGCGAATCGAGAAATGCGATGACCACGAATATATTCTACGTATAGATGGACGAAATATCAAACTGTATAAGAAATGCAAATTTCCAACTGAGAGGCCTATGTTCAGCAGTGGACTTCTTGCGGCTGAAATGATGATGATTAGAAACGCACATTGGCAACCCCCGTGGCTGCTCATGTATGCTGACGATATCGTACTGGCGGATGCTGACAAGGGGAGATTGGTGCGACGCGCGAATGCGTGGAAGAAGCCGCTTAAGAACGGTGGTCTGAAAGTAAATACTACATGTGTCCGCAGACATTAATACCGACATCAAAGCCCACATAACGACATCGTGGACAAAACGGCATGAGGTGACCAGTGTGTGTCTCTCAGTGTGACCTCTGTCCTCCATATCCTCTATCCATCATTAGACCTGTCCTTTTATATAGAAGTGAAGAGTGGCCTGTACTTGAGCGGCACAAGTGGGATCTGCGAGCCACGGAGATGAATATGCTGCGCTGGATATGTGGATTTTCACGAATTCGCGGCAGCTTAAATGTCCGCCATATAGCAGACAAACTGCAGGAAAGCCGCCTACGCTGGTACAGCGGCCACGTCTTGCGTAAACCGGTAAATTACATAGGAAACAAATGTCTGGCTATGGCACTTCGGCCTGGCCCTGGCAGAAGGGGAAAACCCAAGAAGTGCTAGGTTGATGTTGTTCAGGATGATATGCGTACCAATGGACTCTCAACTAAGGATGCCGAAGACCGTGCGAAGTGGAGAAGTAAAAACCAGGAGAGCGGTCTCTGGGATCCGAAGCGTTCCAGCTGAGCATGCAACAGGGAACACGCTCAGGCTAAAGAGATAGTGAGATACCCAATATGCATCGAATCACTGTACACGCTGTGTATTCCGATGGTGAAAAGGTACAGAGGAAATTAAGCTTTGCAATTCCTGTGCACGCTCTCTACTATGCTAAATGATACGGGATGTAAGGTGAGTAAACACACCGCTATCCCTCAAATCAGCCAATCAAAATAAACAACTTTTTATATTGGACCATAGCTAAGAACTCAAAAATAAATAATCAACATACAAATTACCCGGCTAACAGGACACTTTTGTAAGGGAATGACAAAAATCGAGGTCGCAGCATTTGTCAATGAGAATCGTAGTTCATTTTGATGGGTTGAGTACCGTTTAAAGCCTTATTGATGATAAATTTTATGCCTTCTCCACACAATCGCTGATGATCGGCTGTCATCACGACGATTTACTGACGCTGTTTAACTCACAAAAGCTCTTGAAAGTTTTCTATCCAACGCAGCAATGTACATTGAATCGTCACGATGACAGCCAATCATCATCGATTGTGTAGAGGAGGCATCGCTCGCAGTAAACGTAATACACAAGGAAAAACTGACCTGAGCCAAGAAAGAATCTGTAAGCACGGCCTTGATCAATGACATGACGCGTGACCTTGGCAACACGAGCCAATCAGGAAACGTATCGCTATGCGCCGAATAAAAAATCGTGTTCATTGCATTCCGTCCGTTGTAGGATAGGCCACGCCTACCGAGGGAAAAATTCTTGAGGCCTGTCTAAAAGTGTGTCCGACCATAACTTTTCAAATAGAAAACAATTGCGATAAACGCATCTTGTTTTTCTTTCCGACTATGGAGAAGCCATAAGGATTATGATTTTGGTCGCTACTTATTTTGAAACTACTGATTTTGATTAACATGATTGAACTCTTTGTAAACAAAGATAGTTAATTTCAGTTATACTTTTGATTAACATGATTGAACTCTTTGTAAACAAAGAAAGATAGTGAATTTCAGTTATACTTATTAGAGTAATTGATATTAATGAGATAAGAGAGACAAGATTTTCATACTTATATAAATGGACTTGCCAAACCAATCTTAAGTTTACTTTCATACATCATCAAAGGAATTTGCTTATCTATATCAAATAAAAGTTTTTCTTACATTCTTTTAGTAATAACATTTAAAAATATTTTAAATACCTATAATCTCAACATCTGTCCCGTGTTTATTGCACGCGGCAGAGCCGGTAGCTACAGGCGCAAGCAACAAGCTGTGAGCGGCGAGTGGCAAAACTGGTGAATGGCATACAATAACCAACCCTAAAATCATATACAATTTTCAACATCAATCCTCGTAATATTAATGCTCGAGATTTAAAACGGGTGTTGCAAGGTCAACAGTAATTGTTTTTTCATAGTGTACTAGATATTTTTTTCATGTAAAGCAAAACATATTTACAAAAAGTTAAAAAGAAATCCTGAAAACAATGTTATATATGTAACATATATGAGATATCGTACCTTCTGCAACAAGGTTCTTAAATCTGTTAAGCGAAACTATGAAAGGCATTTACTCAGGAAAGCAAGCAGCAACTCCTAATCTTTATGGAGCGCCATTAGAGACGTGACCAACGCAACTAAATGTCCCTCATCGGCTAACGATTTACTATCATGCAAACCTACTCCCCAAAGCTCTCTCGATCACGTAAACTCACACTTTGTAAATGCTGGTGAAAACCTGGCCAAAAACATACAACAATCATCCACCGCACATAGCCGCTCACCCTCTTACACCCTCGATAAAGTGAATTCCTTTGCTCTTCTTTCCGCCACGGATGAGGAGATTGAGGGAATCATAAATTCCTTAAAAGAGAACTGTGCGATGGGCTGGGACAATATTTCTACAACTCTGATAAAAAGGCACAAAAAATTGCTAATCCCTCCAATTTCACACATTTGCAATATCGCAATGTCATCAGGTATCTTCCCATCCGCCTTTAAAAAGGCATTGATACACCCAATTTACAAGAGTGGGGACAAAAACCTTCCCAACAACTACCGCCCAATCTCAGTTTTGACGGCACTCTCCAAAATCTTAGAACGCCTCATTAACACTCGTCTTGTGTCATTTCTCGAAAAACACACGATCCTATTCTCTAACCAGCATGGTTTTCGTTCAAAAAAATCGACAAACAGCGCCATCCACGAACTTACGGATCACATAATAAAGAATCTGGATGCGGGTATTAAGTGCCTGGGTATATTTTTAGATCTCGAGAAGGCCTTTGATACAGTCTCTACAAAAATCTTACTAAACAAACTTGAATCTATAGGTATCAGAGGCAATCAGTTGAATCTTTTTCAAAGCTTTTTAATGGACCGGACGCAGTTGGTTGTGGTAAATAATCAGTCGAGTACAGAACTGCCCATCCATTACGGGGTACCCCAGGGAAGTATCCTCGGCCCTACCCTTTTCCTGATCTACTTAAACGATCTCTTTACTCTCAGTATTCCTCAGTGTAAGATTATATCCTATGCAGATGATACCGCCTTACTCTTTTCTGCGAAATCATGGGAGGAAACGTACCGACACGCACAAAA
Source organism: Rhodophaea formosa (assembly GCA_963082605.1). Lineage (NCBI taxonomy): Eukaryota > Metazoa > Arthropoda > Insecta > Lepidoptera > Pyralidae > Rhodophaea > Rhodophaea formosa. The sequence continues at coordinate 20,376,105 of OY720205.1, read as the reverse complement.
TGGACTTGATATTGTATCCAGCTGGCTTCGTCAAAATTTCCTGACGCTGAATGTACGTGAAACTCAACTTGTGAACTTTTCTATCTACAACTTAGTTGAACAGAATACAAAAATTTCAAAACTATCTGTAATAGCTCACTGTCACTCAACTTCAACCACCGCACCTTGCTCTTGTCCGGCCCTTTCATCTTCTGATGAAGTGAAGTACCTAGGAGTAATGCTCGATAAAAATCTTAATTTCAAAGAGCACATCAACCTTACCGCGAGTAGAGTCCGCAAGCTCATGTACATCTTCAAACGACTTAGACATGTAGCCGAACCTAATGTCGTAAAAATGGCTTATCTTGCTCTAGGTGTCTCAATATGGGGTGGTGCAAGTAAAACTATTCTACTTCGCCTAGAAAGAGCCCAGAGGGCACTCCTTAAGGTGTGTACTTTTAAGCCCTTCCTCTTTCCCACACGTGACCTGTATCAATACTGTGAACTCCTCTCCGTCCGCCAACTTTATATTTCGAACACTGCACTTCAACAACATATAATCGACCCCTACAGCTTAAATGCAGTTAAACGCAACCGTCTTGTGGCAACCTCTAACACCTTTAATACCGGATTCTCCCATCGCTTTTTTTGCTTTGCAGGGCCTTTTTTGTATAATAAACTGCACTCTAAGTTAAACATTGTCCACCTTACAAAACGTTCATGTAAATTGCTAATATTTAATTATCTTATAACACTTGATTATAACGATACAGAGTATTTTATACAACCTCTTAAATAATTGTCAGTTCTTGCTTTAAATATTATTATATATAAAACTGTTTTATAATATAAGGTTAGGTAAGGTTTATTTCTTTTATAATTTTAAGTTCCACATTTTCACCACGGGTTAATTGCCAATGAAATGTGTCCGTCCGGTGGCGGAGAGCCCTGGAGTACTGTATACAGGCCCTGCCTTCTACAGACTCCAGTCTCCTCCAATCTGTATTTTAAGTACATATCATTATAAACTTTGTAACTTGTTATGTATGTATTAGATTTGTTGGAGATAATAATAAACTACTTTTTTTTTTTACTTGTTTGTTTGTTGTTATCCGGCGTATAATACTAAAATGTCGTCAATTACTATTAGATTGAATACATACATATTATCACGTCTTTATCTCTTGTGGGGTAAGCAGAGCCCAAGGTCATAAAACCCAAAGGCCACGGTTAACGTGCTAGTGGATGTTGAGGAGAAAAGCAGAATCAAAATAGTGATAGGTTGCAAGCCGCATCGCCTATAACGTGATTCTTTAGATATTTGCTCTATCCCTTGACCGGCTTTTACCATCTGCGCGGGAGGAAAAATAGCTGCTTTATTAAGTGTGTAAAGCTAGCTGACGAAAGACGGAAACTTTTCGTACTTTATGTTTACGCAAGTCCGTGAAAGTTTAGTAAAGCGAGTTTTTCGTGAACCTTCCAATGTTTTTAAATCAGTGGTCAGAAACGCTGGCGCCTAACCCGCATACCAACCTTTCTACGCCGAACTTGATTCAGTGTAATCTATCGAAAAAATGTACATATGTGTGTGCAAATTGCAATATGGATGCGTTTGTGTTGACGATTGTGATGCTTCGAGATGACGCATCATCACTATTTTATAAAAGCAAGGTGAGTTCAACAAACGTATTTATTAGTGAAAAGAGATTTGAGTAGGCAACGTGTTTGATATCAGTGAAGTAAATAATAGCTAAAATTATTGAAGATGGAAGAAATAGACACCTCTTTTTTCGATCTAAACGAGGGCAATGCAAGGTACTTTTTTAATTACCTATTTATAACTACTATAAATATATTATGTACGCTGCACTTCAAGCTCAAAGCTATTTCTTAGTATCTCTATTATATTTTAATTATATCTGCATTATTTGTTATTTTTATTTTTACTTACACGGTTAAATTTTAATCGTTCTAAATATGAACAACTTACGGGACTCATCCTCAAGAAATTTTTGACTTTCCCATACAACTAACCGGGCGTCTGAACATTATCAGTTGTCCATGGGCAGCGGAGATCAGTTACCATCAAGTGACCCGCTTGCGCGTATGCCATAGTTGTTCATATAGACAAGCTAAATCACCCTTTTAAGGATTCAAAACGATCAATATTTTACCTACCCGGTTTTACCATACCATTGTTTTATAACTTTGTAAAACTGTTTTCCTCTTCCGAGTCTGCTTTTCTTCTTTTAGATATCGGTCAACCACAAAGTATCTAATTATCACAAAAAAAATATAGTTATTGCATGTCAAGCGACCCCGGTCGCAGCCTCTACTTGGATGAGCGACTGCAAGTGGTATACAAATATCTCGAATTCCTCCGAGCTATGGAAGGAATTGATGTCTTTAAAAAATCTGACAACAGTATTGGCTTTATATACACGAGAAACAAACAAACATCACGAGTATAAGTAAAAAAATATATTCATCATTACATCATAATTATCTCAGCCTTGAGAAATTCATTGCTGGACATTGGCCTCTCTGAGGATCCAATAAGACCGGTTGAATGTGGCCTATATCAAGTTTTTTTCTATTTTCGGGGCGTGGTAACCATACAAGAACCTTTCTGTCCCACCCTCCATCGGTTCTTCGCGCTATATGCCGCCCACTGCCACTTCAGACAGCTAATCCGCTTAGCTATGTCGGTTGCCTACGTTTTTCTGCAAATCTCCTCATTTCTACGAAACTCTGAACATAACCCTATCCATAGCTCAATGAGCGACCTGGAGCTTTCTTATGAAACTCAAATCTCATAGCTAGGGGCTACGTTCCGGACCCATAACTCATCACTGGTAATTGAAAACATTGATTTAAGACTTTCGTCGAGATATTTTGGACGAGAAGACACTGCAGAGCTTCCTAAACCCTGCCCAGTCGGATTCGTCAAAAGACCTCGTCTTCGATTAACTTCCAACCTGGATCAATTGACCCAGGTAGACAGGTGGTTGACTTCAAGGATGGATTTCCCAATAGAAACCATTGAAGGCACAACATGGACATTCGACATTATTTTCGTCTGTTCCATGTTCAATTTAAGGCCCACTTGTTGGGAAACTTCATTGAGGTCATTGAGCAAAGTACTCAAGTTCTCCAGCGATTTCGCCATGACAACGATGTCATCAGCGAATCGAAGGTGAGTGATATACTCGCCGTTGATGTTGATTGTAAGTCCATCCCATTCCAGGAGCTAGAAGACGTTGCACATTCCATTGCAGCGGTGAACAGATTCGGAGATATCACGCCTCCCTATCTCACGCCTCCTTGCAAGAGAATATCCTTTGTATTCTGCTCCTGTACTCGAACTGACACGCCACCAGCGTTGCTTTATAAGCTTTTTCGCACTTCGATATAACGATGTTTAATGAGCAATAGCATCGCTGTAGAGACCGAAACACGGCCCAGGCAATAAAATCAAAAGATTTCTCAAAGTCCATACACGCCAAGAATAATAACCATTTATCCTCTTTGGTCTTCTGCATAATCTGCCGCAGTGTATGAATCTCGTCTAATGGTACTATAAACTTTTCAGAAGCTATGTTGGTCGGGAGGCTGAAAGGCATAGAGTTTGTTAGTAAGACAGTTCAGCGAGCAAGACGGAATTAAAGAGCTTCTGAAGGAGTTTCAGTACCGGCGTTCCACCTTTCAGAAACTCTGCTGTAATTCTGTCCTCGCCTGGCGCCTTGTTGTTTTTGAGCTGTTTGAGGGCAATCGTTATCTCGTACAGGCGATGTTCGGGATATCATTAGTATAGTATCGGGTTAACATGGATCAAGATGACAATCGGTTTGGCTTCTGAGTTATTAAGCTGTCTCCCTCGATCTCTCCCAGCACCTCGGCCTTTGTCAACTTTAGGCTGCCGTCATTCGTCTTCAGCTTTGTTAAATGGCTCTGCCCAATAGACACTACTCTTGCAAACACTTTAGAGCCTATGTTTTGGGGGTTTCCTTAATATGCTCGGTATTAAACGAGCAAATGTCATGCCGCATGGATGCATGTCAGCATCTTCGGAGGTCCGCAGTCTGCAGCGGCGTGGGGCCACCAAGTATAAAGTCTGTGACGATATTTTTGCGGTCTGTGTTTAGGCAATGCCTGAAAATCTTCGATTCTATCGCCTAGACAGTCTTAGCTAACCCATTGTTGAACTCGTCCACTAAAACGCACTCGAGGAGCCGTGTGGTTCCCGACAGAGTAGCATAGGGCCTGTCCAAGTCTCTCCGTGGATATCGTAGATGGGGACATAGGAAATACAAGCTAAACAAAGCTTAGTTACATATTTCAAAGAGACCTCTCCTATCCGCCAGCGTGCGTACGTAAAGTGTAGGCCAAATTCTTTGACTGCTCCAGCTCATATGGCTCTGATAGTTGAGGGAGGGTGTTCCTGCAGAGGAGATTAAATCAGACCTGATGAAAAAGTCGTTAACAACATAGTTACATAAAACTCTTCATGCTGAGATAATTTTACAATAATAATTCATCATCCATTAATAGACGGAATGGCTTAAAAAAATGGGTAGAAAAAATCAGGTTCTCGAGAAAACCCTGAACTGCTAGATCAAAATACCGGTTGTAAGTTTTGATTTTTCTCAAAAATACAGGAGATGAAAAGCAAAAAAGAAAGTACTTACTGTTGTGAACGCATACCAAGTTCTACTTCCGTAATATCAAAATGCTAGTTGTTCGTGTTTTGGTTTCTCTCCAAAACACATTCGTTGAAAAGCAAAAAAAAACCAAGTATTGATAAACGCACACTAAGATGTTTTTCCTTAAACCGATGTAAGACACATTTGCTGTGCCAAAGTCATATATCGTGGGAATTTGACAAGCTTGACTATTTTTGGTGAGACAGCTGAACGTGTCTTTTCTCTCATGTTTGAATTGCTTGAGATATTTGGTGCCACTTCGCTTAGAAAGATAGAAAGCTAAGTTATCTGCAGGTAACATAGGCTATAAGATACGCGGACGAAGTCGCGGAAAAAGTGCACGTGATAAATCAATAAAATACCACTTTAAAATATAAGAATACAAAGTTTCTATTATCTATATGTGTAGCCGGATAAGCGAGCGACGCATTTCATGTTAATTTTTGTTACCTGACCACATGACAGACAGAAAAGAACAACTTGTAATACCTAACACTTTTATTTTTGAATGGGAAACCTGTTTGGGTTGAATGACCGCTCTGTTGATGTGTGATATAATATACGATCTCATATTTAGACATGGATCTAAGAATAATCAGGATATGCCCTTGGAAAATGTAACAGTGACGCACATAAAAATCCCTACACTCGTGTCGCGACACTAGCGCACGCACACATCGGCACAAAAATCCCTACACTTTTCCCCGGTCGAAATGTCAAATTTCCCAAATGTCAAATACATGCTGCACACATGTGACTTGATGTGACGTAAGTTATGCTTCACTTTTGATGTGTCTAATGCCGGGTCCATATTATTCCTAGGTCCATGTATTTAGACGACGACTCATTCAAACTTCAATGTTGATCTTTGCTAATATTATAAAGCGGAAAAACTTTATCGTTTGTTTGCATTGAATAATCTACGAAACTAATAGACCGATTTTCAAAATTCTTTCACCTACTGAGAGGTAATTTATCTACAGTTGACATAGGCTATGATTTACGCGATAGCAGCTTAAGGAGTACGAGCATCATATGACGTTTGTTAATACGTTTGCCATAACCGAAAAATAATTTGATTGCCTTGTCCGTAAAATACGATCCGAGTTTTAATGTCAAAAGGACCAATAATAATAATACCAAATTTATTACTTATTATACATTATATATTATTTTATTTATTAAACATTACAGTAGCATTGATATTGGAAAGCAAGAAGAACGGGCAAATGGGCACCGTATCGTCAGAAAACATGAGCACTACGATATGACCAAGGACAAAATTTTGATAATTTTCAACCACGAGGAATTCAGAAACGCAAGAGAATTCGGGTAAGTATCAAAATAAAGCCCAAGTCGGCCCAAGAAAACTTTGCAAACCATGACATTGAAATTTGGCATTTTTATCAAAGTCTTTTTAAGTCACCACTGCAGGAGCATCACTTTCTCTGTACTACCAGAGCATGCACACTCAGTCCACATATATATAAGTAGTTTATAAGGTCTAACTAAAATTGTGAGGAGGTCGCTTGGAGAAAATTCGCTGTGCAGTTTGTTGCCGCTTCTTCTGCACTCCGCTTTGGAAGCGGCCTAAACTTAGCCATAAGTAATTATTAACGTCATAAAAAAAATTTGTTTTATAAATTGTAAACACTAATATATCAATTAATAAGTGTTCAAAGAAACCTATATTAAATAAACGATTGAATCTTGATTCAGTCAGAGAAAGCCATTTATCGAACTTAAACTTCTTGTTTCTTAAATTTCACTTAGAAAATCCTCATTGGGATTGTTTTTCGTTCGAGCTTTTTAAATAAGTTCCAGATGTGTAATGGATACTCGGTCTTACTCACGTTTTATTTCGTCAGATTACCATAATACGTCAGTTTGTTACGAATCATTGAAGCAGTGCTTTGAGGGAAACGTAACCGTCGTGTCGCTACCCCTAACACTTGACCTGATTATGGTCTTCGGAACAGACCAAACTAGTCGGCGAATCCGACGAAATTAAGCGTTAGTAAAGACGGATTTCCATAATTAATAAGTTTGAAGATAATTATTCTCCGTTGAATCTTTTTGGACCTCAATAATTTTTTTTAAACAGTAACGGACCCCACATTTTATATATCCTATAATAGCACGAATTTTAACTTCTGAGGCTTGGATCTAATAGAACTCGCTTAGCTTCTACACATTATGATTCTTGAAGCGCGGAGATGTTTTAACAAGGAACATAAAGTTGGACCCACGTTGGCTATTCGAGACAAATTTGTTACCGGCTTTGTTCAAATTGATAATATCGACATATTTCAAACGCGAGTTCATTCTCAGATCCAATAATTCAAACTAATGTTACAGTTCTATATCACTAGGTGTACACTTTTATTTCAGGATTGAGAAGCCCAAGACTAGATATGGAACGAAATTTGATGTTGACATCTTGGAAGAAACATTCAAATCCTTGGACTTCAATGTTAAGATTTACCACGATTTGGCTCATAAGCAGATCATAAAAACTGTTGAAAAATGTATGTATAGAGAAAACTCAACATATTGACTCCATTTAATCCTTTTATTTTTATTTTAATGTAGTTTGGCCAATTAACATTAAAAATATGAATTAATCTTTACTTCAAATCACGACTTTCCAGTTCCCTTATCAATGTTGGTCTGCCTTACTTACTTTTATACATCTTTTTGTACGTCTTTCCTGTTACATGCACTTGCACCTACTTTTCTTCACCATTAGGAAGTTTCAAGGGATCACTACCCTTTGTGGTAGAGGAAATGACAGCTGACATTAGTCAATGTCAGCTATCTTCTCCTCTACCTCTCAACTTCTCGAGCAAGTTGATTCCAATAAACACGAGCAAGTTAATTCTGCACCTCTCTTGAATGGTACTTGACCGACCATAAGATGTTTCTATTTTGAAAGGTGTCAATCGGCCAGTGAGGGTTTAGTTAACTAAACGCGACTGAGAACTTATGAAATTACACATGCGTTAGCACTACCCCAACTCTATATACTGGAAGGAGAAGAATTAATGGGACTTGATGACTTGATGCTCTGTGAAGTTCTTAAAAAATTCTATCATGGTAGAAACAGATTGCTGCATTCTCACATTTGTGATTATCGAAGATTGCTCCAAGTACCTGTAGCAAAAATAGGGGCTGTGGGTACATTTTCGATTAATTGTTCAATGTTTGCGCTAGATATTATCTCTGCGATAGCACTGGTAGCTATTTATTTGCTGGGTATAGAGAACTAGTAATTAACAGAAGTAGATATAGTTTGTAACTGAAGTACATCAAGACTATCTTTTGAGTTGTTCGAAGAAAATGTATATCTTTTGTTCAGTTTGGTTTTTTGAAAAAATTTTCAAAATTATCTCAGCCAAGCAAGACGTCATTTACGAGACAAAGCTCACCCCTAAGGATTTCCAATACGACCAGTAGGCTTCCTACGCTGGTTGCACAAGCCGCTTCGGCTTGTGCATGTGCAACCAGCGTAGGAATCCTACCGCCTCGACCAGGTGCTAAGTGGGCATCCAACACTGCGCTTGCGGGTACATGGTCGCCATTCAAGAACCTTTCTGCCCCATCAGCCATAGGTTCTTCGCGCTATATTTAAAAAATAAAAAATATTTAAAAATATAATCTTTTTCGCGCCATTTTCGAAACATATAAAAATATAATTAGAGATAATCTCAATAATTTGTGATATTATACAGTGTTGGGTTGAGTTTTTTTGTTAATTAAGGTCTTAGATTAATAATTGGTCTCCGCCAATTATTAATCTAAGATTAAGGTATTTATTTACGTGTTTCTTTGATATATTTCAGTGGTCAATCAAGACCATAACAATACGTCTTGTGTCGCCATCGCCATACTGACTCATGGGGTATGCAATGGATACTTGTTTGCCAAAGACAAACCATATCGTCTCGACGAAATAACCAAATTACTGCAACACCAAAAACTTGTGTTGATACCCAAGCTTCTGTTTCTTCAGGTTAGTAATAATAATAATTGTATTCAATACAATCATCTTTATTATATTAATAAGTGTTAGCAATAACAATTTATGGTGATACTAGATGTTTCAATATATTTATAGACTCTAAATTGTAAGTCTTAAATAAAAATTAATATTTACAGGCTTGCAGAGGAGACCTCCTTGACGAAGGTCATCAGGTAGAAGTGGATGGTCTACCTAGAAATCTGGAGCATCTTCCAACTCACACTGACTTCCTTATACTCCGTTCATCCTTTGAAGGTATGTATGTACAAGACTACTGGAACTATACTACTTAAGCAAGCATGCTTTGAAATTAGATAATGATACCCTTACTTTGATCCCAGATTAGGGTTCTTGAAGAAACTTTTATATCTGACTGGGTAGGCATGACGGTAGCTGTGTTCCAGGACTTCGTCTGCGTTATTTCAGTTTTTACTACGCAGTCAATCTGGGTCTCCTGGATTTCGGATCCCGAATCATTTCAATTGAGAATGCAACGAGAAATAATGAATGAATAAACGCTTTATTGCACTAACACTTAACAGTAAACAATACACGAAATAAATACAAACAAAGGAACTAGGTAATTAGTACAAAAAGCGCGGGCTTATCGCATAACGCAATCTCTTCCAGCCAACCTTTGGATAGAAGATATTGAAATAGAGACAATATCTATCCGAGCCCTCGGGTCGATCCAGGGCTCCGGAATCATCAATCCGGGCCTTCGTCGACCCGGACTCAAGGTGCCGAACCATCTCACCGTCTAGTGTTTGCAGGGCTTGCCCAATAATGACGATAATTTCTAGAGACATTTTTGATAACTTTGGTTAGATTGATGCAATTTTTTTACGTTTCCCTTAATTTGTTTGGAAATAAAATAAAGCGTCATGTTAATTGCTGATGATATAGCTGAATGTTTGTGAGTTTTTGTGAAATCAGTCCAGTAGTTTTTTTTTTTATTTCATACATCCATGAGCTAACACAATTCTGTCCTCTTCAGTATATTATTCTAGAAGTGTAGATGAATACTAGTGATACTCATATCAAAACTGAGTTTCTTGCTGTCTACATTACAAAGCGTCTTCGTTCTATGCTACTAGCCTGTTCATTATGTTTATTTCAAATACCTTATGTAACTATTCATTTAAAAATTGTCATAGAATTAATAATCTCCTTTAGTAAGATTCAATTTTGCAGGTTACGCCTCCTTCAGGGATAGGACAAAAGGCTCCTGGATGATCCAAAACCTTTGCGCCGTCATCAAGGAGTACCATTCCACAATGGATATCCTACAACTGATCACCATAGTGAACATGCGTGTGGCGTGTAACACAGCGTACAACATCGTTCCATGGTTGAATGAGAAGAAGCAATCTTTGGAAACGACCTTTTCGTTGACAAAGTTCTTGAAGTTGTAAAAGATATTTTTATGATACTAAATATGGATGATCACAAAAAATGCTAAGAAATACTTTTGAGTCTGGAAGAGAGATATTTAAAAAAATCAGACTAAATTTTTTTTTGCTTCGCAAAAAAAAACAAATATTACTTAGATATAGAGCATATAAGTTCAGTAGTCGATAGGTTCATCAAAATTTTAGGTTTCCGTAGTAAACTAGGAAAGTATCCCTATGTCTGTATGTCTGTCTGTCTCTCTGTCCGTCTGTCTGCCGTTTTATTTTTAGATGATTTTGGTCGTTAAACTGTAAGGTGCGAGTGGGAACAGTGTGAACTCAAAGTTCTCATTCGCAACCACGGAACCCTACACTGCGCGTGGCCTGACACGCACTTGGCCGGTTTTTGTAGAAATCACAAGATTTCAGGCCCATATTTCAAATCAATCGTAAGTTTTCAATAAGAAGTAAAGGAGTAATATAAGTCCAATATATTTCATTAAAAATCTATCTGACGGACATTACAAAAACATTGTCATCGTCCACATTCATATCAACAGTAACAATATTTATATTATTATTTAATACTATTTATTTTGATTGTAACACGAATACCAAATTTTGATGCATTTAAGTTTGTATTATAAGAATGACAAATATGATTCCGCCACACGAAATATTTTTCCTATTTATTATTATCTTGCCATTTAAGTAAGTATGTATGAAATATCTTAAAATGTATGACGTGATTGTTAGTTAAGAGCAAAGTCAAGACAAATTAGTTGATATAAATTAATTCTACTTGGTTTCATAATATTCTATCAGAGTGTCCTATAATTATTTCTTATTTAAGTTTTCAATAAATAATTTATTTGCATGAGTAAAACATAGTTTAGATATTTATAAAATTACAAGCTGACGTCCGCGACTCCGCCCGCGTGATACATAGCTTATGTCCTTCTCAGTAACATAACCTACATGCATAAAATTTTTTATGATGATCGGTTCAGTAGATCCGGCGTGAAAGCATAACAAACAAGCAAACAAACAAACTCACTTTCGCATTCATAATATTAGTTAGGAAGTTAGAATTTTTTCCAGAATTCGCAAATTATTTAAAGCACACATTACAATTTAAATACATTATTTTATTTAATTAAATAATCAGAGAATATTTAAAACTTAAAAAAATATATTTGTTTCCGGCTGTCATCTTTCTTGGCAATAGTTAAACTGTGACAGTTGCATCTACGCAGCTTGAAAAATTTTAAACTAGTGTTGGCCACTAGCATACCTACATGAAAAACAAACATAACAACATTTAAAAATTGTATATATGTCAAAGGATAGTTTAAAAATTCATTAACACAATCAAAACACCTTTAATTCAAACTATTTTGATTCAAGGCTAGTTCGAGGTAGGCTAGGTAGTCATTTAAAGCCCTTCAGGCGAGTAGGTGACCAAAACTGTTGATAAGAGTTTCTTTCGGCGTTTCTTCTCTGCAGTGGTCGGTTTCGAAACGCTAGTAGTCTGTAGCTTTTGAACAATTAATAAATATATGTTATCTAATAAGATAATTTTAAATATGATATGACGTGAAAAAGTGCCTGCAAAGGCCTATTTTCTGAATAAACGTTTTGATTTTGATTATGGTATATCCAAAAATTTTGATTATTCTGCCTATGTGTTAGTGTTAGTTATGTTTTAATTACTATTATTGTACTATTTTATGATAAAGGGATACATGAACTATCGGGGCTCAGTGTAGTTTTATATGCCCTCATTTAAAATAACTTATTTAAAAAAAAAAACGTAAATTTCATTCAATATTTTTTTGTTTAGGTCCTAGATAACTTTTTGAACTATTTTATGAACTACAACAACAAAGCGGAAACTGAAAAAATTGACGTCATTTGGAGAAAATTTAAAATTTAAGTTTATGAATGAAACTTTATTGAATCGCAGAAATACCGGAATTCGTTAAAATAATGTTTTCTTTCACATAAAAACATAAAATCATGACCTGCAAAAAAGTTACCATGTCCAATACTTTCTTGTATCTCTTTCTACTTATTTTTGATCGATTTCCAAAAAAGGAGGTGGCTCTCGAGTTGCCGGAATCTTTTATTTTTTTAAGTTTCACACTACTCCGTCAGATTTTCATTTATTTGCAAGGTAATACTTTTGAATTGATCCCATTAAAATTTTATCCACATTTGTGTATAAGTTGGTTTGAATTTGATTAAGTATTTGTAAAATTATAACAAAATTTTTCAAATAAATTCAAAAGAATCAGGTTCTTACTTTTTTGTTTCATCACATATTTTATAATTCATTACATAAGTATGTTATTTAATTAGCCTATTAAATAATTAAATCTATATCAGTCAACAATATCAGATATCGATACCAATAGTTTAAAAATGAAACAATTGACAATCTATTTGATTGTAATGCATAAACTCAAAAACGAATGAACCAAAATCAAAATTCTGTCAGCTATAGAAAGCTACAATTGTAGCGAGTGACATGGGCTATAATTTACGCGGTTGAAGTCGCGGGTCTATCCCTTATAACTAGGTCATAAGTATTACTTTCCAGCAATGTAAACTGCCCGGAGCAAAACGCTGAATTTAAATCCAAAATTAATAATTGAGGAGACTGAATTAATTTTCCCCTTTTCAAAACAGAATAAGGTTAAAATTATAAGACGTTTTCGATTGTGAGACGCAATATTGGAATATTTTATCATTTAAAATCTACAAGGACAAGATTTCGTGCCGCCGGACCCGTTGTACCATTGAGAAGTACCATTAATGGTACAACTGGCACGATTTATCCCACTCGTACCATTGATGGTACATGTGGTACCAATAAATCCCATTAGTACCATCAATGGTACAGTTGGTAGTGATTTAGTAGATAGTTACTTGAAACCGCTATAACTTTTGTCGACTATCGCCATCTTGTTTTACGTCATATTAAAGAGCAAGATGAAGAGATAGTTTATTATTATTCTTCTTCCTTTACCTTATCCCTTTTTTATGTGGGGTCGGCACAGTATGTCAGCTCTCTCCACCTTGATCTATCATCTACCATAGCCTTTGTCACTCCCTTCCTGTTCATTCTCTCCTTGACACCATCGATCGATCGTTTCTTAGGTGTTCCTCTGTTCCGCGTACCATCCACTTTCAAATCTAATGCCTTTCTTGTGATATGAATGATAGTTTATTGCGCGATATAAAACAACGTCGCGTGCGCCAGGCTACGCGGTACACACGTGTTTTTTATGGAACAAAATCATAAAAAATATCAAAATCATCGTTAGTCTAATTTAAAACAGCATCCGAATAAGTCACTAAAGAAATGATCGATTGCCCCGTGGGCGTAGCGCATTGTTAGCGTTTACGCTTGCTAAGAAACGCCGGGTCCTCGCTGGTATGAGTGACCACAAGTGGCAAAAATATAGGCTCAGTCATGTGGTCTTAACGCCTTAATCGTACGATTTGTTCTCAGAGACTCACATAGATGGCGCCACTCGAAACTACACAACATTGTATCAACCGTATTATGAGAATATAAAAACATGATTCACAAAATATATCTTATTAAAAATCAAAACAATATTTTAGGCATAATATTTTAAAATGACACCGTATATTTAGAAAGTTAAAGGCTAACGCAGATTACCGCCATCTAGTATCGAGTAGCAAGCAACTCTCCTGCGCCATACATTCGCCTGCTTTTCGCAACCTTAATTTGGTCCAATATTTTTGTATGAGGTGGGCAGTCTATTAAGTTAGTATTATATTGTCTTTGGCTCAGGGGTGTCATCTTCAACTGCCTGCCCGGTGGTTGCAATTATGGCATCAGGTATGCACGCTCGGCCTCCTGAGTAATTACTTTCTTATCCCCAATCCATCGGAGCAATTAGCATCCTAAATACTTTTATTATGTACCCCCAGTCCAACAGACTCTACCTTTCCTTCACCGAAAAACGGTTTGCAAGGGCAGCAGCGTCGGAACCAAGATAAGCCAAACAAACTGCGCTCACGAACCCGTCTGCCAAGCTTGGTGAGTATGGCCCCCGATGATGAAAATACTTGTGGACTTTCTACTGCTGTGACAAATGACGACGAAGTATTTAGGTTAATACTGTATGGTGGTATGTAACCCTACATGTACGAATGTACCAACACTTGACTGAATTTTGTTTTAATACCTTCCATGGATGGATGTTTTCAAGAATTGTACATAAGACTTCGTGCTCCGTGGTGCAGCGGTCAACACCCCTGCCTGCAACACGGATGGTCCCGGGTTTGATCCCCGGTCAAGTCAAGATGGAAAATGATCTTTTTCAGATTGACCTGGGTCTTGGATGTTTATCTATATAAGTATCTATTATAAAATATAGTATCGTTGAGTTAGTATCCCATAACACAAGTCTCGAACTTACTTTGGGGCTAGCTCAATCTGTGTGATTTGTCCGTATATATATTTATTATATATGTAATTATTTTTACATTAATTTATTCCTTAAAACTATATTAAATAGTTAAATAAAATAAAAAGCTATAAAGTTACAAATAATAAAGCCGGGTAGATCGTAACCCCGTGGTAGCGTGCCCAGAAGGCTGGCAGCTTTCCCACGTTGAATAACAATGCTGCTTTTGGCCAAGATGTTTCAAGAATTGAAAATAATAATTTTTGCTGCATAATAATAGTCATCGGAAAGTGCAAATCTATCAACAAAAAATATACACATACATACATACCGTCACGTCTTTTTCCCTTGCGGGGTAGACTGAGTCCAGGTTTATAAAACCCAAAGGCCTCGCTTAGCATGTCGGTCGGCTTGTATTTGGAGAACGGAATCAAAATAGTGATGGGTTGGTTCTTGGTAGCCGCATCGATGACTCATCACGCCCATTACCTCGATAGGCTTTTACGATCTGCGCGGGAAGAGAAGCAGCTGGTACATTCTACGCAAAGGTTTGGGAGAAAAGAAAAAACGTAGAAAAACAAAAATTAACCCAGACAAATTGCTTAAACCTACCAAAATATTGGCTTTCAACTGCAAAATTAATCACCAATGCCGAGATCAAATTCAATTTTCAACATCCAATGCCGTGTCTTGCACTGTTCCGAGCAAAACGTCCAATAAATATTCAATGAACTTGGCCCACGATCAATCCACGCCAAAATGTGCTTCAAAATTGTTTATTATTATCGACAGCGTTGGGCGTCAAACTTTCCAAGCTAAATGACGTATTACATTTGGATTTTGCGAGCTTTAAAGTTTTCATTTTAGTATCAAACCGTGGGGCTTTATCGTTTCTAATTTAGTTTAGATATGATACAGATCTCCAACCTCTCCAACTCGTCTGGCCAGCGTAAAGAGTGTAGGCCAAATCGTCTGACTGCTTTGGCTAATGTATGGCTTTGGTAGTACAGAGTGTCAGTCAGAGTACAGTCTCCACTGCAGCAGCACGACCTCTGTGGTCCAGTGGTTAAAGCGTTTGTCTTGTTGACACGGAAGTCGTGGTTCGATTCCCACGGGAAGCATACTTTGTTAAGTTGTTTCCAGTTTGGTTAGGACATTGCAGGCATGAATAACCTGATTGTCTGATAGGAAAGATGATTTCGTGCTTCGGAAGGCACGTTAATCTGGTAGTCGTTAAAGGAACCACGTCAGAGGCCGAGAGGCGGTTCCGAAGAACTCTGACACCAGGGTGCGCATGGTCGACTGACCGTGTCACCTACACTACTGACTGACTGATGATGATGAGTGAAGACTAAATAAGACCTGATGATGATACATACATATACATACACATGACTGTTTCGGTCCTATATCCGCCCATCCGGCCATCTTAGGGCCTTATTTATGTATTTTTATCTTGTTTATGTATTTATTGTTATTGCGGCAACAGAAATACATCATCTGTTAAAATTTTAACTGTCCTTCTGGTGACGGACAGACAGACGGAGAGATGAACGGATGGACGGCCATTAAAGTCCCAGTAATAGGATTCCGTTTTGACCCTTTGGGTAAGAAACCCTGTAAATTAAATTTTGATTCGATCTTGACGGTTCATTACATTGTATCTTCGTTTAAAAATAAAATAAGCGATCTTCAAAAACAGTGGGATAATTAAGTGTCTTTGAACGAATCTCTCTGATGGAGGCTAGATGGAGGCCAACAAAAAAGCCATCATATAATAATTAAAAATCCTCCATTAAATTCAAGTTCAGCTTTCCATTGTATTATTTTTTTATTCCAAAATAATGGAACGTCGCCGTATGCCTGGCTATGACATAATTTTATCACTTGACAATGAATTTTATTTTCTAATTATTTTCCTCCATTTTAGGAATGTCTTTGACGTGAAGACAGATGGTACTCAAAGACTGTTTTTCAGCTGAACCTCACCATCTTGCTAAAAATAGATAGATCGAGGTTCTGACATATCAACGCACAGCCGAAACTACTGGACTTTCATGAGGTAAATGAGCACAAAAAGGATTATAAAAATAATTACAATTAAAGATTACATCAATAATACCAAACATATCCCACGTCCAAGGCTGTTTTCTACCTTGTATACAATAAAGATGTACTCATATCATATTGCCCTGCGTCGAAGGCTCTCTCTACCCGTATACAATTAAGACGTACTCATAACGAAGTATAGCCATATTTCCCCGCGTCAGCTACAAAGTATTTGCATTGCCGCCCTCGTAAAGTTGTTTACGCCCGCTTTAATCGCCCGTTGCATTATTACTTTACGCGTCCATAAAATCGACTCCAGCTTCATTTATTTCATTAAGCTTTCTTCTACATCTGAATGTTTCTCGGTTAGATCCTCAACGATGGCGCCTTGGAGCCCGGGGCCCGCTATTATGACGTTACTTTTAGTAATTTGATTTGGCAAAATTTTTACTACATCATCATCTGGTCTTTTTTAGTCTCCACCACTCCGCCATTTAGCTAGAGCAGTCAGAAGATTTGGCCTACCTCTCCTCCACATTCGGATATTTATAAGCTTTGTTTAGCTTGTGTTTCCTAAGTCACCTTCTACGACTTCCACGGGAGTTCCCTGACGGAACCCTACACTGCGCATGGCCCGACACGCATTTCGTTTCGTGTTTAACCGACTTCAAAAAAGGAGGAGGTTCTCAATTCGTCTGTATGTTTTTTTTATTTTTTTTTTGTATGTATGTTACGCGATTACTCAGTTTATTATGGATCAATTTTAGTGATTCTTTTTTTGTTCGATAGGTAATGCTCCCGAGATGGTCCCATAAAAATTTTATCGCAATGTACTTATATTGAGCACTTTTTGAAAAAATAAACAGAAACCCAAAAAAATTGTAAGAGTATGCATATGAATAAAATACAAATAAGTTTAAACCGAACGGTTTAAACTTATTTGTATTTTATTCTTAAGCGAATCAAGCCGATGATGATGAGAACGTTACTCCTCTGTTTTGACTGAACTTGGTCCTATAATATTTTTATCGAAATGTATCCAGTGCTTTTAGAAAAAATCAACAAAAAAAAATGTACAAGTATGCCGTTTGGTTTAATTTTATTTCTGTTGAATTTTTCGCGAATCAAGACAAGTTGATGAAGACGTTGTTCCTCTATTTTAATTGAACTACCACACCCACTAAACCCTTATTTTAAGTTCCAGTTTGTACATTGGGGTATTTCTTATTTGCGTATAGGGTTGAAGTCGGTTTTACCTTTTTGTTAAAAATAATTATTTATTAAACTAACTAACCAAAGAAAAATACGTGCCTAATATTTTTTTGATTATTAACTGACTTCGCTAGAGAGATAATTTGGATGTGTTTTGAAAGGATTAGTTGAGGTTAACATCAGACAGAGATATGTGGAAAGAGATGAGAGAGACCTTTGCCCAGCAGTGGGACAATATAGGGTTTAAGTAAAAAAAAAATGAAGGACTTTTTTTTTTTTTTTTTTTTTTTTTTTTTTTTTTTTTATGTCATAGGACGGCAAACGAGCAAGTGGGTCACCTGATGGGAAGTGATCACCGCTGCCCATGGACAACTGCAACACCAGAGGTGTCACAGGAGCGTTGCCGGCCTTTTATTTTTCTCTCCCCAGAGGGGAGAGGGAGATGGGCCTCCGGCTCTCTCACTCACCGAACGAAGCATAGTAGCGGTAAAGCTACTACTCAAACGTCGATTTTCTGTGAGAGTGTGGTACTTCCCCGGACGAGCCGGCCCATTCATGCTACTAGCAAAAGTGATTTTCGCCGGTAGCGAGGCTCTACCACAACTGAACCACACGGACTTATTTTAGTGTTATTATTTTGACCAAGGAAACTTGACAATTGCAGCGCAACTCTAGTTTGTATGAAACGTGGTGGAAACGTCAAAGATGATCACCATGATACAAATAAACCATGCATACAAATATTATCACGTCTTTATCCCTAGCGGGGTAGACAGAGCCCAAAGTCATAAAACTAAAAGGCCACGTTTAGCATGTTAAAGCGCTCCGCTTGCAATGGCTTCGGCATCTAGAAAGAATGAAGGAGGATCGTGGTGTGTGAACAGTGGGCCGACCAAGATATCGCTGGAGCGATACTGTGCAGGCTGATCTGCATGAGATGGAAGCGATCAGCTGGCAAGATATCGCAAAGAACCGAAATTTGTGGCGTTCTCTCGTCTCGGAGGCCAAGATCCACTTCGGGTCGCTGAGCCAGCGGAGTAGTAGTAGTAGTAGCATGTTAGCGGAATCATGAGTGGCGGTTGCTAGCCGCACCGCCCGTGATTTCTTAGATTTACGGTCTGCGCGGGAAAAAAAGCAGCTGGCACAAAAGCTGGAAGGCTGGAAGGCTGGAAGAGCACAAATAAACCAATCGTTGGAATAGGCGCAAATCTGCGTAAAAATCATGTCAATAGGCAACACAGCTAGCAATCCATCCCGGCAGATAAGAATAGGACCACTCCAAATCTTCCCGTGGATGTCGTAAAAGGCGACTTGGGAAACTCAAGCTAAACAAAGCTTATAAACATCAAAGAGACCTCTCCAACCCGTCTGGCCAGCGTGGAGAGTGTAGGCCAAATCCTCTGACTGCTCTGGCAGTACAGAGAGGGTCGTGCTCCTGCAGTGGAGACTAATAAAGACCTGATGATGATGATGATGATGATTCTCTTTGCGCCTAAACGCCCACGATCTCGCTTAACGTTGCCGTGGGTTCCGACAACAGTAAAGCAATTTAATTTTATAAAGTTATTTTGAAGGGAAAATTGAATCTGAATAAATTTGAAAGTTTTCCACAGCACTAGTTTCGAAGATATTTCTATAATCTCAAGACTAACATTAGTTACGTCGGAGCATTTTGGTTTTCTATAAAGCACAAAATATTACCAAGCAAAAACAAAATATAAGAGTCATGACGACAAAATCTCTCGGTCTTGAGACATTAATTTTAAGATTAAATTTTCAATAGAATATTTGACATAACGCCGGGTAAACGGAGTATTTAGGGCCTATTCAGAAATGCCTTTTGTAATTTTAGCATCAAAAAAATAACACTTCATGGGGACAATGCAGTATTACATTTCGTTTTGAGTTGAACTCAGCACTTTCAAACAATATTAACAATATCAAACAAAAATAAAAAATATATTTATTGTGGAAGCAGGTGTTAACGATCCTTCGACGGTGTTTAAATATAATAATTGACTGTAGATAAAAATAATTCATTGAATAACTACTGAGAACTAGATAAATACAAAAAGAGTGGCGTCGTCGTAAGCGTCCAAAAGTAAGTGGCCAAGACACAAAGTCGCCCAACCATTCTCCTCACCGCCGATATGTCGTGATAGCCGACCAATCCACACGCCGTTGCCTCCCGTGCGTCTTCCTCGCCCCTCCGTCGCTCTGCTGCCTGAAGCGCCCACTATGAGCTCGAACAACAGGTATTGAGATTTTAAATAATTACAAGTCTATTAGTTTCACCACGACCTGTCCTGTTTGGCTAGACAATTTTAAATAAGATTAATGGTACATTATGATGCAAGTACGGGAACTTTCGAAATTTTAATATAAGGATAAGGAAGAGAGTGTTGGCTGCTAATTACAAATATTTTGGTTTGAGAAAAATCTGAAAAGCATAGGGCAAAAAAACAACTTGTATGTAACTCTTCCCCTTGCATGTAACATTTTGCTTGCATCTGAAAAGACCCTAAAACAACGACATTGATAGATAACTCGATGGAAGATGGGGGATAAATAATTAAAATTCCTTGTGCCAAAGTTTGCTTAGCGGAAGAGGTAGGAGTATAATGTCAAGCTTTATTAAAGCAAACTGAACTCGGAAAGTTAAGCTCTTCTTATAGGCAACATTGTGTTTAACGATGGCATAGTATCGCTAAATTTATTAAATAGCTTTTGCCTGCTACTTCATACTCTTATAATTTTGGTCTTTGTGTATACAGGTTTTTTAATTCGTTGGCATCATTTTATGTATAGACTATACCCATGCTTGAAAGTCATTTGAGACTACTTTTGAGTAAATTAAAATTACACATTTTTCGAATTTAAGAAAAGCTCATTATCTACCTCAAACGCTTTGATAGAGGCCATTACTTCAGGTAAAAACCTAAAATTGAAACTGGACTGAATTTCCATAAACACCGAATAATAAAACCAATCGTTTGGTGAAATTTACGCAAAACAAGTGACTTTCGACCGATACGCAACAAGCGAGTTAATGTTGCCGCAAGAAATGATTTTACATGTAATGTATTTTTGCGTATGCTAATGAATTCGATTCCACCTGTATAGTACTTCGGATTCACCGACAAGTTTTGGTCTGTTACGAAGATCATTATCAAATCGACTATAATGCAGTCATCTAGTATCATTTTTTCGTGAAGGAGTAACGACTCAACAGAAAACAAATTTTTTAAAATATCTCATAAATTTTGAAATAAATTATAATATTAGTAGGATTGGTAGGACAAGACTACCCAGCTAAAACTGTTGGTATGGCTCAATTGTCTTTTTCTTGCTGATTTATACTGACGTCTTTAATCGAAATTATAACTATGAGGCTTTTGCCCAGCAGTGGGACATAAAAAGCTAATAAAAAAAAAAAAAAAAAAATATGCTATCTCGCAAGTTGTACCAAAATCGCCTTCAACCGCCAATAGTAGAGGCTAAAACTTTTATAACTTTCTGCAATAAGGAAATCAGCTTTTAGCAGGACTTGCCTATATTACGGCTTCAAAGAGATTATCAAAGCATTTCATATTATGCCGCAACCGAAATTCGGCCGCCGCAACAGGCCGAATTTGGCTTAGCGCGGTAATGGATGATTTTGGGTAGTAGGGACGGACGAATTTGTGATTTAGAATATTATATTAATGGAGGCTTAAGTGCGGTTAATTTGAGCCAGCCTGTCTTAACCGATTTGTAATCCGGTGTCCATTGATGGGGCAATGGATGGTTCAAAGAAGGGCGCTTACTTTAATTAACTATAATATGTACCTATATGATTTCTTGCATCACTGGTTAAAGTGGCCTTGAATCTGAGTTTCCATGACACTTTTGATAGAAATTAATTGGTGGGTCAGCATAACGTTAGCATCGGCTTTTGAAGAAGTTGTCTATATTAAATCGGCTAGTAGTTATTAAACAGCACTTGTAAATAATACGCGACCAACTTTCAACTGTGCATGCATTCCAAACTACGTGACTAAAATACTTGTGTATTTAGTTTAATGACGTTAGACTCTGTCTACCCTAAAGGATTAAGCCATGATTATATGTATGTATGTACATAGCTTAACGAATGCCATTATCGGGTCCAACTTATAGGTGGTGTCTTTCAAAGCACAAGGGAGTTTTCTGTCTATATTGTGGTCAGTAATCCAAGTGTAATCCACGCCTGATGCTTTAGTTATTTTAATCATTTTCATATATTTATCCGTCATAAACAAAATAAAAAGCTTTTGAAAAGCAAGCGGGCGGCCGTAAGGTACAATACATTATAATATTCGCAGATATAGGAAAATAGAACCTTTTGAGATAATTTGTCTGCAATTACCAAATCAGCTTTTCAGAAGGGGCAGCCTAGATTAAGGCGTCAAAGAGATTATTAAAGCATTCGATATTATGACGCGACCGAAATTAGGCCGGAGTCGGCTTAGAGCGGTAATAGATGACGGATTTTGGGTAGCAGGGACAGGGTCTGACGAATGCGTGATTTCAAATATTGTATTAACTGAAGCTTAAGTGCGGTCACACGCTACGGAACAATGGGCTTGCCTATATGCAAGCCCATTGTTCCGTAGCGTTTTTACGCTCTATCATTTTTCTCACCTCACAGCATTTAACATTTGGTGTGAACGTATAGACCTTGCGACCTGTGCGTGAAGATAAACGTCGCGCCCCAACTGTCACTGTCATCTGTCAATGTCCAATAAAAATCTAAGACACATTAGGCTCTCCCGCGGTGCGCGCGCGCTCTTGTCTCGGTTTTTAAGCCGTTAATCCCAACACGTATGGGAGACCTTCATCATCAAACACAGCTATCTACAGCTGACCAAAAAGCTTAGCATTCATCATCAACCTCTCGTCAATTGCACGCCATCGAGATCTATCTTCGGCTGCTGGCATCCAGCTCCTGCCAGCCATCTTGCGCAAATCACTCCACCGTGCCTGAAGACGTCCTACACTACGTTTGCCGAGACGCGGTCTCCCCTCAAGAACTCGTTTTCCCCAACGGTTATCGGTTGTGCGGGTAATATGGCCAGCTCACTGCCACTTCAGCTTAGCATTAGTCTGCATTCAAAGTTAATGTGAGTTTATTTATGTAAGATTTATAATATTTAACACAGAAGTGATAGCCGGCTCTTGCAGCAAAAAATCACAAAATTATTGTGATTCAAAGAAGAAAACGCTTCAGTGAAACGAGAAAATGATTTTCTATTCTCAACTCTGATAAACCGCCAGCCTCGAATAGCAATTGTGATTCAAATTCTCGGGAATAAAACATTTGAAATTTCAGTTTGCAGAGACAACTGCAATTCGTTAGCCTCATCACGGTTTCCTCGGTGCGCCAGATTGCAACTGCACTGTTATTTGTTTCATTACCTTATTCAAATTGGCTGTATAACAAATCCTCTTCCTCCTCATCAGGGCTTTTTTAGTCTCCACTGCAGGAGCACGACCCTCTCTTAACTACCAGAGCTATAAATAGCCAGAGCAGTCAGAAGATTGGGCCTACACTCTCCACGTGCGCCAGACGGGTCGGAGAGATCTCTTTGATGTTTATAAGCTTTGTTTTGCTTATGTTTCCTAAGTCGCCTTCTACGATATCCACGGGAAGACTTGGACATTTGGTTGATTACCCTCTTTACATTGGCTGTCTATAACTCGTATATTTATAAAGGAACAAATCACACAGAGCCCAATAACCGACACTATATTTTATTAATCGATTTTTTCACTAATGTGAGTGTAATTTTTTATTGCGAATAATGAGCTACAAACATAAAAAATCGAACTTTTTGTGTGCGTTCTAAGAAAAAACAAACTCACTTATAGTGAAAGAGGACGTAGGTACAAAAAATAGTTGATGCGGCTAGCCAAATACTTGATAAATAGCTTACACAGACATCCTGTTTTGATGTTTGAAGCGTAACCCGGGCTACGAAAGACCACTGTACAGGTGGTTTCAAGTGATAAGACCGCCTGTTGTTCACAAAAATTCTAGCGTAAATTGTATTTGTTCTTGGTTACATTTTTATTTTCTTTTGGTGCAATAAAGAATTATTGTATTATATTGACTTAAGATCTTCAAAGCAATCCAGACAAAAGACTATATAAATTTTCAGGCCTACTTTCCAGGCCAAGAATGGCATTGTAACCAAAAAACCGCAGAATCATCAACACAGCAATGCTCAGAATGCCGCTCGTCTAATTTAAAACAACGTTATGACGAAGTAAGCCCGCATTCCAGGTCTCCAGAACATCCAGCGACAACAAGATGGCGGGAATACCACCGCGTAACTTTGCGGAATAACTTTGTCTTGCGAAAAGTTGCGTTAAGACTTTTAGAAATGCCACAGTGATGAAGTATTTAGTTACAGTCATCCTATCAAATTTGATTTGTTTTATCATACTATAATTTAAATCTAATTTAATATTAAAAGAATTGCCTAATCAAAGATCCAAAACAAATAACAACCGATCAGTAGGTCAACCGATCAAACTGCCTCCGTGGTCCAGTGGTTAAGGCCTTGTTGACCCGGGGGTCGTGGGTTCGATTCCCACGGGAAGCATACTTTGTTAAGTTGTTTCCAATTTGGCTAAGACATTGTAGGCATGAATCACCTGATTTTCTGATAAGAAAAATGATTCCGTGCTACGCAAGGCACGTTAAGCCGGTGGTCCCAGCTGGTAGTCGTCAAAGGATCCACGTCAGAGGCCGAGAGGCGGTTCCGAAGAACTCTGACACCAGGGTGTGCATGGTCGACTGACCGTGTCACCTACACGAAATGATGATGATGAGTAGGTACAATATTTTCTCAGTTACAATTATTGGGTAGTGTCAATGAGATGTATGGATAGACCACGTAAAATAATAATACTAGAGATTCTGTGAGCTGGTAGACCTCAGTAGTCTGTCATTGAATACCTAATAATTTAAAATATTTTTGACAAAAAACAAAAACCGGCTTCAACCCGATCAATTTGTTTTAATAAGCATAAGAATAAAATGGAAATTAGTGTTAACCGAACAGTAAACATGAACAACTTTTACCACGGGAGCAATGTTAAAAGCTCAATTTTTTTTGTCATTTTCATAGTCTTCAGCCGTCCGGGCAATGAGCCCGGGAAAGTAATTTTTTTAATGGCAGCATTGTTCTGTTCGTATAGGTAAAAATGCTGAGTCGCCCCTTTAAGGGTATGTCGAGGGTCAATTATATACGCTGTTTATAATAAACTCTAGCGTATGATCTTTAACTTATTGACCCTTAGGCAGACCTCCCAAACTTTTGGGCTTCTGACGAATGCTCAAAGGACCTTCGGGCAATTAAATTCGAGTTTATGTAAACAAGACTTTAATAGCTCGTGTATATTATTCAATTAGTAAAGGAATTAGTAATCGTATAAGACTTTATTAGTGTTTGGACAAGGTTCGGTAGTGACTTTGTAGGACAGACTGTTGTCTGAGTCATCCAAAAGGAAGGTAATGTTTTTCGCGCGTATGTAGGTATTGCGTCAGCAAAAAACAATATGGCGGACGTCAACCCGCGCTTTAACTTAGCCTCTCAAAAACGCCAGTCGGGTTCTTTGTTTTTTAAATAATGCATCTTGTTTCGACACACCATATCATATAATTTATCTCGTCTCGATACATCTTTGCTTATAAAAGACTCATATAGCCTAAACATGTAGAAAAGACAAGTTTTTCAAATAAAAATAAAACTACTAATTAACTAAGAAACACATCTAAATCCGTTTAGACGTTAAGGAGTAATGAAGAAACTCACATAATTTCTTTTCTGAGCGAGTTCGCGGTTGATCCTTAGCTAGCGTGTTTCGGAGCCCGGGGTCCGCTCAGACTCGCATATTACATAATAAAGTTTCCCTGGAAGAGATTGCTACGTTATTAAATGAGGCCGTTTTGTTTTATATTGTTCTATGTCTGTGCAATAAAGAGTGAAATAAATAACTAAATAAGACAGCTCAAATATGCAACCAGTGTTAGCCACTATCAAACATAACAAAAGAAAAAGTCAATTATCGAAATGTTTTTTTTTTCAAGTTTCTTGCTTCCGTCGCAGATTGCACGCACAAAATTTTTTCGGCCTGGCACAAAGTTAAATATTTGTCTTTTTAATAAGGCAAGATTTACAATGGAGGTTCAGTGAGAGTTAATTGCCCCCATTTGTAGGGGAAGCCGCCTCATTTAACAGTTGGGTCGCTACGTAGGCCAGGTGGAAACCAAAGACGCCGCGTCTTAGATTTAAGTAATATACTTTCCTACTAGCTGTTACCCGCGAATTTGCCCGCGTGATATATAGCCTATGTCCTTCTCCATACTCCAGACGTGTATGCAAAATTTCATGATGATCAATTAAGTAGTTAGGGCGTGAAAGCGTACCAAACAAACAAACTCACTTTCGCATTTATAATATTAGTAGAGATAATTGTTGTACCTAATATGGTGGGTGTAAGTAATAATAATAATTTTAATGGTTGCTCCGTCTTAGCGTTTGGACTTTCTTTAAGGGTCGCTAGCCCATTAATATTGCCCCCGCAAGGAATTAAGAAATCTGATGGTTATATATTTTTATCCGCCGACTTTGCAATCGTAAGATAACAGACGGTAGGCATTTTTTGTAGACGAGAAAACTTTTAAAACATTTTTTTTACAAATTTTCAAAGCCTTACCAAAGATTGGGGGCATGGGTGACGGATAACTTTATGTGTGTATATTTTAATCGTCATTATAATTCATGACACCTCACTCATTAACAAACAAATAATGACCATATGGTGGCCATAAATCTAGATCACAATTTTAACTAGTTTAAGAGGTTTGAAATTCGATAATGTTCCTCTCAATCCATTTTCGACTTTAG
Source organism: Rhodophaea formosa (assembly GCA_963082605.1). NCBI lineage: Eukaryota > Metazoa > Arthropoda > Insecta > Lepidoptera > Pyralidae > Rhodophaea > Rhodophaea formosa. Next base: position 20,349,369 of record OY720205.1, on the reverse strand, counting down.
CTAATAGCCCAGCAACGCAAAGTTAAAGATGTCGAAAAATATGATTATCTATATTTTAAGCCTTTTATGCAAGCATCTAGAGCATAAGAAAATTAATAATACAAACCATTTGATCTATCGTTTAAAAGATTAAGGAATCATTTATGTTCCTTTAACAAAATATTTTTAAGTTTTTGCAAACTATTAAAACATTTTTTGTTTAGGATTTATACTATAAATATGTGAATTTGCGGAAACTAGTAGCTTAAACTTGCAAAAGTTTAGGTATTTTACGCGATCTAGAGAGTTTCTGAAAAAAAAAGTTATTTCGAAAGTCCACACATTTGACAGTTTGTTTCGGAACAACTGTAAAAAACGCCATGCCATCCCTCAGTGCCATCCCCATCTTCTTAGCACATCAGATTGAGAAGTGGCAACCTAGATTACGGCGTCAATCAGATTATCAAAACAGCGACCGAAATTCGACCGCCGAATTAGAATTAGGCCGAAATCGGCTTAGCGCGGTAATGGGCAGCGCGAACCAAGAACTGATGGATATTTTGAATATCAAATCAATGGGGGTTTATGTGCGGTCAATCTGGGTTGCCATGAGACTCGGTTTTTGGTTCATGGCTGGGTATTTCTATTTTCTACATATTAATGTTTGTTTGTTTATTCATTTGTTTGTTTACGCTTTTACTCCCCCGTTGACAGCATCTGTGGTGCAATGGTTAAACAACCGTAGAAACCACTGCTGAAAAACTGCCTTTACGGATATTAGGGCATAGCACACATGTCAATTGAGTTTCAATGTGTGGCCACTCAATAGAAATTCAAACTTAATTGTATGACATTTCATCATCTTTACCATCACTCCAATATTTGTCTATGATCTCTATTGCCTTGGGAAAACATAAGGCAGTCGGTCGTCTGATACTAGTAATGGTATCTTCTTCGTAGTTTGTGGTAGAAACACCACTTGACAGTTGCCAACCCCATTTTATTTAGCACATCAGATTGAGAAATGGCAACCTAGATTACGGCGTCAAACAGATTATCAAAACAGCGACCGAAATTCGACCGCCGAATTAGAATTAGGCCGAAATCGGCTTAGCGCGGTAATGGGCAGCGCGGACCAAGAACTGATGGATATTTTGAATATCAAATCAATGGGGGGTTTAATGTGCGGTCAATCTGGGTTGCCATGAGACTCGGTTTTCGGTTCATGGCTGGGTATTTCTATTTTCTACATATTAATGTTTGTTTGTTTATTCATTTGTTTGTTTACGCTTTTACTCCCCCGTTGACAGCATCTGTGGTGCAGTGGTTAAACAACCGTAGAAACCACTGCTGAAAAAGTGCCTTTTTAGATTTTTGAGATATGATGCCTAAAAGTTTTATAGGTATATACCTTTGCACCAAACAATACTTTATTACCAAAAACTAAAAGAGTTCGATATATAAATATATAAGGATAATTATAAATACGACTTAAATATCCAATAGCGTATCAAAATTTTAAGTTTTTCGGTTGCAATGACTTTTAAGATACTTTTGGTGCCCGCCATAGCTCTTTACACGTGACGCAAACAACTTGAGATACTAAATAAAGTTTCGCATAAATTACTCACGTAAGTGTAGGAATTATATGTATGCACATTTTAATCTGGGCCAGCACGCGGCCTGAAGAAATACTGTCCGGTTATCAGAGCGGAGCTTTTGTTTCGGAAGCTTAGCATAAATGCGGATTTAATACCGCATTTCGTGCAGTGACGCTAGATTTACTTTACCACCATAAATTAGTTTGTTTGTGGTAATTATATATACGGTTTGATGGTGTTGCTGTGGTACCTCTTCAACCGGCTTCAAAAAAGGGGAGGTGAAAACTTCATTGAGTGCGTTGAAATTAATTTTAGTTTTTCGTAAACAACGCCCGTCTTGACAGTTGCCATCCCCATTTGACCAAGCTTCGTGAATAGGGTGTATGCACGTAATTTTTTTATTTGCTTAGTATAATCCTTAATAACCACAGTAAAAAAATATGAAAGAACTTTTAAAATATCTTAATTAACGACGAAGATGTGAAACTTTAAAGTTTAAATAAGATGGAGAAGTCCGATATGGACTAGTGACGTCATAGTCTATGTCATGCATACATTTGCCATATAAAATTGTGTTTTCGCGAGTGAGATAGACATATTTTCGTAAAATCATTTTATCTCGTTCGTTTTTCAACCAAATTTTATTTTGTTTTCACTTTCAGTACTTTACTATTAAATGTTTTTGGATAAACTGGTAAGATAACAAATATTTTTTTCATGCATATTCCCTACTAAGCGATTGAAATGTGTATACTAGCTATTTCCCAACAAATTGATGAATGATTATTCCATGTAGAGTTGAGACGGAGGTTTCTACCTATTGGATGAAATAAAATTTACAAAAAAAATTGCCCCGACGAACGCTTCGCTCGTGCTTCGTCTTTGGTCAATTAAATCTAGCTAGGTACCTAAAAACCTCAAAGGAAACTGAATTAACTAGCAGCGATTGTTCCCTGAACTGTCGCCGAGGCGGGCAATCAAGGCAGGCGGAAATTAAGACACCTTTGTGACGACGAACAGCTAAATTGGTAATTTTAGCGATGGAAGTAGATAGACCTTTAGTAATTACTCATTGAGACTCCACCCGCGATTTTAAGTAGGTACCTAATAAATATATAGTTACCTGCCTACTTAATCTAAAACGCTGACATAACAACATAAGTTATGTTACTCCAGCTATTTAAGCTACAGGAGCAAACAATGGAACATGCATACATACATAGTACATACTCGCAAAACACATTATGATTCGTAGATTGTCATTAGTCATTCTTAAGAGTCGCCTGGAAGCGCATGTCTCCATACAAAACGGAAAAAGGGAATTGTGGCAATATTTGATTACTTTGGAGTACAATTAAGCATTAAATTAATTAATCTCATTATAATCTTGGTACGTTCCTATACAGCTTGGTTAAAATACCAATGGTTTGAGAATTACAAGCCTTTTAAAATTTGTATGGAAATCTTGAGAGGCGTATAATTCTTAAACATTTAATAATTTAACCAAACTGTATAGGAACGTACGTAGATTATAATGAGATTAATTGATTGGAAGCTTAATTTTGCCCTAAAATTATCAAATATTGCCACAATTTCCTTTTTCCGTTTGTAGGAGACATGCGCGTCCAGGCGACTCTTAAGGTAGGTACCTAATCTTTTTCACAGAACACAAACTTTCAAAACACATTATGATTCGTAGATTGTCATTAGTCTTTCTTAAGGTAATGTTTTTCACTGAATTTTACCCATCATGTAATTTGTAGAGTTAAGATTGAGGTTTTTTTTTAGTTGGAAAAAAATGTGGGTACCTACGAAAGAATAGGCATTAGTCGGTAGCTTCGCTCATGCTTCGTCTTTGGTCAATTAAATCTAGCTAGGTACCTAAAAACCTCAAAGGAGACTGAATTAACTAGCAGCGATTGTTCCCTGAACCATGTGGTCTCAACGCCTTTATCGTACGATTTATTCTCAGAGACTCGCATAGATGGCGCCACTCGAAACTACACAACATTGTATATCTACCGTATTATGAGAATATAAAAACATGATTCACAAAATATATCTTAAATTAGTAATCAAAACAATATTTTAGGCATAATATTTTAAAATGACACCGTATATTTAGTAAGTTAAAGTCTAACGCAGGTTACCGCCATCTAGTATCGACTACCAAGCAGCTCTCCTGCGCCATACATTCGCCTGCTTTTCGCAAACTTAATTTGGTCCAATATTTTTGTATGAGGTGGGCAGTCTATTACGTTAGTATTATATTGTCTTTGCCTGAACTGTCACCGAGGCGGGCAATCAAAGGCAGGCGGAAATTAAGACATCTTTGTGACGGCGAACACCTAAATCTCCATGTGACTGTACCTAGTAAGTAGAATCTACTTACTAGGTACAGTCGCATGGACATTTAATATACATATAGTTATTTATCTTATGTAAAAAGCTGACATAGCAAACATTAATAAATAGAGAGTTTGATGAGTGATGTGTCATTCAATTAGTATCCTTCCCTGGAGTGTCCTTATTTAATATAGCACAGCGAAAAATAAATCAAACAGCAGTTGCGTTATTAATTATGTTTTACCTAGGTATTTATAATAACATTTTGAAAGTAAACGCAAATAGGACCTAGAAGATATGTTCATTGTTCAATCGTAATTTATTTCAAATACCTACCAGTAGACCCAGAAAAACTCATATAGGTAAGTATTTTAAAATAATACATACTTATGTAACTACTACCACGTCTTTTTCCATTGCGGCGTAGCTAAAGCCCAGATCAATAAAACCTAAAGGCCACGTTTAGCATGTTGGTGGGCTTGTAGGTGGAGAACGTAATCAAAATAGTGATGGGTTGCTAGCCGCATCGCCTATTGACATAATTCCTCACGCCCATTCCCTTTATCGGCTTTAACGATCTGCGTGGGAAGAGAAGCAGCTGGTACATTCAAATTTTTTACCTCCGGACCAGCGTGGAAGGTAGTAGGTATTTAAAAAAATGTAATAGGTAAATAGTAGGCAGGTATCTAACTAAGTAGGTAAGTAGTTGTCAATTTAGTATCCAGCTATTCACTTTGAAGACCCTACCTTGGACATCATGGAATGTACCTAGGTAGAATATACAGGTAGTATCTAGTAACCTCTATCATTTATCGTTCCATCAGTCGAAAAAAATTAATGACTTTGAATACACAAGAGGTTTCTCAGTGATGTACCAGTTGTTCATTTACTAAATGGAATGAATAACATGAAACTACCGTAAATACACAACAGGCTTTTATCGCAGCTACATAAAAGAAGGAAACAAACAACTACAAAATAGCGCAGAGTAGCGATATTGTGAATTAATCGGAATGCCATCTATGGATATTTATAAGCACAAAAGAAACAGAATTTTACAATGCTCCTTGTGTTGTAATCAAGCTTGCATAGATGGCAGCACAGGTGATTGAATTTTATTAAAATACATTACCTTGGTACTTGGTAGGCACCAGTTATGTTACCATATAATAATAAAGTGTACATACTTCATTCAATATTCTATCAAAAAAATGCAATCAAAGAGTGTTGAATATACAAAAAATTGGAAATATTACTCGCGCTCTCCACCTGCCGGAATATGTATGAACTCACAGAACAACAAAAACGAACTAATGAAATATGGTTTACTACTGATTGCTGTATCACAACTTGTTGATGTACTCAGCTATCAATAGATGGCGCTATTTCAAAATGCAAAAAACATTACAGCCATTTACACAAAAATAATTTTAACTAAAAATTTGTATGCATATAGCAAAAATTACACACTATTTTTAATAATCATACCATATAATAAAAAAATCTTACCTGATCATTCTCGCTGCCGGATAGACTTGCTTCCCAAAAATCTTCAATATTCTCCGGATAATCACTTTCCTTGGTTGGATCCGGGCTCAGGCAAGGCTGTCTGGTCTTGAAAACCAGGATCATCCCGCCATCTTCTTCTTCACCACGCCAAGCTCCACACATAGTAGCTACAGTCCTTTGATCCACTTTTGGATCATCCAACTTGCTTTCCAGCTTCATTTTTTTCACTGGAATATGTTCCAGATCCAAACTATCTTTTATTTTTATATTGTCACTGGCCATCTTCCAACCTTTTTTATAGAAAAGGTTGGATGGAGATAATTTATTAACTAAATTCTTGTTAGAGTACTTTACTATTAGTTGCTTTAGAAATCTTATCATAACACAATTTAAATCTTTATTTTATTAATCTAAAATAAAACCCGAATACACACAAATAACTACAAATTAATATAAACTAAAGTTATTTAGACTAAATGATTATTTACACTTTATAAACAATGCTAATTGTACATAAACAAAACAACACGCGCAAATCTATTGTTTTGCTTTTTACGCACTGAAACACTAAGTTAAGGAAGCCCTAAACTAAAAATCGAATTGTTAATATTTTAGAGATACTATACCACTCAGAAATCACAAAATATACGAATTTTTCGATTAAAAACGCCGACGCTTTGAGGTTATCCGACACGCGCAGAACACCGAACCGATCAGCTGTTTGTTTTGATCGAATTGTCAACGTCAAGTCAATATTATAATAGGTGCGTTCAATTTCGGATGATATTTGGCATTTGTTTTCTAACTTTTATTTTTTGTGTATGAATTTACGAAACACAGATATTAGATACTGTATAAGCAAAAAAAAATTCCATGATTCCATGTCTGTGGCATGTCTGTGGTATGAAATGAAAATCAGGAAGGTACAAATGAGTTACAGATGTTTATTAGTTTTTCGTGTGTGTAAGTGACCAACACTGGTGTTCGATTTTTTAACGACTGCCATCAATGATGACAGCCGGGACCAACGGCTTAATGTGCCTTTGAAGCACGGAGGAGCTCAAGATATTTTATTATGCCACTTGCGGTCACCCATCCAAGTGGGGACTGCGCCCAGGGTTGCTTCACAAGCGCAAGCGCTAATAATGCGTACAACCAGTTTACTAGTTACAAATAAGATGAAGGGATGAAGTAAGTAAATTATAATAAATATAATATAATCTACACTAATATTAAAAAGAGGAAAGATTTGATTGTTTGTTTGTTTATTTGCATTGAATAAGCTCCGAAACTACTGGACTGATTTCAAAAATTCTTTCACCGTTGGATAGGATTCATACGTTATTGACGCCCCTGAGTACCATATAGGATATGTGCGCGAAGCTGGGGCGACGGGTGGACTGCACGTAGGTACCTAATAAATATATAATTATGAGGAGGTCCAGTGGGTGTGAGCTCTATGAGCGCTTACGTATGTTAAGCAACCCCTGGTGCAGTCACTACTTGGATGGGTGACCGCAAGTGGCATAAAAATATCTCGAGCTCTCCCGTGCTTCGGAAGGCACGTTAAGCCGTTGGTCCCGGCTGTCATCGCTGATGGCAGTCGTTAAGCTATGTCAGATGCCTTAAGGCAGCTTGAAAAATCTGACACCAGTGTTGGCCACTTACACATACGAAAAACAAACAATATATAATTATCATCATCATCATCATCAGGTCTTTATTAGTCTCCACTGTAGGAGCACGACCCTCTCTGTACTGCCAGAGCAGTCAGAGGATTTGGCCTACTCTCTCCACGCCGGCCAGACGGGTTGGAGAGGTCTATTTGATGTTTATAGCTTTGTTTACCTTGAGTTTCCTAAGTTACTACGACATCACCGGGAAGATTTGGAGTGGTCCTATTCTTCTCTGCCGGGAACCACACGGCTGCGGGGACCACTTCCCATACCCTAACTCTATTACGTCAATCGACGTATGGACTAAAGTGTGACGTGTGACCTACGCCAGATGAATTTGTAATCACATATAAGTATATGGAGGGACATACAAATTGCACAAACTCCTAAAAAGCAGGTAGGTACCTAAATGCAAGGTTTTTCCTGCGCTGCAATTCGAACCCGTTGCCATGGCAAGGCTGGCATGTAAACCACATAGATTATATAAAACCTAGATAGACTCTTAGCCTAAAAGCGTAGAAAAAACTAGTGTCCAACCCATAGTCGGTCGCGCACACACACAACCATAATACAATATTCATCTATGCACACATCACATGCCAATTTGACGGATTTCGAGGGCATAAATCAAAGAATATGTATTCTCATAGAAGGAGCTTCGAAGAAACAAAACGTACACGGTCGTAGACAATAGAGTTTTTACTAGGAATGCGACAGTCATGTAATAGATGCCGATATCGATTCTAGTCTTTTTGTCTATGGTGTAATATAGTCAGCTTATGATATGATGCCTGACAAAAATAATCAATTAATTAATATCTACATGATAATTACGCACGCGGAGTAACATGAAACGTAGAACAGTTAAAATATAAATGGAGAAGAATGACAATGAAAATAGTTAGATATTGCTAAATATTCTGTAGTAAATAGTTAATACTTAGTTATCTCACAGTCATCATCACCACCATCAGTTCTTATTTAATCTCCACTGCAGGTGCCCGGCTCTCTCTGTACTATGAGAGCCATATATTTTATATTGCCAGAACAGTCAGAGGATTTATCCTACTTTCTCCACACTGACCAGACGGGTTGGAAAGGTATCTTTGATGCTTAAGCTTTGTTTAGCTTGTATTTTCTAAGACGCCTTCTACTACATCCACGGAAAGACTTGGAGTGCACCTATTCTATTCTGCTGGGAACCACACGGCGGTATTTATTAATCTCACAGTGATATCCTACAATAGCGCACTTATTAACTTGGTTTCATACAAAATTTGAGTTTCAAGACGCAATTTTTTTTACTTTTTATCATCATCATCATCAGGTCTTTTTAGTCTCCAATGCAGAAGCACGACTCTCTCTGTACTACCAGAGCCATATATTAGCAAGAGCAGTTAGAGGATTTGGCCTTCACTCTCCACGCTGTACGCTTACCTTTTGTATTTCACCGTAATTACGTGACTCACAAACCTCATGTTGTGAGTTACGTATTCTCGATAAAGTATTACTAACAAATACCAATAAAAAAACTTGTTACGGTCCTTTGACAAAGTGAACTTTTGCAGAAGAAATTGACAGCTACCTGCTTGGATATCGGTAATATCACGCTAGCTAAGAAAAAAAATCGATATAGAAATAATACAACGTACCTTTCCAAGGCCGCGCGCGCGCGCTCGCTATCGCCTTGAAACCCGACACCAGTACTTTTTTTGCTGACGCGCGCGTTATCGCTTTGTTTATTTAAGTGTAAACAGATGTGAGCACTTATGAACAATACAGCGACTGTTCTGAGAAGCCATTGAAATAAACTAACTACTTAAGTACGTTGGACAGCTTTATGATGTTTACAGTATTTTTTGTCGGCACTTAAAGTGGCCATAGTGATAAGAAGATTGTTAGTTCGAAATTATATTGTGTAAAAAATATTTATAAAAACATAAAGTATAAACTTTTTATTTATTTATATTCTACAGTACGTAAGCTTTCTTATAAAGATAAAATATAAGTATAGACCCATAATAAAAAACTGAAAATAGTTGGTCTGAATGTTACGTATTTTTTTTTCCAAATTACGCTCTACGAGATAATAAAAAAAAAATTTTTTTCGTCTTCCTACAATTATTTTAATTAATTACCGACAAAACTAAACAAAAACGACAATTGAGTGCATAAATGGATTTATACATAACTTATCATTGAAATAATAAGAAATTTTTGTAATTTGCATTGCTTCAATTTTAGGTTAGTGCGCACGTCATAGTAAAAGTGAATTATTACAAAAAATATACAACGAAATACAATTATTGACACTTTTTGTAACAAAAAAAATGATAATTTAATTATATTTACCTTTATTTTGCCTTCAAACACGATATTTCCTGCAAAAATCCACATTTTACGGCACTTTACCACACACACAACACACACTAATGGCCGACGACCGCGCGAACGACAGACTGATTTTCAAAATTTTTTTTTTCGCTCGCTACGTAAGGAATTGTCTCATTCACTTTACTCCTATTGGTGTACATATTATAGGACTTTGTCTAAAAATAATCCGGACAAACTAAGCCTTAGTTATTAAGTAATAAGGATTTAAACCCGTCAAGACCCGATGTCACGATATCGTGTCCTTGGTCTTTTGCGGTAAAACGGTGATGTCACGATATCGTGACAGTGGTCTTGGAGGGGTTAATTCAGGTAAAAAAAACTCTATGCACCAAATTTTATCCAAATCAATCATATAGTTTCAACGAGATTAAGTAACAAACATACAAAACTTTGCTTTTATAATACAATGTGGGATTAAATAATACAACAATAATATTTTAAATATAATTTATTCAAACGAATAATAAATAACGAATTCAAAATATTTAATTTCAGGTTTTGAGTTCCAATCGCAATAAGTATAACAACGGTGAAAATATATTTATTGATTGACTTCCAATTCCAATGTCACAGATTTGCTATAATAAAGTTCACTATATAATGTATGTTATCCCGCAGATGTAGTGTATTCTATTTCAGCCCGTGCCGTGCCCGTGCGTATTCAACAATAATTATACTGTCATCTGTCAAATATCTGGAACAAACACTGTGATACTTTTTCCACTCTCAATTGCAAGATTGCAACGTCGATCCATTTTTGCCTTGATGTCCGTGGGAAATCTGTAATCAATCAAATCCAGTCGTAAACAACAACGATTTAAAAATGAACACATAAATATAACTGCCTCCGTGGTCCAGTGGTTAAGGCGTTTGTCTTGTTGACCCAGAGGTCGTGGGTTCGATTCCCACGGGAGGCATACTTTGTTAAGTTGTTTCCAGTTTGGTTAGGACATTGCGGGCATGAATCACCTGATTGTCCGATAAGAAAGATGATTCCGTGCTTCGGAAGGCACGTTAAGCCGGTGGTCCCGGCTGCCATCTAGTAGTCGTTAAAGGAACCTCGTCAGAGGCCGAGAGGCGGTTCTGAAGAACTCTGACACCAGGGTGTGCATGGTCGACTGACCGTGTCACCTACACGAAATGATGATGATGATAACTACTAAACCAATTATGATGAAACTTAAATTGTTCCTTCTTCTTCTTAGCGTTTCGATGGCAAAAACATTAAATTGTCGCAGCCCAGAAATTAGCCACCCCAATCGCGTTGTCGGTGGCATCCATTAGGTCCTGCTGCGTGCAGTTGTTCGGGCACGCAGAGCACGAGGTCAGGTGGGCCATTGTTTGCAACGCTCCACACAAACAGCTCAAGTCTGTGCCATCAGAAAACCTCCATCTGGACATATTTTCTTTGCTCCGACCGACCTGTGTCCGAAGTCTATTTAAAGACTTCCAGGTTAGCCATGGTAGTTTATGCCCAGGAGGAAGGTTCTCCTCTGGTGGAACAAATGGGTTTGGCAGAGAGATTTCTTCACTCCATAGCTTGCACCTAGCTTTTGATGGCTCCATGGACAAAGGCTTAACACACTTGGTAAAACTGTGTCGACTTTTGAGCCTTGGTAGCACAGGGATATGCCCATGCATGGGATGCCGTGTGTCGGTCACCATTTTGGTCCTCTCTGAGGAATTTGCCACAGACCTACGTACGGATGGCGGCGCTATACCAGCCAGTGGGTACAGCAGCCTTACCGGGGTCGGTTTCAAACAACCCGTGATGATCCGGCAGGTTTCATTTAAAGCTGTATCCACTAGCTTTGTATGGGCAGAACGACTCCACACAGGGCACGCGTACTCGCCAGCGGAAAAAGATAGCGCCAGCCCAGTGGTCCGCATAACTTGCGGCGATGCTCCCCATTTGGTGGTAGTGAGACGTTGCAGGAGGTTATTGCGAGCATGCACCTTTTTTTTAATAATTTGACAATTCCTCCCAAAGGTGAGCGATCTATCCAGTACTATACCTAAGTATCTAGGGTGGTTGTTGTGAGCAATGGGCATACCCTGCCAGCTGATGTTTAGCTGACGACCTGCTTGATGGTTGCGAAGGTGAAAAACGCATGATTCCGTCTTAGATGGATTAGGCTTAAGTGTGTTCTCCTCATAATACTGGCTTAGAACATTCAGAGCCATAGTAAGGTTAGCCTCGACTTCCTCAAAGGTGTTGGCTTGGGAAGTAAGTGCAAGGTCGTCAGCATATATAAAGCGCGACGTGTTTGGGCCGGACGGTTGATCGTTTGTGTAAATGTTGAATAGAAGCGGAGCTAAGACGCTGCCCTGCGGCAGACCGTTCTTTTGCGTTCTCCAACGACTTTGGTCCGCGAGGAGGTGGACCTGAAAGCGACGGTTATGGAGAAGTTCTCGGAGTATCATGACAAACTTTGTGTCTCCGGTCATGTTTTCTACCTTCCACAACAGTCGCTTGAGGTTCACCGTATCGTAAGCCGCAGAGAGGTCAACAAATACAGCGCCGGTTACCATACCCAATTCAAACCCGTCCTCTATGTGCTGCGTTAGTTTCAAGGTCTGATTGCAGCATGATTTCACCGGCCTGAAACCCGCTTGCTCCGGAATCAATACTGGGTCTACAAGGTCTGTTAGCCGGGCTAGCAGCAATCGCTCAAATAATTTATATGTATGGCACAAGAGGGAAATGGGCCTAAAGTTTTTGGGATTGTCTGCTGATTTTCCCGGTTTGGGAATGGCTATCACCTTGGACTTTCTCCAGAGGCGAGGTATCGAAGCGGATTCCAGACACTTGTTGAAAAAGAGCAGCAACCATGAAACAGCAGCCGGGCCGAGGTGCTTTATTTGCTCCACGGATATATTATCCACCCCCGAGGCTTTACCGCACTTAAGGTGCTTAATAGCGTTAACTATGTCAGCCTGGTTAAAGGGCTTACTTATTGGATCGCAAGTGCTTGTATGGACACTTGATTTTGGGACCCTTGTAAGGCGGCCTGATGGCTTTCCATTCAGAAGGAGCTGATGGGCAATTTGGTTTGCGGTGACCTGACTAGGAGATAATGGAGGAGGTGGATCGTTCGTAAGTTTTCGGATAGTAGACCATGCTTTTTTACTATTGTGTGTCATATTGATACTGGTAACTGTTTCGATCCATTTAGCCTGTCTGGATTCACTGATTTGCGTTAGAAGCTCCTCGCCAACTATGGTGGTTTCCTCCAAGAAAGGATTATCATTGTACAAGGATTTGTACTCTTCAAACAGTTCCGCGGATTCTTTTGATAGGCCTGGTATGTAAGACGTACGGCAAGCTCGTGGAATGTACTTACGCGATATTGTTGACACAATATACACGAACCGGTCGTAATTTTGTGGAATTGGTGGAACTTTTAATATGGCTTTGTCAATCGCACGCGAAAACTGTTCCCAATTTGCCTTAGAGTAGTTGAATCGACGTTTCAAGGGTACATTCATGGGGCGTAAGACGGGTTCAATCATACACATGATCGGCCTATGCTGTGTGCGGGGAATAGGTGCACAAACGGTCTTAGTGCACTGGGAGCTGATAGTTTCACTAACAAAGATTAGGTCTGGATTGTACCCGCGCTTCCATCGGCCACTGTTAAAGGAAGCCGGTTGTTTCGGGTTATGAATAAGCACCAAATCATTTGTCTCAGCCCACTCCTCAACAGCTTGCCCACTTACATCAGTGTCTTTATAGCCCCAGGTCGTACTGTGACTATTGAAGTCGCCGATCACAATTTTGGCGGGTTGGTCTTGGAAGTTTTCAGGAGAAGCAAATTGGAATGAGGTCTTCGGGGGATTATACACAGAAGTAATGGTGCAGTGGCCAAGATCTATTGTAACGACCTCAATGCCGTTCTGAGACGAACATTTAGAAGATTTTGTGCTTACGCCGGGAGCAACAAACACTGCGTTACCGTGCTTTGGGTGGCAGATCTCGGCGATAAGCGTAAGTCCAGGAATGTATGGTCGACTCTGTGTTTCATCTCTATGGGTTTCTTGGACACACAAAACGTCACAGTGCGTCGTACGGCATAGTTCAGAGAGAATCTCTGACTTTTCTTCTGAGAAACCCTCGATGTTAATAGAAATTACACACAGAGCTGGCTTTAAGGCTGAACTGGATTTTACCATCGTGGTGAAAGGATTGGCCAATCAGCGTAAAGTAATAGCTGATTGTTGCCCAGGGTGCGCCAGACGTTAATTTGGGATTTGAGAACGTCATTTTTTGCAAACTGATTTATGGTTTTTAAGATATGTGCGGAAGAACATACAATCATACAAGTAAGTATACATACTGTAATGAAATTGTGTACACATGTTTAGAAGCTGTAAAAGACTAACATATTCACAAACTGGGTAATATTACTTATTACATGCCGAATTGATGACATTCTTTTTTTTTAAGTCGGTTGAAAAATAAAGCATAACCACAAAATACCGACAGACAAGGAAAAAAAAATTGCATACCATAGTACTTTACAACGTTCTGAAGGCCTAAAACGGCAAAACCGTCCGATTGTCGGATGGAAAAATCGGACGTGTATACCCAACTTAATGGTCGTAAAATATCGATAATCTATAAAGTCGATACAAATTTCACAACACTAGTGTCAAAATTTTAATTTTTATCTTTGTACAACAATATTTCAGTTTTATTGCTTTAAAATAGCCAAAAAACATTTGATATAGACACATCCTTAGATTTTACAGTAATATAATAAAAGACATCAATGTCTATCACTGGAAAATCGTGTATAAATACATGAAACGTGACCTACCGGTGAAACCTTGTGTTTTCGGAGTTGATATCTTTACCAGCATAGCGTGATTCCCATTGCACCGTAGTCCAGGACATTGTCCATTTGATAAAGTTTCTGGTTTACACTTTCACACTGCGAAAGTATCTTTAATTCCCAGCGAAAATTTAATTTTATCATTGCACCTCCAACTCAGACGAGTCAACATTTTATACGAACGATTTAAGATGAACATAGTAATTGACAATTACCCTTTCAAAACTGTCTTTTCAAATTGGTCGCATAAAGATATCAAGATATCAAAAGTGACATTTCTCAAGTGTATCATAAGCACTTATTGATAAACCTATATTTGTCTCTTTTTGATATACGCTAAAAAGAAAGAGACGAATATATAGCTGAGAACTAGGCGGTCTCTATTCTATTTAATACTTAAGGCATAAATCAAAGAATATGTACTCTAAGGCATAAATTGACGCGTGTGATACGTAGATAACACAAACAAAGCTGTCACGCAGCGTGACAGCGTGACTCACGCTCACAAGCATTAAAAAATTGGGTTTTTTAATCATTGAAATAAAGGCATGACGGCTTAAAGTATAAATATTAACTATTGATACTCTAAGCATGACAGTGTCTAAAGAGTATATAGTCAAAGGTCACCACTGCGCTAAGGAAGCTGATGTCGTTCGTAGAAATTTCATGATTGACTTATGAAGTCATAATAATTGTTTATACTAAAGTAACTACTAGCAGCCCTCCCCGGATGCACCCGGGCATTTATTATACCTTAAAACCTTCCTCATGAATCACCCTATCTATTGGTGAAAACCGCATGAAAATCCGTGTAGTAGTTTTTGAGTTTATCGCGAACAAACAGACAGACGCGGTGGAGGACTGTTTCAATTCAATTTGTTTATTGCATTTCATATCGTAATTATTATATCAGTTCTTAATATACACTGAACTGAATATACTTTAATAATATGTTAGTGATGATTACTAAGTACAATATCAAAAATCATTGTAGTGCCAAACAAGGCTCTGTCAATCGTACTTACTGTAAGCTAAGACCTATGGATTAGGCTCTGTGAAGTCGGTACATACGATACTAAGTGCAAACATTAGATCCTACTCTACGTTGATTTGGGTTAATGAAGGTACTTACCACACACATTCTGATATCTATAATGGTACTTACTTAACTACTTCAAACATTCAAAGAACCGTTTTAAATTGAACCACAAGGTAGGTACTCAATTCCCCTCCAAAATGATTTCAAAACACAATCAACGAAAAGTAAAGGGTTTTGTGCAATGAAAACATTGCTTCGAGTTCTGCGGTGTTTTTAGAAACAGCTAAAGAATCGACTCGTTCAGACGCATATCGGCAAATTCTCAAATCGGTCGAATTTTTCAGAAAGTACTTAATAGGAAGGAAAATGGACAATAGGTACCTAAAGATCTAGCTCAATCTCAAGAGATTCATCATCATCATCATCATCATCTCAGCCACAAGAAGTCCACTGCTGGACATAGGCCTCCCCTAAGGATTTCCAATATGACCGGTTAGAAGCGGCCTGCATCCAGCGCCTTCCTGCGACCTTTATCAGGTCGTCTGACTACCTGGTCGCTGGGTTTCCAACGCTGCGCTTGCCGGTACGTGGTCGCCATTCGAGAACCCTTCCGCCCCATCGGCCATCGGTTCTTCGTGCTATGTGCCCCGCCCACTGCCACTTCAAAGAGCTAATCCGCTGAGCTATGTCGGTGACCTTCGTTCTTCTACGCATCTCCTCGTTTCTGATTCGATCTCGCAGAGAAACACCGAGCATAGCCCTCTCCATAGCTCTTTGAGCGACCTTGAGCTTTCTTATGAGGCCCATAGTAAGGGACCACGTTTCGGACCCGTAAGTCATCACTGGTAACACACATTGGTCGAAGACCTTCGACTTAAGGCACTGAGGTATTTTGGACGAGAAGACACTGCGGAGCTTCCCGAACGCTGCCCAGCCGAGTCGGATTCGACGAAAGACCTCGTCCTTGAAACTGGAGCTTCCGACCTGGATCAATTGACCCAAGTAGATGTACTGTTCTACAGGTTCAAGGGTGAAGTTTCCAACAATAACTGGTGAAGGCGCAACATGGACATTCGACATAATTTTCGTCTTGTCCATGTTCATTTTAAGGCCCACTTGTTGGGAAACTTCGTTGAGGTCATTGAGCATGGTACTTACTCTTACTTACTCAAGAGATTATGCTAGATCTATAATATGTACACTTAGACAAATATTAAAAAAATTACATGCAAGAGAGTAATAGCTCTGTCACAGAATACTTACCTACATAATAGTACGTTAGTATTATATTGTCTTTGATAATAGTAACTTAGTAATCAATTTGTGTATTGCGTGATTGCGTGGGGAAACTTATGTATCTAACCTAACTACTTACCTTTCATCCAAGAAAAACGTAAATTTTGTAAAATAATAATTAAAAATAAAGTCTAGTTTGAGCTAATAGGCATATTGGGAAAATATAAAAGTAAAATAAAAAATAAAAAAATACTTACCCCTGACATATTCAACTTTTGGGGTAATTATCTATAATGTTTCATCCGTTTCGGAGCTACGATACCACAGACAGACAGATACTCTTCTCTTTTTGCAGTAGGGGAAAAAAAATAATTCGTTATAAACACTACTTGACATCTGTGAAAATACGTGTGAACTAATAAAAAGTAGGGTTCACTCTGTGTGGTACAGACATAATAAATTTGTAATGATATAAAAAGCTATCAATAGATGGCGCTTCTATAAAATATAGAGAATTCAAAAACCCAAAACTACGTAAATTATGGAAACAGCACGATCGCGATAAAATTTAACTTTTTCTTAGTTCATAGAAGTATTTAAAAAAAATCTATGACTTAGTTAAATTAGGTACTTACCTGTAATTTTCATGTGTTTTCCCGCTTAAATCCTCAGACGTTCAGTGGTGCTTTTGTTTACGTCATGGTTTTTCATTTTGACACAAACAGCATAGGAATAGTAATTTTCAGGAGTCATTAACTCATTATCTCATTACAGATGAAGTCTACAATCCACTGCAGGAGCATGACCCTCGCTATACTACCAGTGGTAGTAGATTGGTAGTCTACCACAGCCATATATTAGCCAGAGCAGACTGAGGATTTGGCCTACACTCTCCACGCTGGAGGTCTGTTTGATGTTTATGAGCTTTATTTTGCTTGTGTTTCCTAAGTTATCTTCAACGACATCCGGAGTAATTCTGCTGGGAATCACACAGCATGAATATTAGCTACACCGCAATGTTAAAATTTCGAGACAATGATTGTCTCTTTTTAATAAATCGATTGTTTTTCTTCGCTAACAATTTATGGGAGAGTCACAGGTTGTGACTGTGACACCTGTGACTCTCCCAGAGTCACAGGTTTTAGGTTTACAAACGCGAGAGACGTTCTAGGTCCAAAAATATACTGTATGTAGGTAGGTATCTTACGTAAGTTACATGCAACTTACCGTTGTAGTATATTGCCAACCTGCGATACGAGTGGATCTTGGTTCGATCCTCGGTCAGGTCATGATGGAAATCTATATTTTTCAATTATGCCTGACTCTTGTTGATATATTTATCATAAAAGATTGTTTTATACTATTATTAATTCTGTGGTATCGTTAGTTAGTCCCTACATAGATATCTGAATATCTCTGTGGTCCTCTACGACAAAAGTTCACGTGTTACTTACTAGCTCAATTTGTGTGACTTGTCCCTTTATATTTATTTATTTGCTAGTTTTCGCCCGCGGCTCCGCTCGCGTTAGTGTCGATCCCTCGGAAACAGTATTTGTCTCTGGGAAGAATGTAGGCTATGTCCTTCTCCGTACTCCAGGCAACGTGTACGCAAAATTTCATGATGATCGGCTCAGTAGATAGAGCATGAAAAGTAACAAACAAACAAACTCAATTTCGCATTTATAGTTACCTACTAGCTGTTACCTGCGGCCAGTGGCGTAGCTAGGGGGGCAAGGGCCCTGGTGCATAGAGAGTGAATCGGGCCCTCCTCCCCTCTTTCCGCGTAGTTTGAACTTATATCGGCCTTCAAAATTATTGATAGGGAATGAGAATAGGAAACAGTGGGTCGAATCATCCCTAGTAGGCTAAATCCATACGTCGTCTCTATAGTTTCCGTGGGAAAGTTCTTCTAAGCGTTGTCTTTGGGTTGTGTTGTTTGTGAGTATAGATTACATGAAGCTCAACAAAAAAGAACCATAAAACAGCTTGTTTGGTAATGATGCGGTAAAATCAATATTAACTCGTAAGAAGATATTATAGTTTCTATAGTAGCTCGTTTGTCAATTTGAACTTGAGTTTAGAAAAACGTTGGTTATTTTTTATTGCATTTTTTTTTCAAAGCTGAGGCTAGAGGGCCCCCTGAGCTCCGGGGCCCTGGTGCACTGCACCACCTGGCTATATGATAGCTACGCCACTGCCCGCGGCCTCACCCGCCATCATCATCATTTCGTGTAAGTGACACGGTCAGTCGACCATGCACACCCTGGTGTCAGAGTTCTTCGAACCCGCCTTAATATAGCCTGTGTCCGTAATTTATGCCCTAACCTATGTGTATGCAAATTTTCATGATGATCGGTTCAGTAGATAGAGCGTGAAAGAGTAACAAACAAACTCACTTTCGCTTTTATAATATTAGTCATGATTAAGTTGGGATAATATGCGATGGTTAACCACATCTGGACTTTATGCGACTTGCACGATCTACGTCTGGACAAACCGACCGACTGTCAACCCTCTACAACAGCTATTTACATCAAAAAAGGGTTTGGCAAAAATGAAGCCGCTGAATAAACAGTCATTTGAATCTAAAAGCTAACCCGTGGGCTGTGTTCGTTTCATCCCAAGAGGTTTTGAGGTGTTTTTGATATGATTGGACTGTTCTAAATACCGTCAATTTCGAAATCCTACTTTTAGGGAGGTAACTACTCAGGTTTTAAATCTTTCACGGAGATACTTTGCAACGATGTAAGTATATTAATTTTAGCTTATATTATCTTCTTCTTCCTTTACCTTATCCCACTTTTTATGTGGGGTCGGCAGAGTATGTCAGTTCTCTCCATTTTGATCTGTCATCTACCATTTCCTTTGTCACTCCCTTCCTGCAGGCCTATTTGCTAACTTTGGACAGCAACGGTGTACATCATTTTCATGATAACTTCAATATTCATTACGGCTTCGGTATGAATGACTAGTTTTATTTATGATATGAAAAACGTAATGGATGCTAAAGTGACAATCAAATTGTTGCACACCGAGTTAGCAAATCGGCCTGCTGTTCATACTCTCCTTGACACAATCGGTCCATCGTTTCTTTGGCCTCCCTCTTATATTATATTGACTTATAATTAGGCTTTGCAAACTGAAGGCAAATCAAGCTGACTAAGAAAAACCAATTTGAGGGTTTTGGGTGAGAAACAATGACCAATCAGCGGCGAGCCATAAATCAGTCAGGAATCTGGCGTGGGAGCCGGCAGATGGGAGTGAACTGCACTTTGCTAGGCTTTTCGGGGGAACTATTATTAACTTGAGCCTTCTTGCGACTTTGTTCGCAAATTTATATGATACTAGAGTGTGCCTGCGGTTGTGCTCGCATTAATGTCGATCCCTCGGGGACAATAACTTTTTTTGGGATAAAATGTAGCCTATGTATTAATCTGCATAATCCCATCCCAACTAATATTATAAATGCGAAAGTGAGTATGTTTGTTTGTTTGTTTGTAACGCTTTCACGCCGTATCTACTGAACCGATCATCATGAAATTTTGCATACACATAGGTTAGAGTACCGAGAAGGACATAGGCTATATATTACGCGGGCGAAGCCGCGGGTAACAGCTAGTAAACTATGTGTGCAAAATTTCATCTACATTTCTTGAGCCCCAAAACAAGCACAGATATATGATTTCTCCGTTTTTTTCAAGGTAAGGTCATTTTGCATACAGTAAGGTCGCTCAGCGGGCTATGGAAAGGGCTATGCTCGGCGTTTCTCTGCGGGTCAAATCAGAAATGAGGTGATCCGGCAGAGAACCAAGGTCATAGACATAGCCCATCCGATTAACAAGACGAAGTGGCAGTGGGCTGACCATACTTATTAGCCGAAGAACCGATAACCGTTGGGGCAAACGAGTTCTTGAGTGGAGACTGCGTCTCGGCAAACGTAGTGTAGGACGTCCTCAGGCACGGTGGAGTGATGATTTGCGCAGGATGGCTGGCAGGAGCTGGATGCGAGCAGCCGAAGATAGATCTCGATGGCGTGCAATTGGGGAGGCCTATGTCCAGCAGTGGACAAGTATAGGCTGATGATGAGGATAGTATAATAACTAAATAACGTATATACTTCCCAGGCCATATAAATAAATTGTTAGGATAACAAAATTGACCCCAAGAGTCAGTCCCTCTATGGCCTTATTGTTGGTCTCGGCTGTATAGCAGCAAGGACCTTACAAGACATTACAGAAGGTCATAGGCCGCTGGTTGGTCATTGTTTCTAACCCAAAACCCTCGAATTGCTTTTTCCTAGTCAGCTTCATTGTGCCTTCAGTTTGCAGAGACTTATGTAAAAGTCAATATAATAACTAAATAAATTTATACGAAAAAAGCACACAGATTAAGCTAGCTCCAAAGTAAGTTCGAGACTTGTGTTATGGGATACTAACTCAACCTATACTATATTTTATTAGAAATACATATATAGATAAACATCCAAGACCGTGGTCAATCTGAAAAAAATTTTTTTTCCATCATGACCTGACGCCTGACCGGGGGATCTCTCAAGCTCTTGCAGAACTAAGTCTGCATTTTTGATATCACGGACGCGGCAAGTGACCCGCTAAATAGTAACAACTCTACAGCCCGACCAACTCATACCTATTTCCCTTATTTATCTTTATTCATTCAGAGGAGCCCGATGGTCCAGTGGGTGTGAGCTCTATGAGCGCTTACGTATGTTAAGCAACCCCTGGTGCAGTCCCTATTTGGATGGGTGACCGCAAGTGGCATAAAAATATCTGGAGCTCCTCCGTGCTTCGGAAGGCACGTTAAGCCGTTGGTCCCGGCTGTCATCCTTGATGGCAGTCGTTAAGCTATGTCAGATGCCTTAAGGCAGCTTGGAAAATCTGACACCAGTGCTGGCCACTTACACATACGAAAAACAAACAAAACAAAACATCTTTATTCATCATCATCAGGTTCTTTATAGTCTTCACTGCAGGAGCTCGACCCTCTCTGTACTACCAGAGCAGTCAGAGGATTTGGCATACACTCTCCACGCTGGCCAGACGGGTTGGAGAGGTCTCTTTGATGTTTATAAGCTTTGTTTAGCTTGTGTTTCCTAAGTCGCCTTCTTCAACATCCACGGGAAGACTTGGAGTGGTCCTATTCTACTCTGCCGGGAACTACACAAATTATCTTTAGCACTTTACCATCATATAAGTAGTCCTGAACCTAGAAAAAGTAGCCAAATAAGTACGCTCAATTTATTACAGGACGTCCTGTCCACTCTCTCGATTGGACTCCCGAAAGGCGGTAATCGTCTGTCGCCGCCATCTGTGGAGTATCAACTAAATGATCCGGCGAGATGACAAATGAGACACACCTTAATAGTGCCTATGCTAGCTGCTTGCATGGGGCCATGGAACCGGCGTGTATAACAAGTTAAAAAAAAGTATACTGGTATATACTGTTTCTATGGGGGCAATGACCAGCCAATAGGAGAACTAGCATCAACATCAGAAGGAAGCACAGTATCATGTCTTGGGGCCATGGAACTGGCGTGTACAACAAGTAAAAAAAAAAAATATCCCGGTATATACTGTTTCTATGGGGGCCATGGCCAGCCAATAGTCGAACTAGCATCAACATCAGAAGGAAGCACAGTATCATGTCTTGAGGCATCTCCTCTCGTGTCGTTGTAACTGCACAAAAACCGACCTTAATACCTTGTCGGAAAGGGGTCTCCAAGTGCCGATCTACAGGAAAGACGAAATATCGTTTGCGCCAATCGATACGATAAGAAGAAGGAGTAACAGTAAATAATAGGTGTAATAGGTGCTCAGCGGAAAGAGAGCATTCAGAACAATAGGTGTATTCACTGTTTCACAATACTCAGCAGACTTAATTCATAGATAAATACAGATGCTGGTTTTAAAATACAGTACATGTGCTTATGCAAAGGTAGGTCGGAAGAGCTGTGATGAAGATTTGAAAATAGCATAAGGATTTTGAAATTAATTAAGATTCTCAATAAACGTGGACAGGATGATGGTGGTTGACAAATGAGCTGAAAAGCAAGATGCAGCATGAAGTTATAATACGGCATCGTTACAGCTTAATGAGCCAGTGCCTATTCTCACTGCCTTAAACAAATATATAGCAGAACTAATAACTTTTTCTATGGGGCCAGGTTAAAAAAAAAAATGTGTTGGTACGTACGGTCCCTATATATTTATTTATTTATATTTATCACTTATACTCGTAAATCGTACTTTTCTGACTGAAGATAGTGGATAGCTGAGTTCGTTTTGAGAATATGCGTCCTAGTCAATCCTAGCCTCCTTGAGCGAGAAATATGCTCATGTATCAACAAGTTATTATTTAAATAATTATATGTATAAAGATACGGCCAGTGGCAGTCGCCGGGGTAAAGTGGTAGCTAGCATGCTAGTCTTCACCACACGATTAGTAAATACGCTCCTAACATTACTTAAAAATCGTAGTTTTCGCGGCCCCAAACTCCAGAAGAACACGTCCACTGAAGATAGTGGATAGTATTAGCGTTGGTTTTGCGAATATTCGTCATAGTCAATCCTTGTCTCCTTGAGCGAGAACAGAGCTCATGTCTTCATCACCAAGTTTTGGAATGGCTAAGCGCCTAAAGCTCTTTCCAGGATGGATACATATCTATGATAGTTACTAAAGAAAAACAGTAGGTTCTTTATGGCAACCTGGTTTTACGCACATTTTATTTCGTCGGATTCACCAACTAGTTTCGGTCTGTCACGAAGACTCATCATTAGGGCGAGTGTTAGTGATAGCGACACGACGTGGACACGACGGTTACTTACGCTTTCAGCAAATCAGTTGATGAGAATATTATAAATTTTTATAAGTTCACTGTACGCTTCTATGCTGAGGTCCCAACGTCCCATATTGAGTGGGAAAATATACAAGTCTTTTCGTAATCAAAGCATTTGTTAGAATGTTTATGAGGGTGTGTGAAAAATTTCAGGCATCTATTGTTTTTTGCCTCGGATCAAAGAAACATGACGTGTACTTTAATTCTGATCAATCATTAATGGGTCTTAAATATTGTTTTACTTATTAACTAAAAATCAAACGTAATCTACAAATAAAAGGAAGTACCACGGATTTTTTACAATATTAATGAGTTTTTTGCTTTTTTGATTAAAACTAATGTGAGATAAGGCATTATTAAAATACGTAACAACGGGTTACTCACGTGAATAGTCAGCTACTGGCCGATATGTTTCAACCTCATCCGCAGGTCTTCCTCGGGGCGAATGTGATGTGATGTGCGCGCACGGTGTCGTCCCACCCCAAGCCCCACCAGTCCCACAGTGCGGATGAGATTGAAACATGTCAGCCAGTAGCTGACTATTTACGTGAGTAACCCGTTGTTACGTATTTTAAAAATATTAATGAGAAAAATGAATTTTTGATTTTGACTAACCGCTCGAAGTTTGGAAATATAAAATAAAATCGGCCAAGACTATTTAGTTTTTATATTACTTTAGTTATTTTTTGTTTTTATGTACTTTTATGTTCAATCTCAGTAGTTTTTTTTTTTATGAACCGATGTTATAATCAAAAAGTGTAATCATCCAGAAAAGGGTAATCATATGGACTTCTGCGATACAAACTATGCTTAGTACAGGGTCTAATGATAAATCAAGTGTTTCCATCATGTTAACTTTATGTAAATACCAATTTGTATATTTACCATTTAGTTAAATAAATATATTTGTATTTGTATTTGTAAGTGCGAGTCGGACTTGCGCATGAAGGCGTTCCGTATTATTATCCATACAACATTAGACTATCGAGCAAAAACGGCAAGAAATTAATGCTTATTGTATGGTAGCCCCCTTAAATATTCATATTATTTTAATTTAACTATTTATTTATTAAAGTGACTGTACAAATAAATATTCTGTGAATATTTAAAGAGTCTACCAGTTGCCATTGTTAATATCCCCCTTAATTTTTAATTTTATTTTATTTTCAGTATTTGTTGTTTTAGCGGCAACAGAAATATAAGGTCCTGTTTTTTACCTTAGGGTACGGAACCCTAAAAACCAAATAATATATTCAGCACAAGGTCCGCACAACAAAAGTTTTCGGTCCAAATCCGGTTGTGGTCTCGTGCGACCATTCGGAAAACCCATTCGAAAATGGCTCAAAAATAGAGTCAATTATTAAGATTACCATGCGGAACCTTAATTCTGCTAGTTCAAAAATTGAGCTCCTGTACTAGGACAAGCATTTTAGTATTTAAATGAGTAGTATAATTTTAATTGATTCCTAAATCATATCTTCTTAATTTCCTGATCTCGGCCCTTTATCAAACCATGTTTAAACCTTTTTCTTTATCCGAATTGTGCCGCAGGTGTGTTAAGCCGTTATCTCGTGATTTTCTTTAAGGTTCTATCAATGGATTGGTAAAGTGATTACGTGATCCCGTTCTAAGCAATTTCTTAGTGCCGGGTATTACTTCTGGAAACTAACTGGCCTTTTTTTCAACCGACTTCAAAAAAAAGAGGCAATTAATTCGACCCGTATGTATATAATATTGTCAGAATTACATAAGTTTTAAAGGGTCTCTATCAGAGCCACCTATACGCTGAAAGGGGCCATTCGAATATTACGTAAGCAGTTAAGGGGGTGGGGGGTCCAGACTTGGCTTCTTTTTGATGACATGGGGGACGGGGGGGTTGATGTGGTGATGACATAAGCAACATTTTTTGTGAAACTGATACAAATGCTTACGTAAGCTTAGGGGGAGGGGGTAAGAACATTTCTTACTTTTGATGACAAGAGGGAGAGGGGGTTAAAAACAGCAATTTTTCTGCTTACGTAATACTTGAATGACCCCAAAGACAATGTCAGAAAGCAGACTACCTAGATAGGTAGGTATACGAAAAGCAATCTAGCTAGATGACATTAAGCAGAGTATCAACTATCTCTTTATACTTTGAGGCCAGCTCAATCTGTGTGATTTATTATTTATTTTATTTAATAATTCCATGCATCCATCATGCATAACTTTCAGACTAATTCTGTACCTGGGCGATGTCATACTGCGTATACTCGAATTCGTTTGAATATATATTTTCTTAAGTAAACCTACAGACCTTTAACTAACAATTTATTTTTGTACACATATTTTTATTTTACAACAGAAAATAAAATATTTTCTGGGTGCATTAATTCACCTTTTGGTATAAAAATATGTAACTACATTTAACCATTTTATTTAGCGCTAAATTTATGTAGGTACCGAATAACAGTCTATATAGATTACCATTCGTAGGTGTTGCGTCATAACGACGAAGATAATTATATCGTCAAGAGTTCCGTAGTAGGACGCCATTTTGGGGACGTCAGGTGCGCCCGTTTTTAGGGTTTCAAGTCGTAAAGTCGGATAAACGAGTGCTTGTCTGTAGATTGAAATGCGACACATAAACTGAGTTATCAAATTGACGATCCTGTATTGATTAGCTTGGGTATTGTTTTAACCGGTTTGGTTTCAGTTTCAGATAGTAGTAGGCACTTCTTTGGGTAAGAATTGGATGAACTTCAGTCAGTGTAGGTCCTTCAGTCTCACTTAAAATTACTATCTACTGTAATAAATATACAACAAATAATCTGGTTTCCAGCCGAGTAGAATAGGACCACTCCAAGTCTTCCCGTGGATATCGTAGAAGGCGACTTAGGAAACACAAGCTAAGCAAAGCTTCTAAACATCAAAGAAACCTCTCCAACCCGTCTGGCCAGCGTGGAGAGTTTAGGCCAAATCCTCTGACTGCGCTGGCCAATATAATGGCTTTGGCAGTACAAAGAGGGTCGTGCTCCTGCAGTGGAGACTAACAAAGACCTGTTGATGAATCTCAGTTTTTCTGACAGGAGGCATGCTTTACATACCTATACCATTTTTTTATTCTTCAAACGAGCGGGCGGCGGTCATACCATCAGTGTCGCCTGATGGTAGGTGATCACCGCCGCCCATGGACAACTGCAACACCAGAGATGTAACAAGAGCTTTGCCGGCTCCTCATTTGTCCCTCTCCAGATTCCTCCAACTTTATTTATTTATTACACTTTATTGCACATTTAAAACAGATTACAAAAGAAAAAAATGCATAGAAAAAGAAATGTACAATAGGCGGCCTTATCGCACAGCAATCTCTTCCAGGCTACCTTTGGGTATTTGAAAATGAGAGAGAGTATAATAGGTACACAGTCTTTCTCACTCACTGAACGAAGCATAGAAGCGGTAAAGCTCATACGTCGATTTTTTTGTGAGAGTGAGAAATGCTACAAGCAAAAGTGAATTTTGCCGAGAGCGTGGCTCTACCATAACAAAACCAATTTAGTTATCATTATTACACATATTGACGAGCTCCGTGGCGCAACGGTCAACACGCCTGCCTGCGACACGGATGGTCCCGGGTCAGGTCAATATGGAAAATGATATTTTTCAGATTGACCTGGGTCTTGGATGTTTATCTATTTAAGTATCTATTATAAATATAGTATCCTTGAGTTAGTATCCCAAAACACAAGTCTCGAACTTACTTACTCAATCTGTGTGATTTGTCCGTATATATTTATTTATTTATACATACTATCACGTCTTTATCCCTTGCGGGGTAGACAGAACCCAAGGTCTTAAAACCTACAGGTCACGTTTAGCATCGTAGTGGGCGTAAAGGTGGAGAGCAGAATCAAAATATTGATGGGTTGCTAGCCGCATCGCCTATCAATGTGATTCCTTAGATTTTCGCCCAATCCCTTGACCGGCTTTACGGTCTGCGCGGGAAGAAAAGCAGCTGGTATATTCTATGTTTTTTCTTTTCTCCCAAACCAGCATGGAAGAAATTATTATGCCAACGAAAAAAACAAAAGATTATTTTGACAACTATAAATATATTGAAGATTTACATACAATTTACTTACCAGCTGCGTATATTTCCATGCAAACTGTAAAACCAGGCCGAGCAATGACCAAAACCCAGGTAGGTATCATGACAAAGGTGTGCAACCAATAACTCAACACCATTTTAATTCTCTTTTACCACGAAAACGCTAAACGTAGCCTAGTTTGTATGGTATAGATTTTTCTCCACGTTAGGAATAAAAGAAGCCGTCACAACTTATTATAAAAACAGTCCTCCGCCGATCTGCAAGATACTCAAAATCTTCTGCACGGATTTTCACCAATAGATAGAGTGGTTCATTACGAAGGTTTAAAAGTATAATACATGTATGTATGTGCTTAAAGCCAAGTTAAGCTAGTCAGAACTTAAGGTATTCCGCAGACCTCGCACAGATGATAAAGATCCCTTTGAAATCCCGCGGCGCGGAAATGTAACAACGTTGTGCCGATTTGAATCTCAAAGATTTCGAATTTAAGTTGTGGAGCGCTGCAGGCCTTTGGCCGTGGTCCATGTGTAGGGGATTAGCGATGGAATGGAAATAAGAAAAAAAGATATGCTTACACGCCGCTAGTAAGTCCACTTGTAAACAATAAGTCGATTACGCATTTATAATATACTGCCTTTTTTAAAGTAGCCAAATTAGAAATTTTTTTTTTTGTTTTTCCCAAATTTATAAAAAGTAATTCGACGACTTACGTTGCGCAGCGGTCACGCCAGCCTGCAACACGAGTGGGCCTGGGTTCGATCCCCGGACAGGTCGTGATGGTAACTGATATTTTTCTGTTTGCCTGGGACTTGAATGTTTACCTATACAAGTAAGTACTATAAAATATTGTATCATTGCGTTAGTATCCTACGACACATGTTCACAATTAACAGTGGGGCTAGCTCAATATACGAGTATGTGATTTGTCTCTATATATTTATTTTAAAAAATCTATATCAGTTACTCCAGTAAAAATTTACTGCTGTTTAAAAAAGTCGCCCGGGATAAGATTATATTACTGTACAGTTCAGTTGTGCTGTTCTGTCAGCTTTGTGTTGCAGTTCAAGTGATTGTCGGCTTGCTCAGTTTTGAGTTTTTAAAGTGCCGATAAGAGGCTTAGGTGAACAAAACTAGCGCCACCCAATTATTTTAAACTTTTTGTCTGAAATCAGATAAAGCAAGAAAATCTAAAATAATATAAATTTAATTCGCTAGTAAATTAAGGGAAGCATTTGCGGTAATAACTACTTTGTTTTGTTATTATTTTCATCAGCGAAATCTATGCATAATTTCTATGCCAAAATATTTTTTTGGTAAACTGTGGTTTGACCCCAATATTTAAGATTTCGATCATACTTCTTGTCGATTAGACCACGCACCATCTCCTATAAGCAACATTCGATTTTGATACCCCTTTGAAATATCATCTTTATGTATTAGACAGTCAATCTG
Organism: Rhodophaea formosa; assembly: GCA_963082605.1. Lineage (NCBI taxonomy): Eukaryota > Metazoa > Arthropoda > Insecta > Lepidoptera > Pyralidae > Rhodophaea > Rhodophaea formosa. The sequence goes on along the minus strand of OY720205.1, from coordinate 20,320,361 downwards.
CCGGCAAAATTGGAATACTGAATGTAGTATGACTTAACTTTGGTTAAATAAATGCTGAGCCTTTGAAGTTTTAGTATGTAACATTTACTGCTCACCATAATCTTATTATAAACATTTTCGTGTAATTTGGACATGTGTGGATACAAAGAACTTATTCTAGGGTTTCAATGACACAAGTTTAAATTAGGTTTTAAATTATGAAAGTTGATTATGGTGGTTTGATACCTGAACTAGGAATGTTGCGGTATCTCAAGGTACTTTTCATTCAGATCATATAATATAAATATAAACGGACATATTTAATATACGGACAAATCACACAGATTGAGCTAGCCCCAAAGTAAGTTCGAGACTTGTGTTATGGGATACTAACTCAACGATACTATATTTTATAATAGATACTTATATAGATAAACATCCAACAATGATCTTTTTCAGATTGACCCAGGTCAATCTGAAAAAGATCATTTTCCATCTTGACCTGACCGGGGATCGAACCCGGGACCATCCGTGTCGCAGGCAGGCGTGTTGACCGCTGCGCTACGGAGCTCGTTGAGTAGTAGGTTCTTAAAACACTATAATAAATGTTTAGTCACCGTACAAATGTACCGGTGTTTATTTCAAAATTACACAAAATAAACACCTAATAGTGACCGAGCGAAGTGTCTCTGCTTCAGCTAGAGCAAAACTTATTTACCTATCTGAAACATAATGTCCGTCTGTTCTTCTTCAGTGCAATTGGTCACATTTCTTAACCGATTCTTGTGAAATTATTTAAAAAGTGCGACAAGGATCGTTTGGCATTTGGATGACATTGAAATGGGGGCGCGGTAGCTCCCAAAAAGCATTAAACTAGGTAGCTCCATAATCACACACAATTACAATCTCAGATTACAATAATGATGAAAAATTTTAACGCAAATTTTTTACCACCGAAAAGCGAAAAATCGATTATCCTCTTTTTTCTACCCTTAGGGTTAGGATTTTTTTAATTTATATGTTTTGATTTTCGTTTTTTGTATGTCATCGTCATCGTCACCTCAGCCACAAGAAGTCCACTGCTGGAAATAGGCTTTCCCAAAGATTTCCAATACAAGCGGTTGGAAGCAGCCTGCCTTTTTTGTACGTGCAAATGGCTAATACTGGCGTTAGATTTTTCAACCTGCCTAAAGGCATTGACATAGCTTTCTAATAAAAAAAAATATATCAAAATTGGACTACACTTTAAAAAGTTTTGCGTGGTCAATCATAAAAAAAATATACGCGTCGACTTGGTAACCTCCTCCGTTTTACGTCGGTTGAAAAACACATTCTTCTGCAACTTTCATTACAACACGTAATCAACACTCTATTCCAATAAATAATAGTAGATTGTTGCACTGAGCAGAAAGTAAGTTATTGCTGCACGAGTGTTTATTTGGAGCCCGAGCGCTAGCGAGGGCTCTAAAAAGCACGAGTGCAATTTAACTTACTTAATGCGAGGTGCATAATCTGCTTTTCTTTCAACTACTGCAATTAAAGTAGTTGAAAAATAAAACTTAAGACAAATTACAATAGTTAAAAATTTGTTGTTCACATTCCCGCTTTTTTTCTTTATGGCCAGTATTTTTTTTAGGCAAGGCAATACACATGTCCCTTTGTTAACTCCATACAGCCGTTAGGTTGGCCAACCTACTTTATGACAGGTGACAACTATTGTCCGCGATTTAAAAAAACTAAACAGTGCAGTAAAGGATTTCCATACATTTTTGCTGCACTAGAGCAGCAAAAATGTATGGAAATCCTTTACTGCACTGTTTAGTTTTTTTTTTACTTCTAGTGCAGCAAAGTTCCGCTTTGTGCTGGATATGTAGTGCAGTTATGATAGAATTGCAGCGTAGTTGGAAGAAAATGACATTTTCATCTCACCTACCCTTAAACAGTGTCATTAAATGGAAGCAAAGTGGGCTGGATGGTCGCTATTACGACCCCGGGCTATAAGATTTCATACAAATTCCATAAAGCCCGAGAGCGCATAAAGTATTTTTTTAAATTTAATAGGGCACTATACCATGCACAAGCGTCAAATCTTCTACATCCAAAAAGTTTTCTAGTCGAATATTCAAATTTGGAATTGCCAGTGAACCCGATGAAAAAAAACATTTTAACTATTCTGCGAGATTTTTGTCCTTAATTCAAATTTGGAATTGTAAATGGCCGTGCGTGGCTGGCTGTTTGTATTCATCGATCTTTTACTTCCACTTTTTGGATAAAACATTTTCGTTATCTGTGTAATCCTCGGATGCATTTTCTGTTCACTGTTTGCCGCTATTTATTTTTAGGCATAATATTTATAAGTAATCGTAATTTTCATTAATTTGCATGAAATACATTCCCTATGACAAATGAATACATGGTCAATAATGTTGATAAAGATAATATAATCAGCCAGCTTGCAGACGCATACCTAAATATTAATTTTCAAGGTAAACTATATAGAATATTCATACTATACAATTTCAACCAATATAATATGAAAAATATTTTTTTTACTCGACTATTTACTCGGTGAGATGAAAAACATTGTGTGTATCACGGCCGGTATTAGACATTATACAAACTCGGACTACTAAAAGCACTCGGCTTCGCTTAGTCGCTCGTTTGACGTAATGTCTTCTATCCCACCCTTGCTACACAATGTACTATTAAAACTACTCGCTCCCGTTTTTCGCAGATCTCAGAACTCAAAAACCGGCCAAGTGCGTGTCGGGCCACGCGCAGTGTATGGTTCCGTAGTTGCGAATGACAACTTTGACTTCACACTGTTTACACTCGCACCTCACAGTTCATTGACCAAAAACATCTAACAATGAATAATTGTTTGAAATTTTACATTTTCGAGTACATTTTATAAGTTGGTTGCCTATAACTTTTTAGTTTATACTTAGTACTCAGTTCTGATAGTTTTCCTTTCAACTTCAGTATATATACTACGTCTGTATTTTTTTTTCACGTATCTATTATATAACCATTTAGCAGATAGAGAGGGTACCTTTAACAAAAATTCGCACTTTAAAACCAAATATTTCGGAAAGGAATCCCTAAATCGAAAAGTGGTGTTTTCAACCTCATAATATTTTTTAAAGACCTATTTAACGATACCCCACACGATGGGTTAATAGAAAAAAAAATATTACTCCCCCACTTTACTTGTATGGGAGCTACCCTAAAAAAATTTTTTTCAAGATTTTTATCTTTTGTTTTTTCACTTTTTTGGCATGATTGATATACATACCCATAAAGAATTACAGTTTCCTAGTACTTATAGTCTCTGCGTAAAACCGCGGAAGGACAGACAGACAGACAGACATGGCGAAACTATAAGGGTTCCTTTATTCCTACGGAACCCTAAAAACGCTTCTTCTTTTACAAGAAGCATTTTATTTTGTTACGTGGTTTTTAATTTATTTCTTTCTTGCTTGCTTTTTGTGTGCTTTTTTTGTGTAGAACTAACAGTGACGCCAGATGTTTCAAACTGCCTTAACAAAATTCTGATGTAACCTAATGTATATCACAAGTAAGGTTTTACTTTGAAACCAAAAACCGCAATAAATGGTACCGCCCCCTGACTAACTTATACAATGTGTTGAAAAGGTTTCTCTAGTAGCACGCGAGCAACAGTCACTTTTACAAACTACCAAAAAGATACTACTTATTACTAGTATCAGGCGTCCGACTATAAAGATGAATGTACTACAATACGGTAGTTGCGTAATGTTAAGATTATATAAAATTTGTTTCTAATGAGACTCATTTCTATCTAAAAACACTATAAAGAACACTTTTAATTTGATATCGATTCGTTAAGTAATCTTAAAGCTTCTTTAAAGTTGGGTGAATAGGACCATTTTTTAAAGTATGAAAATCTTTAATTACAATTATACTGTATTTTAGTCTGCAAAATTTATAGCACTTTTATTATGAAACCATTACCATTAACGAAATATTTCGTACCTATAGCTACCAAACAAAGTTCTCACGCCACCCATACAAAATACAAGCTTGTGACGTCACAAATATGTAGGCATTTCAGAGGCGCGTTTTCACGTCTAAAATTTACGTCTAAAAACATGCGTCTTTAAAACTTTTATAACTGAAAGAGTTTTATGTTTAGAAATGTATTTCTGTCACTATTGTGTTTATTTTTGGCAGGTCTTTACATAGCAACATGAAAAAAAATTTAGTCAACATGCCCATAAAGTTTGAATTTCTTTTGAGGGCCACAAATTCAAACTCAATTGACGCGTATTCTATAAGCTTCTAAAAAGCAGTTTTTCGGCAGGGGTTATATTCCCTGCTCTATGGTTTCCCGGCACGACGATCGGGACTTCCAGAGACATCGGCACGCGTCCTGATTACGCGCTTCCCGGGGATTTGTTATGATCCGCTAATTGCTCGCATCCCGAGGTTCCTTCCTCATTAGTCCTGTGACGTCAACCGAATCATTGTTGGGTGTTAATAAGACTCGCCAGTGATGTTTGTTGGTAGTTGATGATTAAATACCATCAAATTCTAGCATGTCAATATTACTTCTTCAAGCTTCAACCGTTGAATTGTAATAATTATATTTATTTATTATTTACTACAAGCTTTTGCCCGCGCCTCCGCTCGCGTTAGAGTCGACCCCTCGGGAACAGTACTTTCCTCCGGGATGAAACGTAACCTATGACTTTCTACGTACTGACAACGTGTATCTATGTTAAATTTCATGGTGATCAGTTCAGGAGATAAGCCGTGAAAGCGTAACAAACAAACAAACTCACTTTCGCATTTATAATACTAGCTTTTGCCCGCGACTTCGTCCGCGTGGAGTTCGGAGACGATTTGGTATTACAGTCATCTGAATGACGACCTTGTAAGGTCCAGACGTTTTGCTACTGGTCCATTAAGCATTCAAGTCAGTTTAGTAATATAGTATGCAAAATTTCATGATGATCGGTTCAGTAGATTATATATATTAGTTGGGTTGTTTAACGCTGTGGCGTAGTTGCCAGCCTTTGACACGAGGGGTCCCGGGTTCAATCCCCGGCCAGGTCATGATGGAGATCTATCTTTTTCAGATTGGCATGTGTCTTGGATGTTTATCTAATTATACTAAGTATTTTTTTTAAATATATCCAAGATCCGTTTCCGTGAATATTTCAACTTAAGTAAATTGAAAATCTGGTGTCAAAGCCAGCACTGGATAAAAACGAACATTAGGATTTAGGGCAGACGGTTTCGACTACAGTTCTGAATATTTTAACATCGCAATCCTGTCCCTAAGCAGTTAAAAATCCATGTTTGCTTACTCTACGTCTTGACTGGCAAATAAAGCTAAGGCTACACGCAACGCTAGTGCCATGAATTAAATATGGCAGCGATGCCGATTGCGTGTCGCCAGAGATATAGAAACCTTGCGTTTCTAGATGGAGTTCTATTTTTTTATGACTTAGGACGGCAAACGAGCAAGCGGGTCGTCTGATGGTAAGTGATTACCACTGCCCACGGACAACTGCAACACCAGAGGTGCTGCAGGAGCGTTGCCGGCCTTTTATTTTTCCCTTCCCATCGGGGAGGGAGAAATGGCCCTCTGGCTCTCTCACTCACTGAACGAAGCATATAAGCGGTAAAGCTACTACTCAAAAGTATTTGTGAGAGAGTGGTACTTGCCCAGACGAATCGGCCCATTTCATGCTACATGAATTCAAAAGATAATTCTGAAAAAGATGGTGTCATTATCAGCATAGCCGCAAGAAAACTAAGTACTGTAGGAAAAGGATTTTCAATGAGATCGGATGGAAGCAGGCTCCATCCATCGCCTTGGTGTGACCTTGGTCAGGTTGTCCGACCACCTAATCGGTGGATGTCCAACTCTGTGCTTGCTATTCTGCCTCCACTCAAGAACTCATTTGCCCCAACGGTTATCAGTTCTGCGGCTAATATGGCCAGCCCACTGCCATTTCAGCTTGCTAATCCAGTCGAAAAACTTGCAAGTGTTTTAAGAGCTAATGTAATATTAATCATCCAATCATCGCGGTAATATGACTAAACTTTCGTTATGATTCTACAAGTTTTGACTTTTTAAATTATTGCTGAACAAAACTCACACGTCACTAAACACATTTCAATCCCTCAAAAACTGAATATCCCCATTCAAGTTTAATCTTTTCCAGCGCCGTATTCAAAACAATCCAGCGAATACCCGATTCTGCGTCCCGCGGGTGCAGTTTCGGTCCGCTTTACTTTTTCACATTATTCCGACCGTGCGTGCTATTCCCATTACCTAAGTGTTTATTTTTATGAAATGTGCGCGGTGTGGTCCACGCTTTACAATACACATGAGGCGGCTGAAATATGATTTTTAAAATTTTCAGCCTGCGTCATTTCTTTTTGTGATTTGTTACGTTTTCTTTACCTTTTTTGGAATCGGAGAGCGTATATGAAAGCGAAATAAATAGTGTAAATATCGCAACAAGAGTTAATCTATTGTCTTTGCTTACTCTCTCGGGAGAAAGATACTATTTTATAGTCCCTCAAAGTAAATAGTATGTATCAAATATTGTAAGATCACATTAAAGTCGGGATAGTCAGTCAGGGGTGTTATTCTCAACTACCTGTCCGGTGATTGCAGTATCGGGTACGAGCGCCCGCCCCCCCAAGCTGTCCTTTCTCATCCTCAAACCATCCTAGCTAGTAGCATCCCAAATACCTTTATCCCGTTTCCCCAGTCCACCAAACTCCTAGCCTTCCCCTAAAAATCGGTTTCAATGGGCAGCAACGTCGGAACCGATGTACTTACGTTAAATAAACTGTGCTCACCAACCCGTTTGCCAAGCATGGTGAGGTGAATATGGCAAAACCCCTTCGATGGTGGAAATAGTTGGGGCCTTTGTCCAGCTGTTGACTTCTGACTGGGATGATGCTGATGAAGCAGGATGAGCACGCATCCCTGCCTTACAGTGAAAGTGTAAATAAATCATTATTATTAAAAACGGTTGCACTCACGTTATATTTAGTCGGTATTGCCGACCGGGTTTCGGCCAATTCAGATGGCCATCTTCAGGGCGAGTATCAAGGTCGTCGCGACGCGGCCGATCCTTGAGCACTGACGGGATCCGCGCGCGCCGCCCGCCTCTCCGCGCGACGCGCTCGTGCCGATGCGTTGGTTGGGGGGTCAGACACCCCCGAAGATGTTGTGGCTGGTACCAAATCGACCTCATATGCCTCTGATGGTTGTGAACGGCTCATGTGCACAGAGCTAACCGTGTCAACTCCTTGAACTAAAATGTCCTCGTTGCATTGTTCAGCTTGAAGTATTGGTTTCCAAGTTGATGGCAAATTCCAACCTCCGTCACGATTAAAATTCGGACGCCGCCCTATCTCTATTGCCTCGAGTACTTTACGTGGGACGAAAGCCTTTTCCCTTGCCAGTACCTTGGCTTTGTCGAAGCGAATGTAGTGAGCCACGTCCGAATCCAAGGCGTGCTCGGCGATTGCAGATCCATTTTTGTCCAATTTCTTCAAGCTGCGGATGTGTTCGGTTAGTCTTGTAGTCACGTTGCGTCCTGTTTCACCTATGTAACACTTACCGCATTCACAAGGCACCATGTATACGCCCGGTACATTAAGTGGGTCTCTGTCTTTGGGAGAGCGCATTAAATTTCGTAGTTTCGTCAAAGGTCGGAAAATAGTTTTTATACTGTACCGGCGACGTAGTAAATGACCAATTTTGTCTGTGGTCCCTTTGACAAAAGGTAGGAATACTAGCGCTCGATCCACAGAAGTGGGACGCTCCGATGCGTTTTCACTGACCCGAAGGCTCTGTCTCCAACTATAGCCATTCGTTTCCAGCACTTGTCTCACGTGTGTTAATTCTACATCTATGTGTTGAGGATCACACAGACGCAGAGCTCTGTTTATCAGCGTGCGTGGAATCGATGCCAAGTGAGCCGGATGGTGGTGTGAGTCAGATCTTAAGTATCGGTCGGTATGTGTCGGTTTACGGTAAACCGTATGCGTGAGACTCCCGTCGGATTGTCGCATGACCAATACATCAAGGAATGCTAGAGCCCCATCGTTTTCTTGCTCGGCAGTAAAAGAAATCTTTGGATGAATGCTGTTCAGATGAGCAAGAAAAGACATAACCCAATTTTTATTCAATACTGCATAAACGTCATCCACGTATCGCCACCAGTATCTCGGTTTATCACTTGCAGTTATTAGTGCTTCATCCTCAAACCACTCCATGAAAATATTTGCCACCACTGGAGCTATTGGGGAACCCATCGCCACACCGTCCACTTGTAGGTAGTGTTCACCACGCCACATAAAGAAACCACTATTCAAACAGTACTCAATAATACTTATGTACTCGGTAGGTAAATCTGTGTTTTCCATCTTATTTTTAATGATGTTGATTGTGTCCTCTACCGGTACATTTGTAAATAAAGAAGTAACGTCGAAACTGACCATAATTTCTTCATCGGCTAACTTCACACCCTCCAACAGTTTGACAAAATGTGTCGAATCCTTAACATAGCTCGCAGTTTTTCCCGTTAATGGTTGCAAAACATCCGCCATAAACCGGGAAGCTTTATATGTTGGCGAGTCTATTTGGCTTACTATCGGTCTTAAGGGCCAATCAGGCTTGTGGATTTTGGGTAATCCATATATCTTCGGAGTGGTGGGGTTCTGGGGCCGCAGGCGTTTTCTGAGACTATCATCAGAGCAGGAGCGCAGTACTTTGTCTAGTCCGGAAGTCACACGTGAGGTCGGGTTGTAATTGACTTTTTTGTATGTACTTTTATCATTTACCAAAAGTGTGAGCTTCCTCTCATACGCTTCCGCGTCCACTATAACAGTCGCATTTCCCTTATCCGCCGGTAACACTAATATATCTGGGTTATCACGTAAGTCTTTAAGCGCTGACATTTCTTGTTTAGACATATTCGGCTTTGGTAGCTTGGACTTGCGTAATATTGCTGACACATCCTGTCTTAAGAACTCAGCGTCTCGACTTGGTACTTTATTATGCGCAATTGTTTCTTCAATCCCAGCGATGATGGTCTCCACCGGCATCTTATGAGGTGTTGGAGCATAATTCAAGCCTTTCGCGAGTGCTGCATTCATGTTAGGTGTAATGGGATGGCTTGATAAGTTCACAACAAACTTATCTGTTGCAATAGAAGAGCATGACCTATTCGTGAAGCATTGCTCATTACTTTTTATCAGGCTTTTATATTTTCCCAAATGTTTCTGTTCAATATCGCTCTTTAATATTTGAGACCTTCCAAATGACACTGACAGTGATTCCAAATGACAGTGGGAAACACTAGATTCAATGTCATTTGGAAGGTCTCAAATATTATATTTTCTTTGCTTTTATATTTTCCCAAATGTTTCTGTTCAATATCGCTCTTTAATATTTGAGACCTTCCAAATGACACTGACAGTGATTCCAAATGACAGTGGGAAACACTAGATTCAATGTCATTTGGAAGGTCTCAAATATTAAAGAGCGATATTGAACAGAAACATTTGGGAAAATATAAAAGCCTGATAAAAAGTAATGAGCAATGCTTCACGAATAGGTCATGCTCTTCTATTGCAACAGATAAGTTTGTTGTGAACTTATCAAGCCATCCCATTACACCTAACATGAATGCAGCACTCGCGAAAGGCTTGAATTATGCTCCAACACCTCATAAGATGCCGGTGGAGACCATCATCGCTGGGATTGAAGAAACAATTGCGCATAATAAAGTACCAAGTCGAGACGCTGAGTTCTTAAGACAGGATGTGTCAGCAATATTACGCAAGTCCAAGCTACCAAAGCCGAATATGTCTAAACAAGAAATGTCAGCGCTTAAAGACTTACGTGATAACCCAGATATATTAGTGTTACCGGCGGATAAGGGAAATGCGACTGTTATAGTGGACGCGGAAGCGTATGAGAGGAAGCTCACACTTTTGGTAAATGATAAAAGTACATACAAAAAAGTCAATTACAACCCGACCTCACGTGTGACTTCCGGACTAGACAAAGTACTGCGCTCCTGCTCTGATGATAGTCTCAGAAAACGCCTGCGGCCCCAGAACCCCACCACTCCGAAGATATATGGATTACCCAAAATCCACAAGCCTGATTGGCCCTTAAGACCGATAGTAAGCCAAATAGACTCGCCAACATATAAAGCTTCCCGGTTTATGGCGGATGTTTTGCAACCATTAACGGGAAAAACTGCGAGCTATGTTAAGGATTCGACACATTTTGTCAAACTGTTGGAGGGTGTGAAGTTAGCCGATGAAGAAATTATGGTCAGTTTCGACGTTACTTCTTTATTTACAAATGTACCGGTAGAGGACACAATCAACATCATTAAAAATAAGATGGAAAACACAGATTTACCTACCGAGTACATAAGTATTATTGAGTACTGTTTGAATAGTGGTTTCTTTATGTGGCGTGGTGAACACTACCTACAAGTGGACGGTGTGGCGATGGGTTCCCCAATAGCTCCAGTGGTGGCAAATATTTTCATGGAGTGGTTTGAGGATGAAGCACTAATAACTGCAAGTGATAAACCGAGATACTGGTGGCGATACGTGGATGACGTTTATGCAGTATTGAATAAAAATTGGGTTATGTCTTTTCTTGCTCATCTGAACAGCATTCATCCAAAGATTTCTTTTACTGCCGAGCAAGAAAACGATGGGGCTCTAGCATTTCTTGATGTATTGGTCATGCGACAATCCGACGGGAGTCTCACGCATACGGTTTACCGTAAACCGACACATACCGACCGATACTTAAGATCTGACTCACACCACCATCCGGCTCACTTGGCATCGATTCCACGCACGCTGATAAACAGAGCTCTGCGTCTGTGTGATCCTCAACACATAGATGTAGAATTAACACACGTGAGACAAGTGCTGGAAACGAATGGCTATAGTTGGAGACAGAGCCTTCGGGTCAGTGAAAACGCATCGGAGCGTCCCACTTCTGTGGATCGAGCGCTAGTATTCCTACCTTTTGTCAAAGGGACCACAGACAAAATTGGTCATTTACTACGTCGCCGGTACAGTATAAAAACTATTTTCCGACCTTTGACGAAACTACGAAATTTAATGCGCTCTCCCAAAGACAGAGACCCACTTAATGTACCGGGCGTATACATGGTGCCTTGTGAATGCGGTAAGTGTTACATAGGTGAAACAGGACGCAACGTGACTACAAGACTAACCGAACACATCCGCAGCTTGAAGAAATTGGACAAAAATGGATCTGCAATCGCCGAGCACGCCTTGGATTCGGACGTGGCTCACTACATTCGCTTCGACAAAGCCAAGGTACTGGCAAGGGAAAAGGCTTTCGTCCCACGTAAAGTACTCGAGGCAATAGAGATAGGGCGGCGTCCGAATTTTAATCGTGACGGAGGTTGGAATTTGCCATCAACTTGGAAACCAATACTTCAAGCTGAACAATGCAACGAGGACATTTTAGTTCAAGGAGTTGACACGGTTAGCTCTGTGCACATGAGCCGTTCACAACCATCAGAGGCATATGAGGTCGATTTGGTACCTGCCACAACATCTTCGGGGGTGTCTGACCCCCCAACCAACGCATCGGCACGAGCGCGTCGCGCGGAGAGGCGGGCGGCGCGCGCGGATCCCGTCAGTGCTCAAGGATCGGCCGCGTCGCGACGACCTTGATACTCGCCCTGAAGATGGCCATCTGAATTGGCCGAAACCCGGTCGGCAATACCGACTAAATATAACGTGAGTGCAACCGTTTTTAATAATAATAATTATGTCTCGCGTAACATTTAATAATTTAATTGTAAATAAATCATTACATTAGGTACATACTTACAAGAAATACTATTTAATAAAATCCACATACCAACCTACCTTTCCCAATCCCATATGCGTGAAAATCCAAATCCATCACCGGAATAGCCAGCAATAGAATCCCAACAATCTAATCTTATGATTAGCATCAGACGCGAGAATATGGTATAATATTTCCATAAAACTGTACAGCAGAAGAGATATGATGCAGATACAAAGCTTTGAATATCATGCCGAAAACCAGTCAAAATCAGTACTCTAGTATTTTGACTGGAAGTATTTTATCTTATTTTTTCAAATATTCACCTTGTACAATTAATTGATGTTATTTATATAAGACAGACCAACTCATCTGGCCAACGTGGAGAGTTGAGGTCAAATTCCCTGACTGCTCTGGCTAATATATGGCGCTGCTACTTAGTACAGAGAGGGTCGTGCTCCTGCAGTGGATACTAAAGAAGTCCTGATGAGGATGAAAATGATGATATAAGACAGGTAGTATTGTGTGATCATTAGATGACGTATTTGCCTGGTACGCACAATACTAAATCACAGAATTAATAATAGTACTAACTCAATACAAGGCGCTGCGTACTAAATACGACCTCGGATGCAGTTCCCAATGGTTAAGTAAGGAAAGTGAGAAGGAAAATGTTAGGAATTCTAGTAATTAACGCTATACATGACCCCTACGTAAAACAGCCGCGGATTCAACCGTGAATTGAATACGCAGAAATGAGAGACACATATTTAGATTTTAGGTTAAACAAAATCAATAGACAAGACACTTTATAACTTTTGAAACAAATTGTTTCCTTTTCTAAATCGCCTCTGTGCCTCTTTTGCACACGCGTCATTTAAAACAAGATTAAAAAAATTATTAACTTTATTGTTTAAAACATAGCGCTAAATTATAAAACTACGGTCCTTGGGCTCTGCACCAAATCGCCTCTATGCCTGTACTGCACACGCGCGATTTCAGAGAAGATTAAACTGGTCGGCATTAACATACGTTATTTATTTTATTTATTGCTGTTTTTGGCTGCGAGGGTAATTGCGAATCCCTTGCTTGCGGATCTAGAGGTAGGTAAATACTTTACAGGTTATTGTACCTGGTAAAAAGGTAGGTAATTGTCATAAAGGTAGTAAATATGCCTATCCTAACTAATATTATAAATGCGAAAGTGATTTGTTTGTTTGTTTTTTTCATTGTTTGTTACGCTTTCACGCCCTATCTACTGAACCGATCATTATGAAATTTTGCATACACATAGGTTGGGGTACTGAGAAGGACAAAGGCGCTTCACGTGGGCGAAGCCGCGGGTAACAGCCAGTATATAATAATAATACCGTTTGATCCCCGGTCAGGCCAAGATGGAAAATTATCTTTTTCGGATTGACCTGGGTCTTGGATGTTTATCTATATAAGTATCTATTATAAAATATAGTATCGTTGAGTTAGTATCCCATAACACAAGTCTCGAACTTCTTTGGGCTAGCTCAATCTGTGTGGTTTGTCCGTATATATTTATTAAAACCACCATTTTAAAAACTTGTTAATTTACCATGTGGTTTACCTGAATATGCAATGCACTGCAATGCAACCAAAAAAACTTCCTCATTTGTGGCGAGATGCACAACAGTTTCCGCTAAATTGGACTTAATTTTAAAACTGGCCACGCTGTGTTTTTGTTTCAAGTTTGAGGGTGGAAACATACGGGGAAATACGTAATATCATAGATATTATTCTACAGGAATAAATGTCTCATCCTTTAGCATGCCCTCTGGCAAATGCTCTGGTAAGCTAAATTTTAAGAAACCACCGCTAGATGGCAGTAGGTCTACTACTAGTCAACTAGATTAATTAGAATGTTTTTAAGCGTAAAAAAGATAGTACACATTTATTTGGAAGATAAAAATGCAATTCTGATTTTATGCAATAATAGAAAATGCTTTTTTTAGTTGTAAAAATTATATCTATTAAATATAGCACGTAGCGCTATCTATGTATAGTTAGGGTACAACTCGCTTTTTATGATTTTTTTTTTCAAAAATTAGCCGTAACTCCGGTTCACTTGGTCCATTCTACCGTTCCAATTTTCGATGATGCGTCCTAGCATTTCGATTGGTACCTAATTGGTGAGTAATGTTGTGTTTCAGTTGAACGTCTTGATCCTGTGATATCTCACTTATTGTTTGGGGCTATGTAAAGTCCAAAGAACCTATATAGGTATTGAGCAACTGGAAGCCAACAATAAATAAATATTGGGGACAAATCACACAGGATTTGTATGTATATATTCTGGTTCTCATAATCATTTATATTTATATGATTATGAGAACCAGAAGTATGGCCGACATTTGAAAGAAATAATCTTTAAAAATAAATGTTAAGAGTAGTTATTTTGCATAATAAGTATAATTTTCCGAAAAATGTTGTTATTCTTATTTATTTTCAGGAACCAAACATACGAAAAAACATACAGCCGAATTTAGATACTCCTCTTTTTATGAAGTCCTTTGAAAAGGAAGCGTACAAGTACGAAATACTTGCTCGTGTGTTGCTGCACGTAATTCAATTTGGGTGTAAGCGGGCACTGTAACAGAACTGTGCTCTGTCTCATCAGACACAGAGTTTCAGGCGTCATTCTGATAACTAGAGTTTTTTCCATGATGAACTTCGTTTCAATTGAACCTTTAAAATACAAAAAAGGGATCTGATGGAAGATTCGTTTTAAATTTTGGAAAATTCCGGCAGAAAAATAGAATTCCGTAATACTCTATTTTTAATGATTTAAAATCTCTCTCACCGCTTCCTGGCCTACATAACGTCAACCCTTGGACCATTCAAATCCAGAGGTGGCCGTAAGCCGTGTTGTCAGAATTAGCCGAGCGGAACTATCGCACTGGGAGCCCACCTCGCACATAAATTAGAGACTGCTTGAGCTGCGCGGGTTAGGCGCGTGTCCATTAATGGGCGATACGATTTGCATTATTATTATTTTTAATGTTTTTTATATGCACATTCATATGAAAACACGAACTAAATAAAAGAAAAACCTATTAATTTACTAAAAAAAGAAAACATACTTTTTAAAACAACAGTAATAAACTTGCATCGTTTCGATTAGGAGCCACATGCTATTTGGCATGTCATTTTTATGTGTGTTCATTAAGCATAGATATTATCATCACATACAGACGTAAAGGTTACGTGACGGTGCCGGTCACTTACTCCTAGGGGTCATTCAAATATGACGTAGGCAGTGAAAGGCTTATTTGTGATGACATGGGGGACGGGGGGGTTGACGTGGTGATGACATAATCAACATTTCGCAAAATTCACTAAAATTTTTTGTGAAACTGATACAAATGTTTACGTAAGCTTAGGGGAAGGGCGTAAGAACATTTCTTACTTTTGCTGACAATAGGGGGGAGGGGGTTAAAAATAGCAATTTTTCTGCTTACGTTATACTTGAATGACCCCCTAGTTGAAACTGCATTAAGGAACTTCCTTCCAAAAACTACATAAGTACTTACTCTATTTTTTATGCTTTCTATTTCAAAATCCAACCATCTACCGCTCGCTACATTAGCGACAATCCTTCGACCATCCGAGTCCAGAGGTGGCCGTAGGCCGTGTTGTCAGAATTAGCCGAGCGGAACTATCGCACTGGGAGCCCACCTCGCACAAAATTAGACTGCTTGAGCTGCGCGGGTTAGGCGCGTGTCCATTAATGGACGATACGACTTTCATTATTATTTTGTTACATATTTTTCATATGAATAATATGCAAGCTAGAGGCTTATCTTTAGGTACAGACAAGTCAGACAATCATATTTTAGAGCCTGGGCTATGCATTTTGTAAACTTAATATTTCCTCAATTCTCCGTTGTAGTACTGACGCATACACTACAACCACATTACAGTACTACAAGGATCTTTAGGCATGTGGTCAGAATAACTAAACGCTGCCATTGCCGTCAACTTGTAAAGCGTCACTTTTGGAAGATGCAAATATTTCGCGCTTTTGACTCTATTTATAAAACTAAGAATTTTTTTCAGCTAGTAGTCGTAATTATACACAGCGCTCCATTTTGTCATTGAAGTGATCCTTGTCGCACTATAACGGAAACACGCGCAAAGCATGGGCCATAGACTTTTAATCAATCTGCAGCAACGCGGGACTGCAAAAATGGCGCAGGTTAGTGCCGCGCTTAATTAAAACCATAAGGAAAATTGGCCACGTTTTTTGGCCATGTCCCGCTTATTGGCCGAGTTAGTTTCTACTTTTTTGGCATAACGGTTTTGATTAATCAAAGCGTTCGGGGTTAGTATTTTGTTTTTGGATTGTTCAGTTTTACGCACTGGAAAAAGTACTCCTTCGTTTTAGGAGTATATGTCGGGTCAATCAATGTATATGGGAGTATACACTACAAGCTAAGAATTTGTATAAGATATGTATATATTGATTGACCGGGGGGCCGTGGGTTCCATTCCCACGGGAAGCATATTTTGTTGTTTCCAGTTTGGTTAGGACATTGCAGGCATGAATCTCCTGATTGTCTGATAAGAAAGATGATTCCGTGGTTCGGAAGGCACGTTAAGCCCGGCTGCCATCTGGTAGTCGTTAAAGGAACCACGTCAGAAGCCGAGAGGCGGTTCCAAAGAACTCTGACACCAGGGTGTGCATGGTCGACTGACCGTGTCACCTACACGAAATGATGATGATGATGATGACGGGATACAAAATCAACGATACTATATTTTATAAAAGATACTCATAGATAAACATCTACGACCCCGGCCAATCTGAAAAAGATCGTTTTCCATCACGAACTGACCGGGAATCGAACCCGGGACCACTAGTATCGCAGGCTAGTGTGGTAACTACTGCGCCATGGAGGTCGTCCAATGTATAATATTAGTGATTACCTTTTCACTAAAATAGGTACGAAGCCTAAAATCTGGTACCTTGATAAAAAAGAAAAACAGTAAGATTTACCAACAAAATAATACTTTTAACGAAATTAAGCGTGACACGATAATCACAGTAGAACCTGTGACAACACCCTTCACATTACCATAATAGCGACATCTCTATTAACCCCCAAATTTTGTTTACCTAATAGAATAACGACCTATCGTATAATAAATTGGGAGATTTCCATACTCGATAGCAACCTACGTTTATCATTTTAATACTGAAAGTGCCTCTAGGGTAGAACTCAATGACATCATTAGACTGACAACAAAATTAGCCATGTATCTTTAATTTTAAAAGCCATTGAATTTTAGATCGTATTTCTAAGTTTTTAAGAGTCGTGTGGTATTAATGGGTGTGAAAAATAAAAGTGGTCGCAGTTTAAGTAACAAGGGGGCCAAAATTTTGACAAAAGTAACCTATTATTAAATTGTGATACAAATGGCTACTGGAAAGCAATGATTAGTGATATTAGGCGTAGTAAGCCAAATAACGGTTTATGGCTTAATGTTCGCTGGGAGAATGTATGATTTTTATAGCTAAATTACTGGGAGCGGTGCTGTGTTTTGGTTTTTATTTAATTAGAGTCTAAATAAGTCGGTGAGACGTGACCTCCGAAGCTACAATACACAACTCATAAAAGAGGCGATTGAGCGAAATCGGGGGTCAAAAGTCTTTGCTAAAAGACTTGGTAGGAGTCATTTGACAAAGTTACAAACCTCGGAAGGCAAAACTGTTACATCGGTTCCGGAGATCCTCGTCGAAGTAGAAGACTTTTATGGCCGCTTATATGCCTCGCATGCCCCAAAGCCTCCGCCAGACGCGAATGATACAAGAGCCACATTAACGCGCCACTTTACGGACGATCTCCCTGACGTGGACGAAGACGAAATTGAGAGGGCTCTCAAACAGCTAAAGAATGGGAAGGCTCCTGGTGAAGATGGAATTACTTCCGAGCTTCTGAAAGCAGGAGGGAAGCCAGTAGTGAGACAGCTAAAGAAGCTATTTAATTCTGTCATAGCCAGTGGGACTACTCCGAGGGCGTGGAGTGAGAGTGTGGTGGCTTTGTTCTTCAAGAAAGGTGATAATACCCTCTTGAAGAATTATAGACCAATCGCGCTCCTAAACCACATCTATAAGCTGTTCTCGAGAGTCCTCACAAACCGTCTCGCCGCAAGATTTGACGCCTTTCAGCCTCCGGAGCAGGCTGGGTTTCGAAAAGGCTTTAGTACCGTGGACCACATTCACACAGTGAGGCAGGTGATAGAGAAGTCGCAGGAGTATAATCAGCCACTGTGTCTAGCATTTGTGGATTACGAAAAAGCTTTCGACTCCATCGAAACCTGGGCTGTTCTGGAATCCTTGCAACGATGCCAAGTTGACTGGCGGTACGTGAAGGTTCTGAGAAGCCTGTACAGTATGGCAACGATGTCCGTCCAAGTACAAAACCATAAGACGAAACCGATCCAACTGCTCAGAGGAGTGAGACAGGGAGATGTTATTTCTCCAAAACTGTTCTCCAACGCATTAGAGGATGTCTTCAAAACGCTGGACTGGAACGGATTGGGCATCAATATCAATGGCGAATATCTCAGTCACCTCCGTTTTGCCGATGACATTATTATAATGGCAGAATCTATGCAGGATCTGCAAAAAATGCTACAGAGTCTTAATGAAGCCTCTTTGACGGTCGGTCTCAGGATGAACTTGGACAAGACTAAGGTCATGTTCAATGAGCGTATCACTCCAGAACCGATTTTGATCAACGGTGAAGCGCTTGAAGTTGTTCAAGAATATGTCTACCTCGGGCAGACATTGCAGTTCGGTAGAGACAACTTCGAGCGCGAAATCGCTAGAAGAGTGCAGCTGGGCTGGGCAGCATTTGGGAAGCTGCGTCATATCTTTTCGTCGCCACTACCACAATGCCTTAAGAGCAGAGTATATGATCAGTGTGTCCTGCCTGTAATGACATACGGGGCCGAGACATGGAACATGACGGTAAGGCTGGCCCACCGATTACACGTCGCTCAGCGAGCTATGGAAAGGTCTATGCTCGGTATTTCACTTAGGGATAAAATCCGGAACGAAATCATCCGTCAAAGGACTAATGTCATAGATATAATCCAGAAGTGTAGCAAGCTGAAGTGGCAGTGGGCTGGCCACATCTGTCGTAGGACCGATGAACGTTGGAGCAGACGGGTTCTCGAATGGAGACCACGTCTCGGAAAACGTAGTGTGGGACGTCCCTCTGCTAGGTGGACCGATGACCTAAGAAAGGTCGCTGGTAGTGGCTGGATGAGGAAAGCAGAAGATCGCACAATTTGGCGTGCCCTTGGGGAGGCTTATGTCCAGCAGTGGACTGCAATAGGCTGATGATGATGATGATGAGAATCTAAATACAAGATATATTAGACGATAAGTGAAATTGAAGATGAGAATCAAATATCAGGTTGGAGAAAAAAAAACTGGAATTTGTAACAAAATATCTTCGGTTCTGTTGTCTCAGTTTTCAAAAATACCTTGATTGGTACTAAACATTTTTCCGACATTTCAACTTAGTTTTTGTTTCAAATAAACAAAGAACTTTATGACTTTGATTTGACATATTTCAAAGATATTAAATATTGGCCAAGTGCGAGTCAGACTCGCGCATGAAGGGTTCATTACCATTATCTATATAAAATAAGAACAAAAAAAATAACAAGTTTGTTGGATGGGAGCCCCCCCTTAAATCTTAATTTTATTTTGATTTAATTATTTTTTTGAAAGTGCATATATAGTTTTATGATGGTAATATTTCAGAAGTCTACTTGTTGCCGTTATTAATATCGAGCTAAAAACGGAGAAGAAAATATGGGAGATTAATATTTATTTCCTCTGCTTTCAGAATTTGTTGTTATAATGGCAATAGAAATAAATCATCTGTGAAAATTTCAACTATCTAGCTAAACCAATTAATGCAATTCCTGGCGACAGACAGACAGACATCGAAGTCTCGTGGATAGGGTCCCGGTTTTACTTTTTGGATACGGAACCGGACCCTAAAAAGGAGACTGGAAGGCCGGGAGACACGTTTATGGAACAATTAAAGAAAAAATAAAGTTTCATTTAAAGACAGGTGAAAAAACTGGCGGCAGAAAGAGAGGAATAGAACAGGATCCACCGACAAGAGCCCTCTTTAATTTGACGACGAAGTCTAGCTCATCGAGCCGGGGTGGGTCACTAGTGAAACATTGAAGTAGGGTTATCAATAACTTCCGGTCAAACAGATCGATGGCCATAAAAGCGGCGCGTGCGAAACAATACAATCAAACCATTATTTATTACATCGGGAACGTAACGCCACTCATTAAAAAATTTAAAACCGAAGCGTTACTGTTGGTCCTTTTTAACTCACCTAGAACTCGAATGAAAAATCGGCATGTGCGAAACAATACAATCAAACCATTATAATGAGTGGCGTAACGTTCCCGACGTTTATTACATCGGGAACGTTACGCCACTCATTAAAAAATTTAAAACCGAAGCGTTACTATTGGTCCTTTTTAACTCACCTAGAACTCGATTAAAAAATCGGCATGTGCGAAACAATACAATCAAACCATTATAATGAGTGGCGTAACGTTCCCGACGTTTATTACATCGGGAACGTTACGCCACTCATTTTATTTTTCTACTCCTGTACTTTTATCTGTCATTTATATGATCAAGAACACAAACATAAGAACTCCGTGACGAGCTCCGTGGTGCAGCGGTCAACACGCCTGCCTGCGACACGGATGGTCCCGGGTTCGATCCCCGGTCAGGTCAAGATGGAAAATGATCTTTTTCAGATTGACCTGGGTCTTGGATGTTTATCTATATATGTATTTGTTATAAAATATAGTATCGTTGAGTTAGTATCCCATAACACAAGTCTTGCTTAAGAACTTACTTTGGGGCTAGCTCAATCTGTGTGATTTGTCCGTATATATTTATTTATTTATTATTTATCTTTAATAAGTCTATACTCTATTCTCCATAACAGTATGGCATAGCTGTACTTTAATGTCGCTATTACGATACGGCTAGCAGCCACAGACTATAAAACATAGATTTTGTGATTGTGAAGTCGTTTATAGTTTTTTTTAAAGAGTCAAGCGCACATCATTTATAAAATGAAGGTAACCAGAGACACAAAACTTTGTCTTACATTTCTCGCAACTCAAAATTTATGTTTTACTAGTAGAAAAAATATTGCAAAGGTTTATAATTAAGTCTTAAAAGGCTCGTGGCGCCCCTATTAGTGATATTCGCTCGCTTTGCTCGCTCATATCGCTACCCGCGCCACTTACCTTGTAAGACCCCTATTGTAAAACCGTTGCATAAAATACTATTTTAACCCGAGCCGTCTTATTAAAGAATGTACCTGGTTTAAATCACTATCCGACCAAAATAAGTCAATACTAATTACTATGGCGTTTGGTAAATGTCATTGTCAATTTGTTTTTGGTGGATGATAGTTTAAATCAGGTTAGATAGTAAGTCCTCTTTTTATAATAAGACAATACAGTTCCCTTGTACCTTCGAGCAACACGAAAGGGAGTAGCCATACGCTGCATTCCCCTCTGTCAAGGTACAAGCCAAAATTAGGCATATGCATGTCTATGTGTTAGTTGTGTGTGACTCATCTGTACACAAATTATTTTTTCTTTTTATGTCATTTTTTGTGACAATGTCATAATTACTATCAAGTGACAGTTTAAGTTTTATATGTAGGTGTGCGAAACTAAACTTGTGTGCACATTTCCCCCCGCAAAAAACGCCAGAAAAATTGTCATAGTAAATTGTCGCTTTGCCCACTCCCTCCGTCCGGTACGGAGGCCGTGTTGCTCGAAGCCTTGTACTCATTTTCTGTATATATATTGTCTAAACATGTTTTTCTGTGTACATAAATGAATAAATAAATAAATACATTTTACTATTGGCCTTTTTCTACTTATCAAAAACCCGAACGTATTTCTTATCGCAGGTATTAATTATCATTAATATAATGCGAAAAAATCAATCGTTTTCCTAACCTTAGGGTTGGTTACCGAATTTATACGGAGCCAACTTCAGGATATAATATCGGACTACGCTGTAAAAAGTTGCGCGTGGTCTTGTATGAGAAAATAGGTATTCGCGTCGACTTCAGAGGCTCCTGCGTTTTTTCGTTGGTTGTAAAACTCTCAACCGCCATTAATGACTACTTTGGAATAATTTGCTGGGTGGCGCTAGTTTCGCATAGTGACTTACAGTTGATGATAATACCTGGAAAACACTCAGATAAGGAAAAGGATATACTTAACTGCTAAAAATATCCTCAAAACCACAAAATAGTGTTTTAAAGCATAGAAATGATATCAATAGATTGAACTAGCAGCCCTACCCGGCTGCGCCCGGGCATATTTTATACCTTAAAACCTTCCTCGTGAATCACTCTATCTATTGGTGAAAACCGTATGAAAATCCGTGAAGTAGTTTTTGAGTTTATCGCGAACAGACAGACGGACAGACGCGGCGGAGGACTTTGTTTTATAATATGTAGTGATAGTGATGCGAATGTTTCAAGTGATCCATTCTATAGGTCAAAATAACTTTTTTCCCACGTCGTCGTCCGCTGAGGAAGGATTTTCCCCGTTCCACTTCCGGTCCAAGCCAGTGATATTATACATATACTTATTATTATAAATTTCTCCTTAGGAGAAACCTATGACCAGCAGTGGACGTCGTGCGCCTGAGACAATGTTGATGCCTATAAATCTAGATAAAAAATATGAAGCAATATATTTATCAACAAATGGCACTCGAATACTTTTCATTCGAGAACTCGTAGTAGCATTAATTTACAAGTACTACGTTTATTAAACGCTCGTTTCCACCGAAAGCAAACATATTTATCCGATTTGGACTGTAAAGTACGCCGGGTTTGCCGCGACTGTTATTACGGGCAATATATCAAAATATTGTAAAAACGGGGCTTATTACACCCCTGTTTACATGGTCAGTTGTGTGTTTGTTTGTTTTCCTTCCGTGTTGGGTAGGTTTAGCGTCGCGTGGCTAACGAGTGCGCTTTTTCATTTGTTATGAATAATTTTCATTGGGTTTTAATTTTGATCTTGATTAGGAATTTATCTATTCTGTCCTTTGTGTTTCATCATTAGATAGGTTTCGGGAATCTGTATGATATCTAGTTCTAGAATACTTGTGCCATGTCAATACCTCAAACGCTTTGATTACTAAAGTTAAAAAAAAAAAAAAAATTTATGATATGTAAAATACGCTCACATTCACA
This sequence comes from Rhodophaea formosa, assembly GCA_963082605.1. Taxonomy (NCBI): domain Eukaryota; kingdom Metazoa; phylum Arthropoda; class Insecta; order Lepidoptera; family Pyralidae; genus Rhodophaea; species Rhodophaea formosa. The sequence continues at coordinate 20,297,186 of OY720205.1, read as the reverse complement.
TACCTATGAAGTCAGCTATAGGTAGGCCGACATGTTTCGGCCTCATCTCATTTGTATGAAAACTGAAGATTTTTTTTTTATTCCCAGCTTTGGTCCCATAGAAATAGAAGTTCATTTTTACGAACTGATTTGAAGAACAACGGTGTTTGCCCTAATACCCTGTATATGTTTATATTCTGAAGTATTCTGTACAAAACTCCTTAAAACTGTATCTTACCCTTGTTAATTTGTATTTTTGTGTCGTGTGCAATAAAGAATTTACACACAAACAAACTCCCTTGATAATACCTACTATGAGAAATCTCTACTTTTAATCCCACTTGAACTGAATACATCAAAACGAATTATTTAAATGTATTCATGATGATATTAATTAATCAGCACGTATCACTGCGCCTCACTCAGTTCATATTTCAGCCAAATTAATGGCCCTCGCGTCCCGGTGTTCTGCATATCATTAATTTACAGATTTACAGTATTTCATTTAATTAGTAGGTAATTAAGAAGTAATTTAACAAAATACCGACTTTTAATTTTCCTTGTGACTTATCTCTACATCTCAAAAACAGTCAATCAGCACAGCTTACACCCAAATCTGTTCAGAATTGGTGGAATAAAAAACTCACATATAGGTATCCATTGAAACATTACACGCCTTTTTTAGCAGTCGTGTTACAATTAGACACGTACTTACACGATCATTGTACTTATATAAGCAACTAGCTGTTACCCGCGGCTTCGCCCGCGTAATATATGTCTATGTCCTTTTCGGTACCCTAACCTATGTGTATGCAAAATTTCATGATGATCAGTTCAGTAGATACGGCGTGAAAGCATAACAAACAAACAAATAAACAAACAAACTCACTTTCGCATTTATAATATTAGTTGGGTGGGATTGGGATGGTGGAATTAAAAACTCACACACATCCATTAAAACATTACACCCCTTTATAAGGCAGTCGTGTAAAAATGAGACATATACTAACATGTACTTATTTTTGTTACAAACGAAGTAGCAGTCGTCAGCTAGTTAAAACAAAATCAATCGTACGACGACTGCGCCCAAAAAGAGCAATTCATCACCAAAACAATATTCATTAGCCCTGGAACATTGGAACTAAAAAAAATGGGCAAGTGCGAGTATAACTGGCGCGCTGAGGGTTCCATACATACATATTTTTTGTAATTCACTGTTTCCGGATTTTTTCAAAACAGAATCAGAATCTTGCTTTTGCCCGCGACTTCATTTGCGTAGAAGTCAAAAAAGTTCATAAAGGATTTTCTATTGGTTTTATTACGTTATTATTTTGTTAAAACATAAATTGTTGTGTTAAAATGTTGATTCCCTTACGAGGTTATGCAAACTCGCGAAATTTGTGATATAATCTTCTCGTATATTTCTCGTTGCCGAATGCCGTTGGATGCCGTGTGGTTCCCGGCAGAGAAGAATAGGACCACTCCAAATCTTCCCGTGGATGTCGTAAAAGGCGACTTAGGAAACTCAAGCTAAACAAAGCTTATAAACATCAAAGAGACCTCTCCAACCCGTCTGGCCAGCGTGGAGAGTGTAGGCCAAATCCTCTGACTGCTCTGGCATTACAGAGAGGGTCGTGCTCCTACAGTGGAGACTAATAAAGACCTGATGATGATGATGATGATATTTCTCGTTGAATTACGATAGAAGTTTTGTCTGCGTTGACTTATAAGTTTGAATATAGGAAATTCGTAAATTTTGAATTTGCTTAAAAAAAGCGAAATTGACATTAAATATAGACCTAGCTATATTTTTATAGCAAACTTTTATAGATTGCCCGCCTGACAATTAGCGGATTTCATAAAGCACTGATCAGTGCTTCCGCGTCAGATTTGTGGATTCATAATAAGTAATATTTTAACATGATACTTACCTCCTTGCATTTCGGAAAAAAAGTGTCTTTGCATGCCAGTGCCAACGAAGCGACACTGTAAGGTTTCTGTAAAATATCTATACCGATGCCTGGGAACTGGGTAGATCTATCTACTCTAAGAGTAAAACACACGTATGAACGACTGCAGGTTTATTTCCAGACTACTAGACAAAACGTTGGTGTTACATACTCACATTATTTATTATTTATGTTCCGCCCTAGTTACATACATCACAGGTTCTTGTATTATCGTTTAAGTCAGGGAACCCTAAAAACGTTATTAAACGCAAACTAACAAAACCAGACTAACAGCCCCAGAGGGACGCGACGTGGAAAGGACTTTTTGTTGGGAGTGACTGGTAGACAAGGGTTATAGATTTTTACGGAATATTCATAAAATTATGTCAAAAATTTTATGTTAGTTCGATAGTTTGTTCGCGGCATGGATCTAAGAATAATCAGGATATGCCCTTGGAAAATGTAACAGTGACGCACATAAAAATCCCTACACTCTACACTAACGCACGCACACATCGGCACAAAAATCCCTACACTTTTCCCCGGTCGAACGAAATGTCAAATTTCCCAAATCTCAAATACATGCTGCACACATGTGACTTGATGTGACGTAAGTTATGCTTCACTTTTGATGTGTCTAATGCCGGGTCCATATTATTCCTAGGTCCATGGTTCGCGGTCAAAAAGTATGTGTTTGACACATACAATAAAACCTACTTACGTAGAATCAGGGTCAGAAATATCAATACTTTGATGGTATCGATACTAACGAGATATTAATAAAAATATCGATATTGTAGGTGTTAGTTTTGCATTAACTTTATGCATAAAAATATGTATTATTTTATTTATATGTGAACTAATATTTTTATACTTTTAAGGGTATCGATAAAAAATATTGATATTTTATTTAATAAAAAATATTTTTTCCAAGTTGTCAGTTCACTAACACGCGTCACACGCTCGTCTGTCCTTGTATTATAGCATATGTACGAAAAGAAAAGCAATATTTATCTATGGGTAGAGTTGCTGTCGAATATATTGGTATTAAACTGAGGTATTAAATTAAAGTGATAGTTCAAAGTATTGATACAGAATAATAATTTATTTAACTACTTGGGTATGCATAAAAAGGTATCGATACTTCTTGTGGTATCGATATAAGTTCCTGCGTAGAATCTTGCATTATAGTCTTTTTTTGTAATGCGTTATATATTATTTGCATGTTTCTTGAGTGGTATAAGCAATATCTATTATTAATAATCTGATAAATTATCTCAGAGTTTAAGATAAAAACCAAAAGCCATTTTTACCGTGTTGGTTGGTGTATCGTTGGAAAACAATTAAAGTAATGATGGGTTGCTAGCCGTATCGCCTTTGACATAATTCCTCAGATTTCCTCAACAGGGCTTTAAATTAACTATTTTTGCGGGAAGACACGCAGGCAGGCTTTTTTATAAAATCGGTAAGTAACGAGTATGTCACCATGCTATAAACCATTTTTCACTAACTTTTCATTACGGTAATTATTTACACCGTTTTATAGCCGCAACAAAACTAAACGACTCTACGCTTAATTAAATAAAATATACACGTGTACCCTTTCAAAATAATTAGGTTAAAACGCAATAAAAAAATAACGACCGAAAAAACTACAAAAAGACAATTTATTTGTCATAAAAAGGAAACTTAAAAATATTAGATATTTGAGTTGATTTTTGAGCCATTAAGATTAATAAAGGGGCTGTAAAATTAATTATTTAATCGCGTTTTTGAGGTTATGTCGGAAAAAGCGTTGGCCCGTAGCAATTGGTAGAAAACAATAAAAATCGTATGCCCGCGGTCCGTTGATTGAGAAAGATGGTATGCTCTGTGAGAACGGCTTACGCCAGATTATGGGGGCGCTTTACATTTTACGACCTTTTATATTTTTAATTGTAATTTTTATTAGGTTCTTTTGGGGTAGAAGAATCTAGATTGACAAAAAAAAATGAAAGATAACAATAAATTAACAACATAACATCTTTATACTTATTAAGGATCAGTGAGAAAGTTCCTGATGACCTTTCGTCTGCATAGCTGACTGGAAAAAATGTGATGATTGTTTTTTTTTTTATTTAATTGAAAGTAGGACGTGCACTGAAACAAACTGCGTTGGCCAAATTGGTAAGGCGTTAGTCAAATAAAGACTAACTCGCAAGTTCAAATCCTGCCCGCGTGGAATTTATTCCCATATCATCATCATCACTTCTCTGTAAGTAGCAAAATTAAGTTTTTCTTTTATTTGTTTCATGAAGGTGTGTCTTGGCCTCCCCGGTCCCCTTTTTCCTTCTATTTTTCCTTCTATTATTTTCTTTGCCAAGTCGTCGTGCCGTAATAGGCGTCCCACCATCTTTCCTCTTCTATTTTCAATGGTCTTCAAAATATGCCTCTTTTCTCCTACCCTTTTTAGAACCTCTTCATTAGTTATACTTACAGAGAAGTGAAACAACTGGCGGAAGAAAGAGAGGAATGGACGAAGCTCCACCGACAAGAGCCCAGCTCTTAAATTTGATGATGATGATCATCATCATCATCATTAGGTTTTTTTTAGTTTCCACTAAAGGAGCACGACCCTCTTTGTCCTGTCAAAGCCTTATATTAGCAAGAGCAGTCAGAGGATTTGGCCTACACTCTCCACGCTGGCCAGAAGGGTTGGAGAGGTTTCATAAGTGGCCTTCTACGACATTCACGGGAAGACTTGGAGTGGTCCTATTCTACTCTGCCGGGAAACGCACGGCTTCTATTATTACCACATTTTATTTCTTAATTTAATAAGAAATAGATTACTGTCAAGTCGTACGGTATAAATGGAAGTTACTTTACTGAGATAGTGGAATGAGTCACTCATTCACTCATTAGAGACAAGCTGTGCTTTAATCAGAGAGAATAACATGTAATTAGCGATCTAGAGCGGCTGACTCAGCCCACGGGAACCCTTTAACTAGTTGACCAAACAGACAATAAGAATACAGACAGATATAAGAAAATTTTAAGTTATAGTTGAGGAACGAACAAGATCTTTAAGAAGAGAATCAACAATTTGTTAAATTACCTTTCGCTTCCGTAGGATCGTAGGCTGCTGGACACAGGTTCATAATAATTATTAGAGCCCTGACCGCCGGTAGCTTGGACCCTGTTCCCGATACCGGTAAGCTACTATTTTTTATATTTTTAAATGTTTATCTTTTTATATCTTCAAATATTTAAAAATGTATTAAATATGTATATAAATGAATAAAGGAATAATAATTAGAGTAACTATAATCTTTTAGCTATTAAATTATTTTAAACTATCATCTGTCTGTGTGGTCTGTCTATATCATCATCTTAGCCCATCATCCGTCCACTGCTGAGCATAGGCCTCTCTTCGTTTCCGCCATCCGTGCCGATCTTATGCAGGTGCGACCTGCGACCCTGACTAAGGGACTATATCGTCCACCCATCTCGTAGGAGGACGTCCAACACTTATCTGCCTATATATATATATATATATACGTATCTATTATAAAATGTAGTATCGTTGAGTTAGTATCCCATAATACAACTCTCGAACTTACTTTGGGGCTAGCTCAATCTGTGTGATTTGTCCGTATATATTTATTTAATACATATTTTTTTACTTCTATGACACACAAAAAATTAATAAAGAGTAGTAAGTATCTATCGTAGAAATATGAAAATGTATTTTTTTAATTGAAGGTATTTGTAGAAGCAAACATGGAAGGGTAAAGTCAGGTTATGACGAAAAACTATCTTTTTCAGATTGGCCTGGGTCTTGGATGTTTATCATACAACAAAAGTTCACAACTTACTGTAGGGCTAGCTCAATATGTGTGAGTTGTCCCTATACATTTATATCTTGGATAGACAGACGCAGCGGTTGACTTTTTCATGACATAGGACGGTGAATGACGAAAGCAAGTGGGTCACTTGATGGTAAGTGATCACGCTGACCATAAACTAATGCAACAACAGGAGTGTGACAATAGCGTTGTCGATCTTTTATTTTTCCCTCTCCTGAGACGAGGGGGGATGGGCTTCCGGCTCTCTCATTCACCGAATGAACCATAGAAGCGGTAAAGCTACCACTAAAACGTCGGTTTTCTGTGAGAATGTGTTACTTCCAAAAGTGATTTTTACCGATAGCGTGGCTCCACCATACCTAAATTACTGCTATTTATTTTACATTATATGTACCTACTTGGAATAATCTTGACGCAATAACACTTAAATTTTTATCCTTAGAAAGATAACGAATAAAAAAAAACTTGAGATTCTAAAAACTGTCAATTCCCAAGCACCCCAAGGAAGGGTGAATGCACTACAAAAACAAACATTGTTTCTAACCCGCATGTCATTAACTCCACTTAACTGATTATAACGTTAATTATAGACGTCAGATTGCCAAGTTGATGACACAATCAATGTTGGTGATCACTCTTGATTAGTTAGATCGTAAAACGGTTGTTTCTAAGGGAATTGTTATTATATCTTTATCATATAAGTATGAAAAAAATATAACAGTGATTTTCTTCCCGCGCAGACCATAGAAGTTGCGATGCGGCAACCCTAGTAGTTTTTCAAGTGCAAATATAAAAAAAAAAAACAAGTAAGAAAAATTATATTTATTCGTTTATTTATAAAAACAAACATTTACACAAATAAAATATCTCTACAAATCCTAATCCTAATCCTAACTAATATTATAAATGCGAAAGTGAGTTTGTTTGTTTGTTACGCTTTCACGCCAAATCTACTGAACCAATCATCATGAAATTTTGCATAAACATAGGTGAGGGTACTGAAAAGGACATAGGCTATATCTCACGCGGGCGAAGCCGCGGGTAACAGCTAGTTATGTTATAAAAGTGATACATGAGATCTAGAATTTAAATGAAAACTATTCATTTCATCACTATGTTGATTCCACTTTCCAACTTTACGCCTACTAACCCGCTAAACGTGGCCTTTGGGTTTTATGAACTTGGGTTCTGTCTACCCCGCAAGGGATAAAGACGTAGTAAATATGTTTGTATACTTACTTGAACCCAAAAAAACTAACGGTGTCGTTCTGTGCAAATGTTTTAAAATAGTTAATGAATAAGCAGTTTTAACTTTTGGTATACTTTTTATAATAAATATATATTTTTTAAATAAAAAAATTACTTCAAGATATATTGGATGTATTTTCAATAGAACTTCAAAAAAGGAGGTTATCAATTCGACCCGTATGTATGTTGGTAATATTGTATTTTATATATTATTTTAATAAATATGTTAGTCTTCATCAGCTTCTTAACATGTGCGCCTTTCTAAAGCGTATGTTTGTATATTTCTATGTTTGTCCACGCATATCTCAAATGTTAAGTTCGATTGTTAAAATTCTTATTTTGTTGGACTAATATGATCCATAGAAATCTCTGGGAGCAATGCAAGTTTCACCAAAATCGGTTCACTAGTTTTTGAGACAGAGAGTTAATTGTGTATGAGTCTTTAAAATTTAATTATGTTTATTTTTTTAAATACTAGTTGATTTAAATAAAATATAGGTACGTATTGTACCCACGATCTATCACCCACTCTCGTACATCAATAAGCTGTAAGTAACGCCACCATAAAACAATCGGAGGGCTCAACGTTAACGATTTATTAATTACTAAACGCTAGCACTGCATCCTGTCGGCCAAAGAATAAAGAGAAACGTAGATGGAGACATTGGAAAATAATACATGTATGTAGCCGTCTAGTTCCCGGCAGAGTAGAACAGGACCACCCCAAGTCATCCCGTGGATGTCGTAAAAGTCGACCAAGGAAACACAAGCTAAACAAAGCTTATTAACATCAAAGATACCTCTCCAACCCGTCTGGCCAGCGTGGAGAGTGTAGGCCAAATCCTCTGACTACTCGGGCTAGTATATGGCTCTGGTAGTACAGAGAGGGTTGTGCTCCTGCAGTGGAGACTAGAAAGACCTGATGATGATGATGATGATGACATGTATGTTTAGGTAGTAGACACTACATTGTAATCGGAGAGAGTCGGAGACTAGAGAAACTCTGTAGACGAGGTGTATAAATATTCAAACCAAGTTTGTAAACAAGTTTGCGACGCAAGTGGTCCCGGATTCGATTTCCGGCCAGGTCACGATGAATCTGAAAAAGTTTAATTTAGAAGACTTTATCGTTTTCTGAGTGGCCTGGGTTTAGCTATATAAGTATTCTATCATTCTATCATAAAATATTGTTTCGTTGAGTGAGTATCCCAAGACATAAGTTCTCAACTTACGAGTACTATGGGGCTAACTATTATTTTTAGCTAATATTTGTGTGATTTGTCCCTTTATATTTTAGTCCCCTTTATTTAGATTTTTTAAAACTTTTGTTTTGAAACAGTAAATTCTTTATGAATCCAGCCCAAGACATCATAGCAAAATTAAGGACAAAAAAATACCACGTACTAGTATAACTGTACGCCTTTTTCATTCATAAACTAATAATTGTAACTATTCATCATCATGATTATGAAAAACTAATAATGGTACGGATATGTATTAATTTTAAGCTTTTTTACAGTCACCATTAACTAGTATTAGGTATTGTTACTGAAAGTTAACTGTTCAAACATATGAATATTTTCCTGAACTTTTAACTAAATATAGATCCAAAATTTTAAGTGACAAATTATACATACTGGGCAAGCCGTGTCCTATTTAGTGATGTACAAACCTCGAGGCGTCGAGTTCTACTTTTGAAGGCTCGAGGCAGATTGGCAGGAAGACCCCAGCCTGGCCGAGTCGCGAGCTCTCTGAACCACGCCTCGAGGCTTCAAAAGAGTTCGAGCCTTCAAAAGAGCTCGAACCCTTCAAAAGAGCTCGAGCCTTCAAAAAAGCTCAAGTCTTAAAATGAACGCGAGCCTTCAATGAAAGCTCGAGCTTAAAGCTTTGGGAGAGAGATCACACTGTATCTAATTTTATCGCTCCACGAGAAAATCTTCCACCTTTCAACAATCAGCCCTGGCCCATTTGGAAGTCGTTAAACAGATTAAGAACAAAGTCGACTGCATCTTTATATAAAACAATGATGAGAGTGTTTAAAAAGTAATGATTGTTCACTGATTCAAATTGTAAATTTATAAATAAAATACAATTGATTACAATATTAGTTACATGTTTGCTTACATACCTTGGATAATTAAAATTTATCTGAAATCTCGCAAGCCCTTATTGAGCATCGAGCATCAAGTATTTTTTTAAACTCCAGCTATTCTTGAAAGCTCGATTTCATTTTAAGACCTTAGCTTTTTTTAAGGCTCGAGTTGTTTCTCAGACAGCTAAAAGACTCAAGCCGTAAAAAAGCCTCCAGATTGATCGAGCTCTCGAAAAGGCTTGAGCCCTTAAAAAGGCTCGAGCTCTCAAAAAGGCTCGAGCTCTGAAAAAGACTCCCAAGTCGTTGAGCTTCTTACAAACGAGGCGAGCCCTGTAAACGACTCCAAGCTCTGGACAAGAGAACTCGGAGGCCTCGAGCCTTGTACATCACTACTTCTATTATGGACTTTACTCAACGATAAATTGGTTCAAAGGCATGTGCCTAAGAGACAGAGGTCGACCGTCAAGTTATAAAACTTTAATTAAAATGTATTCATCCTTACTCATCTTGGGATTAAGTAGCAAATAATAGCAGCGTTTTACCTACCAATAAAACGCTTATTAAGCGATAACCTTATTTGAAACCTAATTAAACAACAATTGAGAGTAGCGAGCTTGACTTCCGGTAGCAGGTCGGCTATTTTACCGATTTTCCCTTACGACGTCGGCTAACTTCCGGTGGCCAGGAGGGGGGCACGTGGCGCCGCGCCACTGCTCTGAGCCTCATTGGATCTCGAAATTGATTCGCATAAGAAACACCTGGCAGTGATTGTGCATTAGGTTTCAAATAAGGTTATCGCTTAATAAGCGTTTTATTGGTAGGTAAAACGCTGCTATTAAGCTTATGAACCGTTATTTGAAACCTAATTAAACAACAATTGAGAGATTGTCTGTTATCGCCTGGTGTACCGGTTATAGCCAATAACATGATGGATATGATATCATGTGAAACTGAATAGTTAAATAAATCAGATGTGAAAATAAAATGCATGACAAGACTGAGTTACAAGAAAGAATAATAAAAAACGTTATTTTACCAAAGGTTAGATCGGACTTTATAAACAAAAAAATTATCATATAAAAAATAAAAATTATTTGAATGATAATAAAGTAAACAAAGACTGAATTAATAAACACTTGTTTAAGTGTCAAATTCATTAACAACACAGATGGTATAGCTTAAATATCAAATTTACAATAATATAAATGGTAATGAGTACGAATAACTCGTACTATACCTGGCCAAAAATAAATGACGAAATTGAATATAAATTACATTCAGAACCATTATTATTTTTATAATAAAAATATTGTAAAACAGGATTTGCATCAGAACATCAAATAACCATCATATGACGTAGGTACTTTTCCTTATTTCATCGAAGATCAATAATAACCGGACTACTTTCAACAGTAAAAAACAAAAGAAATCACCTGGAGGAAAGAACTTCAAAAACTCACTTAACAAATTGCAAGGTTTACCTTGCGAAAAATATTTATTTTTCTATAACATTTTTATCATACAGTCTTGTTGTCACGTGCAATAAGTTTCAGTATCCATGGTATAAAACCATTTGAATTGCATGTTCAAGTCCTATTACGTAGATATGGAAACAAATAGAATAATTTGTTAAAATTAGCCATGAGTAATTCTGTTCCATTTTCAAAATATATGACATATATGTACATTGGTTAGAATAAAGCCAAAAAGGTAATTTTAAAGTAAGGAAAATTGAGATGAACTTTGACCGTTTTAATCTTTATAAAGTAAAATATGCTTGTGCACCGCACTTAGCAAGATGATAGCCGTAATTAGGACAAAACAACTTCTTTCTGGCTAAAATATACCCAGAAGATTTGTAATACAAAGGCTATATGGTAGATACAAACAGCTCTCGCAACTGTATTGTCTTTGAGATGATAAAATGCAGAGGAATGACAAACATTTTATTTTTACACAAGAAAAAGTAAAACTAAACCTCAAGTAGTAAGTAAACTAAGAAAGTAATAAATTGAATTTTGACTACAAATATCTTGCTTTTCTGTTGCTAGGCTGGAATAGTACTAGTCAACTTTACAGAGGCACAAACGGGAGACCGTTCATTAGTAAGATGAATAAATAGTCTTATCATTATTGATATTAAAAACAATCAAACCTGGTATTTCAAATACTTCGAATTTTGAAACAGGCAAAAAATATCACATAAACCATATACCTTGTTAAAGCAATATGATCTGGATTTCCATCCTAGTATAGGATTAAAGTTCGGATTTGAAAATCTAATTCGGATTGTTCCTATATTTAAACAAAAATAAAAGTTAGTGCGATATTATCATTTTAAGTGATAAATAGTGTCAAACACACCTTTTAATACCATTTTTGGTAAGACTAAGGCCAGCTAAGAGTTCCTTTATAAATTATTCAGTAAAGATTAGTAGAACCGTTTCAATTAAAGAAGCAAAAGAAAGCAAGTTTAATAAGATTGTTATACGAAATTTTTTATTTATTGTAGTTCTTTACGTACATTAAATAATTCAATAAACTCCAAATACTGAGATTGCAATCAGATTTGCATTCACTGCTCAAATATATGTGGTCCAATAAAATATTTTATGTTGTCCAATAAATAAACTAATTTAAAAAAATTAATAAATTACAAAATGTCAAATGCTTTTGCAAGTCTTAAACCGTGATAAAGCCTCAAAACTGAAACAGATTTAGACTAAAAGAAAATCGAAGATATGTATGTCTGCAGGCCCCGGGCCATGGGTGTCCAAAGCACTCCAGCTGAGAATGCAACCGGAAAAACGCTCAGATGAGAGAGGAGTCGGGCAAACGACACAGGACCAACCAATCATCCATCACTCAGCGAAGGGCCTGGATGAGATGTTAAGAAGCTAGTAGCTAAAGAAAACACCGAGAATTATTGCTTAACATGCATGTCTTTTAAATTTTATTCAACTTTTAAAAATATGGTAAACTGAATTTTTTAAATATATTTTTCAATAAACTGATACCAAACATTTTAGTAAGAAATATTACAACATAAAACCGACTTTGCCTTGTGAAATTAGAGCGCATCTTTAACCTGCCAAGCTCAAAAATAGCCTTTTGATATGACGAGGATGCTAATCTACGACGAAAAGCTGCTAAAGTTTTCTTTAAAATATTAAAAATAATTTGACGAACCGTTATAATCACCGCCTGAGGTCGGTAAATAAAATAAGCAAGGTCAAAAGACGAACTCTCTTTGTCGACTTGAAGTATATTCTAATCTTTTTACTATTGTTACACATTATGAAATAAGGCAAAATGCTAGGAAATGCTAGATTCTAAAGATAGAAAGGAGGCTTATAGTATGCAGTGGGCGTAGAAAGCTGATGATGATTATGTGTTATACGTTTGCATTAAATACTAGTGTAGCACATACCGTGCATTCCACTTATTCATACATTACGGTAAAGTGACCATAAAAAAAAATCGATAGTCAATTTTCATAGCTAGTGTCATAGTTTGAACATGAAAAATATCTGCGACATTACATTATAGTGTAATCAGAATAACTCGCCTGGCCGGTTCGACTTTGCAATGAAAGTTGGTAAAAGTCTTTCTTAGATCAAGACAATTATTTTTATACGATATTAATATAAAAATATTTCATTATCAATGAGATGGTGAAGGATAACTAAAAACAAGTTCGGTGCAAACTACGAGTACTTTCGTAGAACACTTTATTGTGAAACTCCGGCAGTTAACCAGAGACTGCGCCTCTTCGGCAAAGTTTGCGATGTAGCTTTTATTTAAGTTCGTAACTGATTCAAGTGGCTAACTTAAACATTAATTTTATAATTTCTTGGGATACAGTTCAATTTACTGTGAAAGTCAGGTCTGATCTGAGCCTGTGTGTTCAATTTAACGTTAGCATTATTCATAAGGAGCCAAATCTAGATCATACACATTTGGCTTCAAGTATAGCCCAAACGACTCTAAATTTCATAATTGACAATATTTTCAGCATTGGAAATACTGCTTGACCCGAGCCCATGAATTAAACTGAGCTTTCACATTAGTTTTATGATAAAAAAGCCCAAGTAAATAAACATGAAAAATGTAGTTACTTTAATAACTTCATGAATATATTTAAAGAGATCATTATTCGCGACGTAAAATATCGCTCCACTTATTATTAAAAAAAAAAAAATAATGTTATGGCATGACTAGGCTTGCCCTGAGCCTGCGCATTAAGCTGAGCATACGCAACAGCTAATCAATTGCACTTAAATAAAATTGTTATACAACCAGAATGTAACTCCTCTTGATTCATCGCGATTGGCGAGTTTATTTGAGCTTTTGCTGCAGTTTTACTCATCATTAAATAGTTCTATTTACGTCATTCATAAAATAATCCGAAATTGCGACATGGCTTGGCTTGGCCTGAGCTCAAGCGTTCAGGTGTGCTTACGTAGCATCTTTGTTTCAGCAAAATAAAAGTTAATATTAAGAACCAAAATGTATTTTATTTTACTTCATGTATTGCATGTCTATAATTAAAATAGACGCAATAGGCAGCATGACTAGGCTTGAGCCTGAGCCTGCACGTTCAGCTGAGCTTGTGCAGCAGCTTTATTTATTCGCACTATGAATAATACAATGTTTTTGCATGACTGGGCATGACCCGAGCCTGCACGCTCAGCTGAGCTTGCACAGCAGCTTTATTTATTTGCACTATCAACAATACGATGTTCTGGCATGACTGGGCTTGACCCGAGCCTGCACGTTCAGCTGAGCTTGCGCAGCAGCTTTATAAATAATCCAATGTTCCAGCATGACTGGGCTTGACCCGAGTCTGCACGTTAAGCATAGCTAAGCTAACAGCATTATTTCGATAAGGTGGTCAAGGTATCACCCTATTATATAAAATTCACTTATGTATCAATTCTCTATTCCATACAAAGATTTTGTTCCTACAAAGAAATTAGTAAAAAGAAATAAACAAAATTTTCCACCGTAATCGACAATTGAATAAACTAGCAATTCAATGATAAGTTCACACTTCAACTTTTTAATGAATACTATCTTTTAATATACTTAATGAAATGTTTAGTTACCTCTAGAAACAAAATTAATATACGGAATTGATCTCCATATCCTCATCTCCTTGAGGGTAAGTGATATGAAAACAAAACAAAAAATCTTCGCAATCGAAAAGGATTTTCCGTTAATCCTTAAATGTTTTATTGAGTAGCTCAATAGCTAGTTATATTATTCATTATGCAGCAAAGAACCAGTTTCATGAAGTGATATAAATGAAAATCATTCGTATCTATCTTAAGTTTTATTGTTAATCTTGTCCATCGCTTATTAACGTAAAATATTACGCAGTCTATGGCTGCACATTTTCTTGACATATAGTTAATCTTTATAAAGGCAACGGCCTTAACTTCAAAAAGGCTTAATAAGCAACGCCAACGTGTTAATATAATCTTGAATATCACTTACATGCTCTGCATAGCAACACTACATTCCTTGGTCTGGATAGTTTCTCAATTTATTCACTGACACAGTCACTTTAAATTATATAGGAATATAACAACTTAAGAATTCAACATTTAAATAGTACTGTTTGTTAATCAGATGGACTGTTAAATAACCAATATATAAGTAACGAACGATTTGCATCGTTAAAATCCTTTAAAAAATCCGTTATTATATTGAATTTTTGAATTCAAATAATAACATGTTTCAGGGAAAATCAGTAATCTGAAAAATAAAAAGCTGAAACGCGAAAATATAAGTAATAAAAATGTAAGTACGTGCACTTACCAATACAACCGACTGCTACGATAGTCAAGACGCCAATGAGGCTCAGAGCAGTGGCGCGGCGCCACGTACCCCCCTCCTGGCCACCGGAAGTTAGCCGACGTCGTAAGGGAAAATCGGTAAAATAGCCGACCTGCTACCGGAAGTCAAGCTCGCTACTCTCAATTGTTGTTTAATTAGGTTTCAAATAACGGTTCATAAGCTTAATATTTATAATCATCCGAGAGCTGTTATTAATAATCAAAGAAGAACCATTTATTTATTTATTTCCGCTGAAGTTTCGTCTCTTAATCGCAATAAATAAACAATATATATACAAGATCCAGGTGAATTTTTTGATTAAGACTAACGTGAGATGTTAACATTATTAATATGTAAAATACGGGTCACTCACGTATGAAGTCAGCTACAGGCCGACATGTTTCAACCTCATCCGGAGGTCTTCCTCAGGGCGAATGTGAACCGAGACGCGCGCACGAAGTCGTCCCAGTCCGCACTGAGGAAGACCTCCGGATGAGGTTGAAACATGTCGGTCTGTAGCTGACTTCATACGTGAGTGACCCGTATTTTACATATTAATAATCCAGGTGAATCTCCAAAATTCAGTTTTTAATTTTAACCTGGGACCCTACAATTAAACGGCACTAGCGGTACTTCAAAGCCAAAAGCCATCTTTAATTCAAATGACTCTTCTGTTTTCGTTGATCTATGACCACGGTTGCGTGCGCGCACATGCGGGTCTCCAAACAGTTTATCTGCGATCTCTCCCGGCAATTGGTAAAAAAGGCCCGTCACTAAATTTACCGTAAATTGCTAAAACCGGCCGTTTACGATTTTTAAGATTGCTCTTTTTATGCGGGCTCTTGATTTTTTATGATTGTTTTCCGTTGGTGATCTGTTTGATTGGAGAATTGGAGAGGGATGCTGGTACATGTGGTACAAATATGAAAGGTGTTTCTTGTCTTTCTATAGGTTTTGCTTTTTTAAATAAGTTTGCATATATTTCAATCAGAATTATGCAGAAAGTTAAGTAGGTATTTTAACATAGTAAATATCAAAGTTATCTTTAATGCATGCAGTAAAATGCGTAAAATTATGTAAAAATGCCATTTATACAGTCATAAAATATGTCAATAGAACCTTGTCTGGTTGTCAAAGGGGCGATTCAGTTCGGGCCCGTCCGAAAAAGCATGTCCTGGCCGAGGATTGATCCTAGGCCCTTCGTGTCACTGGGAAGCCCGATGGAGGCTGTGTGTTATTAAAATATGTAGGTGTATTATTATAACATCTTGCCTTGATTTTAACAACTTTCGCCAAAATTAATTCACAGCATAATGCTATCATAATAGTGAACCCGGGGCTCTGACTCAACACAGCTAAAGGCGATAAAGAATCAAGAAAAATACTAGAATGAAGCAGAGTTCAACCAAATGTAACACACAAATTTAACTACAATAAAAATTAAAAAGACAACAAAAGTACACAACAGATGGCCGAACCCAACTCTATCATCAATATAAACTTGAAAATCAACAAATTCAATTAATCGGTCATCAATAAGATGCTATCGTCCCGCCACATGGACCGACAAATTAGAGGTAAAAAATTGAATAACCCACTGGGCACCGATCGGCAATACCAATGACATTTAACCCTAAACATAATCGACTGGGGTCCAAACTACCTCGGGGCCTTTGGGACTGTTTTGTGCGCGATATTGCCGAGTATTTTTTGCAATAAAATTTCTCCCTTTAAAACTGGGGTCGCATCGGCCCCGTAAGGGTTAGTTTTTGGGTGAGTGAGCAGTGGCAACACCTCGGACTCGGATAAGTAAACAATGTTAGGGGGTTTACTGAATTACGCTAGAGCTTGGGTGTAAATACTGATAGGTATAGTAAAGGAATTATATTTTAGTGTTTGATTTTAGTATTTTAGTTTGTGGAAAGTTAGTATATTTAGTAAAGAAGAATTAGTGTTTATATTGAGGTACTTCCACGCTGGTCTGGGAGAAGAGAAAAAACGTAGAATGTACCAGCTGTTTCTCTTCCTGCGCAGATCGTAAAAGCCGATTGAGGGAATGGGCTTCAGGAATCACGACAATAGGCGATGCGACTAGCAACCCATCACTATTTTGATTCCGTTTTCACCTACAAGCCCACCAACATGCTAAACGTGGCCTTAAGGTTTTTTAGACCTGGGCTCTGTCTACCCCCCACGGGAAAAAGACGTGATAGTATGTATTGAGGTACATAATAATATTATATAGAATAAATAATTGTAGAGTAATGAAATTTTGAACTTTAGTAACTGTTATTATGGCATTTTGCGAGTTTTCGATATTCGATGATCCAAAAACATCACAAAAATACGGGTCACTCATGTATTCATAGATGAGTAGACGCGGTATTTTTAGTGATAATTTTGTCAGCTATGTAGTGGCTGATATGTTACGAGGAGTTACGACCTCACCCGGAAGTCTTTCCGTGACCCAGTCCCCTTTTTACACTATTTTACTTATGAAACAAAAGCCGTAGCAAATTTTATTTACTACAAATATTCCTTAATAAAGGTCCATAATTAAAACAAACATTCCACCCAAAATGACCGACTATTGACACACACAATCTTCAAAGTACCCTGGTAACCCTTGCAATGCGGAGCGAATTTTCCGCTCGGCGATTCCGCTTGTCGCCTAAAATACCCATAATTGATAAGTAAAGGAAAAGAAGACCGCCTCATACATATTTATGAGTTACCCAAAATTGTTACGGAACCATGTGAACAGGAGCACTTGCGCCTATTGCCGTCTCATTATGTTTTTAGGGTCCCTTTGTTGTGCCGCTTTGATGTTTGAAATCGGCAGTAGATTTTCTTTAGTTTATATGATTTCGACGTTGTAGGGTTAATGGTGGGTGAATGCGTACGATGAGTCGTTTCGTACGTACTTTCTTGTGATAAAAGATTGTTTAAAAGAATATTGTTATCAACGATTCCTTGTATGAAAAGCTGGTTGCTTTATCGAACGTGCAAGGAGCAAACGCAAATGGAAATACGCACACATGGAATAATATGTCACGTAGGTATGTTTTCTTTGACTCGATTTTTTTTCTTTTATTTCGTAGATATGTTCAAAAATCTTTTAATCAGAAGCTTTCATCGAAAACGCAGCCTTATCAATTTGATATAAAACAAAACAATCCATATTTATTCCTTTTTTATAGTTTTACAAATAAAAACTTTATAACAAAAAAAATTAAACCGCCGGAATAAACTGAAAAGCAAAACCTTAATCATTCCTTATTTTCCTACCCTTAGAGTTGAATTGCATTTTCTAAATTTGTATAGACCAAATTCGGGATATACTCTTTAGAATAAAAAAATAATTATGCAGTAAAAAGTTTATTCTTAAAAAAAAATATACGCGTCCACTTGAGAACCTCCTCCGTTTGTTGAAAAAGTCTGCGATTATGTATGTTATAATTCTTTTGAGGATGGTTTATATAACAAGTATATATTTTAAAAGATATAAAAATGCTCTGTGTAAAAATATCTCTGTTAAACCAATAAACCGCATAAGATGAAATTTAGTTCGAAGATAGCTTAAGTTCTGAGGTAGTACATAATATATTCCTACCAGGAAAAGGCTACTGTTTTCGAAGGATTATAAACGCGTCCGAAGCTGCTGGTAAAAGCTTATTACTTAGCAAAGTCTTCTAGTTTTATTTCCTTCCTTATTATTTACTTACAACGACGTTTATTTTAAACATTTTTATCTTGCTTATAATTTATAGAAAGAGGAAGGAAGGCATATAATCTAATTAATTAAAACAATATTAAAAGGCAGTTACTAAGTACAAAAAACTTAAAATACTTTTGCTAAGGAACTTATTGTATCGAAATACGTTGTTAATTATGAATTGTTTCTATCCTTTTTGAGATATTATTAGTTGTATAAGGATAAAATTTACAGGAAGTAATTTTTTATTATTTCATATGTAAATTAACTAAATTACTGAAATTATTGGGTTAGCTACCTTTAAACAGAAGTTAGTATAGACTTTTATAATAAAAATAACTTAAAACTAAGGGAGCGATTAAAAAATTTCTTTCACCATTTATTTTATTCACCGGAGCTTTTAATCTACATTATCTACAAGTAGGACATACTGTTTTTATTGACAATAAAATTTAGGCTTAGTTCAAAAATTACATGAATATAACCCAAGGTATTACTTTTCCTACGAGCGAGCGCTACGAAAACTTTACGAAAACTATCAATGTCCTCACCTAAGATGTGACACTTTTGTATGGGAATGTGATTTATTTACAATTTTCAGCATTGGTCCCATAGGATAAGTTGTTCATATTGACGGGCTGAACAGCCCACTTAGGGATCGAACAGGGTTTTATAAAAATAAGATGAAACGGACTATGAGCCGCCATTCCTTTCACCCACTTTATATGTCTCTTAACAAAACATACAACAGAAAAATATCACCCCTAAAGAAGTGGCAAAACTCTTACAAAACAAAAACCCGTTGGGACCCGCCGAGGCATCCCCAAAACATTAAAACCACAATATAAACTCTGAAGCGGCTCGTTTCAGCTCTTTATGACGTTATTCATTTCCAAACGCTTTGTAAATACTTCACTATGAGTTACTTTGGAATTTTCCTCTCTTTCAGGGGAATTATGAAGATTTTGTGCTTCAATGAAGAAAATAAAAATATCCTAAGAAAAAGTCTTCGTAGCGCAGTAGTTAATATACTACACGATTCAAATTGTTTTTATAATTGACTCAATTTTTAGTGTTCGTAGGGAGCACAAAAAGATTGAAAAGGTAAAAACAGGACCCTGTTACACAGATATTACTGAGACTCTGATGTTCGTCCATCCGTCCGTCCGTTTGTTTATTTTTTACCAGGCTGTATCTTATGAACCATAATATCTAGACTGTTGAAATTTCCATAGGTGATGTATTTCTGTTGTCGCTATCATCATCATCAGGTCTCTCTAGTCTCCACTGCAGGAGCACGACCCTCTCTGTACTATCAGAGCCATATATTTGCTTGAGTAGTCAGAGGATATGTTGTCGCTATAACAACAAATATTTTATAAAAATAAGAAATTTTTCACCTTCCACCCGCTTTATATGACTCTTAACAAAAGATACAACAAAAATATCACCCCTAAAGAAGTGGCGAAACTCTTACAAAATAAAAACCCGTTGGGACCCGACGAGGCATTCCCAACACATTAAAACCACAATATAAACTCTGAAGCGGGTCGTTTCAGCTCTTCATGACGTAATTCATTTTCAAACGCTTTGTAAATACTTCTGAGTTACTTTAGGGTTTTTTTTCCAAGAAATAAGGATTTTATGCTTCTAAGATGCTGGTGTGGGAGAATGGAAAAATATCTAAAGAAAAAAAACGACTAATGCTGGGAACTCGAAAACACAATCAACATTTCATACAACAGTGTTCTGCCGTCCAGGCAATTAGTATAGGAGGTCAACAATTTTGTCGTGTTTATAGGTTTTGCGTTGGTTGATCCCATAAAAAAGTTGTTCATATTAACACAAGAGTCGCTCCTTTAAGGAGAGGGTTTTATAAAAATACTTAAGATGAAACAGACTATGAGCTGTTCCTTTCACCTCACTTTATAAGTCTCTTAACAAAACATACAACACAAATATCACCCCTAAAGAAGTGGCAAAACTCTTACATAACAAAAACCCGTTGGGACCCGACGAGGCATTCCCCAAAACATTAAAACCATAATATAAACTCTGAAGCGGGTCGTTTCAGCTCTTTATGACGTAATTCATTTCCAAACGCTTTGTAAATACTTCACTATGAGTTACTTTGGAATTTTCCTCTCTTTCAGGGGAAATGAAGATTTTGTGCTTCAATGAAGAAAAGATAAATATCTAAAGAAAAGTCTTCGTAGCGCAGTAGTTAATATACTACACGATTCAAATTGTTTGTATAATTGACTCAATTTTTAGTGTTCGTAGGGAGCACAAAAAGATTGAAAAGGTAAAAACAGGACCCTGTTACACAGATATTACTGAGACTCTGATGTTCGTCCATCCGTCCGTCCGTTTGTTTATTTATTACCAGGCTGTATCTTATGAACCATAATATCTAGACTGTTGAAATTTCCATAGGTGATGTATTTCTGTTGTCGCTATAACAACAAATATTTTATAAAAATAAGAAATTTTTCACCTTCCACCCGCTTTATATGACTCTTAACAAAAGATACAACAAAAATATCACCCCTAAAGAAGTGGCGAAACTCTTACAAAACAAAAACCCGTTGGGACCCGCCGAGGCATTCCCAAAACATTAAAACCACAATATAAACTCTGAAGCGGGTCGTTTCAACTCTTTATGATGTTATTCATTTCCAAACGCTTTGTAAATACTTCTCTATGAGTTATTTTGGAGGTTTTTTATTATAGGAAATGAAGATTTCTTCAAAATCAAAATCAAAACGTTTATTCAGAAAATAGGCCTTTGCAGGCACTTTTGCACGTCATATCATATTTAAAATTATCTCATTAGATAATATGTATTTATTAATTGTTCAAAAGCTACAGACTACTAGCGTTTCGGAATCGACCACTGCAGAGAAGGAACGCCGAAATAAACTCTTATCAACAGTTGGTATTTATATGATTACGAATATTTATTACACAGTTCCGTGTAGTTCTCGGCAGAGTAGAATAGGACCACTCCAAGTCATCCCGTGGATGTCGTAAAAGGCGACTTAGGAAACACAAGCTAAACAAAGCTTATTAACATCAAAGATACCTCTTCAACCCGTCTGGCCAGCGTGGAGAGTGTAGGCCAAATCCTCTGACTACTTAGGCTAGTATATGGCTCTGGTAGTACAGAGAGGGTCGTGCTTCTGCAGTGGAGACTAGAAAGACCTGATGATGATGATGATGATGAATATTTATTCCTTATTGTCTTTTTCTTTCTTTTTTTCTGTTTTCATGTTAAAATTTCAATATAGATATATATATATTATATATTTAGATCTAAATACAAAAGTGACTTTGGCTCGCCATTTTACTAAAAAAAATTTTTTTTCAATGTACATATATAGTACAAGCAAATTCTTTGAGTGCTTAATATATTAAAGCTTCAAAAAAACTTTCAAATTTCCATAACCTAAAAATACCGCTGTCGCATATCTACTATAACTAAAAATACCGCTGTCGCATCTACTATAACTAATTTAGCTCGTACGTTGTGCTCTTATAATCCTTACTCAAGATGTGTTGCGGAGGTTGTTGCGGCCCGTGCTGCCCATGCATCACCATCTACACCTGCTGTACCTACCAAGATCTGCTAGTTTCGTGGCTGCCCTGGCCAGCGGAGAGCAATGGGTTTCCCCGCGTTGCCAGGACGCCCCGACGCCTCGTTAGCCGTCTATACTAGTCCTTGTGAAAATAAAGTAATATTAGCGTACATAGATTTATTATTTTTGGAACATGTTTATGTTACTTCTTCCATGCTGGTGTGGGAGAAAAGATAAAACGTAGAATGTAAGTACCAGCTGCTTCTTTTCCCGCGCAGGCCGTAGAATCTCAGGAATCATGTAAATGGTTGTCAGTCTATGTGGAGAAAGGGCCCTTTGAGAAGACGTCTACACCGTAAGGAATAAAGACGCGATTGGTTTATAAATAAATATATAGGGACATATCACACAAATTGAGCCAGCCCCACAGTAAGTTGTGAACTTCTGTCGCAGGATACTAACTTAACGATACTATTTTTTATAATATACACTTATATAGATAAACATCCAAGAACCAGGTCAATTTGAAAAAGATCGTTTTCCATCATGACCTGACCGGGGATCGAACCCGGGACCCCCGTGTCGCAGGCTGGCGTGTTGACCGCTGCGCCACGGAGCTCGACATTTGTATGTAGCATGTAAAGTTTGATTTGCTTTTCTTGTGTGTAAGTGGCCCACTCTGGTGACAGATTTTTGGAGCTTCCGTATGGCCGACATAGGTTGACGACTGCCATCTAATGATGCCTTACGAAGCATAGACGAGCTTGAGCTATTTTAATTCTACTCGTGGTCACCCATCCTAGTAGGGACCACGCCCAAGGTTGCTTAACATGCGTAAGCGCTGATTGCACACCAACTGGGCAATGTATAGTAAAAACTTTACTTGCGGCCCTGTGCTCCGAGCTAATTATAGCTCTCAATTACAATGTTAAAGAATGAAATCATATCAATTCGCGACTCCATGTGGCTGTAATGTGAACAATCGGCGGTTTCCGGTGTTTAAATGATTTGTTTGTTAACGGATGTGCCAAGTGTTGGAAACGAGAGTATGGCCCAAAAAAAATTGTCCAAGAGCCTATCGGTTTTTTATAGGATCCATTTTGATGAGTGTGCAAAGGCGCTCTTTGATCTAGTAGAACTCTCACCATTCCTCCATCGGACTACGATGGAGACAGAAATTTCACCCTTTTGTCGTTAAAATACCAAAAAGTCGTACGAATGCTTTGACAGTTCAAATGTATCTGTAAAAATTGTAATTGGCTGGCTATTTCACTTTATGTGATTCAGTCTGGTGACAGACGGACAGACGAAGGCACATCAAAGTCTCAGAAATAGGGTCTCGTTTTTACCCTTCGGGTACGGAACCCTGAAAATAAAGGCAATCATAGGGACTGCTGATAGAATAGAAAAAACACTAAACAGTTTTTCATCATCATGGTGATGATGATGATGAAAAACTGTTCGGACGGGTCTTAAAGGGACCTTGAAGGTCCCTTTAAGTCTCCACTGCAGGAGTATGACCCTCTCTGAACTACAAGAGGCAGTCAGATGATTTGGCCTACACTATCGACGCTGGCCAGACGGGTTGGAGAGGTCTCTTTGATGTTTAGAACCTTTGTTTAGCTTATGTGTCCTTAGTCGCCTTCTACGACATCCACGAGAAGACTTGGAGTGGTCCTATTCATCTCTGCCGGAAAACACACGGCGGAGGCGCGTTTTCATACATTAGCATAGGGCGTCAGAACTTTTGCTCAGTCACTGTGCACGCTTCATTGCAGCGTTTGAGATTGGGCATTTCTCTCGACGCCTCAAGGTTAACTTATTTTCATAACTTAAATTTCCTTTATTACGTTATTACTATCATCATAATAAAAAAAGGAAAATACTATCATTCCAGGAACAATATTACCGTCTTCATTGTTTACCCTATATAAGTAATAATCATAAATTACGATAAGGAAATGTCAGCAATCGCTTTCTAAAGTTCCATTATCCTTATTTCATACAAACCTAGAGGAAAGTCTCAAAAGAATAGCTCGATATGAAAAGGGGCCACTGTTATTTTATGGGATTCCACTATACTAGTAGAACCCGATGACGACTTTGAATAAAGTTTAAGAATAAGTAGGGACAAACTCACTTTCAAAACGCTTTAAAAAAAACTGGCCAAGTGCGTGTCGGGCCACGCGCAGTATAGGGTTCCGTAGTTGCGAATGACAACTTTGAGTTCACACTGTTCACACTCGCACCTCACAGTTTAACGACCAAAAACATCTAACAATGAAAATTGTATGAAATTTTACATTTTCCAGTACATTTTATAAGTTGGTTGCCTATAACTTTTTAGTTTGTACTTCGTACTCAGCTCTGATAGTTTTCCTTTACACTTCAGTATATATACTACTGCTGTATTTTTTTTCACGTATCCATATATAACCGTTTAGTGGATAGAGGGGGAGACACTTACCTCTAACAAAAATTTACACTTTAAAACCAAATATTCCGGAAATGGATCCCTGTATCGAAAAATGGTGTTCTCAACCTCACAATATTTTTTAAAGGCCTATTTAACGATACCCCACACAATGGGTAAGTAGAGAAAAAAAAATACTCCCCCACTTTACTTGTATGGGAGCTACCCTAAAAAAAATTTTTTATCAAGATTTTTTTCTACCACTTTTTTGCCATGATTAATATACATGCCTATACTGAATTACAGCTTTCTAGTACTTATAGTCTCTGAGTAAAGCCGCGGACGGACAGACAGACAGACAGACAGACATGGCGAAAGGGTTCCTAGTTTACTACGGAACTCTAAAAAGAGGTTATTAGTTCAACATACTGCCCAAAAAATTACTTAATGGATAAGGACATAAAACACAAAGTGGGGGAGTAGGGGATGCAAATTCAAACTCAATTGACGTTTATGTAACCCACTTATAATTTTAAATCAAGTTTTAAATGTCTTGACGTCACTCCAATATTTGACTATACTTTCTATTGCCTTGATAAAATATTAGACAGTCTACGTCTGGTATGTACTACTTCTTATCTTATCTTCATTGGGGCCGATTATAAATCGGAAGCACGTCTAACCTTTGGGTTATTTTGTACTTACCCCATGCCTTACTCACCCACACGGTGATTCCCGAAGAAGGACTGCATAAGCTTCAGGATATCTTTGTGTATATTCTTAACGTGAGTGCAACCGTTTTTTAATAATAATAATTATGTCTCGCGTAACATTTAATAACTTCAGGATATCACCTGGTGCGTAGTGCCTGTAGTCCTCTAGAACAGGATACGCCGATCCGAAAAGGTCCAAACGCTTACCAGCCAAAGAGTCGCAGTAGCACAAGATGTGTCTCATCGTCTCCTCTGATTCCTCACATGCCCTACATAGAGGGCTTTCGACAATTTTCAATTTGAAGAGATGACTGTTATTTTCGAAGTGTCCGGTCAGGGCTCCCATTAGAAATCTTGTCTGTTTTCTGTTAAATTTACAGAACCTTTTGTGCCAACTGGCGTTGTCGATACCAAGTGTCTCCTTGGAGTGTACGTGTCCACTCAGATTACTCCATTCGGCTTGGTGTCTGCTGACGACATATGCATTTATTGCAGTTGTTATTACGCTGTATGATAGGCCTAAGAAAGGTTCCGGTCCGATGTATGGCGTATCTGACCCTTTCCTAGCCAGCTCATCGGCCGACTCATCGCCCTTAACCCCGACGTGACCGGGCACCCAGACGAGTCTCAGACTGTTGTGCCTGCCCAGTTGGTTTAAAGCATTCACACCGTCCAAGACCAATCTAGAATCGATTCTGTCGGAGTTAAGTGCCATGAGAGCTATGTAATATCTAAATTAAAACTAATAAATGTTTGAATCTTTGAATCTTCTTCGTTGTTTGTGATTCGACTTTTTTACGTTTATTTGTATATTTGTTACTGTCGATCACTCTAATAACATGTCAGGTATCTAAGGCGTGTGAATTTAAGGTTCACAAAGTCATTTTCAAAGAAGTATTCATAAGTCGACATTAAATCTATACTCGTTTAGCTATTATGTCTATTGTTTTAAAATGAACCAAATTATTTCTTCTCTATTGAATTCTGCTTCAACTCCAGCTATCTGTGAATAAAACAATAACCAACTACACATCCTCCATTCCAAAAAAAGATGATTACATTCATACGCAAGATGTTGCAACGGTCGCGAAATGTGCTCGTCTATTTGCGACTTCATTCATAACTTCTTATTATTAAGCACTTTTGTAGGTTTATTAATGTTTAGACATGTCGGTAAGTTTTTTTTTATGACGGCCACGTCTTGTGGTCAAATTACTAGTCTGACACTGTCTGGTTATGCCGCTTCCGCCTGGCCACCGTAGAAGAGGGAAACCCAAGAAGTGCTGGCGTGATGTTGTTAGGGATAATGCATGGTAATCTCAACTAAGGATGCCAAAGATCGTGCGAAGTGGAAAAGTAAAGCATTCCAGCTAAGGATGCAACCGGGAACACGCTCAGATGAGAGAGAGATGTCGGTAAGTTTTTTTTATATCGTCTATTACGTTTAACAGAAAATATGAAATATTCAACAGCGTATGTGGTCCAGTGGTTAAAGCGTTTGCTTTACTGACCCGGGGGGTCGTGGGTTCGATTCCCACGGGAAGCATACTTTGTTAAGTTGTTTCCAGTTTGGTTAGGACAATGCAGGCTTGAATCACCTGATTGTCTGATAAGAAAGATGATTCCGTGCTTCGGAAGGCACGTTAAGCCGTTGGTCCCGGTTGCCATTTGGTAGTCTTTAAAGGAACCACGTCAGAGGCCGAGAGGCGGTTCCGAAGAACTCTGACACCAGGGTGTGCATGATCGACTGACCGTGTCACCTACTCGAAATGATGATGAACAGAAAATATGCTCATAAGATAATGCAATATCATATCATAGTATCCACTGTTTTTAAAGATGTCGTTTCATATGTACTCGTAAGCTTTCTCTCATTTAAATGTGTTTTCAACTGTGGTGTCCCGTATGTAGTATGCGTCTTTCCTGTAGAGCTCCTACTTATCGGGTGATATCCCGGGTATTTGAGAGGCTTGCATGAGAACATAGATCCAACACGAGGCTTTTTGGAGAAGTTGATGTAATAAGGTCTCCAGCCAGAACCCGTTCCTTTAACTCCTTTTTTTATACATTTACCAGTTAAAAGTTATTTATATTTTTCATTTTAACTTTGACATGTATACCTAGCATGCTTTCTGACCTCATATTTTGCACACCAGTCGTAAACATGTTTGGACTATATACTGTTTAATTGTAATACGTACATTTAATTTAGATATTAACACATGTTAAGCAAATAAAATGTCTTTGTAAACACCAATGTATGATATGACCTTGAACAGGCCTTACCCGAAGGGTGAACTGTGGTTTATGAATTTCTAAGTTGAGATTTTATAATTCGGGAATAGCAATTGATTTTCTTGTCGTGCCATGTCTGTTCATTGCTAAGTCACGCAGTAGTGAGAACATTTGTCGCGGCCACAGATCATTAGCAGTAACATGTGTTCTGTCAGACTGCCAGGCGCGGACGTTATGTTATGTAAGACACATGAAAGATTTGTATTGAAATCAAAAGGATTTTTACTCTCTCATGTTTTTCTTGGCTGATTTATCTGGAAGAAAATTAGGGCTTTCTCGAAATTTATTTTAGTATCAAGCATTGATATCTCATTTTTGTCATAACTGTTTTAAAATCCAAATGAAATAAATATACAGTGTGTAACTTGATCCTCGACATACCCTCAAAGAGGCGACTCTGCCTGACGACATGAACAACTTTTACTATGGTGTCAATGAAGGTAATCTGAAAAAAAAAAATGACATTTTCATACAAAAATGTGCAGTCGCCCGAGCAATTAGTATGGAAAAGTAAAAAAAACACACGTTGTATAGTTGGTAGGTTTCATCATTTCAGCCGCAAGAACTTCACTGCTGGACATAGGCCTCTCCCAAGGACTTCCAAAATGACCATATGGAAGCGATCTGCATCCAACATTTCCCTGCGACCTTGGTCAGGTCGTCCGACCACCAGGTCGGTGGGTGTCCGACGCTGCGCTTGCCGATACGTGCTCTGCGCGCTATGTGCCATGGCCACTGCCACTTTAAGGAGCTTATCCTTTGAGCTATGTCGGTGGCTTTTGTTCTCCTACGAATCTCCTCAGTTCTGATTCGATCTCGTAAAGAACCGGTGGGTAAATCGGTAGGTTTATTTAGGGTAATTAAAACATGAATGATTTTAGCAATAATAACAAGTAGGTACCACAGATGCTAATGTACATTCATTAAAATAAAAATACCACAAGCGTGAAATACGACTAGTTTGCAGATTACCACACAGCACATGTGGCTTAAGAGTAAAAAAGTGAGATGACAGGAAGTCTTCGCCATATGTGCTGAAACCAGGGTCATTGACATTAGCAGAGCTAGACTCCCTAGACTTTGTGGTAATTAGATTTTTGTGTTTTTGTGGTAATTAGTATTTAGGTTGATTATAAAGTTCATCTATAATAAATAAATACGGACAAATCACATAGACTGAGCTAGCCCCAAAGTAAGTTTGAGACTTCTGTTATGGGATACTAACTCAACGATACTATATTTTGTTACAAATAAACATTATATAGATAAATATCCAAGATCCAGGTTAGTCAGAAAAAGATCATATTCCATCTTGACCTGACCGGGGTTCGAACCAGGGACTAACCGTGTCGCAGGCCGTGTGCTAGAGTGAGTTTTTAGTCTAATATAACCCAAGTACAGTTGTATCAACCACTACCATCTTTCAGTAAAAGAAAACACCGTGAGGCAACTTTCATACTAGTGGTAAGTATAGGACCAATGCTGAGAGCATCTAAATATATATAACTCAAAGGTGACTGACTGACTGACATAGTGATCTATCAACGCACAGCCCAAACTACTGGACGGATCGGGCTGAAATTTGGCATGCAGGTAGATGTTATGACGTAGGCATCCGCTAAGGAAGGATTTTGATCAATTCTACTTTTTAACGCGAGCGAAGCCGCGGGCAAAAGCTAGTTGTTGATTCTATAAGAAAAGTTGTTCGTATTGACAGGCTGAGTTACCGTTTATGGGAATGTTGAGGGTAAATGCAGACGCATCAGCAGTCTCTAGGTATGTGAACCTACCTGTAATTTTACTCAAGACTCAGTTTACTTTGTTTG
The DNA here is from genome assembly GCA_963082605.1 of Rhodophaea formosa. NCBI lineage: Eukaryota > Metazoa > Arthropoda > Insecta > Lepidoptera > Pyralidae > Rhodophaea > Rhodophaea formosa. The sequence goes on along the minus strand of OY720205.1, from coordinate 20,267,692 downwards.
GCAAAAAACATTAAAGCCCGCAATGGGGCCGGCGTTTCGCACACCGTACTTTAATTATACCAAGTTAATTAATACAAAACATTAAGATTTTGGCCACGAAACCAGCGATTTCTGAAAGAAGCAAATACAATGATTTTTTTTGTTAGATATTACGCACAAATTGAGCAAGCCCCACAGTAAGTTGTAAACTTGTGTCGCAGGATACTAAGTAACTCAACGATACTATATTTTATAATACTTATATTAGTATACGATATATAGATATACATAAACATCCAAGACCCAGACCAATCTGGAAAATATCGTTTTCCATCATGACCTGACCGGGGATCGAACCCGGGACCCCGTGTCGCAGGCTGGCGTGTAAACCAATGCAGCACGGAGCTCGTAAAATAATGTATTAAGTAGTTAGACCACATACCTATATTTGAGGTATAACTTATAAATTATCGGAATATTAAGTAGGAACTTAAACGCCCGAACTACGACTTGCATTTTTTGAGCCCACAAAATGCGAATACACGCTAAGAGTATGTTTTTTTATATTACAAGTCATCTTTCCATATTTCCATTTGACAAGTGAGTAACTTACTTAAACAAGTGAGTTAGTTGGATTTGAGCGTTAAGAGCATATACGAATGATCTGGAGACCTAGATCCTTCGTATAGGACACGATACAAAAAACAGATAGAGTAGAAGATAAAGCTAGTAAAATAAAATCATAAAGGATACATAACCATAACCTTTCACTAAATATCTAAAAAAAAAAACATTTTGCACTTATCTTTTTCGTGGCCCCACCATCAGGCCAAAGGTTAACTATAAGCAGGTAGTTCAAAAATCATTTGTTCTTCTGAGCGGCTTTTGTGCGTTCTTGATGTTTACTTTTAATTCAGTCAAAATTTTATTTGCCCTTTGTAGCAACACGCTTTGAAGCTAAGCGAAACACTTACCTATTAAGATATTTTGATAATATACTCGTACGTAGTAGGGTAAGCACAAAACAACAAATAGAAACGTTGCTTAGTGGTAGCTGGTTTAAAGGATAGTAGAGTACATGATATTGATTTTTACATGAGTATTTTTTTAATGCGTATTAATATTTTTAAATTTCGTGGTAGTGCGTCATTCAATTTCGTATGGCAAAAATAGTCACACATTGACCGTAGGTGATATTATTACTCGAATCATTTTTATCTTTTTTACCTAACATGACACTATTAAGCAAAAGACGGTAAAAACACGTTTGTTTAAGAGAGCCCCTTAACTTGGCCATAACATGTTTCAGCCTAATTAATAATACTTTATAACAATTTTGTTACAGTCCCAAAGCATGGTCAAATTAATTATTATTTTGCAAAAAAAAGCCTCAATAACAAGTTAGAACTCACTTTCGTGCCTAAATGACCAACTTGACAACACTTTCATTCAAGTTCCAGCTTAACATAAAAGCCAACGACCGCGATAAAACCGTATTAAATGTAGTTTTATTTAAAAATAATGCAAAATTAATTAACAAGTTTGTCAAAATATGTACCAAAGCGCGAGCCAAAAAAATATTAAGTATTGTACAAGTCTCTTTTTTGCCCAAATTACAAACTCGATGACACTTTCATCTTTTAAACACAACAGTTACAGCCTAATTCATAACATAATAACACGTTGTAAGAGAGCCCCCTTAACATGGTCATAACATGTTTCAGCCTAATTAATAATACTTTATAAAAATAAAAAAAACAGTTCCAAAGCATGAGCAAAAAAATATAAATTTCCAAAGAAAAGCCTCAATAACAAGTTACAAGTCACTTTCGCGCGTAAATTACCAACTTGACGACACTTTCATCTTTTGACGACAGTTTCAGCTTCAATAATAATTTATAATTCTTAACTAAAACCGATAACCCAATAAAACCGTATTAATAGTAATTTTATTTAAATATAATTACAAAATTGTATATACAAAATGAATATACAATTTTGTAAAAATACCAAAGCATGAGCCAAAAAAATATTCTTTTGCAATGCAAAGCCTCAATAACAAGATACATGTCACTTTTGTGCCCAAATTATAAACTCGATGTCACTTTTATCTTTTAACCACACTAACTTTCAGCCTTATTACACAATATAACAATTTTGCAACAGTTCCAAAGTGAAGGCGTTAAGGGTTTTAATCATAAAATAAAATAAATTAAGTTTATTTTATAGTTTTTATTACGATAACATAATTTCATGATGGAATTTAACGATTGCGTAACAAACTCATAGATTATTACCTTTTTTTCACATGATTTTAAAAATAGCAATAGAAGTATTATTTTAATTAATAATTAATCGCAAACACTGACCTTGTGATTACTCCAGCAGTATGGGATACTTTCACTCACACCTCGGTACTTTATCCACATCCGTCCACACCAATGGTTGGATATTGAATGCCGTTTTAGATGATTGAACCACAAGTGAATGAATGATTGAGTGAACCAATCGAATGCACGTTCGTATTTGTTTACTCAATCATTATAAGTACTTTTTAATTTTATGAATTTTAATAATGTTGTAGGAATAATGGATTTTATAATAAAATATATATTAATATATTGTGACGCTAACAGCTCGGCCATCCTGCTAGAGCAAGTCCCTTTGCGATTGTTGATTAAATTAAATATGTTTATGAATTATTAGCAATAAAATAATAACAGATAGTCTACATAACATGTATATCGTATTTATGTATCATCAGCTCATTACATTACATTGAATTTTATCCTTAGAAAATACAAGTTATAAAAGAATACAAATTATATAGATATAAGTATAACATAAATATATTATTTAATTCATGATTATCTAGTATTACATTTCTGTGTTCAGTATTGCCACTGAAGTATTTATATATTTTTCCATTTAGATGTCTACCGTTTATGGTGAATGAATTATATGTACTATAACGTAAGTACAATGTTTATTAAAATTACGCAATCAATTTAGAGAACAATCAATAATATATAATGATAATAAATTGTAACATCTCAATTTAAATTGTACTTCTATTTCATATCAATATCATTTTTAATTATCTAAATTAGTAAACTATTACAAAGCATTTCATAAACCCCTTCATTTTGGCATTTATTATTATAATTTACAATAACTTGGTAGATCAATAGACCAAATATAATAATATTGTGAGACATGACAATTATGCTAGCTGTTTAATTATTCATCTTGTGTATTTTCATCATTATCGGAATCTGAACTACCAAAGTCCTTATCAAAGCTAAGCCAAGGCTTTATCTTGTCGACTGCAATAATATTCTCGTAGCGGCGACTACCCTTCTTGTGTGTAAGGGGGGTGTCCTCCACTAAATAGCGATCGTTAGGCAAGACTTTTAAGACCCGGTAAGGACCTTGATACTTGACGACTAACTTTTTTGATTTTCCATCGCTAGGGACCTCTCTTTTTACGCTTACTAAGTCTCCCACGGAAAAAGAGATGTTTGTAATACGCTTGTCGTCATAATTACGTTTGTCTTTAGCCTGCTGGTTAGATATACGTATACCTACTTCATGTCTAACTTCGCCAATACTTTCGGACGGTATTGGGTCTGATACCTCATCGATGATTTCACTAAGAATGTTCTCAGAAGAACTTTTAAGCCGAATGCCAAACAGAAGTTCCGAGGGACTTTTCCCAGTGGTTTTATGTATTGTGGTATTTAAGCCAATCTGTACGTCCGGTACGTACTCATCCCAACATTTATCATCCTGATCGTGACACTTAGTGGATAGCGCATCCAAAATACTTCTGTTGAATCTTTCTACTTGTCCGTTAGCTCGCGGCGTGGCTACGGCATTGAGAATATGTTTGATGCCTACTGACTTGACAAAAGCACGGAAGCTGTTACTGGTAAAGGAAGTCCCCTGATCTGTGATTAACCTAACGGGAGTACCAAAGTAACTTATATGTTCGCGTAAAACTCTAATCGTTGTTGAACTCTTAGTATTTCTGACAGGCTTTATGTTTATAAATTTAGTAAAACCATCGATTATTACCAATAAATACATATTGCCCCTTTTACTGCGCACAAATGGTCCTAAATGATCTGTATGAATGGTATGAAAAGGGATTTCTGTTTTTTGGATGGGATGTAATTCGCCTTGTTGTTTACTACTGCCACTTTTGTGGTGCGCGCACTCTAGACAAGACCGAACATATTTTTTCACAAAGCGCCTCATTTTAGGAAACCAGAAAGATTGCTGTATTCGGTGAAGAGTTTTATCAAACCTAAAATGACCAACATCGTCGTGGTTCATTTTAGTGACTTGCCAGCGAACACCTTTAGGGACGAGCCAACGCATATTTTCTTCTCCCTCAGACCCTACTATTCGGTAGACCTTGCCATTTTTTAGTTTGTAGTTTTTAAATACATCCACGACCTGCTCAGAACCTGGATCACTTAAAATTTCTTTAATCCTAACTACTTCCTCGTCACTTGACTGAACAGTGGCTATCCAGTCTTCTGGTTCAGCCGTGAGTACGTCAAGTATATTATGCTCTTCAGAGGTGGCCCTACCTACCGGATTCCTACTTAAGGGTGCGCTAGTCAGGTGTTTCGCCATACAAATTCTGTAGGGTGATGACTCCGTTGTTCGGTATCGTCTGTTTAAAGTTTTTAATTCTATCGATTTGTTTTGTCGTTATCTATGCTTGTATGGAATCATAATTGTAAAAATATAAGTACTTTAAAAGTTATGAGTCTCAAAACATTCCATTTTAACACGTAATTTTAACGCAACTTTGGAGACAATTAAATACCGGAAGGAGTATAAAATCTCTAAAACAAAATTCATACAAGCATAGTTTAGTTTTTAAAAAATATAAATTATTTTACTTTTAATAAAAACATTCAGCTGTTTTATCACAAGAACACTTCTCCCAAACGCATACTCGCGAATTTTTAGACGACGAAGATTTAGATTTTCAACAATATTTGTGTTTGCACACACAAGACTGTTGTTCCGATGTGCTTATACATCAGTGTAAATAGTTCCGCACTGTTCAAAACCGAGTCTAACCCTTTCTCAGCGAAATAGCACGCATTTTAGCCACGTGCGCTGACGAGTTCGAGTTCCCGACTAGCGCATCCTTAAGGCATCTGCATGTGTCATACTAGTCCCTGGGCGATATTCAATTTCACAATCGAATTCCGTGAGTTGTATCCACCATCTGCCAATACGCGGTATTAAATCTCGCTTTGTAAGCGTTGTTCGCAACGCATTGCAGTCCGTGAATATTTTAAAAGGTATCCCAAGGAGATACACACGGAATCGACTTAAAGAAGCTACAACAGCTAAAGTTTCTAATTCAAAAGAATGTAGTCGTTGCTCATCAGGTGTAGTTTTGCGGCTAAAGTATGATACCGGCTTAAATAAACCTTCATCAGATTTTTGTAGCAAAATTCCTGCTACTCCGTGTTTGGACGCGTCAGTGTGCAATTGTGTCTCGCGTTTTGGGTCGTACAGAGTTAAAATAGGCCTCGAAACTAGTTTTTCTTTTATAATATTAAATGAGTTATCCTGTTCCTTCGTCCATTTCCACACACAGTCTTTTTTTAAAAGATCTGTTAGGGGTTTACAAATGACTGCAAAGTTGCGAACGAATCTCCTGAAAAAGCTAGCTAACCCTATGAACTGCCTTAGTTCATGCTGATTCGACGGGGTCGGAAATTTACTTACAGCTTCAGATTTTCGGGATCCAGGCTTAATACCCTCAGAGCTTACTTCAAATCCCAGAAAATCTATCTCATCAAAGAAGAAGTTGCACTTTGACAGCTTTAAAGTTAATCCCCCCTTTTTAAGGAGCCCTAAAACTTCCTCAAGTCTAAATAAACCTTCTTCAAATGAGCGCGATGGAATCAAAATATCATCCATATAGATTAAAGCGTATTTTACTTTTGCGTCTGAAAGTATTTTATTTATCGTCCTTTGGAATACCGACGGAGCGTTTACAAGCCCAAACGGCATACGGGTATATTCATACTGTCCGTCGGGCGTTATAAATGAGGTGATCTCTTGAGAAGATGTCGAAATTGGGATCTGATAGTACCCAGATGCGAGATCAAGAGACGTAAACAAATTGTTACCGGATAACTGATCTAATTGATCCTCAACGCGAGGAAGAGGATAGTGGTCTTTTTTCGTTCGCTTGTTTAGCGCTCGATAGTCCACGCAAAGCCTTTTTTCCCCAGTTTTCTTTTTAACGAGAACGATAGGGCTAGCGTACGGCGATGAAGACTCACGTACGATACCTGCCTCCAGCATTTCATCCACCATATCGCGCACAAGAGCTCTTTCTGTTACTGACATACGATATGGTCGATAAACCACCGGTTCAGTGTTTTCGACCTCTATCACCATTTCTCCCGCGGTTGTTAGCCCTAGGTCATTTAATCCGGACGAAAAGCGATCATTGTATTTAGATAAAAGATTCTGTAACTGCATACGTTGTTCATTAGATATAGTTGGCCCACAATTAATTTTATTATCCACATGTGAATTATCAAAAACTACGGCGGATATCTCGTCAGCTGCAGCGATAGGCAAACCCCGAGTTAATAGTGTATCCTTTTTAAAATTTAAGTCTTGTTCACACGCGTTTAATACAACGATCCGACCTAAACCTGCTTTAAGTTTATACTCCCCGGGGAATAAATAATACTCTCGATTAATAGAACCCCTCATTAAACCGCTCACGTACACACTTCCATCAAAGCCATCAGATGAAACCACCGGGATAGTACCAAGCTCCTGTGATTTTAGCGTAACGTTTTCTTGAGCCCGCAAATATAGTTTATCAGATTTACCTTTCTCAAAAATCAATTGACTCGGCGTTTTAATAATAGTTATCTTTGGTAATTCTGTGAATGTATGTCCCAAAAGTATAGGATATTTTAGGACATGGTCTTCGACTACAAGCACTTCAATATTTTCTTTTATACCCTGTATTGTTACATCAACTCTCGCTCTACTCAGTGGTGTCACGTGATGACCCCCTATGGCTCTCATTAAAGGTAAATTATCGGTTTCCATGCGCAAATTTAATTTGTCCGCGTCCTGTTTTCTGATTAAGGTACACTGACTGCCTAAATCGACATGACAAAGAAGTTTTATATCATTAACTAGCACATTAAAAACATATTTGGAATTAGTCCCTTTCACAGAGTTAAGTTCAGAGACTTCCTTCTCTTCCTTAGCGGCCATTGATACAGTTTGATTTGTGTCTGAAGCATTACGTTTGATAGACCTACAAACAATACTCATATGGCCCAACTTCCCGCAATTAGAACACTTGGTTGGGGGTTTCTGACATTTAAAACTCTTATGACCTTCCTCGTTACAATTATGACAGACTATTTTCTTTAGAGAGTCAGGGCGCCTACTAGTAGAGGATGTCGTGCTGGCAACCCTTTTTTCCTGTTTCGTTCTGTCACCTAAATCTCTGCTGGACCCTACCTTAACTGTTTTGAGGTACATGAGTGCCTCTTCAGGCTCACGAAATTGAGCAGCTTGGGCTCCTACCCTCACTGCCCGATCCTCTATACCATTTAAAACGCAATCGACAGCCTTTCGCCCTTTGATGCCACACCGGTTAAGTAAATTCATTTTTTCATAGTAATAGCATTCTAAAGATTCACCATACCGCGCTTTTTTAGCTAGCATAATCGTCAGAAGTTCCGCGTAGTCCTCACGGCAAGGGAATGATTCTACGAGTTTCTTTTTCCACTCATTCCAAGAGTAAAGGACTGTGCTGAGACCCTGATACCAAGATTTGGCAATTCCGGTAAGCTTAGGGAGTGCAAAATGAACGATCTCTTTCTCTTTCCATCCATAAATCTCAGCACACTCCTCCACTTTGGTAAGCCAGGTTAAGATGGTTTGATCCTTCGACATAGGATCAAACTCAGGGATAACATTATTAAGCGAAAGCTTAGGTGAGGATTGATGTTTCATATCTTTTAAAATATCTAAAAACTTATCTAACATATTATGAGTATCCTCTGAATCATTCTTAGGTCTATTATAACTATCTCTACTATGACGCAACTCCGTTTCACGTCTATGAGTACCAACGCGAGGAGAACGAGAGTATAATCTTCTTCGTTTATTTTCAAGAAAATCGTATTCATCTGAATCGCTACTGTAGAGATTTCTCTTATTCCCACCACGTCGGTACTGCTCCTTGGGACTGTGAAGCCTCTCATAGTATCGCGAGCGTCTATCGTAAGATCCCACAGAGTCCCGTGAACGACTACGCGCACGATGGTGTCGTCTCAAATCCTTGCGTAGTCTACGACTTATCCGCGCCTCATCGTCAAGACGAGTTCGACTACGGCTACGAGGCATACGTTCTGTTGACTGGCGATATCGCCTTAAAGTATGATTTACAGAGCGTTGCCGGCGAGACTCCCCGCCATGACGGCGTTGCCTCGTCGACTCCCCGCTCGGACTCCGTGATTCACGGATTCTTATGCGTGACAGTCTCTTATTTGGGGATTCGCATTGACCATAATTATTATCAAAAGAATTGCGGCTTTGCCTACCTTTCTGGCTCCCTTCCGCTATTCTAACTGGCTCTTGCGAGGTCTGCCCCTGATCCTGGTCCGCACACTTATCCAGCACGACGCTACTGGCAGCATCTCGACCAGCAGCCGTCGATTCTTCAACAACGGACTCCATTACTGAAACTTGCAGATAGTAATAGTTAATTTCGCATTAAGACATTGTTAATCAGTATTTTTATGCATTCAGCATATTACTCATGATTCTTTATTATTGTTACTTTTGTAAATATATTGTAAAAATTGTAAAAACTAATAAATAAAACGTAGAAATAAATGCAGTACTTCCTGCCTTACTAAGGTATATCTGAATAAACGTTGTAAAAGTTCAAAAATATCTGATGATTGCAGGGCTAAAGACAGATTTATTATTAATTTCATTTCCAGAAATATTAGAAAGAAAAGAAAAAAAAAAGATGTAAATAATTAAGACGTGGCAATAAGTGCAGTAGTTCCTTCTTTATTAGAGTATATTTGAATTAAAGTTGTAAAACCACAAAAATATCTACTGATTGCATAGATAAAGACAGATTAAATTTTTAAGTTCACGTTACTTTTACTTAGTTATTAAGTTTATTATGTACCACAAATATAATTATGTATATGAATGTGAAAAAAAAATAAGAGAGCTAAAAATAAAGAAATAAATGTAGTCAACAGTTCCTTACCAAAATATATTTAGGTCAAAAAATGTAGAATATAAAAATATCCAACGATTTCAGAGCTAAAGTCGGATGTAATCTAGAAATCATGACTTTTCTACTTATTTTTTTAAGCAAAATATTCGTTAAATTCCATTTATTGTTTATACTAATTCAAATAGGATGAAGGTAAAAATGTTTTCTAAGTAATGGTAAAGAGAAAATGAAGAGAAAGACCTGAGCACATGGGCGGGATAAGCGAACAATATAAAAAAATATTCACCTATCCCACTTCTGAACTGAAGGCGTTAAGGGTTTTAATCATAAAATAAAATAAATTAAGTTTATTTTATAGTTTTTATTACGATAACATAATTTCATGATGGAATTTAACGATTGCGTAACAAACTCATAGATTATTACCTTTTTTTCACATGATTTTAAAAATAGCAATAGAAGTATTATTTTAATTAATAATTAATCGCAAACACTGACCTTGTGATTACTCCAGCAGTATGGGATACTTTCACTCACACCTCGGTACTTTATCCACATCCGTCCACACCAATGGTTGGATATTGAATGCCGTTTTAGATGATTGAACCACAAGTGAATGAATGATTGAGTGAACCAATCGAATGCACGTTCGTATTTGTTTACTCAATCATTATAAGTACTTTTTAATTTTATGAATTTTAATAATGTTGTAGGAATAATGGATTTTATAATAAAATATATATTAATATATTGTGACGCTAACAAAAGCATGAGCAAAAAAATATAATTTTTCAAAGAAAAGCCTCAGTAACAACTTACAAGTCACTTTCGCGCGTAAATTACCAACTTGATGACACTTTCATCTTTTGACCGCGAATAAAAAAGTTTCCTTGTTTAAGGGGATCGCTGGCAACCCTGCCAAATTACGGTTTAAATAAACACCCGGCTGGAACAATTTGCATCTAGATGTGACATTAGGAGAACAATTTTATCTTTTCGCAGTCGGGTGAAGTGACCACTCGAATTAAAGGCCACTGGGGTTAATTAATACCCGCATTTTTTAAGATAGAGTAGGGTCGTTAACAGAAATGACATACGAGCTTGAAGACTTTAAAATCCTATACTGGGGTAAGTATGTAAATGGAAAGTTGTAAGAGCTAATTTGAAAATTCAGTACGTACCCCTTTCTTATTATATAATTTTGATCGTTTTAATTTTGATTCTAGATAAATGTAAAAAGAAATCTCCTTTTTAAATCTTCCCGTCAAAATGACAGCAAAATTCATCTTAAACTATTTAGCTATATAATATTATAATTTCTGTTATTATAAAGTTTTTGTTTCACTAAACAGAATTCACTTTTGATTGTAATGTAATTTTAATACCTAATTATAGAATATAAAATCGACTGTACCGTTCTGGCAATTTAGATACTTTATAAAAATCAAACACAATTTTTCCCAAAACTCCTAAATAAAACGCAAATAAAGTAACGAATCATTTAAATTTTCTCTTCATAAACCCAACATTGGGCGCACAAAATTAAAATCCTTCAGCCTAATTGGCTTACTCATTAAAACAAATGATTACCGCACTGCAGTTAAAATAAAATAATCGCATAGAGCCTTGCCATGGGTAATCTCTCGGCTTATGCGTTTTAAAATTCACGGGGTACATTTACACACAAATGGCTACTCAGTCTGTGGATACCTGCTGTTTAGTATATTCCCTTTTGCTCCATTTTTAACCGTCTTCAAAAAAGGAGCTTATTAATTCGACGCGTGACGATGTTATATTTGAATTGCCCAGTATTTCCACGTATAAGCCTATTCGAGGCTTAAACATGTGTGCCAAATTTCATAAGTTCATTATTTATAGTATTATTATTTATTATAAATACACTAGCAGCTTAAAGCTGATGCGTGTATATCACTGCACTTGTGTTTAAAAAATGTTTTTAAATGTTTATCAAGTCTATTTTTGAAACTGTTCACACTTGAAGCACTTATCACAGATTCCGGTTAAGAGTTCCACATTTGCACAACACGTTTTGGCAAAAAGGGTTTTTTGGGGTTGCTAGTACACCGAGGCCAACTAAGTTTCATGGAGTGTATGTGAAGTTTTAGTTTTTAGTATATGTTTTCATACATAAGCATAGAGCCTTGCCATAGGTAATCTGTCGGTTTATGCGTTTTAAAATTTACGGGATACATTTACACACAAATGTTGCTGTTAAGTATATTCTTCTTCACTTTGAACCGACCGTAAAAAAGGCAGATGTAAATTGGATCCGTACGTATGTATATTGTCTTGCTTGCTATACGAGTATGTTATGTTACTCTCATTTTATTCATACGAGTATGTTAGTCATATGATAGTTGAGTTCATTTTTGGGGTTCCATACCCAAAGGGTAAAAATACAGTCATAAACCGTAATAGCTAGACGGTTAAAATTTTCACAGAAGATGAATTTCTGTTGCCGCCATAATATGAAATACTGAAAACATAATAAAATAAATAACTTTAAACTTTTGACCGGTAGAAATACTGCTTTGTATTAAGTCCACCTTTTGTACTTATTTATATATGTTCATAATGAGGCGTAAAAAGATTAATTTAATCTTTCAAATAAAGAATAACTAACTTCAACCATACTACAGAAGCGATTTTGATAAACCAATGAGGAAACTTTTTCCTAATAAAAAAAAAACAACATTTCAAATCGATGCAATTCAAAATTATGGAGATATGACAATAAGCCTCCTTAAACTGGGAACCTTACAAGTTTACCTCAATCGCCATGATTTTCACATGTGTCCGCAGTCCCCATTAAATGTTCGTTATAATTGAATACATACATACATACAATCACGTCTTTTCCCTTGCGGGGTAGACAGAGCCCAGGTTTATAAAACCTAAAGGCCACGTTTCGCATGTTGGTGGGCTTGTAGGTTATTTATTTATTCGTATGGCAAATTTTAACAATCGTTCAAAATAATTACAATTTTACAGTGATAGTGTTCTTGTAGGTGGAGAACGGAATCAAAAGTGATAGATTGCTAGCCGCATCGCCTATTGACATGATTCGTCACGCCCATTCCCTCGATTGGCTTTAACAATCTGCGCGGGAAGAGAAGCAGCTGGTACATTCTACTTTTTTTCTTCCAGACCACAGTGGAAGGATTATTATTAAAGTTGTTGTGGTAGAGCCTCGCTACCGGCAAAAATCACTTTTGCTAGTAGCATGAATGGGCCGGCTCGTCCGGGGAAGTACCACACTCTTACAGAAAATCGACGTTTGAGTAGTGGCTTTACCGCTACTATGCTTCGTTCGGTGAGTGAGAGAGCCGGAGGCTCCTCACTCACCGAACGAAGCATAGTAGCCTCCCTCCCTCCCTCTCCTCCCTCTCCCATCTAGGGAGAGAAAAATAAAAGGCCGGCAACGCTCCTATGACACCCCTGGTGTTGCAGTTGTCCATGGGCAGCGGTGATCACTTCCCATCAGGTGACCCGCTTGCTCGTTTGCCGTATTATGACATAAAAAAAAAAGTTTAAATGAAATATAATAGAAATGTTGCAGCTCTGTGGAATTAATCTTGTAGAACCAAGACGAACGTAGGATTTTGTTGGGAGCTGTAAAGGCAAAGATTATTAACCGGGCCAAATGAAAAGCATAAACCTAATTTTCCAGTAATATTCACTAGGCTAGATAATTTTACAATAATAAAACGATGTTCCGAGTAACGGTCGACTGGTAGATATACTTAAATATATTATTAAAATACGTAACAACGGGTTACTCACGTAAATAGTCAGCTACTGGCCGACATGTTTCAACCTCATCCTCATCGACTGCGGATTGGGCAACTTCGTGCGCGCGTCTCGATTTACATTCGCCCTGAGGAAGACCTCCGGATGAGGTTGAAACATGTCGGCCAGTAGCTGACTATTTACGTTAGTAACTCGATGTTACGTATTTTAATAACGTCTATATCTGACGTTAGTTTAAATCAAAAAATACTTAAATATACTTATAGAATTGAACAAGATTATAAGTTATATGAATAACAGCAAAATAATGAGGAATAAATCGATCATTATCACCATCATCTCGCCGCAAGACGTCCACTGCTGGACATAGGCCTCCCCTGAGGATCTCCAATACAATCGATTATCAATCCTATAATCCCATACCGAAAAATCTATATCAAGTACATAAATATGACTATAAAATAACCTGACTACCTTCCCTTACCTGAGTATTTACCGACGTCATATGTCGTATAAAATAACGGGAAATAATAGTTACGGATCTAATGAAACACTTCACTTAAAAACCGCATGAATTCTAATTTTATAGAAATTGTTAAAATTAATGTCTTGCTTGGAACAGAAAGTGAGATTTCTGCTCATTAGAACCCTTCTAACTCTGCTTACCTTAGCGCAGGTATGACGCTCTACACAAGTAGATTCATATTATGCTTAACGCGAGGTGAGTTCACACACTAGCGCCACCCAGCAATTAATTCATTTACTCCTAAATCAAATCAAATTAAAAAAAATGTATAAGCGTATTGCCCTAGTAAATTACTTGTAGTATTCTTTTTGTCACTTTTCATAGATATTACAATCTACGATTAAGAGAACGCGAAATTTTTACCGCCAAAAATGGCAACTTTTTAGGTGGTATGAATCTATGAGAGTAACAAAAAGAATACTACAAGTAATTTACTACGGCAATACACTATTACATTTTTTAAATTTGATTTAATTTAGGAGTAAATGAATTAATTGCTGGGTGGCGCTAGTGCGTGAACTCACCTCGCCTTAAGACTAATAGTACATCCGTGCACACTTCTGTGTGTGAGTCAGCGATTAGATTCGACACCGCAGAATGAATTCAAGTTTTGACGTGCGTATAAGAGACGGCACGTAACGTGCAACTAAGAACAGTAGCAGTTCAACCTGTTTTTCGAAACGTTAAGAACTCTTTTAACACGGGAGAGAGGTGAAGGGACACCATGTTGCGTGGGACGCTTTGAGTTTCCGTTAGTACTAAAATTATCAAATCCGAATGTGACCAAAGTGAAGAAACTATCCGGCAAAATTTAAATTCAAATACAGGAGTATACGGCATTTTAATCAATTCACGCCACCATAGATAAAAAAAAATTTTTTGTCTCTCTGAAGCCACAGACAGAAACAAAAAGATACCTAACGTGTGAAACTTATAACACCTTTTTTTTGAAGAGGGTCAAAATCCGAATCCTTAGCGAAATCGGTCGAACAATCTCTCAATGCTTAATAAATTCGGATTCGGGCGCAGTTTACGAGCGAAATCCCGAAAATCAAACGCTTGGGAATTACGATACTCATTACCATATCCTTTTTGTGGGAGAGAGACAAAAGATACGTTTTTGATGCGTAACAATCAATGACCTTTATATATAACTAGTTGTTATCTGCGGCTTCACCCGCGTAAAATATAGCCAATGTCTTTCTTAGTACCCTTACCTGTATGTATGCAAAATTTCATGATGATCGGTTCAGTAGATAGGGCGAGAAAGCTTAACAAACAAACTCATTTTCGCATTTATAATATTAGTTAGGATTAGGATACTCTTACACTTTTTCAGTTTTCATTTTTAGGGTTCCGTACCCAATGTGTAATAACGGGACTCTATTCTCGAGACTTTGATGTCCGTTTGTCTGTTGAATTTTCACATAATATGATGTATTTCTATTGCCGTTCTAACAAAATATTATTAAAAACGGAAAAAACTAAATACTGGGGTGTTCCTAAACAACAAACATGTTTTTTTGCCGTTTTTGCTCAATAGTCTATAGTGAATTAATCTGAGGTATTACAAATTACTCAAGAAATAAGTGCTACGGAAAATATGCAAGTGCTACGCAAGTGCTACGACTTTTGCTACGCGCTCACATGGCATTTAGCAACAGCTTCGTAACCATAGATTTAAAAAATGCTTCTTTATTAGCAATTTTCCCGCGACTTCGTCTGCGTTAATTATAGCCTATGTCACATGCAGATAAATAAGGTAGGCAAAAGAATTTTTAAAATATTTCCTCTTTAAAATATTAGTAAAGATATGGAATTCCTTAACCTCTGGCTTGTTCTCTCAGAAACGTTTAATGCAAAATTAAGATATAGTAACATGTGGCTAATCTATTTCTTTAAATCTCTTAATTTAAATTGTAAATAGATAACTATTTACAATTTTTCACTTTATTAATTTTTACAACCTTTCTTGTAGTCGACGCATTTATTGGCATTTTTCTTTTATTCTCCTAAACCAGATTGAGGATTGGTATTCATGGGTAAAGTAATAAATGTTGTTTTTCAAACACACAATGAAGAACCCTCACATAATTGTCGACAGGTGGAGCCACGGTGACGGCCAGCAATCGAGGGGGATCAAAACAATGGGATTTACCCGAAGAGATTATGCTAGGATAATTTTAGTGCCCCGAAAAATTTTTCCCCAAAAATTTTCCGAGACGTATCCCACAAAATTGGACTTTGCGTTTTCAATTTTAAGGTTGAGTATAGTTTGGCAGATTATCCACGGGAATTTCATTTTGTCCCGAATAAAAATATCCCATACGACGGCTTTGCTTTATCATTGCGAAGCGGAGGTGTAATTAGTTTTCGCAAAGTAAGCTGGCGGGCGTATTCTGGAAGATTTTTTGTATCGATGGAATTAATTTAAATTTTGGTGTTCTCACATCAATGGTGAGAAATTTAAAGGTATAGGCTATAGGTATTTTTACCCGACTGACCCAACCAGAAGGAAGGTAATATTTTTCGCGCACATTTATGTATATATGTATGTAAGTATGTCTGTTCAAATGTTGCTTCCTGTCTTAACGGCTGGACTAATTTTAAAGTGTGAGGTGTCATTGGATTCTAATTTTCCGGATTATCATATGGTATGTAACGTCAGCAAAAAATCAATATGTCAGACTTCAACTGTCAACAACGCAGTCCGCATTTTTTTTTCTATTTGTTCTTTTTTTCAGCTTTCCGATTTTCTGACCAACATAAACCTACTACCTATTTGGTTTACATCAGTGCATTCAAATCAATGTATATTTTACTCTGCTTCAATGGTTCTATCATTGCGACTTAAAATAAAACTTTAGGGTTCGGTAAGACCAAGTGACAAAACGAAACCCTCAGTTCAGTCTTATGTCTGACACTCAGTCTGTCACAACGAATTTGCTTCGAATCTACTGGACCGATTAAATTAAAATTATGTAAATATACACTTCGTATTTTCATGTGACCCAAACACAAACATAGCGATTGTGTTTGGGGCACTTTTGGAAGTCCTGAATGAAATAGAAAAATTAAAAAAAGTTTTGTAAACATACAGTTTGACATGTGAAATGTAAGGGTTTGTTGCAAGGATTTTTTTCTCACAATTTACATACATCGTATAACAGTTATTCAACAAAATAGACGAGAATATTCCCCTTATCTCATCTCCAAAAGCGATACTCCGAAAAATTAAAAAAAAAAACTACATACCTATTACAAGTTTAGAAAAAGTTATCCAAAATGAATGATTAAGTTTTGTAGGTAAAAATTAAAAAGGTTTAATAGTTTAAAAAAAATGCCTGTCTTAAAATAAAAGTTTGAAATAAAGGCTGGTAGACATTAAACAACTACATTAATATTTATTTTATTAAAAACACAAGGATTTTTAAGTCACCCGAAAATATTGTTCTGATTAGTTACACAGCCGAATTAAAATTACAGTTTTAAATAAAGGCCAGTACACACTAAACAATCAAAGTAATATTTTTTTAAACAGTCGGATAAGTGACCCGAAAATAATTTTCAGAATAGTAACACAGCTGGATTAGCAGTCGGTATCCGGCGTTCCGGGACTGCCGGTGAAAAATTGAAGCGTTCATTGTTTTAAATGTCCGCACGTGACGAGCCGCCCGGGTTTAATTCGCCGGACGTCACCGCCGTGCCGTTTGAGGGATAATTGTGTCATCTTTCGATGAGTTTCTGTTTATTATTACTTTATTGTTTACTAATAAACAGTTTCAAAATCTACTTTTATTTGTTTTTTTTTCTTTAAAACCTTTATTGTACAAAAACATAAAATAATCATAACAAAAATAGATTTATAATCCGTTGTTCTGTGCAATAGGAGAAAAGAAAATCCTAGAATGTAGGTAAGTAACCGCTATTTATCACCTTACATACGAGCAGATTGTTAAAGCCACTCGAGGGAGTTAGTTAATATTTTGGTATATCTCTATGTAATTAAAAATAAGATATTATAATTTTCAAATTACTCCTTAGATTACCTAACTGAATAAAGACTAGAAGACTCTTTTAGCTTAAATATGAATATGAATTACTGACACAAAGTTGGCATGCACACAAGTATTGAAACATTGGCTAGTTTACATAGGTAGGTATCATGGAAATTAAGGCATGACGAAGTCTAGATATACCTATTCGAAAAATAACTATATATCAAAAAGATAGGTAATTATCAGTTTTACCCTTATTAGTACAAATTACCTGGATCAACTAAATATACTTTTTGAATCACATGTTCACCTCATAATACTATCGTCTGCGTTGTGTTGCTTAGGTGGACATTGGTGTACAACTGGTGGAAAATTTAAATCAACAATAAATACTAAATTAAAATTAAGGCATTACTTATACCTAAAAAAAGATGATTTTGCATAAAACAAAAAATTCACACCTATCTCCTAATGTCACGTTTTTTACACTTTTCCTAATAATGCTTTATTTGTAAGTTCAATATGTTAACCGTCTCTGATTTTATTTTTCATTGTTGCTACTTAAAACATAGAGAAAATAAAAAGGAATATCCTTTAAATTTTCTTTAAGTCCAGGAGCGCAGTCACCACCAAGACGGTCAAAAATCATCCGCAACAATTTTGTGTTATGAATTTAATTAATAAAAAAGTTAAGTAGTTCATATCGATTATATAAGGTATTTCAGCCATTTTCTTTTAATTTATAAAAATAAAACTTTATTTGTATGACCTATATTAACTACAATATATGTAGGAACTTAAAAATTTTAATGCCAGTAATATGCATTTTAATTTAAAAGATTGTGTCAAAGATTGAAAACCTAATATTTTATAAGAATAGTAATAAAAATACAAATAAACTGTGATAATAATAACAAAACAATGTCTTTAGCATATGTCACATCATGCAAAACATCATATTAGACTTCATGTCAAATTCCGATCAGAAAATATTATCAAAAAAATTCTCACGAACAAATGCATCGGTGGCGCGATAAAATCCATCACGAACCATATTATTGTGTTACCTATACAAAGTGATTGTCACTCGAGGCACATGGCGGCGCCAGGGATGCTTGGGGCGGAGTCTCCGATACCACGCCCACAGAAAAACGGCGATAGCGATAAGGTCGAAATCAGTATGGAGATTCATGAGATTTTCGGCTTTACCGAACAGAAAGCCGAGAGAACACGGCCCGAGTGTGTGACTGCCTTAATACATACTCGCAACCCGCGGCGGTCGCACGTACCGCGATCCAAATTCGAATTTCGTACGGACATTCCAAAAACATTCTGTAGTTTTAAATTAAATTTAACATTTTTTTTATTTATGGCCAGTGTAAATTGTGCGGAAGTAACTTTTTAATTTTTGACAATGGAAGTAAGTGCTATGCCGCCTATGCCGCTGGACTTTTCTATGGTGAGGAGTGGAAGTGGTTCACCTGGAGCTATGAGGGAAGGGTCCCCGAGGCCGGTGTCCAATAGCGCCTTCCGAGTGGTGACGCCAAAAGGTAGGAACTTAGAAAATAAAAACACTGACAATTATTGTTGTAATTTTGAATTGTTAGTATTTTTTGTATATTATTCAATTGTATATTTATGCGTTTCTACATAATATTCTAAAAAAGTATATCTGATGTTTTTATTATTCTTTTTAAATTACATACATGCGTCTAAAATTCTTAATTTCCTAAAAAAAGTATTGGTCCAGTTTCTTACTTAAGTACTCCTTACACATATTTAGCTAGCAAGTAAACTAATATACTTACACCATCTTTATTAGTTTTATTATTAAGAACACTTTTTTTTACATTTTATGAATTTTGTGAACTTTAGGTAAATGTTGTACCTAAGTAGAACATTTGCTATTGTGTGCACAGTAAGATTCTGAATGTTTCAAAATGTTACTAGGTAATGTTCATGTAAGTACTTACGTGTTTCTTTCATTGTTTGTAGTAACTTTTTATTTTTATTAAGGCTTATGTATAAAAGTCTCACAAACGCCAACACTGAAAATGATAAGCTTTTGTACACTTATATTTTTGATATGAATATAAACAACATAATTTATTTAATATTTTATTATTAAATAAATAATTAATATATTTAATATTATTTAGCTACATAGGTATTCAATTCAAATAATTAAAATAAGAGATTAAAAATTTAAGTATGAGAAGAAACAACTTCAACCGTAATCTTTTTAAAACTAACTTAACTAAAATGACATACAGTTAGCTTTATCATTAATTTTATAATTTTTAATAGATATTTCTGTATTTTATGATTAAAATTAAATCAACCGTAATCCATAGATCACATACTTAATCGACACATCAGTCAAAGTGGGACCTAATTGACACCCGGAACCCCTCGACAAGATCACTGATGATTATTTCGTTACCCCAAAATGGGTTCAAATTTAGGGGTTTTAAAAAAGATAAGTACCACCATATTTTTGTAACAGTCATTTTTAGATCTTTCAGTATAGTGTAGGTACAGAGAAACATGAAAAGAGACCTCCGGTAGAAGTGCACCTAAAAAAAAATAATTTTATTCTGGTAACTGAATAATATGGATTGTACGAGTATATTTTGGATCATAGTATTTTATCATTTTTCTTTCGCATTATTTTTTATAAAATAAATAAAATAATTTAGAAAAAAATAAATGCTTCACGGATTTTTTTTTTATATTTATTGTGTGGTACGGAACACTTCCTGTGGAAATCCGACTCTATGTTTTTTTAAATGTACAATCAATAATTATTTTAATCAAATATTGCATTGGAGTTTAATCCTTCCATATATCGTAATTAATCTACATATTATGGTTATATTAAACTAAAACTTAAGCTTACTCAAAATATAATGATAATCTAATCTACTAGATATTCTATATCTAGTATAATTTAATATGCAATTTTAAGAATATAAAAAAGTTACCTATAAGCAGCTCCAAATCATTTAATTCTCCAATGCTTTCCGCTATTTCACGGATGGTGGATAAACCAGTTAGATCAGTATCCTTGTCGGAAATATCGGAGCATCAGTAAATGGTAAAAAAAAAATACAAAACCATTCGGCTCAACGCTGATTAGTCAAAGGAGTATCGACTGAGCGAGCAAGGTAATTTTCCATAGGTAGCTTTAAGTATCGTTGAAATATCAATTTATGATCAATTTTCTAGAAATGAGTGAAGAGCCGTGGTGAAGACTTTGAAATAAATATAAATAGAACGTAACAACAGGGAACTGAGTTTGTTTTGGCGTACTTATTCTTCTTTACAGCGGTCATTCTGAAACGCTAGTAACTACCTAGTTCGTCAATTTTGTAAATATATAAAAAGAAAAACGTGAATAAAAATATAACGTTCAAAAAATAATTTACCTACTACAGATTCAAAAATTTTAGGAAGCCATTCAATTTTAGATTACCGATATGCATCAAAATATTTGGCTATGCTCTAGACTACTCGAAAATATGTAAATTACATTAATATATAATTATTTTAGCATATTGAAGATTATCTTAAGTACCTACCCATATCCTGCATTTTTTCTTCTCTTAAGGGCGGGAAAATAAACAAACAATCAGTTTCCGTGTTAAAATAAAAAAAATCTTTGAATATTCTTGAATGAGGTCTATTTGATTACCTATATATCTAACTGATGAATTAATATTTTAAAGCACTTTCTGTTGCAATTGCGTATTTTTTAAACAATAAATTTGATTCGATAAATTCAAAAACTGTTAAGTATGCATCGTAAATTTTTAACTTATTATTCTAAACCTCCTTATTAAATTAAAAAAAACTACAAAAAGAAAGTTTTATTGACCCCAGAATAAAGAACAAAAAAGGGCAAACCACCCTTGAAGGGGTGACAATAACAGCATAACACTAATCTGCCGCAGCCCGGTTCTTTCGACCCCGACCCACTCGGAAATTCACGCGGCAACAGTTACACGGCTTTGTAAGGATTACAAGATACTCTGACGGTTATCCAAACGCCTTAGGATGGGCGGTGTGTTTGTACTATTCTTTTTTCCTACAAAAGAAAAGGGTACATACTTACGTATAGGGTAAAATTGTTTGATAGTATTTATAAATAGTAAGAAAGGCAGATTATGACATTTTTCCTTTTGATATTTTTTGTGCTGCCGTTTAAATTTTCCTATGAGGCGCAGAGGTAAATACGCCAGCTTGCGACACGAGTGGTCGCGGGTTTGATCCTTCGTCACGTCATGATTAAAAACGATCTTTTTCAGAATTTACTTCGTCTAGTATGTTTAAATATAAGTATCTACCTAATATAAAATGTAGTATCGTTGAGTTATTATCCTATGACACACGTTCACAACTTATTGTGGAGCGAGCTCAATTTGTGTAATTTGTACCGATATATTTATTTATTTGTTAATATAACATAATACATATACATGCAAGAAAATACATATATCATAAGAAACTACAAAACGAGAATACCTTAACACTGATCTGCTGTAACCCAGGCAGTTGCGTGCGGTCGCTCCTTGGGTCGATTTGGATCCCTTCACCTTAACCCTCTTGAAATATGGACTGCAAATAGCCAGGCTACCATAAATTTAAGAATACAATCAGCTAGAAAAAAACGTACTTATTTTACGGAAAGAGAAAGATCTCGATCACACAAGAAAAAGTTGTGGCTTTTTTTTCTACGTTGAAAAACATTTTTTATTGCAAAAATCGCAATCACTACCGTTATTGGTATTAAAACCGCAAATATCGGCTTGTGGTTTTCAGGGAACGAATAAAATTAATTACTTCGTAAAAAAGTATCTAAAAATACAATAGCTACATGAGATTCAGTCATACCTACCTATGAATCATATCACAATCACATTGAAGTTTACTCTCATTTTAGTAATTTGTATAATAACTAATTTTAAATTTGTTTGTGGAGTAATTTTAAAGAGTCTATAATTAGTACGCCACCAAATTCGCAGGTGTAGCTTGTCAATACTAATATCATAAAGAGGTAAGATTGTTTGTTTGCATTGAATAGAGGCCGTGTGGTTCCCAGCAGAGTAGAATAGGACCCCAAGTCTTCCCGTGGATGTCGTAGAAGGCGACTTAGGAAATACTAGCTAAACAAAGCTTATGAACATCAAAGAGACCTCTTCAACCCGACTGGCCAGCGTGGAGAGTGTAGGCCAAATCCTCTGACTGCTCTCGCTAATTATGGCTATAGCAGTACAGAGAGGGTCATGCTCCTGCAGTGGAGACCAAAAGAGACCTGATGATGATGATTGAATAGGTTCCGAAACTACTAAATTGATTTTTTAAATTCATTCACCTATGGCAAAGACAATAGGTATAATACTAAGTTAATTAATCTGCAGGTGACATCACTATCACTACATATTATAAAACAAAGTCCTCCGCCGCGTCTGTCTGTCTGTCTGTTCGCGATAAACTCAAAAACTACTCCACAGATTTTCATACGGTTTTCACCAATAGATAGAGTGATTCACGAGGAAGGTTTTAAGGTATAATACATGCCCGGGCGCAGCCGGGTAGGGCTGCTAGTAGGTTATAATTAACGCAAACTACTTAAGAATCGCCTGGACGCGCATGTCTCCATACAAACGGAAAAAGGGAATTGCGGCAATATTTGATAATTTTAGGCCAAAATTAAGCATCCAATCAATTAATATCTTTATAATCTACGTACGTACATATACAGTTTGGTTAAATTATCAAATGTTTGAGAATTATACGCTTCTCAAGATTTCCATACAAATTTTAAAAAGCTTGTAATTCTCAAACCATTGGTATTTTAACCAAGCTGTATAGGAACGTACGAAGATTATAATGAGATTAATTGATTAAATGCTTAATTTTACTCCAAAATTATCAAATATTGCCACAATTCCCTTTTTCCGTTTGTATGGAGACATGCGCTTTCAGGCGACTCTTAAGTCGCGGAATAATCTGTGGCCAAGGAATTATTTAGGGAATTAAACTACCTATGAAAGTAATAATGTATGAGTCGTCATAGTTAAAGTGTTACAAGATAGAACGATACGAATAGATGCTTGGAACTGGCGTAGTGAACCCAGGTCTAAATCACTTTTAAAAACAAATACACATCCACTATTATGTTCACTACGGGACTTACCGCGATTATTTTTGAGTTTTGTCTGATATTTAACGCCACTTTATACCCCGGCTAGTTAGGGAAGCGATTGAAATTAAGAAGCATCCCAACTTCAATCGGGAAGACAGCTTCAAGCTTTCGGGTACATGGAACCCTGTGATTGAGTTGTGTAAAAAGTGTACGCGCGCATCAGTGAACAATTCCCGAATGGACACCGTCAGTATTGTGTGTAAAAACCTGTGTAATAGAAGACAAAGAAAGAGGGTAGACCGATACGGTTTCCCTTGACAGCTCAACATACACCACCGCAGTCTCTTCAGTTAGTCTTTGAAAATGGCAGCTGCAATGTTGTCGAAATATCAGACAGAACTCAAAAATAATCGCGGTAAGTCCCGTAGTGAACATAATTGTGATTGTGACCGCGAAAGCTTAAAATCATAAATACACATCCAAATCTCACATCAAGTATCTGTTACCGATACGAGAAGGAAAACAATTAATATAGAAAGAGCATGTAATCCGGATTGCCAATAATTTCGCGAGCATCGAGACATCTGATCCCGGACATAATCGGATTTGCCTGATCGACCGGCCGTTATTGAGTTTGCCATTATTTTTGTACGCGCTGCCGCGTGGACATTGATTTTAATGAGATTGAGCTTAGATTAATAATTGGTCTCCGCGCGCTACGACTAGATACCGTCGGCGTACCTGAAAAATGCGGCAACAAACACTACGCCGTATTCGGCGTACCCGCGCCAGTGACGTCACAAGCGTTAAGTGAGGTAGACGTCAAGACAATTTTTCTAATTTTTGTTTGAAACCTTAGCATAATGCCGGTTTGTGTAGTCAAACTGTGTAAAAAAAATACTACAAGAAATAAGAAAAATACTAGTATCACATACCATCAGTAAGTATTGTATAAATCGTCATAAACACGGTAAAATAATATAACCTTAAAATTGGCGCGGAGTACAGCTTTGTGAGCACTACAATATTGAGTTGCCGCATTTAGAAACCTGTTTTTTCTTCATAGCGCGGTATCTAGTCGTAGCGCGCGGAGACCAATTGTTAATCTAAGAGATTGAGGATAATTTTATCTATAAAACCCATAAAACCTAAAAACCTGAAACAATCGGCTGAGTAGGTCTAATGAATCAAGCAGGTTTTTGCAACAATTCCATATTTTCAGTCAAAACTTCCATAACATCATAGATCCATTCATAATATCACAAATCGACAAGAATAATTGCTAGTTTAAACGTAACATGTCATATATATAAAATATAAAAAAAATTATACCTTCTATTAAAAACAGCAAAAATTAATAAAATAAGAGTATTTTATGCAACGGTTTTATAATAGGGGTCTTATAGGACCTAATTATAAACCGCATACAATATTTTTTCTACGACTTTAGAAAAATGCAAAATCCTAGTAAAACATAAATTTTGAGTTTGACAACTAACTCGCGGGAAATGTAAATATGAAAATATTTTTTGTGTATGGTTACCTTCTTTTTTTAATTGATGTTCGCTTGACTCTTAAAAAAAACAAAAAACTTTTTTTGCTATCACGAAAACTAGGTTTAATAGTCTGTGGCTGCTAGCCGTTCGTATCGTAATAGCGACATTATAGTACGGCTGTGCCGTACTGTCATAGAGAATAGACTATAGACCTTTTATGGATATTCTTATGTTTGTGTTCTTGATAAATGATAAAAGTAGAGGAGTAGAAAAAATCATTAACAAACAAGACATTTATGTTACATTTGAGACCTACCGGACTTAAAAAAATGCACAATTATGTTGAAATAAATATACTGGCCTCTGCAAAATTGAGTAACAAAAATTCAATTATAGGATTAATAATAATAAAACCACTATGTATTACGATCTGTTTTCCCGTCATCCTGACGCGATCACAATCAGGAATAATATGAGGAAAGCCACCAGAAAATAAAATCAAAATTTAGCTACGTATTAGCTATTAGCATGTACGCTTGTTGCAACGTATAAATCAAATTCCCCTTGTAAAATTGTTTAAATTTGATTGAAACCTGAAATTTTATTTTAGGTTGAACATTTACCGTATTCGTGTTTAGAAATAAATTCAATTATTTTTCACACTATGATGTGTTTGTGATGGACGGTCAAGCCATGTGGTCTAAGCGCCTTAATCGTACGATTTGTTCTCAGAGACTCGCATAGATGGCTCCACTCGAAACTACACAACATTGTATCTACCGTATTACGAGAATATAAAAACATGATTCACAAAATATATCTTATTAAAAATCAAAACAATATTTTAGGCATAATATTTTTAAATGACACCCTATATTTTGTAAGAGTTATTGGCTAACGCAGATTACCGCCACCTAGTATCGAGTAGCAAGCAACTCTCCTGCGCCATACATTCGCCTGCTTTTCGCAACCTTAATTTGGTCCAATATTTTTGTATGAGGTTGGCAGTCTATTACGTTAGTATTATATTCTCTTTGGTCAAGCCAAGAGCATAACCCTCTCTGTACCTACTTCTAGAGCCACATGTTAGCTTGAGCAGTCAGAGGATTTGGCCTACACTCTCCACGCTGGCCAGACGGATTAATTTATAAAACGAATATTAATGAAAAGTAATACCAATATGCTACAAGTAATTAACTAGTGCATTAAGGACTTAGATTATTTTAGATTGGGAGGCGCTTGTTTCGTATATCACTGCACCTTTAAATGTAAAAAAAAATATTCGTTTTATTATATTATCTTTAGATACCAAAGGCTTTGGAAAAAAAGGTATCTCTAACACTACCTAAAAACATCACGGCACAATTCGTCCAGTGATTTGGACCGGCCTAGAACCTCGATCCATCATTTTGGATGGAAATCCAATTTGGCCACATTCGCAACTACACGTGTCGCTCATAAACGAATTACTCCCGACAGCCCTCACCAATATTATGGGGATGGATTTATTTTTTCTAGCAGTTTCCAGTGGATTCATTTGTGTGAATTTGGCGCCAACAGGAGCGATAGTAAATAAAAAAAATTCTTATTGAATGTTACAAAATAAAAATTGGTCATGTTAATAATAATAATCTAAATAATAATCATAGTAAGAAATAGAAGAAATAAATTCCGACTTATTTTTTTACCAATTGTCAGTGTTAATTTGGCACCAACAGGAGTAAGTCAGGAATTTTCTAGTTATATGAAAATATTAGCTGTTACCCGCGGCTTCACCCGCGTGATTTATAGCCTATGTCCTTCTCAGTACTTTAAGCTATGTGTTTGCAAAATTTCATGGTGATCGGTTTAGAAGATAGCGCGTGAAAGTAACAAACTAATAAACTCACTTTCGCATTTATAATATTAGTAAGGATTCTACAAAAAAAATCGACAAGTCGGTCTCACGCAAGAAAGGTTCCGTACCATTATCTATACAACCCTTAGAGAGATACAACCTTAGACTATAGAGCAAAAAACGGCAAAGCAATCCCTTATTGTTATTACTGATTTAATTATTTATTTCTAAAGTAAATATACAACTGAATGTTCTGTGAATATATCAAGCGTCTTGCCATTATTAACATCGAGCAAAAAAGTCACGTTTATTGTATGTAAACACGCTTTAAATTTTTTTTTATATAGTTTTCAATATTTATTGTTATAGCGGCATCATATAGGGAAAATTTCTACTTAAACTTTCTACTATAAATTACGAGTATTTTTAACATTTTAAACGTCAAGTATTGCTTTGCTAGCGAATCCACTTCTGTGAATTAATTGTTAACAGAAGTGGATCTGCCCAAATTCAAAATTTTCAGATTTCCCAGCTTCTCAGAGGCAATGGGACGAGCCGCTCTGCAGAGTTGTACAGAGTAACTTACTTGAATCTTCTAGTAACAACTCTGTAGAACGCGCTCGTCTCCTTGCCGTAGCGGAATGGGAGTCTGGCTTATGGTTGCAAGCGTTGCCGTCGTTTAGCTTGGGGACATTTTTGGACAACAACGCCTTTCGCTTAGCGACTTGTCTCCGTTTAGGTGCTAAAGCAAATGTCCCGCATCGTTGTCCCTGCGGCGACACAGTCGACCAGTTTGGCCATCACGGACTCTCCTGTCCCAGGAGTGCGGGGCGCATAGCACGTCATGCTAGCATTAATAACATTATCCGCCGCGCTCTTGTCACCATCCAGCTGCCAGCTATTTTAGAACCTGTAGGTTTGGCTCGGGATGATGGCAAGAGACCGGACGGGATGACACTGGTGCCTTGGAGATTGGGAAAGCCGCTGGTGTGGGACGCAACATGTGTCGATACACTGGCGTTTTCTCATCTCCATGGTACAAGTAATAAGGCTGGCATGGCTGCAGCTTCCGCCGAGTCCCTAAAACGGCGCAAATATATATGCCTTGGCGAAGCATATATTTTTGAGCCGTTTGGGGTCGAGACACTGGGTCCGTGGGGTCCCTCAGCTCACAAACTATTCAAGTTTGTGAGCAAAAGGCTGGTCGAGGTGTCGAATGACCAGAGGGCTGGCAACTATTTTGCCCAAAGAATAAGCATTGCCATTCAACGTGGCAATGCTGCCAGTCTTCTGGGCACATTACCGCAGGGCAATGACCTGCTGGACATTTTCTATTTATAGGTAAGTTTTATTTATAAGTAGTTTTATTTTATAGGTAGGTTTAATACTTAGTTTATTTAAGTTAGTTTTAATATTGTTACTTAATTCTTATATTCTATCTATTTCTATTCATTAATATATAAGCAGAATAATTGGAAAAATTATATGTATTAGTAGTAGCTATATATAAACTCATATTGCTTGCACCCTATAATTAAATATTCACACTCGCACCTTACAGTTTAACGACCAAAAACATCTAACAATGAAAATACTATGAAATTTTACAGTTTATAAGTTGGTTGCCTATAACTTTTTAGTTTGTACTTAGTACTCAGATCCGATAGTTTTCCTTTAAACTTCAGTATATATACTACTGCTGTAATTTTTTTCACGTATCTATATATAACCGTTTAGCAGATAGAGGGGGGGGGGGGGGGGGACACTTACCACTAACAAAAATTTGCACTTTAAAACCAAATATTTCGGAAACGGATCCTTAAATTGAAAAATGGTGTTCTCAATGTTTTCTTATATTTTCGCGATTGTTACACTTAATGTGTAACAATCACGAAAACATAAGAAAACATCTCCTGCGATCACGAACACTGTAAAGTGCTCGAAACGTTAGGTGTATAAATAATGTAATAAACGCGATAAAAACCGTATTTAAATAATTTTATTTAATGGTGTTCTCAACCTCACAATATTTTTGAAAGACCTGTTGAACGATACCCCACACGATGGGTAAACAAAGAAAAAAAATGTTCCCCCACTTTACTTGTATGGGAGCTACCCAAAAAAAATATTTTTTTAAGTTTTTATTTTACTACTTTTTTCCATGATTAATATACATACCCATACCAAATTACAGCTTTCTAGTACTTATAGTCTCTGCGTAAAACCGCGGACGGACAGACAGACAGACAGACAGACATGGCGGAACTATAAGGGTTCCGTGTTTACTACGGAACCCTTAAAACGAACTAATTTACTAAATAACTTAATTATTAACACCAGTTAATTAATACATGTCGATTTAATATTTATTTTAATTAGTTATTTAATTAATTATTTTTGGAATTTGCTGAAGGGAAGATGATAATAAAACTAAAGGGTAAAAGTAAAATTTTTTACCTTACTTATTGGAATTTTCCACAAAATGACTCATCGATAAGACAAAGGAATTTGTGAAAAGGTTTTTCTTATGATATTAAAAAGAGGATAATAATAAGGCGTTTTGCTTTTTACTACCTTTATACATAGAGCTCTGCCGTGTGGATCCCGGCAGAGTAGAATAGGACCTCTCCAAGTTTTAGTCTAGCTTTAAGCAAAACCACATTTTCCCGCAGATACAGATAAACTTACGACAGACTAACAGGTGACATAACTTAATACCTCTCGTTTCGTTCATCATCAGTTCTTTGTTAGTCTCCACTGCAAGAGCACGACCCTCTCGGTACTACTAGAGCCATTATTAGCTTGAGCAATCAGAGGATTTGGTCTACACTTTCCACGCTAGCCAGTGGAGTTGGAGTGGTCTTTTTGATCTTATAAGCTTTGTTTAGCTTGGGTTTCTAAATCGACATACCTATACAATCTAGGACATTTTTTTTTAACTAGCTATTTAGGTCCCACTGCTGGGCAAAAGCCTCCCCTTCTGTTCTCCACCTAGTCCTATCCAGTGCCCTGTCTTGCCATTCCTTATTAAATGCACACAACTCGTCTTTCCATCTCATTTTTGGCTTCCCTCGAGAACGTTTGCCATCAGTAGGAACCCATTTGGTGACTGAACGTGCCCATCTTTCAGGCATCATACGGCATACGTGACCCGCCCAGTCCCATTTAAGCCTAGCGGACTTCTCACCCACGTCGACCACTTTAGTGATAGAGCGCAGCGTGGTATTTCTGACCCGGTCCGTCCTTTTTATACCCAACATACTGCGCTCCATCGCTCTTTGGCAAACCTGCGACTTGTTCTTTTGTTTTTTGGTCAGTGACCAAGTTTGGGCACCGTAGGTTAGGATAGGCAAAATACAAACGTCAAGGAGTCGCTTTTTAAGGGGGAACAGTAGGCACAGTAGCGACGCCAATCATTTTATTCCTAATACTTTACAAATAGAAAGGAATTCAAGAATATAATCAATACAAGACTTAGTAAATAACCTGAAGTATTTTTTGAATCATGTTTATTACTATCGGAATCAGTGAGAATCATGAGAATCTGATTACCGCCAAAAACGGCCGTTTTTGGCGGTTATCACTTTTTCTCTCAATGACTGATTCTCATAATATCAAAACATGATTCCAAAAATACTTCAGGTTATTTACTAAGACTTGTATTGTTTATATTCTTGAATTTCTTTCTATTTGTAAAGTATTAGGAATAAAATGATTGGCGTCGCTACTGTGCCTACTGTTCCCCCTTAAGGCATGTTGGCAAGTTGCCCTTAAATAGCTCCTTCATCGACCAACAACTTTTCCATGCGTTATCAATTCTTCGCGCAATTTCCTTTTCTTGTCGATCGATAAAGGAGACTATTTCTATATTCTATAATCTACGACATACCTATTAGAGCTTACATTATCATGTCATGAATTAAAATTGAATTAGTAATAAATGTCAAAATCAATAAATAATCCTTACATAGTTTTTTTTTATAAATAAAGGACGAGGATGATCGAGGAATTGTTCTTTATTTATCAAAAATTTAAAAAGTAGTTCATAATATAGTTTAAAAAGTAAAATTTTTTAAATGTCTTCCGTTTTCTTTCAAATTATTAAATTCAAATAGCACTGGACTCATGTATCCCATTTATGATCATTTTGAGTAGATGACACGGTCCGTCGACCATGCGCTCTCTGGTGTCAGAGTTCTTCGGAACCGCCTCTCGGCCTCTGATGTGGTTCCTTTTAACGACTACCAGATGGCAGCAGGAACGTGCCTGTCGAAGCATGGAATCATCTTTATTATCAGATAATCAGGTGATTCATGCCTGCAATGTCCTTACCGAACTGGAAAAATCTTTACGAAGTATGCTTCCCGTGAGAATCGAACTACGACCCGGGTCGACAGGCAAACGCCTTAACTACTGAAACTGGAATATGTATCCCATTAATACTTCAATAATCCTAACGAAGGAGAGGACAATAAATCAAAAACAATCCCCCGATCACATTCTGTCAAGCAGATTTTAATTACGTCTCATGATTTAACTGCCCGAGTGTGAGAAGCGGATGTAGGATGTTGCCAAGGACGTGCGATTCTCCTCTCGTCTTTTTGGGACATGTGGCCCATTACATTTGCCACTTGCCTTTTTATACAACTGCAAAAAGACTGATGAAATAAACGTTCGATGTTTATGAAAATTGTATTATTAAAATACGTTTTAGCATGGCTGTTCCTTGGTCTTAACTGTGAATATTCAATTCGAAGTAAAATAAATTATGGCAAAAGGGTTATCCAAAATTATTTTGGGGCCCTGTATACGAGTCATTTAGAGCCTTTCTTCATTTATTCGCTAGTTAGCGAGTTATTCTTATTTATGAACGAAATTATGGTATATTTCATTATATTAGTTAGACGGAGCCCCTGGCGACAAGCCTCCGTGAATCTAATCTAATGGTTTCATCATAAACGACGCAGCAAGGCCGACAACCACCAGCCCGCTGAGTAAATCTTACTACAGCCACACCCTGACAGTATATTTTAGTTATTCCATACATCATCAGGTCTTTCTAGTCTCCACTGCAGGAGCACGACCCTCTCTGTACTACCAGAGCCATATACTAGCCAGAGCAGTCAGAGGATTTGGCCTACACTGGCCTACACTACACTGGATTTGGCCATACATTGTTCATAAACACGGGCATTTATATTAAACTACATTATAAAATCCTAGAATCAATTGGCAAATAAGTTTTTACATTGTTCATAAACACGGGCATTTATATTAAACTACATTATAAAATTCTAGAATCAATTGGCAAATAAGTTTTTACATTGTTCATAAACACGGGCATTTATATTAAACTACATTATAAAATCCTAGAATCAATTGGCAAATAAGTTTTTACATTGTTCATAAACACGGGCATTTATATTAAACTACATTATAAAATCCTAGAATCAATTGGCAAAGTGTAGTATGCAAAAATTCCCGCCAACCCTCGAATGCGTCAAAAAAATAGTCGTTTAGATTCCAAAAAATTTGTCAATTATCTGCGCAATTTTATGAAATTTTCTTTCTTTAACGATTACAAAGTATTAATAACTTACAACCTACGCGTGTAAATGTACTCACCTTATAGGATGATCAAGGGAATATAGGATTTATTGATTTTCATAAATATAGTTTATATAGATCGACTGCAAGTAGATATTACCCATGTGACAACCACACGTGTATCAATCAGCAAATTAATTATCTTGTAAGCTTCATGATTGACAATCAAAGTACATGTACTTACTAATGTTGCTCGAGTAATTAAATACTCGCATGTAAGAAATAGCAGTACCAGTCTAACTAGTTGATCATTTAGAATACCCACTTTTTAAACAAATTCAGTATGTACATCAAAACAATAAAGTTTTGTTTTCTAATCTTCTAGCAGCCCTGCCTGACTGCGCTCGGGCATATCTTCTATAATATAAAAATGAATCGTTGAATTTGTGCTAAGCGCAAATCTGAAATTCACGGGAGCAGCTGAACCGACTTCGCAATTTTTTTTTTAATGTTCCTTGTAATACGAGGATGGTTCTTATGGAGAGAGATAAGTGCCACGGGCAAAGCCGGGGCAAATTGTAAGTATTATATACTATATATACCTTCCCGGAAAAATGCTCTACAATTGAAATAAAAACGAATTCGAAATGCCAGGCGGGTTAACTTTTTCATCACATCACACAATTATGGTTTAATCAACTGACACAAAACTTTTTAAATGATAAAATAATAAAAATAAATAAATCTTTATTTAAATAACTAAGAGCTTAATGATATATTAATTATATACCTGAGCCACCTTCATTAATGACTACTTATTGATTAAAACTAGATACACGAAAATCCAAGCAGTAGTTTTAGCGCGAACAAACAGACTCGACAGACAGAGGAAGACTTAGTGGAAGACTTTGTTTTGTAATATACATTGATTATTGCCTTTAGGGTCAAAACCACTCTGATATCTAAGAAAGAAGACGAAAGAAATATAAATATTTATGCTCTGTTCAAAAAGACAGTACTTAGTGTATTTGGGAGCGTTGCTGTTTCTTTCATTGTTGTCCTATTTTAAACAAAATTATACCCAAAAATTCTTCAAAAGATGCAACAAAAATAAGATTTAACCATTAAAAGGTCCTAATTTCATTTGTCTTTACCCAGGAGGTATTATTATTCTACTCTGAAACCCTGAGACCTCTGAGAGTTTAGATATTTATTATTTACCTTCTTTACCCTTATTAAATTTAATTCGTATGATTTACTAAACGTGACCGTTAATCAGAGTTGACACTTATCAATTCATCCAAACAATTAAACTCAAAGATAGACCAGATATTCCCAAAGTCGGGTAATTGCAAAGAGAAAGATTCCGCCATTAGCGTAATGGCGTAATGGCGGACGCGTGGCGAGAGGCAAATCCCTTCGTCGCGTAAAAGGCGATTTACTGCCCAAGTGCCCAAATTCATTATTAATAGCCCTTTGCTGTGGTCTCGGCAGATGATTAGTTGATTGCAGGATTTTTACTGTTCAAAGGAATTTTACAGTTCGACGGTGGTGAAATAATATAGTTAATTTTATGATTTCAAAATATTTAATACTTAATTTTCTTTTTGCTATTTATGGGCATTGGTATTTTATAAATAATCTTAGTTGATAAAGGAAACTGAAAAAAGTAGAATCGACAAAAATAACACTAATGTGTACCCTAGATTTAGCCTCACAAATTATAATTTATTTATAGAAAAATGCATAATATGGAAAGAGGAGGAAACTATTATAGAAGGCAAAATAGAAGGAAGAAGGGGGAGAGGAAAGCCCAGGCACAGTTACTTCAAAGAAATAAAGGAAAAAGTGGGAAGTGTATCATACCAGGGTGTTAAGAGATTGGCAGAGGATAGAGACAGATGGAGGGAGCTCCACCGACAAGAGCTTAGCTCTTAAATTTTAATGATGATGATGATGATGATGGAAAGAGGAGGATTATATTTAAGGCAAACTAAGGCTCATGCCTAGGTATGAATACGCGACAATAAACATATTCACCAATCAGATTAAAAAAGATGTTCGACCCTTACCTAACCAGGGATCGAACCCGGGACCTCCAGTGTGACAGCCTGGCATTATGAAAGACCTCCTCCATAATTCCTCAAACTTATTCCTTGTTTCTGTTCATCTTTATCATTTCATTTTTTACCAACAAATCATTTCATTTTTGACATTCATATTATTACTAACTTTATTATCAGACTCAACTTCCCGCAACACAAAGCAAAATCCCGACAAAAATCAAGTAGTCCAGCGTTCCTTGACCCAAGTTTAAATCCTAACCTCATTAGAATCTTCCTGTTGACGAGTTAGGCCGCGGCGGCGACTTCAAACGGCCGGCTGCCTTGTTCAATGAATCTCATGATTCACTACTATTGAATTGATTGTACCCGTTCTTACAGGCCTCATTTTTATGAATGAAATCGGGAAAAATTAATTACTTGCGTAGAAGAAAGATTAATGAATAAAAAGTATATAGGGACGCCGTGTGGTTCCCGGCAGAGTAGAATAGGATCACTCCAAGTCATCCCATGGATGTCGTAAAAGGCGACTAAGGAAACACAAGCTAAACAAAGCTTATTAACATCAAAGAAACCTCTCCAACCCGTCTGGCCAGCGTGGAGAGTGTAGGCCAAATCCTCTGACTACTCAGGCTAGTATATGGCTCTGGTAGTACAGAGAGGGTTGTGCTCCTGCAGTGGAGACTAGAAAGACCTGATGATGATGATGATGATGATGAGGGACAAATCATACACATTGAGCTAGCTCTACAGCCACCCATGGACAACTGCAACTCCAGGGGTGTGATAAGAGCGTTGCCAGATTTTCAATTCAATTCAATTCAATTTCTTTATTGCGTTTCGTATTGTACATTACATCAGCTCTTACAATAATGTCACTGCACTGTAATAATACTAAATATGTACAATATGAACCCTGTCGGGCATCGCATAAATAAAATTTGGAATGGCAAACGGGTTTTGTACTATAAGATATTAAAAAATATAATTATATTTAAAAAAAAAATAAGAAATAATAGTAATTTATCGTATATATGTTTAATATGTGTTACTTACTTGATTTTTTGATTGCTCTTTATGGTTATATAATTAGTTACTTGTCATTTTTTTTTCTTAGATAGATTTTATAAACATTTATTATTTGATGTCACTTTAATATTAAATATAAGGCAATTTTTAATGTAGTTTTATGTCGTATTTTTATGTTAGTATATATAGAATTATTAGTTGTATTGTATGTCAAGTATGTTACAGTCACTTTAATTCAGTATCGTTTAAAAACTCGTCAATTGTGTTATAACTTTTATCTAAACATAATTCTTTTATCTTTTTAAAAAATATTGAGTCCTTTTTCCGCTCTTAAAGTATCGGGTAAAGTATTATATATTTTTGTTGTCATGGCTAACGGGCCAGAACTTCCAATTTTGATATTGGCATAATAAGTTTATTTTTCTTCCTTGTAGGATAGCGTCGCGGCAAGTCTTCTTTTTTTGTATAAAATTGTGGCTTTTTCCGGACAAATTTACATGATTCTAAAATATATATAGATGGTAAAGTTAAAATTTTTAAACTTTTGAAATGAGGCTTACAACTATCTGTTCCTTTAATGTTTTTTGTAATTCTGATACATTTTTTTTGGAGAATAAGTAATCTACTTAAATAAATAAATAAATAAATAAATAAATATATAGGGACATATCACACAAATTGAGCTAGCCCCACAGTAAGTTGTGAACTTGTGTCGCAGGATACTAATTCAACGATACTATATTTTATAATATATACTTATATAGATAAACATCCAAGACCCAGGTCAATATGAAAAAGATCTTTTTCCATCTTGACCTGACCGGGGATCGAACCCGGGACCCCCGTGTCGCAGACTAGCGTGTTGACCGCTGCGCCACGGAGCTTGACTAATACTTGCATCGGTGCTGTTGCCCCAAAGTATGATTCCATACGTCAGCCAGGAGAATGCATAAGCGTAATAAGCGGTTACTGCGGTTTTTTCAACGGTCGTTTTTTTCAGTTCCCGGAGTGCGTATGTGAATTTAGATAGTTTTATCGCTATCATGTCGACGTGGGATTTCCAATTTAAATGTGTGTCCAATACTTCAAAAGACTCGTTTTATTCAGGGGATTCAGAAACAACCTGTATCATTCGTGCAATTGCTCAAATGATACAGGTTGCTTCTGAATCCCAATTGCAAATTCTTCATCATCAGGTCTTTTTCAGTCTTCACTGCAGGAGCACGACCCTCTCTGTACTACCAGAGCCACATATTAGCCAGGGTAGACAGAGGATTTGGCCTACACACTTCACGCTGGCCAGACGGGTTGGGGGGGACTGTTTGATGTTTATAAGCTTTGTTTAGCTTGTGTTTCCTAAGTCGCCTTCTACGACATCCACGGGAAGACTTATGCCGGGAACCACATAGCTCCATTAGTCTAACAAATTATACCTAACCTAATAAGTACATACATATTTTGATCATTACCATGGTCACGGGCATGGGTTTTAAAACCCAAGTAATTTATTGGAATGACTTTGACCTCAATACGCGCTAAGTCCCACGGGCATCAGTTACAGATGTGATTTCATTATTTGGCACTTAAACACCGTGACTCATAAACTAGTGGCTCCGTAGCCCTTGTGAATCGTAACTCAGTGATTTCACAATAGTCTTTTACCCAAATGATGCTGAAGTCCATTTTACCAATGGGAGATAATACTGCAATGTTCTCCCGCCAGAGGGCAGCATTAGCAGAGACAGTAAACAAATGTTTGACATTGACAAGTATGTCAAACTTGCAATAAATTGCCTTTATTTTACATCCGAATACGCAGATTAATTGCATTTTTATATTTTAATACTTATAGAAGTATTTTAAAATCAAATTAATAAAGGATTAATGTATAATTTCACAAATTAATTGCGACTTTGACACTGACATGTACATACTTGTCAGTGTCAAACCTTTTTTACTGTATGTGCTAGTGGCGCACTCTGGCGGCACAGCTTTCAGTAATATCTCCTATTAGATTCATTACCAGGTATATCTTAGTTTCCACTGCAAGAGCATGACCCTCTAGTACTATAAGAGCCATAGTATAGCCGGAATAGTCAGAGGATTTTGCCTACTCTCTCTGCTGCCAGATGAGTTGGAAACGTCTCTTTGATATATGATAAATGTATATATAATATAAATGTATGATAAATGTATAAGCTTTGTTTACATTGTGTTTCGTAAGTCGCCTTCTACGACATCCTTGACGACTTGGAGTGGCCCTATTCTACTGTGCTTTCCATTTCAACTTTATTTATTCAGCTAATATTTAAACTACTAAACACTAAATAAATAAAAGTAAATAAATATATACGGACAAATCACACAGATTGAGCTAGCCCTAAAGTAAGTTCTTAAGTAAGACTTGTGTTACGGGATACTAACTCAACGATACTATATTTTATAACAAATACATATATAGATAAACATCCAAGACCCAGGTCAATCTGAAAAATTCATCTTGACCTGACCGGGGATCGAACCCGGGACCATCCGTGTCACAGGCCAGCGTGTTGACCGCTGCGCCACGGAGCTCGTCACTATCTGCAAACAAACTAAGATTTACAATATGCATACGAAAAAATGCGCAGACGCACAATTGTGTCCAATTGAAATATTCTGCCCTGAGAAAACATTCAATCTCACACAATTAACACCTCTTAACCCGTTCCGCCGTTCGCACGACAATCAAGGCAAGCAGATTGTTCGTTCTAATCGGCCTTTTGTATCTGTACACATCTTGGGTACACATCGTGAAACTCTAAGTCTACCGGGACTTGGGCACTTACTGTAAAGAAAATGCGTATCTGTATATATGTGTCACAGATTGCGTAAGTTTAAGACCGCAACCGTATCCGATGTTTGTTTGTTTTCGTATGTGTAAGTGGCCACAACACTGGTGTCAGATTTTTTAAGCTGCCTTAGCCTAACGACTGCCATCAACGATGACAGCTGCGACCAACGGCTTAACGTGCCTTCCGAAGCACGGAGGAGCTCGAGATATTTTTATGCCACTTGCGGTCACCCATCCAAGTAGGGTCAGCACCAGGGGTTGCTTAACATACGTAAGCGCTCATAGAGCCAACACCCACTGGACCATCGGGCTCTTCACCGTATCCAATTAAAGTAGTGGTTCTAAAACTGCATATGTGCGAGCGGGATACCAGCTTGTAGTATTTCCGTCTCTTTCGATATCTAAAGATATTAATGGGTAATCAGTCCTACTACTAATATGTAAGGTCCTTGGTGAATGCATATGAGGCAGTGGTTACATTCTCATTGAAGCACACTTCTGCAATAAATGTCAGCTCAGGAGTCGTCATAAAATGCATGTACTGTACCTCCCCTTTAAGGTATATCCGGCCTTTTTGTGGTGGGATTTAACATCGTACCGTGTGGTGTGGTCGTGCCGTGTGGTCCCGGCAGAGGACCACTCCAAGTCTTCCCGCGGATGTCGTAAAAGACGACTTAGGGATCATAAGCTTAACAAAGCTTTAAAATATCAAAGACACCCCTCCAACCCGTCTGGCGTGGAGAGTGTAGGCCAAATCCTCTGACTGCCCTGGCTTATATACGGCTCTAGTCAGAAGGGGTCGTGCTCCTGCAGTGGAGACTGAGAAGGACCTGATGATGATGCTAACTAATCACGTTTTTATCTCTAACGGGGTAGACAGATTCTATAAGACCCGAATGGAAAAGATGCAGACGAGAAAAGACGCAAGAGGGACTTTTAATTTATTTGAAACAAAACAGATCTTCGTTCTTTAATCATGCATTTGCGAATTCAAGGCCGTTTCCATAAAAAAACATTCACACAGTCATGCCACGATTTAATTTAGGCATAGATCTCTATCAATTAGAAGACAGATGACTGGATGAGTAATGCGCGTAGGAGTAACGTCGTGGGAAACGCTCTAGTTTCAGTGACGTGCCTTGATTAAGTCTATTACGACTGGATGACACATTTTGTACACAAGTTTTAACCCTCAGCGTGAAAAGAGAGGTGTAATTAGTTTGACCACTACGTGTGTCCGCAGTTCTTTTTTAAACGGGTGAACCTATTTGAATGCATTTTTTATTTATTTAAAAACCATATTTTTATCGATGATTCATAGATATGTTTTATCGAAATCGGTCCACCTTCTAACATAGAGCGATTTCCGAGTCAATTGCTTAAAAAAATATTATAATTAAAAAAAAAATGCTACTTGTTAATACAAAGATTGTTGAAATCACTTCATACTATTAAAATACGTGACAACGGGTTACTCACGTAAATAGACAGCTACTGGCCGACATGTTTCGACCTCATCTAGAGGTCTTCCTCAGGGCGAATGTGAATCAAGACGCGCGCACGAAGTTGTCCCAATCCGCTCTTTATGCCAACTAAGTGATTTTAAACCTGAAACCAATCGTCTTTACTATGCTCAATTAATCGTCATGGACGTATGTATTTATAAAGTAAACTAGTACCACAGTGGGCAGTTACCAGTGCTGTTAATAGGCATTTGTATTGCATGGATTCAGAATGAATGAATAAATGAGTGAGGAATGATATATAATGAAAACTATTATACGTACCTATATAAAATGCAGTATAACCCATGTGGCACAATGAAAAGAACACTGGCTGTGTTCCCTGGTTGGATAGCTATGCTAATCCATTGGAGCAGCCAGTCTCTTATCACCTGTAGTGGAGAGAATAAGCTCATTAAAAAGTTCTTCACACTAGAAAGGTAAAAGATTGAAAGAGTTTACATAAAAAAGGTTGAGATGAAGAAATTCTATATTTTGTTCACTTAGCATCCGTTGGAAAACCGGGGTAAGGACGGGTCTTTTTTTATATTTCTTAATTTTATTACATCTGTTCTAATATTATGTTTTTTTTTTGTTTGCTATTGTATATAAGAACTAATACACCCAAAATTGTATCAAAATTATGAGTTTATTATTTTTTAAATTCAACGTTCACGTTTATAATTTTGATGAAAACGATAATACTAAAAATGTGAACGCTCATACTTTCAAGTTATGTAGAAAACATTGACTGTGTTTGAAAATTCCAAAGAAATATTAATTTAAAATCATGATATTCCCTACGTTTACCATTCCATTTTCTATCGAAATTTCCAATAGTAACTCCATCATGGTTTTTACGCATTAATATCCAACTAATTATGTCCTAGAAACAAAATTATGACGCTACGTCACGAAACATCGAAATTTCCCATAATTTACAAATAAAATTATTATATGAGAAGGTACACAATATACCTACTTTGGTTTCTACGCATTACGTTGAAGTCGGGAGTCGGATAAGGCTTGATTTAAAAACAAAACTAATTGGACTTTAATTAAATTGATTCAGTAAACCAATGTTAGTTAACCTGCCTAATTAGCTTTAGCCTTTAGATCTGCTTTTTCATTGATTTTAATTTCAAACACGTATTTTTGTGGTTTTGTTAGGTATATTTTTTTTTAGAACGTGGGCGTCAGTCATCATGTCAATAGGCGATGTGGCTGGCAACCCATCACTATTTTGATTCCGTTTTCACCTAGGTACAAGCCCACCAACACAACACTTTCGAACACATTACAGTGTGCGTGGTCGCAGGTAGGTTTTTTCATTTCTCTCAGACCAATATGGAAGAAATAAAGATTTAGCTTGAAAAACACATAATTTGAACGCAACTATGTTATCAGAAAAAAATAATTACATTCGCCAAAGTCAGGAAACAGCGACCCCTGACCTGGGCTTGGAACAGAAATTCTTTATTTCTCTCGTATTGAAGGGTCCCTTGTTTATGGTGATAAGGAGCGCTCCGTAGACTGCTTGTCACCAGTGATAAGGATACTGGGTACTGAGACTGGGGGCTTTTGTGCAACTATGTCTTTTAAATTCCCGGCTGTTGCTAGCCAGTTCTGAAAAAAAAGAATGTTTATGAGAAATTTAAATATCAAAAACTTATTTTTTTTTTGTTAATCGAACTCACGTCTTATCCAGCCTTTTTGTTCGATATTAGTTTTGTAGATAATAGAAAAAATATTACTCTGTTGCCATAATAAGGCATTAAAACACTCATTTTATATTATAACTAGCTGTTACCCGCGGATTCGCTCACATAATATATAGCCTATGTCCTTTTCAGTACCCTAACTTATGTGTATGCATAATTTCATGATAATCGGTTTAGTAGATAGGGCGAGATGGCGTAACAAACAAATAAACAAACTCACTTTGGCATTTATAATATTAGTTAGAATTAGGATTCGTGCTTTGATACCTCTTAGTTTGCAACAATTTCAATAAGGTACGTACATTTATTGCACTTACTTTACCAAGTAGAAATATTAAAATCAAAAATTCTCATCTACCAGGTTTTAACAAATAACTCTACTTTAAACGTCAATAATTCTTACCCACATTTCTTCTTTAACTATTTGCATTTTATTTGTTTACGTATTCAGGTAATTTAGGTTCGATCCCCGGTCAGGTCAAGATGAAAAACGATCTTTTTCAGATTGACCTGGGTCTTGGATGTTTATCTAAATATGTATTTGTTATAAAAATATAGTATCGTTGAGTTAGTATCCCATAATACAAGTCTTATTAAGAACTTACTTTGGGGCTAGCTCAATCTGTGTGATATGTCCGTAAAAAAAAATGTTAATTAATGTTACTTAATTTTATACAAATAAAATATGAAAAGAGGTTGAGGTGTTTCTTGTGGTTACAGCAGAATTTGTAAAAAAATTTGCAGCATTATCTTGGTCTAAAAACTAAAGCGAAAGCGAATTTTTGGAGGCTAATACTGAAGCTGTGTCTCCAAATTTTGATTTCTCGTTTTGATATAAACCTAAATATAGTGCAGAGGATACCTATTAATTTAAAACCTTCAAAGAAAGAAAGATTTGTTACACAGCCATAATCACGTACGAGCGTTTGTATGAAAAGATAGAAGGGTTGGCTGCCCTTAAAACGCAAAAGTTAAGAAATAAACCTCTGTAGTATCCAGCAACGTTGGTTTGAGGATAATCTTATACAACTACAGCTGAACTTAAAAAAATCTTCAAAATTCATCAGTTACTGTATAGCTCTCTGATTCTAGAAACTAGAACTGGCTTGACCTCGATGATTTCCTTCGGAAATGTCCGATTGCTCCCATTTCGATCGGGTTCCGATCAATAATGACGCTCTGTGCTGACCACCCAGGCGGAGTAACCTGACACTTGGATTAGGAACTCAAATCAGTGGAGATGAACCAGCTTCATACTAAAGTTGTCTTAATAGTTACCTACAGTGACATTTGATTTATATGATCACTAGCTGTTACCCGCGGCTTCGCCCGCGTAATGTATAGCCTATGTCCTTCTCGGTAACCTAACCGATGTGTACGCAAAATTTCATGATGATCGGTTCAGTAAATACGGCGTGAAAGCGTATCAAACAAACAAACTCACTTTCGCATTTATAATATTAGTTGGGATTGGGATTGATAAATTAAATCCTCTGATTGCTCTGGTAGTACTAAGA
Organism: Rhodophaea formosa; assembly: GCA_963082605.1. Lineage (NCBI taxonomy): Eukaryota > Metazoa > Arthropoda > Insecta > Lepidoptera > Pyralidae > Rhodophaea > Rhodophaea formosa. The sequence continues at coordinate 20,224,445 of OY720205.1, read as the reverse complement.
GGATCATGCTCCTGCAGTGAATACTATAAAAGACCTGATGATGATGATCATGGCATCAACCAGCCAAGGACTTCATATATTAGTAGAAGGACTTAGTACATATAGGAACTTTTGGTTGACAATGAGACAGAAATACTACAAGTTGTACAGCTAACAATAGCTAAATCCTCTGACTGCTCTGGCTAAAATATGGCTTTGGTAATATTGAGAGGGTCATACTCCTACAGTGGAGACTAAAAAGACCTGATGATGATGAATAGTTATAAACAATTGCACATGTGTAAGTGAAACTTAGTTATAAACATTCCACCATATAAACTTACGCATATATATAACTGTAAAAACCTTCCACTCAGTTGCTGCTCTTGACTCTTATCATCAGATACATGATATGTACTTTCCTCTTATGACTGTGAACACAGGAAATCATTATTACGGATTGATGTAGGAAAATATAATGTTGAAGACAAATGGGTTTGGTCGGGCATGAGATTATACGTATATGGTCCAAGCGGATAAACAATCGTCCAATCAATATATACATATACGGTCAAAGGGAAAATATGTGTTGTATACTTAACGCAGTATTAGTATATTAACATGAAAATAGACAACATAAAAATGTACTATACAAATTGTATATAAAAGAAAATTACAAGTCAATTGCACGAAGCCGTAGCCAACATCAGATCATCAATCGGACCGTCGTTCATCAGAGATAAGGGGGAAATTTAAACTTATATGTCTGTTATGAATACTTATTAAATAGCGAACTGGAGAAGCTGAATATCAATATGCTTTCATTAAAAAATAATTATGTAATAGATATGATTCTTATTTAATGAATACTCATCGGAATTCAACTCTTTCATATCGTTATACAATAGACACAGATCGAACTTTGCTCTTGAATATACATAAATACTACTAATTCTTTTTATTCTTTGAGGTCCAAAGAGTCCTGGAATCATTTTAATTGATTGTTTTCACTTTACAAGTTAACGTAAGAATTATTTTAATTATTAAATTACTAATTAAACACCCAGATCGGGTATGATCTTTGTATTTGCATTAAAATTAAAACACACTAATTTATTACACAGAGAACTGTTCCTTAACATCTAATCAAATGATTTGAAGCACTCAAACTCAAACTAAAATATTTTAAATAAATAAAGATATATATAGACATATCACACAAATATATAGAAATATAATTTATATTCTAAGTTCTTTGCAACACAACGTAATGAATTTAGTTGTTCATTTGCTAATTAGACACCCAAGTCGAAACCCAGATCGATCTTCGCACATTCATATCTAAACTTACCACTCCACCCCACAACTGTTCTTTGACGGCCTATCGAACGATTTGAAGTACTCGCTAATAATAAACCAAATGAATGAACGACGGTCCCATTGATCAGTAAATGTACTGTCTGTGTCAACCGCACCTAATTGATCGTGAGCGGTGTCTTTGTGGGCTATAAGCTCCGTTGTGTGTGGCTTATCGTGTATTTATAGAGATTGCATATGCGCGATGTCATTTGTGCACTTGGGTAATGAGTGGGGATAGAGATTTTTATTGTGCTCTAATGATGGTTTCATTAAATCCAGTAGCTTTTAGATTAGATTTTTACGAGGCTTTGTTCGATCGAGTACGTTTTAGTGTCATCTGTATGTGTCTGTAAAGTTTGCAATTATCTCACATTTTCATATCTTGAAGATTTTATGCTGTAGTTACAGTATTTATAAGCATGCACCTTTTCATTTAATGCTTTTACATTACATATTTATATAACCAAACTTTTTATCGGCATTATGCCCCTGGTAGTCTAAGCAGTCTTATTTCTTTCAAAACATCTGAGTATTTGTTAATTTTTGACTAACGCTACCATGATTTCTGTAACTATTCAATTCCGAAGTTCATTCTGTGACTTCGGTAGGTGGCCCATCAGTGCGGATGCATTTAATCATCATTTCGTTGTAACATATATCAATAACGCTACTTAAAACTAAATGTAATTAGAAAGTCAATAAAACAGTAGATTTTAAATATTTTACATAGTCAATTTTTTCACAATTTTTTACTACTTTTGAACGGCTTATTGGGTTTGGCTATTCACATTTTAAGATGTCGTCTGTATATGGGTCACTCTGAGGACGGGAGCGCCAGAGGAAGGCAACGATTTGGTGGCACGAGATTCGTGTCTTCCTCCCAACGGTGAATGATTGAAACACGACCGATTTGCTCAGGCAGAAATTCAGGAACTCTGGACATCTTTGTCTTCGATATTTATCTGGTCTGATCTGATCTTGGATACTTTGACAATAAGAAAGAGTATTTTTGTCAATCATTGCCGCTAGATATCGTTATCTTCACTATTATTATAAATTTTAAAAGCACTGTCTTCTAAGAATCGGGTAATACAGACTTTAATTTACACATTCCAAGTCGAAGAACTAAAGTTCACACTTTGAAAATAAAAAAAAGGTAAGAATAGAAAATATTTGATTATTGACTGTGGAGCTTGGAACTATACAACTCAAAAAGCAGTATAATGATAACTCAATAGTGAACGAAACTGTTGTATAGAAACTAGTGGTCTAATTTGGTCCACGATCTAAACTTAACGTCATTTCCGTCACTCTCAATCAAACCAATGGCTAAAAATATCTGATCTATGACATTTAGCACTATTATCGGAACCAAGGCTGATGAGTCAATGTAGGAAACAAGAAGTAAAACAAAAGAGCCGAATGGCGCCAGGCTCTTCAAGAATCAATGGCCGGCGTCCGGCCGCGAGCTCATCACAAATTGTCGCTGACAACGCCAATTGTATCACGCTTCCTGTGCCGTTCGCTGGCGTAAGTGATAGAAGATTATGAACCATTGCAGAGTTAGAGATCTATAAAGATATTCAAGGCATTATATTTCTGTAATAAGATAATCATACTGGATATAAGAAGTAGGATATAGGTCACTAACCAAATGCACAGATATGCAAAATTTTATTACTGATCAGAAAACTGATCTACGTAGGAGGAAATATGCCACTAACCAAATTAAATGGTTTACCAACAGAATAGGAGATTGAAGTAAATAGATAGCAAGAGTCAGGTCTTTACATTTAACAAGCAAGATCACAGAAAATCCTATTGTATCATGCTTCCTGTACCGTTGGAAGATATGACCAGTATTAAAAAAAAAACATTGATATATCTAAGATATCATATGTTTTTTGATTCACCATTACAGCTTTCTGTTCCATTTATTGATTAAAAAGTAGTAGGCCAGTAAGTAGTAGAGTAATATGACACATCAGATAGAGAATTGAAGATAAGACGACAATTGCTCCTACAATGTAGTGGTAAATGTCACCATGCTGCCTAGATAGTTAGGTAACTCAGCCAACTTAAATACGCAAAAATAACGTTCGCAATATTAGAAGCAATTCATTGAATTATCACTTACGATAATCCCATATCCTACTAGAACATGACACTGGCCATAATCCTATACTTGCAATTTAGACGCGACCAGATGTGGAGACGCCGGCGCCGTCCCCGAGGGTCTCTCAAATAACCGATGTCCGGCGCACCCTGGTCTCAAATTAAATAAAGTACAAATGAATGATGATCTTGTTCATGCACAATATGCAACTTAATAGCAGGTCCAATTGCGAATGCCTTTGCCTGATCCAATAACTTCATAAATGGTGCTGATGGCAATTTTAATCTAGGCATAACAATTGTCCACGAAATAGGACGAAAATACATCGTCATGTTTTGTTGGAACTTTCAAAATGTTGCCATAAGTCTAACTAAAAAAAATATTTATTATATTACATATCATCTTCTTTGATAAAGATAGCAAGCTCTACAAATTGCTTAGATTAATTTTCGGATTTTCAAGGTTAATGTCGGTATCTGAAGAGTGCTACTATTTTAGAGCCCAGATAATATTAAATTGTATAACACCTACAACCAAACCTCCATCAAAAAATATTGAACAACTGTTTCTTTTCTGTACCCTCGGTGTTGTATACTGTGACAAGCGAACTGCATGCGATGAAGTAGATCCAATTATTGTTGAGTTTATTGCAATGGACGATCAGTTGATGGAGCTCGATTGGGTGACAAATGGTGAAATGCTGATGGTTATTATGATTGAGTTGAAGTGAAAGCTTTCTTGAAGATTACTTTGATGGAAGATGATGATCTTTTTGAAGCGAGCAATAACAAATGTTTTAGCCTAAGCTAGGGTTTAGGGTTAGGAGTTTTTAATTGCATTACAAATAGAATTTTTGCCTTTAGCGGCATGTATGACACTGAAATGAAGAATTTTTTAAAATATAAATAATGGTGTCAAATTTGAAATAATAGATCTTTTTTTTTTTTAGTTTATATACGTATTTAACGCTAGCCGTATTTTTTTTGCATGAATCAATCGTTTCCTGATGCGAAGCAACGATGACGTCTAGGGTGGTATAGATTATCATCATACAAGCGTTACCCCAGTTGCCTCCTCTTAGCATCAGTATGATATCATTTGTAGGTAGTTTTAATATCTATTCGCCAGCCCGACGCAAACCCTCCTTGAAGGGCTTCAGAACTGCGGACCTGTAAAAATAAAGTTGTAGAGTAGATAGAGATGAATGATAATATTAAAGCGGATATCGCATTAGTTGCAAACGGATTACAAGATAACGACGGATTAGTGTTATCGGTTACATGTAATTTCTGTAATCACGGCAAACATGTTTTTTGAAGGCACATCGGCAGCTATCAAACCAATCATCTGGAAGTATCTACCCATACTGTAATTAATTTGTTCCGTTGCTTGAATAAAACGTTTGGCGATTGTTCACTATAGACTTTAAGTTGTAAATATTGACACATTTATATTACGTATTACTTTAAAATTATCATACTCTTGCATTCCTTAGAGTTATTTTAATTGTTTCAATTTTTTTAACTCAATTATTTTAAATTTTCTTATTAGTGATACGAGTGACATTATCGCCAATAATTTATTTTGACTTATCAGTGGAAAATTTTGCGTTTCTTACTATTTCTCCGTCATTTGTATCACATTTAACACGTCATTCAGCTCCTTCTTAATGGTTTTTATGAGTGCATTCTATTAGTAATCCTGTCCCTCTTGTTAGATCTACTTCATCCGCGTATATTTTAGCTTATATAACCCGCAGATAAATTAGCTTTCTATAGGTGTAATAATTTTGAAAATCGATCCAGTATTTTCTGAGCCATAAACAAACAAACAATCCAATCTTTCCTCTTTGTAATATTAGTATAGACATTCGTAGTAAAATTAACCTGGTCCAAATCTAAGACTATGTATCATAAGAAAACAGTTTGTTTATCTAGTTCGCATCTCCAAAAGCCCACTCCACAACAAGGACGGATGAGCAGACATCCCACAACAGGATAAGGACGATAAGGGGCAAGGACAATCAGTGCAGAGGAAGAGAGCGATTCGGTGGCGCCTGCGCGGCGAATGTTAATGTCAAGACGAATGGATATCATGTGTGGATATGACACATCCGCGATTTGGAACGCTGCAGTAATGTTTAAGAGTAAGGATAGGGTAATGCCCTGATAAAAGATAAATCAAAATTAAAAAATAAAAACATACTTCTGTAATTGATATTAACGATCATCACAAAGTGCGTAGAAATTTTGTTATCTCTTTCAAAATCAATTTCACCATCTAGATGAATGGATATCATGCGTGGATATGACACATCCGCGATTTGGAACGCTCCATTCATATATAAACATCAGTTTATTAGTAAAGAAAGGGTAATGAACTACCGAAATCACTTTTTTACACTTGAAAAAAATTACTTCTGTAATTCATATTGACAAAAAAAAACAAAGTACTTAATACAAATGATGATGATCATCATAAAATGCATTAAAATAGACATTTTCTCTCTTTAGGATCAATACATGTATTTTCTCATTGGCTTGTGTATTAGCAACGTTCAAGTTATTTAACACCGACCAATAAATGACAGTGGAATTAGCTTATTCCCTAAATCTGCATATTCTTTGGGACTTGCTTAGTTCTCCCAAAAATTATGAAAATCAATAATTTAAAAAAGCTTTGTAATCTTCGATCAATTATGCAAAAATACTTGATAAAATTTTGTTTTATTGATTACGCTAGAAAATTACCCACTTGATTGTTTTTTTTTTTAGATTAACCGTGACTTTAGTCAATTGAAAAATATGTTTACTTGGCAAGAACAAAATTAGAATTCTAACATAGACACTAATTAAAACCAATGAAATCAACCAGACATCTATTAGTCACAATACTCATGATAGCAATCTTCACGCAGCACGAAAGTGACCAAGGAGCCCTAATTCACGAGGGCAAGTCTAAATCAAGACATGCCACTCATTGACAAGACAAACATTCAATTGGACGAATTGCCGAGCGCTAAGATTGCGCGTCTGTTATCGTATCATACGATTATATTGAAAACATCCGTTGACTCATCTTTGGAGTAAAGTAAAAGTAAGCAAATTCAAATTCTTAATTTTATGAAGACCAAAGTCCAGTTGCGTGTCATCCTAACAGTCTGTCTAGTCGTTGTAGGTTTGGCATCAGGTAAGCGCGCCCGCACTTTCAAGCTGCTACTTGCTTATCCCAAATCTCTGACACATACTTATATCCTATTCTCCTACCATTTCCTCGCTTAAAAATGGTTTCAATGAGCAGCAGCGTCGAAACTGAGACAGCTAAACAAATTGCGCTTAATAACCCGTTTGCCAAGCGTAGTGAGTATCGCAAAATCTCCCCATAATGGGAAAAGCTTATGTCCAGCAGTGGACTCCTAGTGGAAGAGATGATGATGATGATGATAAAAGTCCAATTGTCAATAGGTAATGAGTGTAGTATACCCACAAAAACTAGGTGATCAACTAATAAAAAGTCCAAAAAATTGCATATCTAACCCGTAATAAAAAACCTAGCCTAGTCAAGAAAATTAAATTCGTCAAAATATAAGTTAAAAAGGAATATCAAAAATGTATTTCTAATGAAATTTAAAAATAAAAGTGCCACATTATAAGTTCTTTTCGTCATTAACTACCACGATATAGGAAAACAGAACCCAAAAATTTCATACACATCTGTCCTCAGCATGATTCACACTTAATATCACACAATTGTAATACCAACATACTTATAAGATGTTTATTTTTGTTATAATAAACGTCATTTTTATTGTGATGGACGATGTTTGTCTCCATTAGTATCGTATTTCAAGAATTATTTGTAAAGTAAGAAGTATTAAAATGACATGACAATAAATAAGCGTAGATCATAAGGAAATGATATTTCTTATACTTATTTAAAACGTTAAACGAATTAACAAAATGGTTATAGGATTTTAAGCTTCCGCGGTCACAGTCAGTCAATCAAATCGCGGTAAGTCCCGTAGTAATTATAATAGTGAAGATGGTTTTGAGATGGTTATGTCAAAACTCATTTTGCGAGTTGAAAAAAAACTCTAATTTTCATGATATGAACAAATTGACGATATATTTCTGGCAGATTAAAGAATGTCTATAACAGACTATAAGAATGCGTCACTCACTGTCTATTTCAGAACGATGCCACAACGAGCAATAACGATACGAACAAAGCTAATTTTTGACTAAAACTCCGGCATTGGTGAATTAAAACTAAATTCAGCTGCAGCTGTGTTGGTGATTCATAGCAGTAATTGTAGGAAGGAGGAAGTGACCTCGTAGCAAAACTTCGATGTCATTTTACATGGGAAGTTCTGTAATCGAATTTTATTACTTTATCAACGACTTCCAAAAACGGAGGCCATATTACACTCGTAGTTTAGGTGTAGGTATTTCTCTAATGCACTACAATCTTATTGGTAATCTATCTCTTTAGCATTTAAAACATAAATATTAACATAAATTTGATAATTCATACTTTGGAACACTTTTTGTTTATCTGAAAACGAAAATATTTCGTGGCGATAGATCTATTTAGTTATTAGGTGACAAATATAAATTTTGGTGACTAGAAATATAGTTTTTTAGTCATGTGTCGTTAAAAATATCGTAAGCATTGAAGGGTGCAAATGTTTGTTACATAAACAGCCAAAAAAGTGGAACGACATTATGATGTGTTACTGGTTTTCCATAATAGTTGAAACTTCCTTACTTATACATTTTACGAGTTACTTTTCTACTTGGCAACACTTCTCATCAATGTAACATGATTAAGAGCACTAACTAGATAGTATCAGATATTACTAAAGTCGATTCCTAATTAATATTCAATTTCGCTTAACTTCCTTCTCGTTTAAAATCAAATTATGCGCTCAATGAGTTTCCTGAAATTCCTTTTATATTAATATCAAGCTATTGAAATAAATTAATAAGATACATCCATTTACCTTACAAATTTGGTATATAAATCGATAAAAGGAAACAAAATTATAGAAAAATTCTACGTTAATCGAAATACTTTCTACAAATCGGGCGGTGCAATTATTGAGGAAAATTCTTTTGGTAATGGTACATGGGAAAGCCTAAAGATAATAAAACTAAAATAATTAGCATGATTATATTATTTCACTACTTGTTTCTTGCGACTTTATTCGCGTGAGTTTCATTTTTAAAACACAGTCGTTCCGAGCCCCAGAGCTAATAATGCTAACAACTAAAGCTTCAAGTTTACACTTTGAACTGTAAACAGTAGTTCATAAATGACTTCATTACTACTCTGTTATTTGTATTTCTACTCTGTTATTTATATCAAAAGCTTTAAAATACATTATTAATACAGCAAAAATCTATTCGACCCGGGTCGGTTGGGAGCCGGGGGTCGGTTGGGAACCGGGGCTCCCAGACCCTGGGTTCTGAAACATCTCAGGTAAAGATATGACACGCTTAGATGAGAGAGACATGCGAGGAGGAGCCCGAAGGCCCAGGTCATGAGCATTTTTAGCGCATAAGCATTTTAAGCAACCCCGAGCGCAGTCCACACTTTGACGGTGACCGCATGTGGCATAAAAATATGTCCAGCTCCTCCGTGCTTCGAAAGGCACGTTAAGCCGTTGGTCCGGCAGTCGTTAAGCTATATCAGTTGCATTAAAAGGCATGTTGAAAAATGTGGCGTTTTGGCCATTTACACACACGACATAAAGTTATTTCCAAAATTTTAATTGATTTTAATTATTTGTTCACAGGGGTATCAGCGAGTGAGGCCCTTCGAAATGGACTTTGCCAGTCCTTGTGGGGGCCGAGGCCCGAGGCTAGGTTGCCGTCGCCACCACCAAGCCAAGACACCTATACCTCCAGAGGTAAGGAATCCTTCTCATCTGAGAGTTTTCCCTTTATTATTTATACCACCAAGTCATAAAAAATAAAAATAAGAATGCGCGAGCTTTACAGAAGTCGATTATTTTTCTATTTGACAGGCCGTCATCAAGTTACACACTTATCATCTATCATCATCATTTTTGTGTAGGTGGCACGGACCATGCACTCCCTGGTGTCAGAGTTCTTCGGAACCGCCTCTCGGCCTCTAACGTGGTTCCTTTATATCCTTTACTAGCTGTTACCCGCGGCTTCGCCCGCGTGATTTATAGTCTATGTTCTTCTCAGTACCCTTACCTACGTGTATGCAAAATTTCATGATGATCGGTTCAGTAGATACGGCGTGAAAGCGTAACAAACAAAAAAACAAGTAAACAAACAAACAAACTCACTTTCGCATTTATAATATTAGTTGGGATTACAAAATCACTAATCACATAATAATCAAAGAATATTGATTTTATTTTGTATAATAAATTTGTGTACACATTATTTTTACAGAAAAAAAAAATAAAAGAAACTAAAACTACTATTTACAAATAAAATAAGCCTGGCAGCTCGTTGCCCCGTGGTAGCGTGCCCAGAAGGCTGGCAGCATTGCCACGTTGTATGGCAATGCTAATCTTTTGGCCAAAATATAAGCCAGCCCTCTGGTCATGAGACACCTCTATTAATTTTTTGGCGATGGCATTGAATAATTTATGTGCCGAGGGTCCCCACGGCCCTAGAGTTTCAACCCCAAACGGTTCAAATATATAATTGTTGCCAATACATTCATATTTGCGCCGTTTGAGGTTTTCCGCCGCCGCCGCTGCTGTGCCGGCTTTTGATCCTGTGACCGGGAGGTGAGACGTCGCCAGAGTATCGACGCAAGTAGCGTCCCATACCAGGGGCCGCCCCAACCTCCAAGGCACAAGAGTCATCCCATCCGGTCTCTTGCCATCATCCCTAGCCAAACCGTTTGGTTCTAAAACGGATGGCATATTGATGGTAGCAAGAGCCCGATGGATTAAATTGTTTAGGGCGGCGTGGCGTCCTAAACGACCGGCACTTTTGCGGCAAGACAGACCATGGTGACCCAAGTCATCAACGCCATCGCCGCAAGGGCAACGATGTGGCACCGTACAAATGGCACCTAGTCTCAGGGCAGCTGCCAGGCGAAAAGTTTCGTCATCCAATAAGGTACCAAGGTTGGCAGATGGTAGGGTTTGAAGCCAAAGCCCGGACTCCCATTCGGCGGCAGCTAGAAGACGGGCTCGCTCTGCAGCACTACCAGATGACTGTAATAAATTAATCTGGGCTAAACTGCAAAGCGGCCCGTCCCACAGCCTTTGCGAGTAATAATCACATTTTAGTAAAGCGAGAGGAAATATGTTACACATAAATTAAAATCAAATGTGTTTATTTCTCTAAAGATATGTCATTCGAAAGAAATTTCATCATTCCTTAACTGACAATGATAGATGATCCATTGCTATATCAGTGATTCAATTGAACAGATTTCTTGTATGTCCGTTTTGTGATAAGATAACGTACCACCGAATAACTATGATTTTACTACGAATGCCCTACAAATATTTTTTTTTGTTTATTTAATTTATTGCACATACGATCATTATGATTTGTACAAAAGGTATGTCTACCAGTTTTACCTTAGGGATATGGTGAAAAGTTGATAGTAGGGGTTCAAGTTTTAAAGGTAGATGTAAAGGAGATACAATTATTAAGTTTGACTTAATAAATATTATAGATAATAAAACATGTTATTTATTATACAAACGACAAAAAAAAGTTGTTATATTCAATTAATTATTAGAATTGAGATATAAATACATATCAACATAAATATTAACATATCCATTATGAAAACACGGCTTTACTCACGTTTTACCACGTCGGATCCGCCGACTAGTTTCAGATCCGATCCGACGTAATGAAACGTGAGTAAAGCCGTGTGTTCATAATGAATTTATCTCGCGTAAGTTTTAATATTATCAATATTAACATATCATTAATAAACATATATACTATTGCAGCAAAACTTGATCGCGATAATGTCTAGTAACAAGCATTTTGAAGTGAGCACGAGACTGCGCCCTCACAATGTTGTCAGGCAGGGCGTTCCAAAGTCGTATAGCCGTAATTCTCTTGACACCGATTTTAATTTAAAACAAGTGCGACAAAAAGTTTCTTCATCGCTAGGACTAAAGAATCTTGCAATATTTTGAGCCCTTGTTGCTTTAAAAATGTATTTTCCACAACCTTTCTGGTCCAATGTTTTTAAATACCACCAGAAATGAGTATTGGTGCTTACACTGCACACTGCTGGTAAAAATGTTTACAAACATTTTCTAACATTCAAATAAAATTACTTAATGTTGTAATTTAGTTTAAAGGTATTTGTCAGGCATATTTATAATCAATATTATTTGTGATAGTTTTTTTATTTTCATGTTATTATTCATTTTTATCATGTTAGATTATGTTTGTAAACATTTGTGTGAGAACCAATCGGAGACTTCGTAATACAGTTAAAGAGTATAAACTTTTAAATGAGGCATATGCAAAACATTTATATGTAAACTCTTGACCATCATCTGACCTAGAGGCTAAGCTATGGTCTATCTTATCTATCTTCGTTCTCGTGCGCCAAAAATCTAAGTATATGCCAAGTCGCATCCAATTTTAAGATTCAACCGCTGAACGGATTTCTCATCTACAAAGAACAAATTATGGAGTACATAACTTATTCTGTTCATCATTTACCATCATCTAAATCTAAACCGTAAGTTCCACTAAGCCGTAAGCCCATAGATATCAGAAAAACCGTGCCTATGTTTCATTTGAAATCATTAATAGTCTCCCCTAAAGATTTCCAGTAAGCCCGGTTGGAAACGGCCTACATCCAGTACTTTTTCGAGGCCTTGGTCAGGTCGTCCGATGACCTGGTTGGATGCCCAACCATAAGCTTGCTTGCTACAGAAATCTGACGAAAACGTTTGTCTAACAAGTTGCATGGATGACAATACATACATTTCAAACATCGTTTGAACCTTATCTTGTAATGTTTGCTTACAAGGGTACACATGTCCAAATCGGATTTACAACATACAACGGTGTGTAGGACAGACAGCAAAACAAATTTACGGATTTTATATTGAGATTTTTCCTAATGGCAATTTAGTATTAAAAAGTTGAGGAACGCATCGTTTTTTGTTTCGTAAATATAAGGTATATTCTTATACTTTCTTGCGCTACCTATTTTTTCACCATGCTACTTGAAGTGCAGTTTTGTTTTTGTGTTTGTGTGAGGTGTCATAAGTTTTATATTCTTCCTCGGAGTGTCATAAGCTATTTAACGTCAGCAAGAGTCTAATATGGCGGATGTACCTACAGTACTTTAAGGTATGTGGCCATAATCGGAACTAAACGCTGCCATTGCCGTCATCTTGTAAAGCGTCAGCGTCACTTTTGGAAGATAGCTCGAATTGATGTTTTTTGCAGATATTTCGTAATTTTTAAAACTAAGTATATTTCGTTAGCTGGTAGTCCTAATAACACTCATAATTACACACAGCGCCCCCATTTCAATGTCAACCAAGAGCCAAATGAGCCTTGTCGCACTATTAACTGTCTAAACGGCATTCGGGTTATTTTTTTTAATAATGCAATTTCTAAGTGTGATCTCTCTATGCTGACCGTACTAATCTTATCGCGTTATCGAAATTCGTGTTCGATACAAAAATTACAGCCATCATAACACGTATACGTTTGGACGCGATAATATGCTATCAGTTAACTTTGTCGTTGCCGCGGCAAATCAAAGTTGTAAAACAACGTAATTTCGCACCAGATAGCCCGTAGATATAGTATCATAGAACATTCGTCGTACAGAAGTAGAGTTTATAGATCTGCTTCTTCGTTTGTGTCCATTACTTCCGGTGGTTAGATAGTCAGTCGTGTCTTATATATACAGTCTACTTTGAACACAGCACACGTTTGACACCGACACCGACACTACTTATGCTGTAGAGAAGTTTCTCTACATCATAAGTGGTGTAGTAGCGAAACACATTGTATAACTATCATAATCTGCAAGGTCATGTTCAATCCCGGTTTTGACTTAGTTTTTACTTAAGTATACATACATAAGAGTCATGATCAATCGGGTTCGTAGGTTGTAGTTTATACGACAAATTGGATGCCATGTGCAAGTTTCTGCAAGAACGATCTCTAGTACAATCGGTGTCCATAATTATTATGCCTATGAATCATTTTTAACAATGATACGCTACAATACTCATTTTATATATATTTCTGCAAAGCCGTGTGGTTCCCGGATCAGTAGAATAAGACCACTCAAAGTTTGCTGGACGTCGTACAAGGCGAATTAGGGAACCCAAGCTAAGCCAATTTTATAAACATCAAAGAGACCTCTTCAACCCGTCTGGCCAGCGTGAAGAGTGCAGATCAGAACCTCTGACTGCTCTGGCTAAAATATGGCTCTGGTAATACAGAGAACCGTGTTTATGTAGTGGTGAATAAAAAAGACATTATGATGATGATATTTCTATACCACCAATGTTTTGTACCGGTACGGTTGACGGCATTGATAAGATATGTCGTCAAATCTGAAGCCAGGGATTTGGTATAGCCAGAGTTATTGGAAGTTTGTGCGTTATTGTGGGCGCGGGTTTTCGAAGGTTATGCATATGTGCATGGCCCACGATAGCCTTAGCTATCGGCTTTTATTGCTTTTTATGCGGTAGGCATGGTTTTGTCGGCATTTGATTTACAATATACTTAGAGTTATATAATATGGGTTATAAGTTCTCGAAATTTTAAAGAAAGGAGACACCGTTTCAATATATGTCCCAATAATTACCAGTTTTTTCTCTCACGTGCGGAAAATACTTGAATTTAAGGTTTTGAGAGCCCAACTTTATTTGCGGCATATGCGGCATTTGCCGCAAATAAAGTTGGGCTTTACGCGGAACGGCAGGCTTTTACCAATCTCTTTTTTTTCCTCGTTGGCCAAAACCTCTCTCACATTTCCACAATCAATCAAAGAATGTTACGTACGCCCCGGTACGGTCAGAGTAAACATTTGCGCCATGGTCACGACACGTTATTTGCCAACCCTATTATTCACCGTGTTTGGCCAGGTCCCACAAAGTATCGGGTTGAACAAACTTCGCGTGACTTCGCGCTGAATGCTTATTCAGTTTTGTGATTAGTCATACGCTTTGTACTTTGACATTTTGGATCGTTATTTGTTTAGAAAAGTCAATTTTTGTCCAAATAAATACATTTGTTTAGTACAACTTTTGAGTTTTGCGTCAAAGTTACAAATTTATGATCAGCTTTCATTAAAATAATATTGTAGGCTGATATTTTATTATCTTGTTTATTTTTTAATGTAATTCCAATTTACATAAGTATGCAAAATTTCAGCTCAAACGATTTAAGATTGCAAAATTTGACACTAACAATCAGTTCTATAAAAATTATATTTTAGCATGGACTTAACATTATTTATAACTAAATATTCAAATAAGAGTATCGAGAGAAAGTTGACAAAAGTTTGCCAAAAAATTAAACTTCAGCAGTTGTTGTTAAATGTGATGTTATAATTGCAAAATCAAGCACTGACTTTTTCCAACATTAGTACAGCATTGAACAGTTTGCAAACATACATTTCTTTGACTTAAGATTAGAACCGTGACAAACTCTTTGTTCACATTGTCATCACTTTTTTTGGAAACAAATGAGTTTACAATGGAATCTCAAATGGCCATTAACATAAATCTAGACTGTTAACTGGTTATTAACAACGCGAGATTAATCTCAAAGATGCCGCATGTCATTATTTACATCAAACTTACAAAGATAGCAATTCATTCGGAAATGAATTCCAAATTCAATTCGGATCTTTATTACAAGGATTTACAGTTCAAGATTTGGATTTTTGAGTTTGGAGATTGTGTGTTTTCGTTGTTTCCGTGACAAACATGAAGCGTGCTATTGTTTCAGCAAATATTTCGAGGAAATGAGAGAAATCGGGGCTCATACAAAGGCGCCGCCGCGATAAGCCGCGGTCACCGTGGCTTGTTAGAGGAACGCGTTATCAAAATTTATGTGAATCTAATTTATTTGTTTCGAAAAGGTCGTTGCGGTGGACTCTGATTGATAACACTGACTGCTATTTGAGTTTGCATGGCCATAGAATTTCTGTAGCTAGTAGTGTCGATCGCTGGATATCAACATCTGATCGAGGAGCCCGATGGTCCAGTGGGTGTGAGCTCTATGAGCGCTTACATATGTTAAGCAACCCCTGGTGCAGGTCACCCATCCAAGTAGGGAACTTGGATGGGTGACCGCAAAGTGGCATAAAAATATCTCGAGCTCCTCCGTGCTTCGAAAGGCACGTTAAGCCGTTGGTCCCGGCTGTCATCGTTGATGGCAGTCGTTAAGCTATGACAGATGCCTTAAAGCAGCTTGAAAAATCTGACACCAGTGTTGGCCACTTTCACATACGAAAAACAAACAAACAAACATCTGATCGTTGTTACCGGGTGCATAGCTGTTATGATATGACACCATTTAGGTATATTGTAATAGACTTAGCACTGTTTTTACCGTTACCTCCTTTACGCCAACCCTATTAGGATAGCTTCAGAACCACGGACAAATTTTATTAAAGCATACACATGCATCATCACGCCTATTAAAATTAAGTACTAGTTTTTCCCGGGCTTGAAATCGAACTAGGTGCCGCTCATATACTGAGTCTGTTTCTTGACATAACTACTTATTTTTCAAAGATTTTCTTTATATTTTATATGTCTTGCCTCTTACTGATAAGACATTTCAATAAATTTATTGGATATTTGAAGGAGATCCATTTTATTAATTTGGGACCAGAGTCTAAATTATGCAACAAAAAAAAAACATCTTGACAGAAATCTTCGGAATTCACGTAACTAGTGTCGAAGGTACGAATACAAAATAACTTCACTCATAACTAAATTAATATTGAATTCTGTACAATTTTAAAGCCGTGTGGTTCCCGGCAGAGTAGAATAGAACCACTCCAAGTCAATCTGTGGATGTCGTAAAAGGCGACTAAGGAAACACAAGCTAAACAAAGCTTATTAACATCAAAGGGACCTCTTCAACCCGTCTGGCCAGCGTGGAGAGTGTAGGCCAAATCCTCTGACTACTCAGGCTAGTATATGGCTCTGGTAGTACAGAGAGGGTCGTGCTCCTGCAGTGGAGATTAGAAAGACCTGATGATGATGATGACAATTTTAAATTGGCCGTACTGAGCAAAGCGAAAACCTATGATATGAAAATACCAACACTTTCGATGCAGAGTCCATTATGATCTTGTAAAACTGAACTCCTCCAAAACCGGAGAGATAGGGGGATATGAAATCAATATGTCTTAAAGAGGGTCTGAAGGGAACCTATTCTTCAATGCAGCCAATTTTGGGTATTTCAGACCAAATCGTTACCGAGATAAAGCTTATCGTGTGACGTGTTGACATCCGAAACAGTGCCAAGGAGTGGTCTAATCCTTCAATCCCCGATATCTTCAGATCTTGCCGACAAACCTGATTTCCATGATAGCGAACCTCCATCGTGACAGGGTAATACTTTGACTGATGTGACGAGTAAAGATCACTTATTTGATTATTTTGCATTTAGGTATTTGGGAAATGGCGGTACGTTATATCATGGTGGTATCATCTTTGACGTGACCTCTAACGTGACGTGTCGTGTTGTAGTTTTATACAAACTTGAGTTGCGCTTCAACTATACACAGATGGAGCTACGTGCCTAATAATATTCATACTACAATAATATTTATACCACTTATAATAGCTACTTACTATAAAAAAAATCGATTATTGAATTTTTCAGATTATATTTCTACGCTTAATCACATTCTGATTAGTTTATATAACAAGCAGTGGGCCTACTGCCATCTAGCGGTGACTTTTGAAACTAAGCTTGTCAGAGCGCGTGCTACCTACTGAATAAGACATCAGATCTATTCTAGTATAATTATAATATCTATCGAAAACATACAGGGGTACGATTTTTGAAAGGGTGACGTCACAAACGAGCGTTTTTCTGTTTGATATGTCACACGTTTATCGCTCAACATTGCATGCCATGCTTAAATTGTGTTTATTTATACGTATCCTACTAATAACAGTGAAAAGATAGGTTATAACAATTATAAAATCTATCGTAATACCTATATTATAGTCGCACAAGCACGGTTAAAAATTGAATGTTGAAATGCCTCTATTGTCATGATAACCCATGGTCATGGGTAAGCATGTTAGACATGGGTATGTTGTTAGAGCCATGGGTCATGGGGAATGTAATTTACTTTTTGATGCAGTGTATATGACGGTCTTATCATACGTTTTCATATTACATCGTACCGCAACGTCACGATAAAAAAATATATAAATATCCCTTAATGGATTACTTTATGGCATTCCAAAATCGCCATATAACACGTATATCTCTGTAATGAAACATAACATAGTCGTAAAGATAGTTTATCGCACAATTTATTCAATAAACGAAACGTAATCCGATGTCCGTGGACCTTCAAAATATAACTTTGATTAGTTTAATCCTTAGAGATTATCGCAAATAAATCCAGCGCGATTAAGCCCGAGGTTTTGTGATAAAAATGATTATTAGATGGAGGAAATTTTTTAAATTTAAAATACAGTGCCTAAGTACTGTATTTTAAATTTTAAAATATTTTCAGTAATTAAACGAGCAAGCGTGAAGCGTCTCTGGTTCAGCATGGGTAAAATGTATTTGGTATGTCTGTACCGCTCTTCACCTTTACAGGTATCTTTCTCGAAAAAAAAATGTGAACAGATACTTTTTTAAATTTTAGGTTTTTTTTATATGGGTAAAGACAAAACAATACTAATGTATAGACGACCAACCTCATTCAAAAATATTGAATCAAATTAAGTTTGCGCGGGCATAAGGTAAGCCGTATAGTAAGGCGACAAAGCTGCAGAGTGGTTTTCAACTATCACTAGATGGCGTTAATCCGCGTTAGCCTAAACTTGCAAAGACGAATTTATAAATATTATGTTTAAATATTTTTATACGTTTAAAATATGTTTTATTTTAACTTAATATGGTAGATAAAAAATTATTTTGCTACCAGTGGTGCCATCTTTATGCAACTGTGAGAAAAAAAACGGTAGAATAAGAGGTTGGGACCACATATTATGGCGGAAATTGCCACAAACGATCTTAGCGCACCCACCATTAGCGCTTAGGACCATCGTCAGTTGGCTGTGATAAGACTCGCTAGTTCCACAGCTCACAGGAACACTACTTAAGGATCAATTTAATGACCATATAAATTTGATGTTACTATAGTGTTACCATCTTTGTCGTGTCCATAAAGTTTCATTCAAACTAGAGTCGTCAACTACGAGTATACTCAGGTGACCTAATAGATATTCATATTACAACTAACTGTAAAAATAATACAATTTTTGATTATTGTATGTTCAGATTACATTTATCTTTGAAGTAAATGCGTAGTAGTTAACTATTTATACGGTTATAAACATATTCCGCGCTCTTAGCATGGCACGCGCGACAATCCTTATCGATATTGGCCATCTTGTTTTCCGATATATTATAGACCAAAATGTACTTTTTATATCGCGCGATAAACTATTAAATAGTTTATCGCGCGATATAAAAAGTGTGCCCTAATAGGCACACGTAGGTAAAAGCGAATAGATTTCCCATGATTGGTCCAAATTTTTTTCTAAAAAACTCTTAAAAATTTTTTTTTTAAACGAATATTACATAGAGCCATGCCTATTTTACTACTAGATTTTATGAAAAAAGAATTGTGCCTCTAGGAGCAGTTTTCAGCGAGAAAGTAGAGGAATACATTTGCATGGAAACCATACTGAAAAATACTGCTAGGATACGGTCTTAAGATGTAAAGCGGAATCAAAATAGTGATTGGCTGTTAGCCGCATCGCCTACTGACGAGACTTTCGCGCAATTCCTTGATTGGCGTTTACGGTCTGCGCGGGAAGAAAAACTGGTATATTCCACCAAACTGGAAGCATGCAGCATGTTCATATTGGCAGGTAAAATATTTATTCTGTGATAGTGGTGGTAGTGACAAAAATTGAGAAAGCAATTTTGAGATGGTTTGGTCATGTGGACAGACTGGATGGAAGGAAACATACAAAAGGTTACAGTAGATGTGGTTGGGACAGTCGGTTGGGGCCGGCCTCGACGAACGTATCGTGACCAAAATGATAATGTTCTTACAAAAGGAGAAATGAGGACTTGAGGAGTACCCGAAACCGGCGAGCATGTATGAAAAGCAATAAGGTTTGTATGGATCGTGGCAAGTGGAGATCCATAGTCTCTGCCTCCCCATCAGGAGAAAGGCGTGATAATATTTATGTGTACGTATGTATATGTACGTGGCAAAAGAGAATCGATTGAACAAATTCAATTTGATAACATAACATGCAATACTTGGGTATTATTTCGGATTTCGTTTCGTAGTTTACGTCCAAGATTTGGTTAATCCCAGCAGATAAGACGTATTACAAATGTTGTTCGGACTGATAAGGCGTATTAAAACTGAATGATAACATTTGATTTATAAGTCTTATAACCAAACATCACGTGGACCAAAGACAAGTTATTATTTTAAGCTATTTAATATTTACAACCGAACATCAAGTATGGCGTTGGTAATTGGTATAAGCTAGCTAGATATACTCGTAGGTACCTAGTTGACCTCTCATCTACGTTACAATCCCAATCCCAACTAATATTATAAATGTGAAAGTGAGTTTGTTTGTTTGTTTGTTTTTTGTTTGTTACGCTTTCACGCCGTATCTACTGAACCGATCATCATGAAATTTTGCATACACATAGGTTAGGGTACCAAGAAAGACATAGGCTATATCCCAATTAATATTATAAATGTGAAAGTGAGTTTGTTTGTTTGTTTGTTACGCTTTCACGCCGTATCTACTGAACCGATCATCATGAAATTTTGTATACACATAGGTTAGGGTACCGAGAAGGGCATAGGCTATATATCACGCGGGCGAAGCCGCGGGTAAAAGCTAGTTTTCTTATAAAACATACTATTTTACCTAATAAAATTGCTCGACTTTTTACTACACAATAAATTATAGCAATACGTCATACCACAAGCGATAGATTTATAAGATTTTTTAAATTAGGTTCTTAAATAAGTAAGTACGTACTTCCAATATATCAAAATCGATAGCATCAAGACATGTTGTAAAATTTCTTAAATTTTAAAAACATAGGTACATATTTCATAATTTTTTTTTTACATAAAACATTTTTAATTTACATTTAACACATAAATATTTCTAATTCAATTATTATATACAAAATGTTAAGGAAGCCCTTTCGATTTGATGTTTGAAGATGCCGTTCAGTCTGTCAATACGAACACCATTTCCCATGACAAAAGCTAGGTACTCGAAAAGTTATTTGATTATTCTATACAGATGTGTTAGTCAGTGTTAGCTAGTAATTTACAGATAGAGTTTTATTACTTTTTAAACAAAAAGATTGATACATAAGTTACGCAACAACGCAACAATTTTTATGAATTGCATTATTTCTTATAACAACCAACTAAAAACTAATTTATTAATTTTTAATTATTCATAATTATAATTAAATTAATTAATTAACTAATTAACAATTAATTATTATTATTTATTAATTATTTTCAACTTCGTGTTTTTCTAACACAAACTATGGCAGATAAAAACATAACAGTAGGTTTGAATGCATATTCATTTATAGCTTTTTTGTATTATTTGATATTTTATTAAGGTCAACGCTCTTGTAACACCCCTGGTGTTGCAGTTGTCCATGGGCAGCGGTGACCACTTACCATCAGGTGACCCGCTTGATCATTTGCCATTCTATGTCATCAATAAAAAAAAACTATTATTTACAATTCACAAAGTAAAAACCAATTCTTTACGTGTACTATAAAAGACATCCACCAGCCTCCAAAACTCTAATGAACTTGACAATGTCCGTCAAAACTGCACCGCAATGCAATTAGGTTTTTCAAAATTGGATTACACGCCGCCCGCTGCATTTTTTCTATGCACATTGCATTAGCATTACCGTCAGACATTTGCACTAATGCAATTTTAATTATAAGAGGCGCGCCGCAAATTGCCTGAAATGCAGTCAGATTGTTATTTTTCCAAGGCTTTTAACAAATTAAAAATACTTGTAAGGGTTTCGATGCATCGGGTCTTTAGAGATTTAGCCGTTTAGGTGTAACTAACGATGTGTATTTAGGGTTCCACATGTAAATAATGAAGAGTGGTTCAGTCTTTCTCTTGTTGAGTTAAAACATTTAATTATTAATATTAATAGGACTTAGTACGAAACTTTTGTTTGTTTATTTCCACTGATGTGTATAAGGTGTACCTTTCCATTGTGGTCGCAGCGAAACTAAGTCCTGATAATATAAATCATTATTTGTTTGAAACGTGATTTTTTTTTAAAAGAGCTGATAATTATGTATGAGTCGATACATTTTTCTTTAGATCTTTTGACCAATATTTGGCCACGCCAATCGCCCTATCGTACGCCTCACGAAATCTGCAAGTAGTAGGACAGTGAGGGCACGCACGATAAAACGCTAGTACTGGATTGAATACTAAGTAAATTAAATTAAATTAAATCATTAAGTAGTGATCACACTGCACAACTCGCAAGCGAAAAGTCTCGGGTTTGAAGCTTCGAACTGATCTTAAGTCAAACTCTGAGACTATTTGAGTTTTTTGCCCAAACAGCATAACTAGGTGCAAGTTGTAATTTACAAGCAAATTGCAATCGAATTTAAATCGAGTCGCCATAAAGTAGTGTTCAAACGGCCGGACATTAAGTATTAAAACGTTGCATTTTTAACATACTTTTTTTTATGTAAGTAAGCTGTAAAATATCTTTGATTAAGCTGTATATAGGTACTGGCTGGTTTTGATAGCACTAAAATGTTCTACCAATTATTAATGCAACGAATGATAAAAATATTTACTAGTCATTTTACAACTATTTTAATTAATGTCTATTGATAATTGCAAATAGGCCGTGAAAAGCATTTTAACGTTTACGGATATACTGCAATCTCAGTAAGACAAATTTGGTGTACCTAAGAGTTTTCTGTCTAAGAATTTTGATGTCTAAGTTACAGCATAAATAAACTCAATCAAAAGTAAAAGGGGACTAAATAAAATCCAGAAGGTTTTAAATATGCAAGCTCACGCACTCATCATTTGTCAGAATCACGCAGTAATAAAATGTTAATAATGATGGGATTCATACGGGGAGCGTGAAAAATCGGGATTCTGTTATTAGGGGTGCACTTGACTGCACAGGGTTGGAATATATCTGAATGTAGACCATTGTACTTATTGTGGGTCACTGTATAGTGCGGACTACGCATCAAATAAAGCGTAATGTGATACACGTGTCTGTGATTAGCAATGGGTTGCTATATCAAAGCCAAGTTGGAGACAGCCTCTTTTTCACTTATTTGTTCTGATCAGACCTATTGTGACGTATCTTTAACTTCAGCTTAATTAAGAACATATTTAGCAAGCGTTTCCTCTTTTGTTTTTCGTGTGTGTAAGTGGCCAATACTGGTATCCGATTTTTCAAATTGGATTTTTCAAACTCAATTGCTACAGTTAAAACTAAATTACAGTCATCCCATTACTATTTTAATTAATTAATTAATTATTATTGTTTGTCTGAAATTTTAATTTTATATAAATTATCAAATTTGTATGCATGCAAAATTTAAATATTCTAAATCATCTCAATAATTCAATTAAATATTCTTTTTTACATATAAATTCCTATTCTAAAATTAATATTAATTACCTACTTACTGCTAAATCATGAATGTTGTATTCACCTATTATTGGGTTGCATGATAGAACTAAGGATTTAATGTTGTTTGTATATTTTTGTCATGTAACCTGTTGGTGTACCTAATTGAATAAATAAAAATAAATAAATTACAACTGGCATAAAGGCATAGGTTAACGACTGCCATCAATGATGACAGCCGGAACCAACTGCTTAAGAGTCCCACGTAAAGGCGAAATCCCATACAAACGTAGGATAGGACATAGGATTAGGATTAGGATAGGATTAGGATTACATACATTTTCACATTATCACTGCCTTCTTGGTTATTTCAAACTTGCTATACAGGCGACTTGTTATGGCCTAAGGAAAGGAGAATGCTCTTAGGGCCTAGGGTTTAAGTAGTGCAGTAACCATAGGAGCCATTATATGTAAATGACGTGTTACTAGATAGGTTCAATGACCGCATAATCAAGCATGTATGATTTACCTAAAAAAATTCTTCCTCATAAATTTTCTGGTTTTTCCTTTTGTTTGATCAAGTACTGTCATTCTCTTAGAGTTTCGGTAAATAATGATCACAATTCTGAAATTTATAAACAAAATTGTCATAAATCGGAAACCCACAATTGGAAAATAAATAACCCACATTTAACTCACAAACAAAAATCAATTCGTCAAATTATGTGATCTAATTACAAAAGTTTACAATGGGCCAATTCTTCGCTTCCACTCCATTACCCTTAGGGTCCTATTCAATATTTCGCAAACCCATAAATTCGAGCATACTGTCGGGGCGTAACAATGAATCCAAATAACCATTAATATGTAATAAATACTATGGGGCTAGGGGACAAATAAACAAGTGTACAGTTGAATGCTGTGAAAAGGCGCGAGCCGAGTGAAGGCGAGAATAGCCGAGGTGAGCCGATTGGTTCCGCTACAGATGCCATCTGCTGTTTTTCAGATGTAGGGGGCGCTGTTCATTAGTACACTTGTCTTGGAAGATGGATGTTTGTTTTGGGTTTTGGACGTGAGGACATCTCGGCTTGATTGAGTCAATTCCGATAAGATTGGTGATTCTCTATTTTGTTCAGTGTTTTTTGAGTTAAGTTGCTTTTGAATTTAACCGTAATTTTTACACTACCGTGCGAGTACATAACGATATGAAGATGCGGTTTTGACTCGACATGATTTTTTTTTTTTAATTTTTTTTTATATGTATATGTCAGAGTAGGTAAGTCTGACGTAGCGGATACAAGAATCTGGAAGAAAATTATGGTAACCCTCCTTGTCTATTCAAAACTGTTTACCTTATTTATTCTTAAATATTTCTTCTTCATCCGAGCATTTTATCTTGTTTTGTCTTCAGCTTTGTGTGACCAGGGTCCGTTATAATACCATTTATGTTGTTATATGATTTTGCTAAGTTTTTACGGCCGGCTGCTTTCTTAATGCCAATCCTCCTTCGGAAGCTTCAGAACTGTGGACAAAGACCTTCAAGTGTTTTATATTTTCATATTTCGATATATTCTTCTAAAAATCATTCTAAAGTTGCTGTTCAAACTTCAAAATCTCCCATTATCAATACATAGTTTCTTTTATTACTGACTCATAACATTTTAACTCAAACAATGAATGAAGTAATAAAAAAGCAACTTTTGATATGATTGATTTGCTTGTACAACACCAAACAACCTAAAAACAAATAGAAACAAAGCCATTGAACAAACTACGACACGCAATAGCGATTCACAACTAACTCACTCCACGGCGTTTAGTCGCGCCCGCGGATTAGTGAATTGTAAAAAATTTGGGGTCGCCCGTTAATTACGGGGGTTGCGCCGGACGGGGGATGAAAGTCAATTTGCTCCGGGACATGATACGACTCATTTCATCTGGAGCGACAAGTGTGGCACCTGCTCTCTTTCACGGGCCTGGGGCGATACCCTTTGTGCCAAACAATTGGAAAAGGAACAATGGTAGCATAAACAGTCGCCGCTTTGGGGACTGCCCGCTTTGTTAGAATATTGGCGCTGTTTGGAGTGAAGCTATTGAATATTTGTTTGTGTGGATAGAGGGCGTGCGTATTGACAGAAAATGTTTCGTAGGCGAACGGCCCCGGGATCCGAAGCACTTCAGCTGACGATGCAACCAGAAAAGTGCTAAAATGAGACTTTTGTAGGCAAAAGATGGACGTGGAACTTACGGAGTTGTGTTAGAGCGCACAGAAGTAACACAAACCATCTCGAGATTCTGTACTCTCAAAGGCGTTAATATTTAGATCCCTTTTTCAATAGCCTTAGTTTAAAGCTCGTTTAAACTTGACAGTAAAGTTTGCCTTTTTTTATTCAAGTTACCTTGATAGAGATAAGTTGCAATCTGCATTGCTTTAAAACAATAAGTCAAAATTTAAGCTTGAGTTCAAAAATCTATAAATAATGTCAATTTATAAAAAGTTGTGACATATTTTTTACTTTGTCTCCAACCAAAATTAAAGCACACCGTGACTTTTTTAGGCAGAAATAATGGAGTTATTGCTTATACCTTTTCCAGAAATCATAAAGAAGTTTATGACCTGACATTTACTTGAAATGAAGAATGGGTAATCTATAAAATATTTCCTTTGTTACAGATGAAATAAAGTTTGGCATCAGTCGCCTTGTCGGAGACAGGACCAACGAGGAAGATGAAGAATCACATAACGAGACGAGACCTGAAGGCATCTCCCCAGCTTCCCGATGCGGCAGCCCATGCTGGCCTTCCCCTCAATCCCCAAGATCGGTCCGCTCGAGTTCCCCTGAACTCGAAGTCGATTCCCCACCATCTTCTCCTAGAAGACCACCAGACTCCGCATCGCCTCCTAAAAGATCAGAAGCATTTTCTATGAGTGTTCTATTACGACCTGATGCCCCAAGAGTTCAACCACAGAGACCATTCCTATACCCTCCGCTTCCTTTTGCGGAGTTTCTAAGAGATGCTGGAAGCCTTGGTCTTCCTGGATGGGGAGGATATAGTAACTTGTACCTTCACGCAGTACAAGCAGCTGGTCCTGAATTACTACGGCTCCGGGCTGCTGTCCTTGGAGCTCAGAGTCCTCTTACCAGGCCGTTGCCGATAGGAGACGTGTATTCGTGTGTGAAGTGCGAGAAAATGTTCAGTACGCCTCATGGCTTGGAAGTGCACGCTAGGAGGTCTCATAATGGAAAAAGGCCTTTTGCTTGTGAGTTGTGTAGCAAGACGTTCGGACATGAAATCAGCCTCAGTCAACACAGGTAAATAATTTCTACTCATGAAAACCCTATGCAGTTATGGAATTAATTAATAATCATTAAATATAAAATTGCATGTTACACAAATTTTATTGCCTATTTCTCAAATGTACTGCATGAGGACTAGATATAAATTTTTGCGCACCTTTCTTAGATAAAATAAGACGGGACCGTGCCTGGGGTCGCTTGACATGCGTGGGCACTAATAACGCTCATTCCCACTAGATCACACATCTCTTTTCCTCTCACGCCAGGCAATCAACAGCTCAGAACTAAGCTTGGTATTAGAGATCACTTTTCCATTTCACTTTTTCCTCTGGAAGTTGTTTTATTTTTTAGAGGATTGTTTATTATATCAGTGTTCAATTTATTAGGTAAATCAAGGTCGCTCTCCTTTTAAACTTAGAAGATAAACAGTAGTCTAGTTTACTAACAAAATATAACTAGTCCCTCACTTAGATGATAATCAATGAATATTGGATAAGTATTTTTCTATTATCAATTCAACACAAAAATATATTTCGTGGAAATTCCGTGTGACGTCACAGCTTGCTACAGTTTTTAGCGAACTGTGCCGTAAGCCCATTCAAAAAATTCGATGCCCTTTACAAATCCAAATGATTTGTTTTTTTTTTTTAAATATAATTTGTAGTTAACCAACAGGCTTCTTTTAATATTATTATTTTGAATCATAAAACTACTATTACATGACAATTTTTAACTTATCCACCTCTTAATTATTTTTTATTTACTCTTTTAGAAATTTAATTAGATAAAACTCAAACTGTTGTATTTAACATTGTTCTTTCGATAACCTTCTATATCTATATAAAACAATGTAACGATGGTTCAGTTAAACTTCTTCCTTAGTTCATAGTCCATCTCCCATTGATTCCAATTCCGCAGGGCTGTCCACAGTGTGGAGAAAGTCTTCGAGTGCAAACAATGCGGGAAGACCTTCAAGAGATCCAGCACTCTCTCCACGCACCTCCTCATCCACTCCGACACCAGGCCGTACCCTTGCCAGTACTGCGGCAAGCGGTTCCATCAGAAGTCCGATATGAAGAAGCATACCTATATTCATACTGGTAAGTTTTTATCTTTATTTTGAGGGCTCCGTACATCAAAAGATTAAAATCGATCCCTTATAGGATCTTTCGTTTGCTAAGACCTTTTTTGCAAGAATAAAAAATACGAATGAACGTATGCAATCAAAATTAATATCACATATTTACATCTGCGATCTCTTAAATCTGTAAAAAAATTAAGTCCACGCAATCAAAAGAAATGTTGAGGATTTGCTCTTAAATCAAAAAACTATTAGATGTACTGAAAAGGATCCTTGTCGTTGACCTATAGGTCATAATGAATCTTGGCATGAAGCAAGGTGTCAAAGCTTTTTGTACCTCGGTGCGTGGATCCGACTCGCGCTTTACTGGTTCTTTTTTCTTACACTCAGGTTCTACTACAATATTTTCTCTAAAACCGACCTTGATAAATGATGTAGGTAAATATGATTCTTGGATTGCGTTAGATTGCGTCGACCAATCACATCACAGAATGAAGATTCACGATTTCACTAGTTTATTCAGTATACAAGGTGTAATCATTGTTTTTACCACGAGATTAATTTGATAAATTATATATATTTTTTTTAGTAAATCCAAAGTCAGTATCTATATTTTTTAATTAATTGATATTCGGCTACTAGTCTTTAGTCGATAGATATACGTAACGAACCAAACCACGTAACCAAGCGCATATTTCCTATAAAATATTACTTGACGAAATTAAGTACCACACAACAATTTCAAAACAATATAACATCGCTAAATAAACTCAAAATCCTCAACCTCACTTCATAATTTCCATGCCAGTAACTCTCAAACTTCCGTACTTACGTTGTTACTCGAAGTGTTCTGTCAAAACATCTTAAGGGGCCCACATAATTAATGTACATTAACACCTAGCTAGGTGGGTTTTATAATAATCGCGTAATGCCAGAAGGAAGAGCCTGAGACGTCTGCGGTTACATTATAGGGGCGATTGAGTTACAGTGACACACGGTTCCATAAGATATACAACATAATTTCTTTAAATTATTGTTTCTCTTCTCTACTATTTGATTTCTGGGAGAATGGATATAATATACAATGATGAAGCAATCGAAATTGCTTAGCAAAATAAACTCCTTAAAGGCAAATTGATAGCGGAATCTTTGTCTCTCGTCACTCTAATACATACATCATTTTTTATCGCTCCCTAACACCAAATAGACAAATTTAAAGTCTTACTTGTCATGATTGGCGACGAAGTAAATAGTTCAAGAGATCAAATTGATCCCTTCAGCCTATTGACTACGTCACCGAAACGTAACAGTATCGTCACAAGTATAATAGTTATTTTACAACGTCATATCCTTCACGTGTGTTTTATCTATGCTATTGATCCTTCTTGTGATAGTGACTGGCGGCCATTCAGGTACTTCAAGTGTGATAACTACTACTATACTTTTGTTTTAATTCATACTTTATATATTCTATTTCAACCATTAATAAATACTAGAAGACAAATAATATAAAAATGTCTTATTATGGGTATGAAACAATAATCGCTGGCGAGTGATCCTACATCCATTTATAATTAAACGTGAATAATAAAATAATAATTTAATAAACTTAAAAAACACGCTTTTCATGTATTGTCATCAGAACTCAGAGCGTGTGCAAAATTTCATCCTAATCGAAGTCCGGTAAGTGGGTCAAATTAAGGTTCCAAGATTTTCTTACATTCAAGTAAAGCTAATAAAAGCGTGTTAAAAAGGGTAAATTTAAGTTTTCTAAAGAAATTTGACGATTGACGAAATAGACTACATATATAAACGTTGGTGAATTGTTTCGACCGTGTGTATCATCAGGCCCTTCATGAATATAAGATGTTGCGGTCTGTGCCGCGTTGTCTCACTAACACTTACGTCTTAGATTCAGCCGGTTCGTACTTAACCCTCAGTGCTATCATGATTTTCATGGGCCCTTGTCATTTTGGAGGCGACAACAGCTTCCGTATTACCACTATACGTTTTGATTTATTTGAGTAATCTACTACGTTTATTTTCGACGCCAATGCTTCAAACTTATGAGTCCCACGTAAAGCCGAAATCCCATACAAACGTAGTTTGGTTTTAGATTTACAACAGTTAAGCCAATCTCAACCAAATTTCGTACATACGACCGAATAAGGCATATTGATGTTTATAATCAGATTTCAATTTTAAAAACAATACCTATACAAAATTACAGCGAGTAGAAGTTTTCGATACGAAACTTCTACTCGCTGTCGTTTGTATGGGATTTCGGCTTTACGTGGGACTCTTAAGTAAGTATCATATTTAAAAATTCAAGAGACTTTACCAAGTTTCATGATATAAACACTTAACCAATCAAGTATTAGGTCATCGAAGTATTATACTATAATAATCAAGATGAACTAAAAATTTGGCTGTACTTTATTTACATTAATCGCAATGAAATAAATGAAGTTGAAAATATTATTCGTTCATGAAAAAAAGGGAAGAAATTTTGAAAATTGTTGCTTCTAATGATAAAGACCTGTTTATTTTTAATTCTTCATTAATAAAAACACTTGTTATAATAAAACAATCGAAAAAAATCCAAAAACCCAGGCTGCTAACGCAAAAAGGCATTAAAAATCAGAACAAAATTATAACAAGGCCACAAGCTCCATAGTCATAGACTGATATGGTATGGACATGTGATGAGGAGAGAAGAAACTCATATCACAAGAAAGGCATTAGATTTGAAAGTAGATGGTACGCGGAACAGAGGAAGACCTAAGAAACGATGGATCGATGGTGTCAAGGAGAGTGTGAACAGGAGGGGAGTGACAAAGGCTATGGTAGATAATAGATCAAGGTGGACAGAGCTGACATACTGTGCCGACCCCACATAAAAAAG
The DNA here is from genome assembly GCA_963082605.1 of Rhodophaea formosa. Classification (NCBI taxonomy): domain Eukaryota; kingdom Metazoa; phylum Arthropoda; class Insecta; order Lepidoptera; family Pyralidae; genus Rhodophaea; species Rhodophaea formosa. The sequence continues at coordinate 20,193,838 of OY720205.1, read as the reverse complement.
TGGGATAAGGTAAAGGAAGAAGAAGATACCTTTATCACCACAGCTATTGTTCTAACTTCTGAGTTAGATTAATAACATCTAACTTTCTTTAACGACACCAAAGATATAAGTGACGAAACAGTAAATTGTACAATTCATCACAGCGGGGTGCACTTAAATGAATGACTGTACCCTTGTCTCTTATAATGAAGAGCCTGATAAGGGATAAGTGAGGATTAATTAAACTTTTGTCTGAATTGTACTCGTAGTTGATACACAATTTATTATCAAATTAGTTGCGTCTAATAGAGAGTTTAATAAAAAGTTCTGCTTTATAGGTTTGTAAATTTTATTTTGTTATTAGGACATATGTTAATAGATATATGGATTTTCTTTGGCCCTAATATTATTGAATTAATTGATCACAATATCACAATAAATAATGCTTTTAATTAATTAGATGCTGTTGTTCTTTATTTAATAGAAGCAGATCCAAATTTATAATATTTGTAACGGTAAGCATTATAAATTTACATTGTTAAATTTCATCAGCCATAATCATCATCATCATCATCATTAGGTCTTTTTCAGTCTCCACTGCAGGAGCACGACCCTCTCTGACTATCAGAGCCGTACATAAGCCAGGGCAGTCAGAGGATTTTTTTTATCAGCCATAATATCATCATGGTTTTAGTAAATAATTAGGAACAATGGCATTTTCTTCCAATAAAGAAAACCAATAATAATAATTCTATAACTACTTCTTTACTAAGAAACCAATCTATTTCTGGTGACAGGAAAACTGAACTTACTACAAACTATAACTGTAGCTGTAGATGTCTTGTACATCTACGAGAGTACCTACTTCGCTCCCCAGTTCATTTAAGATAAGGGTGGGGGTTCCATCGCCCGTGATTCAGACGCATAGATTCGCCGTTTTCATTGCTTTGACAGTGAGTGCGAGGGAGACGATATCATCATTTGTGATGAAGGTGAAAGGGACAACCACCTGAAGGGTTGGGTTAGTTATTGGGCACATGTTTCTGGTATGGCGGGGTTCATGGCGATGAATAAATTTTCATACATTGTTAAAACGATTGGAAATTTGCAACCACTAGATGTTGTTTCAAAACCTTCAGTTCCAAAAAGCATACATTTAAGACGCGGAAAATAAGCTAAAGGTTGAATTCACAAAAAAATGATAAGATAATTATTTTCTTCATATTCTAATTTTAAACTTGTACATATTGTAGTGACGATAACTTACCACTAGGTAAGTAATTGTCGTTATCTGGGTAATATATTAAAAGGTTTTGACATGAACTAACTAGAGATAATGATATCAAAACACTTATAAGTCTATATATATATGTCATCCTAAATAATAAATTATATAATTAAATAGCGATTAGCCAAAAGTGATTGACAGAAAGTCAAATAGGTCATCAACTATAAATAGATACCTTTATTACATATTCTATGAACATTTTGCTACATATATGAAATAAATAGTATTAAAGTCCAGACAATTTAAACTTTTAGCTCTTGTGAAAAAGCACCTGCCTCAAAGCAACATTGTAAGCACAAGATTTAGAACATGTCCCCTCAGACATTAGCAAACCCGTTAACAAGACCCCAAGACAAAAGCATTAGCGCATTTAAATAAATTATGCCCCATTCGCACCTGATCCCGACCCTATGTAATAAACAATATCAACTTAGCGAATAGTTCCTCGAACGGTATTTTAATCAGTGTCCCAACTTCTTGATTAATGTTCACCAACAATTTATCGCCGGAATTTTATTTATAATTACTGCCGTGAAATTAAATGCAGCGATTAGTCAACGTCACGGCAGAAGACCGCGTCCCACGATTTGTCACATCACCCGAACCTGTTTAATTCCACCCTAATTGAGCCCGGAAGTTTGTTAAACTTGTACCTGTTAGTATGCCAATTTCCAGTAGTTACGCTAGTTTCAGAACTGAGGTAATTAATATCAGTTAGCGCTTTGAATTATTCATTAAGCTTTAATAACACATTGTTAGTAGAAACTTTGTTAAAAACGTTTAGCAGCGGGCTGATAATTGAGCCCTGGGGGACTCCGCACCGAAAATAAAAGTACATTCATTTTCTTTTATTTTTTAATAAAGTTATTCAAAAAGAAGCAGATAAGAGTAGAAATTAGTGAAGTGGAATAACCGAAATGATAATTTGGACGTCTTTCGGGCCGTCTCATGAATGTTTGATTTACCAAACGCCCTATTAAGGTATTTTTTAAACTCTTCCTTGTCTTAATTAGTCGGGGGATAAACAAGCGGCACATTAGCTCTCGGAATAATTACACGGCGGCTGTGCTGTGTTGTGCTTCTTTTTATTTTCTTTTTTTTGCGTTACTTTCCCGCTTCGGTTTGCGGTAAAGAATTTAAAAAGCATTTTGTGTAATTGGTTTGCTACAATCATTATGCAATGGGAATAATTCAGTCTGTTGTTGAAGTAAGGCACGATTCTAATATGATCTGAAATAATATTTTTTATATTATTCCAAACAAATATTAGAATTGTCTTTCGAACTTTCATTAAAATATGAATGTATATTAAGATCTTTTTCTTCATTTCACATTCAGCATTTCTTCCCGGTTGCATCTTTAGTCTTGATGCGTCTGAACCCAGAATTGATGCTGTGATATAATTTAGTGAAAGTTTTTAAAGCCAGCTAGCTGCTTGTCGCCAATCTTCCTTGGCTGGAAAAACAAGAAGTAGTTATGTAAATAAAAAATACTATAATTTTTTTTTATACACTCAATAAGTAACAACCACTTCAGTACTAGAAATCGATATAGAGCCAAATTAAAACGAATAAACTGAACAATCGCAAAGCTCCAAGTATCTCCCCTCTCTGATTACTTTTAAAGCCTTTTCTTAAAAATAGCAGAAGACATCTGAGAGCAGCAAAGAGGCTGCTTTGCTATAATTAGATCCGTAGCGCAATTTCAAGTCGGAAAGGAGGCAATATGCAAATGACAAAGAAATCCTTGATTCCTTTTAAAAGAGGTGCGAGAGCTAGTAATTAATTCTTAATAGTGATATTACGAATTAAATAAGGATCAATGCAAATGTTTTTGGCAAGAAAATTAACAAAATTCTGCATGACTACTTGAGTTCTTAAATCGTTAATTAAATTTATTGTTATTCATATTTCGGGATTTGATTTGTAAAAGAAAGAATAAGTAATGAATGGACTTTTCTTAAACTACTTATATGGATAAGGTCCAATTTCACGGACAAATAGCTTTGCAAATGAAGTACATTTAATTGTCCACCCCGGGTATCGAACGCGGTGCCCCTCATGTAGCAAACTGACGTGTTAACTACTGCGTTAAAGAGACCAGCAAAATTTCGCACAACAGTTTAATGGTATTTTCAGGAACATATTTTGGCAGGAGAACTGTGGCGCTCATGCCAAAATATTTTGCAGATAAACATCTTTTTTTTTCAAAATCTTTTTCATAGAATCCTTAACCCAACACAACTTCCCAAATCTAAAAAAATGATAATAATCCACAGTTATATACCTACATAAAACAACAAAAAAGCATCAGAAATATTGAATCAAGACACATAATCGTAAGACATTCGTTGCCTAAATCACAATATATAAAAATGCGAATCGAGCACATATAAATTGTTTACGAAACAAAAATCAACATAAGATGACGGTCGTAAAACTAACAGTCCAATCTGAAAACCAATTCCTCGTACAAGATTCCAGACTTCAAGTATTCCGTCCACACAACCTAAGGGGTGGAAATCTAAGCGGTCCATAAGGAAGGGAGTCAAGACGTAGTGGGGGGTGGGGTGTCAAGCCCGGGGGGACTGAATCAAGGAGTGGTACGTGCTCGGAGTTTAATTAAGGACCCAGGAGAGTCTTAAGATACTTCGATTTTTAGTAGTTTTCTTTTAATTCGTTAGACACATACTTTCGAAGGGTAGTATTGCGTGTTATCGGAAACCTGGGTGAATGCAAAACTAATTGTTGGAAAGATAAAAATAATATCAAGCAGGAAATTATTGATGATTTGGGATAAGAACATGATGCAGAATAGCTGATATTAAAAGGGCCACATTTCGTGAATTTTTTGAATCGATATACATTTAAAGTATTACACGTATTACAAACTTTTATTAAATTCACAAAAATTTTGCAAGCAAATTTGATTCAGAAAAAATATATAATATTACAGTATAAATGGGCTCAAAATTGAAATAAAAAGTTGTTAGCCTAATTTTTATTTATTTCTTGAAACGTAATAATCATTTAGAATAAGAAAAAATACATAATAATAAAACTATTAAAGGTTATGCCGTCATTTTCACAAGTCACGTTCCTAAATGATAAATCCTAGACATGATTTTCACGAGAGTGACAAACGCAAAATAGCTATTTGTCAAGATAAAGCATTTTCTTTTATTTCTGCGGCAATCCTAAGCCCGGAATTATCTACGTCACTGTACTTTGTGATAAATCGTCTCAGGGGCCATGTATTGATTATAGATACGATAATTCTAAGTCAAACAAACAAAAACTTTAGATGCTACAGTTAATTTCATTCATACTTACATAAAAATAAGTTGAGAAATAATTAACACTATTTTTTATTAAATATTTTTTTTTATGGTATAGGACGGCAAACGAGCTAGCGGGTCACCTGATGGTAAGTGATCTCCGCTGCCCATGGACAACTGCAACACCAGGGGTGTGACAAGACCGTTGCCGGCCTTTTAAGAGAACATAGACTCGTTTTTTGAAGGTTCCAATGTCGTATCGATCTGGGAATAATATCTGAGTGACGTCAGATGACAGTTTTTAAATTATAAACAATAGTGGAATGTTGTAAAATTTATATTGTAAATTTGTAACTTTAAAATTATGCATTTTAAATCAAAAAGAGTTATGTTTATGTGAAGAGTTTTCTGACATCACGATTAAGAAAAATGCCGGCTACTGTTGACGCGAATATTCGTCTTTTTTGCAAAAAGTAATATTTTTAGTAAATAAAACCACCAATTGACTTTCGAGGCCATACGATAATAGTAGAATAGCATATTCTTTGAAAATAAAACAAAACTGCAAAAGAATCAACGATACGATGGAATTTCATCTATTACTATATACTAGTTTATCAATATTACCTATGTTATGTAAAAGCATTAAGTCAAGATAGGATAGCAATTGAAATGACGAAAAAAATATACAATTTATTTCTAAGACGTGACGCGAAGCGGTTAATGTGATGATGCATGATGAGTATACCTTATATAGGTAGAAAGGTTATAAATATGCCAAAGGGCTTTGGCAGGCAGAAAGAAAAATCATTTTACAGCATAACTACTGTATTAACAAAAAGATGCCGTGTGTTTCCCGGCAGAGAAGAATAGGACCACTCCAAGTCTACCCGTGGATGTCCTAGAAGGCGACGTAGGGAACACAAGCTTAACAAAGCTTACAAAAATCAAAGAGACCTTTGGACCATGGCCAGTATGGAAAGTGTAGACCAAATCCTCTGACTGCTCCGGCTAATATATGGCTTTGGTGGTACAAAGAGGGTCGTGCTCCTGCAGTGGAGACTAAAAAGGACCTGATGATGATGATGAATAAGAAAACACCGAACTGGTATATGTTACTATAAAAGCGTTTAGAAGTAAGGAAGAAGATACCATAATAGCTGTTACCTATAATATTCTTCTAAAAAATGAAGATTCATTGCTACAAACAAAACAACAAAACAAACCTCCAATTTGAAAGAGGACACGACACCCGCCGACACAAAACCGTGAGAGACATCACCAAATCCAGATTTATCTTTTATTTTCCGCGATACACGTAACTCGATCTCACTGGGGATGTAACGCAGGAGAAATCAGTTTTGAGATTTTTTTCTCACGCGAAAAAATGAAAAAATGACACTTCAATTCGTATGCGGGGCTCGCGCCCGCTGTATTAGGAGCTCCCAGTGGAGTGCCATAATTAAATTAATGCCGCCAGCCCTCTTTGGCCTGTTCTAGTAATCTGACACCTGCATTGTTTACTCTTGGTCTCGCTTTTAGTTTTTCTTTGTTGTTGAATAAATATTGTCTTTGACTTTAATTTCTAATCCAAACTTTACTAATCCAACATATAGTTTTCTCCCGTGCTCTTAAAATTACGGGAAACTTTGGTCGATATAGTCCACCTAGGACATTAAATACAATTTGAGGTTATTTTTTTTTTACTTAAGACCCTATGTGCATGACGCAATGTTTTACAATTAATGCATAAGAGATCTATCAATCATTGTATTTAATCCCTAAATTATATTTAACAAAAAGTTACATTTTTTCAGATCATTGAATCATAGTTTCAACCACATATAACAATCAGGAATCTTATACTTTAATAAAAAGTTATTTTTTGTCAGATCATCGAATCACAGTTCCAACCACATACAACGATCAGAAATCTTGATTCTATAGCTTCAATTCTCTGACATCTCCATCGGAAAGCGGGCAATCAAATTAGATAGTTATTACAGATCGTATCGCCCTAACGAACGGTATCAGGAGCGGAGCGGTCGCACGCGTCTGTAATTCAATAAACACATTACACCGATTAGCTAGGAGCCCCCCAGGGTAGCGTACTTGGAGGGTATTCAAATGGGAAAGAATAACAGACTAAATATAAAAAAAGTTTCTGAAAAACTGTATTTTTTTAAAGGAGAGAAATCAGCGAATTGGGATTATCAGATTTTTTTCACATCTATATTTATTAGCATGTTCAGTCAGTCTTATCATGAGGAGCCTTTAGGGCAGCGCGCTCAGATGGCCAAGAAAAACAACACATTCCTAAAACCACTGTATTTTTAACGGTTAAAGAAGGAGGTTATGTCAGTACTTGTAATAACATAGAAATTTTAGCATATAGGAGCAAGATAAGCTAATGGTATTATTTTCTTAAAAAAATTGATAATATTTTTGGCGATAATTTCTCATCACTAACATTAATAAACTATTAACAGTCCAAACAAAAATGAAAAAAATATATAATCTAATGTCCTTGAGTTATCCATACATCGACCACAATAGTTTTATCATATCACACATCACCATTGTTTTATCATATTATAGCTCATTATATTATTTTTACTCATCAGTTTTGTTTACCTGGAAAACCTTCATAGGTATGCTGAAATATTTATTTAACAATTATGTTTGTATATTTTTTGACAAAAACCGTAGACGGTAGAAATAAAAATGATAAAAATAGGGAAAGCGAAATTGATCATTTTTAGAAAAAAAAAGTTTAAAATTGAAAATGACATCCAAAAAGAAACTCTCCGGCGGGGAATCGAACCCCGGTCTCCCGCGTGACAGGCGGGGACACTGACCACTATACTACCGAAGACTTGACGATAGTCATCGAAATACTAGATAACGTAAATATAAGTTCGCTTCCAATTCTTGACACGAATTAACTTTACGACAAAATAGTTTTTTTTTTCTAAAAGTACCAAACAGAAATAAGTAAGAAGATTCATATAAAACAATATGAAATGAAATACAACACTATACGACTTTTTTAAGGCTTAACGGTCAAAATCACTATCGTTTGCCATTGCCACATAGTTGTTTGTTACTTTATGGAACTTACCGCGATTATTGTTGAGATTCGTCTAATATTTATTCAAAATTTCAACACAGCTTTTCAATCAGCCGGTTATGATGGCAGTCTATTATAATGGTAGTCACAATAATAGTAAAATATATAATGCCATAGCTACCACTAAAGAACTATGAACTTTAGGTGGCCTTCTCAATTTCACACCGTATCGAGTGGCATACTTTAATTGATGCACCGAGCAGGGCGCGGCAGGCGACCGACGCGTGTGCATTGTACAGACAGCCACAAAATAATGTGATTACAGATGTCTCCAGCACCCTAAGCGTAGCACCCATGGCGCCATTTAGGTATATTGCGTGTTAAACTATAGTGTAGGACGTTCTCAGGCACGGTGGAGTGATGATTTGCGCAAGATGGCTGGTAGAAGCTGGATGCGAGCAGCCGAAGATAAATCTCGATGGCGTGCAATTGGGGAGGCCTATGTCCAGTAGTGGACGAGTATGATGATGATGATGTTAAAGTATCCTCATCCTACTTTTTGATATTACGGAAAACATGTAGGCGATAGTCGATAAACGATGTTGCACGTGCCGTAGCATAACGCCCGTGACGCCGTTTTTATCGCACGATAAACTATCTGCATGTCGACCTGGGAGGCGCAAGTACAGAGATCCTGTTTTTCGATGCTAGAAACTACTTTAAGAAGATATAGAAACAATATTTATTTAAATGTTAGATGCCATTAGGCGGCTTAAAAATATTTTACCAATGTTAGCTACTTACACACTCAAAAAATACCATTGATAAAAACATACAAAACCAATATCTTTACATATACATATAGTCAGAGCGCTGGGCCATAGAACCTAAAACCCATCTTTTAAGCTTTATAGTGACTAGGTGATTCTAAAGGCAAAGTCAATTACTGAGTGCTGAACTAAATTTTATATCATGCGTTATTTAACTCAGAACCTTACTGACACTGTTTTAGTTGTCAACGTGCGTTGCTGAATGGACACTGTATAGGAGCAAGTAGAATACTTTTGTGTTACGTCTGTACTATATATAATTTGTGTATGCACGTGCACACCGCCCACGAAATGTGCCCTTAGCCCTTACTGACACGCTTTTTAGTCATTTCCAGATTAGCTTTTTGTCGTACAGCTTAATGGAATTATAATCAAGTTTGAATTGATTTTGTGATTTAAAATTTGAAGTGTGTGCTACATTTGTTTTGATAGGAAAATATTTTTGGATTTAGAGAGAAGATACCTAATATAAAATTCTTTTTATATACCTATATATAGCAACTTGAATACCATTCATCATCATCATCATCATCAGCTTTCCATAACCCACTGCTGGGCATAAGCCTACCATAATACCATTACCTTCAATAAATTCTGAATAAACCCTTTATCATTATTTTTATATCGCTCATAAAATTATCCTCTGCCAGGGTGACCAAACATTTGGTGACACAAATGAAACATTCCATTTTCAAAACAAACCACGAACGCTGCACTTAATTAAATTATTCGTATTTTGATTGGCCAGTGCGCTCAGCGCGCGTTTTTCGAGTGTTTTGATTTGTCGGTGCTACAATGACGACAGTTGTCCAAGTGTTTTCGCAAACGCTTGAATTTGGAATGAAAAATTTATTTGAAATAAAGACCTTAGTTCCTGCTGTTAAGATTGACAATCCAATACTATTTTGAGAGGAAATGCTGTCGCATACATCTCTTCTGTTTTTAGACTTTATTTTTAAAGGATTATGGGTGAATTTCGAATGACTCGACAGATATAGGTGGAATAGAGATGTGGGTACACAGGTCAGATGTGAACCGGTGCAATTGAAGTGCTAGAATAACACAGAATGCGAGTGCATTTGTTAAAATAACACGAAATCATGTTCGGTTTTAGATGTTAAAATCTTTCAAATTGCACAAATGTTATTCGACCTCAGTCAAATTGATTGAATTTATTTTACTTGATTCAACTTAATCTCTCTCTTATCTGAGCGCGTTTCCGGTTGCGTCATCAGCTGGGGTGTTTCGAATCTTGGGGTCTACTAGGTCAAGTTAATATGCCTATGAAAGTCTAATAATGACTTCAAGTTGGCAAGTAACAACTCATTAATCTTAGAAGGTAAAATCGTGAATACAATTGTATATTTTAGTTTATATTAGTAATAAATCAGGGCGCACAAAAGGTTTTTAGATTATATAGTCCCTTATTGACCGAGTGAGCAGGACGAGAAGCGCGAAGGAAGCGTCTTCGTTTTAGCTTGGGTAAAATTATTTGTATGTCCATCTGTCCCGCTGTCCGGCTGTTCTTCTCTACTGATCTCATTTCTCAACTGATTCTTGTAAAATTTTACGCGCTTGATAATTTTTACGTTGAGTTTTTAGTCAATTCAGTTTTTGAATTTGTTTTTAAATGGAAATTGACATACAGATCATTGGCGCCATTGTAGTGTAAGTAGTTCGCAGACACAGATCATAATGGAAAACGATTTTTTTCAGATTGGCCTGGGTCTTGGATGTTTATCCATCCCAATCCTAACTAATCCCAACTAATATTATAAATGCGAAAGTGAATTTGTTTGTTTGTTTGTTGTTTGTTACGCTTTTACGTCGTATCTACTGAACCGATCATCATGAAATTTTGCATACACATATAGGTTAGGGTACCGAGAAGGACATAGACTATATAATACGCGGGCGAAACCGCGGGTAACAGCTAGTATTATATATTCGAAAATGTGTTTGTTTGTTACGCTTTCACGCCGAATCTGCTGAACCGATCATCATGAAATTTCACATACATATAGATTAGGGTACTGAAAAGGACAAAGGCTATATATCACGCGGGTGGAGTCGCGGGCGAAAGCAGGTATAAGTATTAATTAATCTATAATAAAATAAAGTTTCGTTGAGTTAGTATTCAGCGATACTAAGTTCACAACTAGTGGGGTTAGCTCAAATGATTTGTCCCTGTATGTATATTCATGTATTTATTATTAGAACTTGCAAGTTATATAGCTCAAAGAGACATTAGAGGCAATGCTAGATGAAGGTAAACTTTCGCTCTTCATATTTTTGCCATGTAAAGCCCGCGCAAACCGTAGAGAGATTTCCACGGCCGTCACCGGCACGTACGGCACGTGCTCGGGCCGGGGCAGATTTTCCGCCCGGCCGTTGACCTGGCTACGTTGCCAACTTTATAATTTTCTTTCTAAGAAATTCAGGTCTCAGCATTGGAACATAAGAAATAGGAACCATTTAAATATATAATACTTAATATATATACCTATTCAACCCGTCTGGCCAGCATGGAGAGTGTAGGCCAAATCCTCTGACTACTCAAGCTAATATATGTAGGATGTGCAAAAAGGTTTGAAAGGAATTAAGAGAAAGATTATGGAAGTTTTAAATAATATATTTTATTAACGAGTTTTCTGGATTTCTCTTCATTCTCCCATCCCACAATAATAGTAATAATATCCCATAATAATAATACATATATGGCTCTGGTAGTACAGAGAGGGTCGTGCTCCTGCAGTGGAGACTAGAAAGACCTGATGATGATGATGATGATGAATATATATAGATAAGTCGAGCTCCGTGGCGCAGTGGTCAACACGCCAACCTGCGACACGGAGGTCCCGGGTTCGATCCCCGGCCCTGGACCTGTCAAGATGGAAAACGATCTTTTTCAGATTGGCCTGGGTCTTGGGTGTTTATCTATAAAGTATATGTTATAAAATATAGTATCGTTGAGTTAGTATCCCACGACACAAGTTCACAACTTACTGTGGGGCTAGCTCAATTTATGTGATATGTCCTTATATATTTATTTAAATGAACGTTTATTTACAATACCTGCATTACTTATAGTTTTTTTTTTTTACTTATATTATTAACATGAGTCTTTATGTATGGATGTTTGTTACTCTTTCACGCAAAAACTACCGAACGGATTTTAATGAAACTTTGCAATAATTTATCTTATACATAAGAATAACACATAGGCTATTACTTATAAAGATCCTTCATGAATTTGCAGGCATCGGCTAGTCTTCTTTAAAGTCTCGAATCGAAACTTGAAATTTTCAGGTTAGGTATTTTGAAAATCAAAAAAGCTACTGCAACAAGTCGCTTGTACCTGTATTACATCGGTCTATAGTACACTGTTAAGTGTTAAGTTTGTGTTTTATAATGTACTAATGTTACCCGCGGCAAAATTTCATGATGATCGGTTTAGTAGATACGGCGTGAAAGCGTAACAAACAAACAAACAAACTCACTTTCGCATTTATAATATTAGTTGAGATTTAATAAATAAAACATTTCTAAGTTTTTAAGAAAAAATCAAGGTTTGATTAATAATAATATAACTAAACCGACTATTTTCTTTTGCGCACCAATGTAAAGAAATACTTCACAAAATAGCCACGGTATTTAATATTCCATCATATACCAATAATGACGCTATTTGTGAAATATTATGCAAAGCCTCTGGGCTCGCTTGATTTCACGCTCCCCACAATAAATGTCATACTTGATTTATCTCTACAAAATAAGCCGTTTTATAACCCTTCCTTCGTCGATATTAAAACGTGTTTAATATCTTACATTCATGACAAATGTTGTTGAAAAGGTTTTAGTTTTTTAAATATAAGTAATTTTTTTTTAAATACATGTGCAAGGAATATAATTTAAAGTGATACGTGATTACCCTCATCATAGTTCATACTCTAAAGAGGGTCTCGGGCTGAGATCCTCCTTAGGTATGTATAAATGTAGTTTTAAAAGTTTTTCTACCTCTTTGAATGTAAAAATATCTAATGTAAAAATTACCCGCCCGTCTGGCCACTTGCCACTTGTAGTAAATCCAAGTAGTAACCAAGCTTGATGTCACCTAACATACATAAGTGATAACGCTAATAATATTAATCCGATCTATGTACGGATATTGAGCTCTTTTAAATACTTATGTAATGTAAAACCGCGTTTTAAAAAAATAAATTATGTGACGGAGTTTAAAATAAGCGTCAGGAACCATGTCAATAGGCGATGCGGCTAGCAACCTATCACTATTTTGATTCTTTTCTTAACTAGAAGCCCACCAACATGCTAAACGTGGCCTTCAGGTTTTACAAACCTGGGCTCTGTCTACCCCACAAGGGAAAAGATGTATGATAGTATGTATGTATGTATATTTAAAATAAATCAAAAGACTCGTACCCATTAATTTATGTTATGACGCTTAATCCTGCAACTGAGCAACCCTTCCCTTCTGTGGTGTCATTTGAGTATCAATTTATAGCTCATCTGCACTTATTGGATTCACCATAAGTTGTCATGAGGATTAGCGTTTGTCCTTTAATATTGAAGTGTGTGGTTACCCTAAGCTTGATAATTGGAACACCATTTAAGCAGCATGTTCTTTGAATGGCGAAATAAAAATACCTGTATAAAAGTACGAAACTGAAATTTCTGACCTAAAAGTTGAACTTTTAGAGAATGCTGTTTATAATTAAGGGCGGCCAACCCGTCTATCTTTTCATACAAACGCTCGTACGTGATTATGGTGGTGTAACAAATCTTTCTTTGAAGATTTTCCACTAATAGGTATCTTGTGCACTATATCTAGGTTTCTATCAAAACGAAAAATCAAAATTTGGAGAAAAAACTTCAGTATTAGCCTCCAAAAATCCGCTTTTTTGCACAAATTTTATGTGAACTTTGGGCGTTTATAATGTACTCATTAAATGTAACAGTAAAGAAAATATTTATTTAGAAACCTTGCAAATGTAATAGAGAGTCTAGATGTACAAGGTTTTTTTCATAAACTTGTAAGGCTTACCAATAAACACGTATTTCTTGAAACAAGTTTAATGAAATTTCCGCACACTATTTTTCGTTCAATGTCTTAACGTACTCACTAGGTTGTTTCCATGAGGCAGTAAGAGGTGTGCAGGAGACGAGGGCAAGGGGTTCTTTTCACTTTGCCTCTTTATCTGACATTGCGCTGGACGGAACAAGCTTTTCGACCATGCTCGCGTTGACGATAGTCGGTCGGGGAAGGGCCACCTTAAGTTCACTTTTTAGTTCTGATTACATGTTTTATCTTCTTCTTCTTCAGTTTTATAAAATGGCTTCCACCGAGATTTCAGTGATTCTGCCAATGTCCAGTAAATTGAGATACTAAGTATCGGTGTTGTACGGTTAAGTTTTAACAAGTAGCATCAAAGATGGCGTATGTTCTTTGAAGCCTCGTGAGAGCTTCTGGCGACAAATCTATACGAGTCCATATAACAGTCTACTTTAACTATTTCACAAATTGTTCATGAGCACGAGCATTTATAACACCAAACTACACCAATTTCATATTATAAAGTCCACTAAAATCAATTTGCAAAATCGTCTAAGGTAAACCGCAACTCCACCCCTTGACTTCCCACCACAAAACCCCCAATCAAGTTCACTTTTTAGTTCTGATTACATGTTTTATGTGTGCATAAGGGTAAATAAATAAAAAGTCACAATTTTTCAACCGACTTTAAAAAAAAAGACGTTATAATTCGAACCGTATGTGTGTAATATTGTCAGAATTACACAGTTTTTATATAATATGTTAGCCTATACCAGCTCTTAGCACGTGTGCCAAATTTCATAAATATATGTTTTTGATAGTATGTTTATCGCATACCTCAAAAACCATAAGTTGGATGACGGTTTAAGTGTGTTTCAGTCATTAGGAAAAATAGAATTTTTTTTCTAGACTATTCCTATTGTCAAAGGAACTTCAGTTTAAACATACTTTAAATTTATAATGTTATAAAAACCAGAAGCGAAATATTTAGTCGACATAGAAGATATTTATGTAAATTAAACACATTTATGCCTTTACTAGCAGCCCTACCCGGCTGCGCCCGGGCATGTATTATACCTTAAAACCTTCCTCGTGAATCACTCTATCTATTAGTGAAAACCGTATGAAAATCCGTGGAGTAGTTTTTGAGTTTATCGCGAACAGACAGACAGACAGACAGACAGACAGACAGACAGACAGACAGACGCGGCGGAGGACTTTGTTTTATAATATGTAGTGATTTCCAAGAAGAAAACAAATTAGCATTATAATTAATAACAGTTTATTGATAGTTATATAAATAATATGACTAATGTCATAAAATAACATAGTTCGAAACCGCAAATTTATTTCTATTGGTAATTTCCTCCTTGACGGACTCTTCTATGAATTTAAAATGACATTTCAATAGTAAAGATTCGTAAAAGTACCTGACTAATTAGCTATTGCTTACAATCTAACCTTTTCTATAATAATAAGAAATGAAATATTTACAAATTGACCATAGTGGAAACGTAAATCTTTTACGTTTTTATGAAAAATTCCACACACACAAGAAACCAAAAAAACAATCTTTCAAAGTATCTTTTAGAGCTCCATTATAGTAGGGACAGAGGAAAAAAATATAGTACCTTGTTATTAAATTACTTGTTATTAAATTACTTGTTATAATAAAATAAACTACGGATTGAAACTCATAAAGATAAATAAAAATAATCACTACAACATATTATAAAACAAAGTCCTCCACCGCGTCTGTCTGTCTGTTCGCGATAAACTCAAAAACTACTGCACGGATTTTCATGCGGTTTTCACCAACAGATAGAGTGATTCACGAGGAAGGTTTTAAGATATAATACATGCCCGGGCGCAGCCGGGTAGGGCTGCTAGTTGTTAATAATTAAGTTTCTCGTATTATTGCCACAAGTAGACCCCAATATCTATAAAACTGGTGAAGGTATGCTCCAGCTTGTGTAAATACATATAATAGAATATCTTTGCGTTTGGGGTTTTCACCTAAAATAATTTCCACGCTGGCATACCAGCGAGCAAATCATCGCAATAGCCCCTGGAAAAACTAATAAGGTCCATGGTGACACTTGACAAATTCGTTAATTCCGACGAAGGGACGCTTTCCCAAGGACGGGCCACGGGGAGCCACGTTTGTTTTAACATCTGTTTGGGTAGGATTTCTTTATTGACTGCGAAAGGTTAAAGGTCTATAGGACTTATAATACTAAGCATAGGTAGTGACTACTAAATAGCTTCCTATGTAATCTATACTAATATTATAAAAAGAATAGATTTTATTCTTTATTGTTTACATTAAAGGGATTCCGAAACAACACACCGATTGTCAAAATTTCATTTAACCTATAGAAAGCTAACTTGTCTGCGTGATATATACATATTTATAATTATTTATATTTAAATTTATTTTTATAGGCTTTGAAAATCAAAACCATCCACTTTCAAATCCAATACCTTTCTTATGATATGACATTCTTCTCTCCTCATCACATGTCCATACATAGAGGCTACTTGAATAAATATATTACTGTTTATATACAAAACTTGCCTTAGTCTTTACACACACGTTTTGCGTACAAATGAATACTTATCGAATTTCTCACTCTGATATTTTTACTTTAAAAAAATTGTAACCTGTGTTGCCAAAAATACTCAAAAGAAACGGACCTAAAACATACGTTGCGCCAGCATAAATCTTCAGCTAAGTGGCATTTACACACAAACATATCTTTTGCAAGTGAACCAAATCGTAAACGTCTCCCCGAAATGTGCTGGAGCGTTTTGTGACCCACCTTGCGATCGATGGAGGGACTGGTGACTAAAATAGGTTCAGTTTTAGTAGAAAGTTTATTTTTATCATTTTTATAAATTTATAATAACGACTATTTTGACTTATATGTTTCAATTATTTAAAATGTTGGTTAATCATTTTAGGTAAACAATTTTTCGTGTTTCTTATAAAAAATAAACCTAATTTACCAATCACCCGTCTAGGGTTACCAGGCGTCCGGATATAGCTTTTTGAATGTGTGTCCGGCCAAATTAGTGAGATACCGACCTATCCGGCTTTTTTTAATATTATAATTCTACTTGCACCCCGACCCCTCTCGTCTCATGGGCGAATGACAGAATGAGTCTACCGCCTCGGTGGACAGTCGTCAAAATCGTAGTATTTTTCAATTAGCACCACTTCCTCCCCGTGACTGGAGTGATTTTATGTAAGTAACCCAATTTTTTTTTTAGATTTTCTCTGTCTCGTCTGAAAATTTTCCCGGCTGCATCCTCAGCTGACTCCCGTCGAAACCCGGGGTCTACTAATATGAAAGCATTTGTGCTAACTCTAACCTTACTTGCATAGACTTAGTTACATGTTAATTCATGATTTTAAATTTCATTTATTATTTATTAAATTTATTTTAATACTACTCCCTTATATTTATTGATTAATTTATAATTTCTGAATTGAATTTTGTATTATTATCTAATGTATAATTATAAGAATCACTTGTTAGTATTATTATGATCTTGAAATTACGTGTATTGCTGTGTTGTAGGTATTTATTATAATATTAAGAATTATCGAACTAATTGATGGCCGGGAGGGAGAAGCGGGAACACCTGACACAGGTACTTCATACTGACAAGGTGCGCCCAGCTGTCCATGTACATGTCCATATTAATGTAAAAATTTGGATAATGAAAATAAATGATTATTTATTTATAGACTACTCCTAGAAACTAGGTATAGTGGGCCACATAGGAAAGTACAGTATTGGTTCTATTAAACGAGTATTATTGGTAGTATAATTTTCAATGTTGTCCACTGTACTGTACTATCGTATCTCCAAAACAAAGGGCAGTTGACGAAACTATCTCACAAACATCAATTGTCACGAGCAATAAGCGAGGTGACTCTTGCATTCCCGCAACTTTCTGGGGTGAGGTCTGAAGATTGTGGAGTACTGTGGAGTCGCTATTTCACTATTCCATTATTTGAAAAGATTTTTTTTTATCTTTTGTTTGTGATTACATAATTGCTCTAAAAATTTGAAAAAAATATTATTTCTACAGTCAGTATGGTTGGATACCGGTTTTTTTTAATATACCTACTCTATTGGGTATCACTTTACATAATGTTGCTTTAGACTAGAACGTCATTACCTTATAGTTTAAAAGGGCTAAAAAGTTAATGAAGGGCTAAAAAGTTAATAACGAATTTTTAAAATTAACTTATCTTTTACCAAAACATTTACTGTAGGTAACGTATTTTATTTGGCGTTGTAGTTTGTGGATGTTTAAGTCACCTGGTGACTTATAAAGTGGGTACAAATAAAATTTATAACTGAGCCCCGACACAATAAATAATACTGACAGACAAATCACTCAGATTGAGGTAGCCCCAAAAACCCACAAAGTAAGTTCCAGTCTTTTGATGAGGGCTGCTCAACGATATTATATTTTATTAAGCTTTGATGTCCTTTTTAGTACCCTTACCTATGTGTATGCAAAATTTCATGATGATCGGTTCAGTAGATGGAGCGTGAAAGCGTAACAAAACATACAAATAAACAAACATACAAGCTCACTTTCGCATTTATAATATTAGTTAGGATTAGGATAACAATACATTATGTACTTCCAACAAACTAATTGTTACTTCCAAGACACACGTCAATCTGGAAAAGATCAATAAAAAAATAATAAGTCTTCACAATCCTTACCTCTCCGGAATACCACTAAACTAGGGTCCCCGAAAATCGGGAATTCCAGCCCGTACTACGGTCACAAATACATCGCAATAAGTGAAGTGACTGGAGCTTTCGGAGCTTTCTGGCACTCGGCAATCTGCATTCCGAAGCTCGTGATAATGTGACAGACCTTTATGGCTGCAAGCTCTCTGCCAAATTTTCCTTTTGTAATATTTAGTTTAATGTTGTTTGTTTCAAATGCGTCTAGTTTTTGTCTACGATTTAGGTTTTACTGAAATGTACTTGAATTCAAAGATTTCATTGATATTTTAGGAATTAATAAGATCATAATGAAAATATAATGTCACGCTCTTTATAAAGTAACTGAGGTGCCTATTTGTCGATAATTTGTAATTAAGTGTTTTGTAAACTTTAAATGATTCCAGAAATTAAAATATATATAATAATAGCATCGAACTTGTGGTTGCTGTTATCAAAAATTTTATAAATAAATTTGAAAGAGAAATAAAATCAAAAAACTGAGCTAACCCCATAGTAAATTGTAAACATGTGTTGTGGAATACTAACTTAACGATACTATATTTTATAATAGAAACTTTACATATAAACATCCAAGGCCCAGATCAATCTAAAAAATATTACCATCCATATTTTCCATCGTCATTTGCTTCATTTATACAATTTTAGATTGTTATAATGTAAGTCATTAACATAATTGTGTTTGTGGAACATTTAAAAAAAAGTTTTATACATTTCTATGAAAACTATTCTACAAGATTTTTTTTAATAAAATTATCCAACAACAAAATTAAATTCAAGCGTTCCACGGCTTTATTTTCCGACAAAGATGGCTTTGTTTGCCAAGCTCTCCCGGCAAGATTGTGCTGCCACCTATTTTCCATTAGAGACGCGACCCAAGTGTTTTCTCTGTTCACAGACACAAATTATAACGAGAACAGATATGAAGACCAACGCTTAAGCAGTCCTATGTATAAAAGATACGCGTAGACTTACGAATAAGTAGGCGTAGACCTTCATAATCCACCCAAGGTGATGCTCGCTCGACATCATCATGTGTCTCATAAGTCCCACCCACTGAAAACTATAATATCGCAATTAGTTGTCTCAATTTAAGGCTAAAAAGTAACTTAAAACGATACACCTAAACTGCCATTAGAAAAAAAATAATGACAAATATTAAAACCAATACCATTACTTGTGTTTTGTCTTTTCTTCCTCTTTATTTTATATTATGAGGTTCCGGTGATTCTGGCAACGTCATAGCGTCATAGTTTGAAGAGACACAAAGTTTTGATATTGGTCGGTATTTTGTTTTTTGATTTACTGCAGACTGCAGTTGGAAACAAAGCCATCCACAAACATAATGATTTTCCATTGTTCGCAACCTAAAAAAGTGTATCGAGAGTGCCATTTCTGTAGGCTCATTGTTTTGTGCTAAGAGTGTTTTCACAGTACAAGACGAGAGATTGAATTGTTCACAATGTTTACATACGTCAGAGGTTTGTTAACTCAATCAAAATTCACTAGATTCCGTTTTATTGGATTTTCCGAACTGATAATTGGACACTGTGTTTGTTTCCTTAACCCAGCGTTATCATTGTTTCCCTAAATTACAAATATCAGAATAGAATCATCAGCAGCTTATCTATTGCGATGATAGGTACCTATTTCGATCCTATTGTTTAATAAATGTAATGTAAAATCGTTATAAATGTAACATATATTAAAGTTGAAAATATGTGATGAAAAAGAACTCGCCACTCACTGGTAGGATTCGAACCCATGACCTTTAGGTATCCACCCTTAGTCTGATACTAACTACACGAATAAGACGCAATGAAAATATAGAATGGTTAAGTTAGTATCATACGACGCAAGTTCACAACTTACTGTGGGGCTAGCTCAATTTGTGTGAATTGGCCCTATGTATTTATTTATTTTTAATACTAAGTATAATAAAGCAGGAACAGTCGTAGGATCTTATTATTATATCATTAAGGCAGCATACAAGGTACTTCAAAATCAACATTTGTTTTCGAAGACAGCATACGAAATACATTGACTTAATACTTGAATTTTCAAAAACATTTTCGTTGATGTATCTCTATCAGGCAACATCATTCGTCCTAATAATTACCAAAACACCACCAACATCGTTATCCTCTTTAACAATCAAGCTACTATCGAATAACGTCCGTAAATCTCACATATAATATATAGACATGGTCATCCCTCCCAAGGTGTGTTGGGGGGGTGTTAGGGGGGGAGGACGCGGCTCGTAAACCGGGATTCTCGGGAAAATCCGCACTTCACTACGGACCTCGGTAATCACGCCGCCGTCTCAGCTCGTGTGGATTTGTGGATATTATACCTCGTATATGTATGTGAAGATGCTACCTACAGCCTGATATTGAGCGACGAAGGAGGGATTATTGTTTTTTTTTTTTTCGTTTGGTTTGGAGACTTTAAAAACTGTAATCATGTGGCTTATAATTTAGGCTGGACGTATTTACATATTTAAACCTCTTTGCTATCGTTTCTGGATGTCAACGTATTATAATTTTAAAGCAAATCTACAGCTTTTGGGATGAGATTATTTCACCAAATATCTATAAAAAGGCATGCAAATCAAAGATTATGTTACGCGGTCACATCAATATTATCCAAGTTGCAACGTGTATTTGCTACGAAAGTAAGCTACGATGTAGTTACATCGTAGAGTCGTAGCATGTCGTAGAGTCGTAGCAGATACTATCGCTACGAATACTCAGTAGTGAGGAACTGATTGATTTTGTGTAAAAAAAGATGCCAAGTACTAGTGCTTCAAGATATATATATATATATATATATATATATATATATATATATATATATATATATATATATATATATATATATATATATAGCAAAACAATCTTTGAAGAGCCTGCTTAGCGTATAATAAACATCGACAGCAAAATTTAATTACGAATCGACTACTTGTATATAATAATAAACTATATCAGCGTAATATGTTTGTATTGTGGAAGTTTTGCTTTTACTAAGCGAAAATGGTTGACATAAATATCTCTGAGAATATTGGTAACACTGCCAACATTGTAGGTCAAAATTTTCGAAACCTCATTCCACGACAGTCATTAAGTTACTATAAATGTTTACTTGAAATGAATGAATAAAAATCCAAACTTACAGTATAAATATATCAAAGCACTAAAAAAATAAGCCAGAGTGCTGTAGCGATAATAGGCTGCACTTAGACGACCCAGGTGCAAGATTAAAAGTGCACGCGCCAAGGAAACTGGAACTTATCCCGGGAACTGTTATTTAGGTTATAATACTGTGACGGGAATTTACTGGGGACATTATTCAGTGCTTTCAGGATTTATATTGTACAGCGAAGAGTTTATTATTTGTAGTTATTTTACTAGTTGCTTTAGAGGAAGGACTGTAGACGATTTAACTATTTATGGAAAATTTAAGAATTTGCTATACTGGAATGAATATGCACGGTCGACCCATGCTTTGAGAGGCTACTTAGGAGCAATGAACGGTAAATAAAAAAATATACACAATACAAGCAGTATAACTAATTTCAAGTATGTGTCGATCGTAAGTATATTTAGTTAACCAATTTGTTGTATTTTGTGTTCCATGTTGTTCCATCAAAGTCATCACAGAGAGGACAGTTTTGAACCGTCTCTGCTATATAACTTCTTAAAAAATACATTGTATATTCCGTAAAGAGATTGTTTTCATTAATAAAATTTAAAGAAATCTAAAAAAATAACGTCTAAAACGTAAAATATTAAAAGCCATCACAGTAATCCACCAATCACATGAATTAGAAAAAGTCATAAAATAATTTAAAAAGTATAATCTAATAATACACAGGGAAGATAAAAAATCAAGTCGGGGAGGACCATAACAATAATTTAGGGACTACTTGGGCGCTGTTAATAATGCAGGGGTTATAAAAAACGGCGGACCAAATTGGGGTGGTTCGTGCTAGCATTTACATGGCCATTGAATATTCAGACATGCTGAGACTATCTGAAACATATTCTTTTGAAGAGTGTGAAAGAAATTTTAAAAAAAATGTGAAAAAAAACTGCTCATACATTTTTAATTTTTTCCCCTTTTTTAGATAAGATGACTTATAATTATTATGATAATAGTGGCTCAATAATTTACGTCACGTATTAATTGTTGTAATTTTTACACATGTTGTCTGCTCTAAATTATTTTCAAGGATCTTCCAGAAAAAGTTGTTCATATTGACGAACTGAGCCGCCCTTTCAAGGATGTGTCGATTAAACCCGGTATATCACAGTACCTACTACCTACTTAACCGAATCACTTGAAAAATCACACCAACATATACCAGCCACCCAAAAAGCCTCCCCAAAACGCCTATGCTATATTTCGTGAAATCTTGCCGGTAGAAGCACTTTAAGTTGCAAGCATCATATATTTAATTCAGCGGTGCCTAAAGTACGTCCCCATAAAAATCCGGCTCTGTGAGACTGTGCAGATGATCCAGGCAGGGACGGATTTGGGCGCGCCATAATTAAATTATATTAATGTCTGTTTTATGGCGAATCTCGCGTTTAGTGGCCGATAATGGCCCGTAATGATTTTGTCGTAATCCAATAATCTCTGTCGGATTGGTTATGGAAATTGTATGATTTGGTACTGTTATAAATTGAATTATAGTTATTTTTAAGTGCAGATACAATGTCTCGTGTTATGGTCAAACTTCACTCACATATTTTTTTGGCTGCTAATAGTCGATCTTATTTTAATTACAATTGAGAAAAAATTGATAGGATGGTAAAAATGAGTTTTTTAAAACCATTTACGTTTATAAAACGATTAACTTCCTTTACCTTATCCCACTTATGCATGGGGTCGGCAAAAGTATGGCAGTTCTCTTAAAATCACAAATTCTCTCCATGTTGTCATAAAAACTTTTTATCTCTCAATTGTATTTTGTAAAAAAATTGTAAGTTCTACTTACAAGATTGAAAAAAGATAGTATACTTACTTACATTACAGTATTAAGTGTTTGGTACTGTTAGGTAATCTAGTTCAATCGACCTTCGAGTACAACTTCTTAGGGTGAATAGCTCTTCAGGATTATTGTACAAAGTGGCAATATTTTAAAGTCGAAAGCAGAATCCCCAAAAGAAAGGAGAAAAAAAAAATAGTCTATCACGCATACAAATTCAAATCATCTGATCACATTTCTTTGAGATGTTCAAATTATTATTATTTTTTTTACCATTTTTTCTGCGTATATTCTACTAGAGATCCTGATTGCTTCGTTAAAATATTGCTAGGTTATTCAGAATCACCCAACAAATAATTTACCTCATAATTTTTTAAGTAATATACTTGTACATATTACACATGCACTTACACAACATTGCTTTTACTAAATCTGCACCTATTTCCTTGAAATAACGGGGCAAAACATAAAACAGCTTGAACCAAGAATATTTAAAATCCTTTATCGGAAATCCGGCAATCCTCACCCGATAAATTCAAGGATCATAAAACTAAACAAATCCCGCCACCCGGCCCTGTGCCGGTTATCCGGGTTCTCCAGGAGCCGGATCCGGGATTTACGGTTATCGCTCACCAGGACGCGTTCAATCACAACCCGCGAACTTAATACTTTACGTCTAGATACTAACTTTATTAATGGACGTCTATAGACGGCTTTATTACATACATGTAAAACCTTAAGGCCACGTTTAGCATATCGGGGGGCTTGTAGGTGAGAACGGAATCAAAATAGTGATGGGTTGCTAGCCGCATCGCCTATTGACATGATTCCTGACGCCCATTCCCTCGATCGTCTTTACGATCTGCGTGGAAAGAGAAGCAGCTGGTACATTCTAGGTTTTTTTCTTTTCTCCCAGACCAGCGTGGAAGGACGGTTTTATTGATTCTTTTATTTACGTAATATATGTATTTACATACATATATACATATTATCACGTATTTGTCTTAGATTATATAAAGCCTAGATAGACTCTATCAGCCTAAAATCGTAGAAAAAACAAGTGTCTAACACATAGTCGGTCGCACACACATACAACTATACTACACGCAAAGCTTGTTTAAACCTTTCTGAGAGTCTTTGTTACAGACACCAGACTCTCACAAGGAATATTTCTTGGACTCATGTAAAGTCTTGTTTTGATTGGTCATTAGTAAAATAAATACAATATCACTACCATCACTACACATTATAAAATAAAGCCCTCCGCCGCATCTGCGTGTCTCTCTCTTTGCGATAAACCCAAAAATTACTGCACGGATTTTTATGTCGTTTTCACTAAAAGATAGAGTTATTTATTAGAAAGGTATAGGTTTAATACATGCCCGGGCGCAGCCGGAGAAGGGCTGCTAGTTGTAAATATTCATAACCTAACAGAGTAAGGATTAGACAAATTTTTGACATTTTTTGAGTCAATAAAGAGTAAGTTTAAAGCAGTCGTAAGCTAAAACGTAATGGCGACAAGTAACAGTTACTGCGCCGTTAAAATCTGTGAACGCTCTCAGTAACTAGTTTATAATCCATAACCCGTAAGCACGCAGTTACGAGTTATTGCAAGTAAAGACGAGATGAGAAAAATTATGGCTCATAGTCGCTTCAATTTAGGTGGTGCTGTTAAAGTGATAGGCGTTAAGGACTGGCAAACGAATCATTAAGTTTTTGATAAAAACATACCTATTTTTTTTAAAGTTTGCTAAGTAATTTTATTCGTGCAGCTTATATAGAAGGTGTTTCATCGTGTTTATCTAATATTGTTACTTATAACAGTCTTACAAGTAGGTAAAGACGAAATGAGAATAATTATGGTTAGTAGACGCTTCAATTTAGGCGGCGCTGAGGAAAGGTTAAAGTAACATGCGTTATAAAGGACTGACAAAAGCATGAATAGGTTTTTGTAAAAATACACATTTAATAGGTAAAAAAAGTTCGATAGTTTATGCAACAAATTTTCAAAACATTGTTATTGCAAGACGAAAAACGAGATGAAAAAAAATGGCTCATAGACGCTTCAATTTTAAACGGTGCTGTATAAATAATAAGCATTTATAAGGCCTGATAAAGGTATAAATAGATTTTTTGAATAACAAAGGGGTACTCTACAGGCTGCAAATGGGAAAAACGCTAGTACTATAATATTCTAATATTTCCAAAATCAGTGATGTATGTAACACAAGAGTTACTACGAATGTGGTTAGGTAAAAACATCTACTAAGCCACAATTCAACAAAGCCATTCATACCCAACCCAAGCGTTTCATACCAGAGTTATTGCAAGACAAACAAAAATATACGAGTAGGTAGTTTTTTGTATGAATCATAGACATTATATTTCAACATACGAATTAAAGACCTAATAATATATCCCTCAAATTACACCTATCGCTTCCAGGTCAACATTTAATTAAAAATATTTGACAATCGGTAAATTTTGGATTGGAATTTTTTTAACAAGAATGGCTAATCTTTCTTTTTCTAATACCTACCTATCTAATTTGTTTAGAACAATGGAAAGTGATTTCGTTTTGATTTATCGCAACAAAAGAAACAAAGAAAATTTGTTCTAAAAGATCAAAGAAATTCCGTAATGAAAAATGAGATGCTAATCCCAAAATCAAGCTTCAATCACATCCGAGAGCTTTGAAAATTCACAACTGACGAGCTAACGGGGATTTTTTTATAAAAATAGAATTGTATTTAAGACTTCTATTTTTTTTTTATTTGTCATATTTCGTCCAATCAAATTTTTTATTTAACATTGTTGGCTACGAAGGAGTTACAACTTTTGCTTGTCTGATTTACATATACCATCTACATTTCTTTACAACTTAAAGTCACTTCAAAAGTTAAAAACTTTTAACCTAGAAAGTTTGAAGAGCCCGATGGTCCAGTGGGTGTGAGCTCTATGAGCGCTTACGTATGTTAAGCAACCCCTGGTGCAGTCCCTACTTGGATGGGTGACCGCAAGTGGCATAGTAAAATTTATCGAGCTCCTCCGTGCTTCGGAAGGCACGTTAAGCCGTTGGTGCCGGCTGTCATCGTTGATGGCAGTTGTTAAGCTATGTCAGATGCCCTTAGGCAGCTTGAAAAATCTGACACCAGTGTTGGCCACTTGCACATACGAAAAACAAACAAACAAAAACCTAGAAAGTGAAGCTTTTTCTTTGAACTGAGATGAAGTGTAATATTAGATAATGATAATGATGAATTCTAAATGAATTGCTAAAGATTGACACTTTCTTATACCTTAACAAATCGGCAAAAGAATGCCTCAGCTTTTGAAACGCCGCTGTCATTTTTTGTGACATCATAAAAAGGTTCTTTAATCAAGATACTACACCTTTTCACCTTTAAAAAGACTTTTCCAGACTACCAATCAACTACTAAACAACAATGAACAATCGGACGTTGTCACCAATTGGAATTGTCCTGTCAGTGCAAATCAATAATTCATAGACAATCCAATTCATTCATGGGGGAGAAAACAATTAAGTGCCTCCCCTGCGCAATATCCCGCCATAATTACGCTGTTAAGAGGCCCCTTGAAGATTTTACGCTGAGGTGTAAGACTCAAACGGATTTGAAACATTTCGGGTGTTTATTGAGTTCAACGGTTTTTCTTGTTTAGCTTTTTTTATTTTATTTTACATGAATTTGCTAAGACTAATATTATCTTTTATTAGTAGAAGTATTATTTTCATTTTTTGGAAAGTATCAAAATTATTATCATTTAAAAATGGTATCATAATTCAATAGAATTCAATAATAAGCTGTGCTTTTTCATCTCATATAATAGTGGCTAACAAAAGAGTTAAGTTTTTTAATCATCTTTATAATGTTAAGTTTTTCACTCAATCTAAAAGACATTAGGGCAGGACAGTCGTCAAGTAATGCATGATGCATTACTTGACGACTGACATTTAGAGAAATTAAAAAACATCTTATACAGCGTGTAAAACTATAATGTAGGGTAAAACCCGGATAGTTGCGTCGGGGGGATACTTGCGTCGGTTTCGAATTCTCTATGTTAGGTACATTTGTGGCATTACTGCTTGATTATAGTTAGAAGCACTCCCCCCGCAGGCCTCACTGCCACGTAAACCGTTGGAGTGGGTGCACGCGTTTCGTCCGTGTGAGCAAAAATCTTCCGCTGCGAAACATTAACGGACGTCGAAATTATATTGGTACCTAGTTTTTGTTGGATATCTTTATAATTGATTGTGGTTTCAGACTACATTTTGTTTCTTTGCTTACATTAGACCTTTAATTGTCCTATTAATTGCGTTTTATTGTTGAAAAGATTTTATTTATTTCCTAAATCGAAAAGGCAACTATCCGTATCAAAAAGGATAGTTGCCTTATTCATTGTGGTGGATAGTCGCTCTAAGTGCAATTATCCATAACCATTTATTCCTTAATCAACGAATCTTTTTTTTTCACTTAAATAGTTTTTAAATATCATTACAATGCTTGGTATATTATTAAAATTGAAAATATGAGATGAATGTATTCGAAACCTACCTGTGGCGAATTCTTTTTCATCACATATTTTAATATTTTTTTTCAAGTAAAAATTATGCTATACTTACTTGTTTTAAATGAAAAACAATATTAACCGCTTGCACGTGCTTATTCTAGGTAAACAGAATGCCTGGCAAGTGTAAGCGAAAACCAAGTGTTATATGTATGACTTTGCGGCTAGTATCCTCCTAACTCTTTTTAACATTTGGCAACTATCCACTGCAGTAGGCGACTATCCCTTTTTTAGGAGGTCAAATAAAACGTAATATACTCAAAACCAGTATCAATTATGTTGACGGAATTGGTCTTCTATAAAAGACGAAGAACCTATGTTTTCGTATACATTATCGGGTATTATTAATAACGACCCATTTTTTTATAATTTAAACTTTTTGAAAAGTGAGGCAACTATCCGTGTTTTACCCTACAGCTAATTAATCCTGGGATAAACACAGCTACTACACAGTAAGGATAAGGGCTAAGTACCTTTCTTACTAATTATAATTTATATTATTATAATCTTTTCACAGTTATACTTACCAATTTTTTTTCCAGAATATTTTTTTTTCTTTTATACGTAAAAGAACCAAATTTTGCGAAAATTAATTTTCACACTAAAAAAATATTAAAACACTAATTAAGCGTACTTTACACTTAAACTTGGCAAAGGACACACAAAAGATTGAAACTCCAAGACCTTAAACAAGCCAATGAAACTTCCTGTATTTACAAACCGTAGAACAAACATTTAACTCCGGCCCTGCCGGCTCTGTGTTTCGTAATTACTCTGTAAGCATGCGTCCGGAAGAGATTTCTGGAACCCTAATCTCGTAAATGCCTTTGATAATTTTCAGCCTCAGTAATTTAATTTTACTGGAATACACTTGCGACAGAAACAATTTGACAGTTTGTTTTGGTTTTTTGAGTGAAATTTAAAACAATATTTTTAACCTTACCGTAATACAGCGTGCAATTTGACTCTCGACATACCCTTAAAGAAGATGACTCAGTCAATATGAACAACTTTTGCTATTTACTCAATGCTGGGAACTCAAAAAATATTTAAATTTCGTACAAAAGTGTTGAGTCGCCCGGAGTATGGAAAGGTCAAAAATATTTTCGATTTCCTAGCATTGTTCCCATAAGAAAAGTTGTTCATATTAATGGGCTAAGTCACCCTTTTGAAACAATGTCGTAAGTAGTTTTTTTATTTATATACCTACATTGATACTTAACTTAGGTATGTATGCTTTGGAATGATGGATTAATGTTTTTTAGTACCTCAGAAGTTACGCGGTATGTGACAGCTTCAAAAACACGGACGATGTAATAACATTACGTCTCTATATAAAAAAAAAATCAATGGATTATCTCTTCTACCTCAAAGTATTCAAAACCTACGCATTCACCCCGCGTACGTAGTGCTATTAACCGACCGGGGGGAAAAGACGGGGAAAGCAAACATCACAATTTGAGCCCACAAAGGGAACATCTTTCTGCAAAAATCTGTAACGTCAGAAGTATCCTGAAGATGGAGATAGCTAACGAGCGAGCCTCGCGGCGTACTCTGATTTCCAATTCAAAGGAAAATTGCGATCCATAAAACGGGGAGAGGGGAGGCAGAGTGGGGTGCCCCCCCACCCGTTGCTACGCGACGTGGGGAGGAGCCGCCGCAATCACTGCCCAATGGCACGACGGATATAAATTGCTCTTGCGACGCGACACTGATGACGAAAAGAGAGGTGTATTCGCTATCCTGCTCGCACTAATGAAGTCGCCGGTCCCCTTGATTGACGGACTCAGCGGCCCTTTTTCGAAATGCTATACCTAAGTTCGGCTCTGCCGTGATTTGTAATCGGCTACCTCGCACCTACTCCGTATTGGTTGCAGCTGCGATGTAAATTGTATATAAGTTATTTACATCGATCTAAATTAGTACTTACCTGTAGAATTTTAGTCGGAAAGGGTTTTTCGGGTCAAAAGAAGTCAATATACTCATCAATATAAACAAATTTAACCGTGAGAGGCAACCTTCAAATCAACAACATAAATTGAAAACGCGCAGTGGAATTATTTTCATGATTTCAAAAGGTCCCATAGTAAATATTTTTTATAAACAATTTCTCAGTTTCATATGACTGTAGTGTCATAACTTTAACGTATGCAAAGGCATATTTACTATAACAACATGCATCAATACCTAATGAATACTAATAAGGCCCGCAATCAATGAACAATTGGTGAATAACTCACACAACTAAAAATAAATCAAATATTTCATCGTAAATTTCCCGTAGTAATTGAATGAATTATTTGTGGTGTAAGTACATTATAGAGGCCAGGACATTATGACATCACAATCAGGTCATAATTAGCTACCATTTATTTATAACAGCGTTAAAAACCACATGATTCCAATGTTACATTCTACAAAGAGGTTAAATATAAACATACCTTTTAACTAACTACAAAGCTTTGTTTTATTATCATCAGTGATATAAGAATTAAAAAAATGGGCCAAGTGCAAGTCAAACTCGCGCACGAAGGGTTCCGTGCCATTACCTGGAGCAAAAAAAAAACGTTTGTTATTGGCAGTTTAAAACTTTCTACAGGTAAAACTAGGAGCTAGTGATTCAAAAAATTAAGTCAAAGATATTACCTCAGTTAATAAAATTACTAAACCGTGATTAGCGAGATATAGAATGCACGAGACTATTAGTTAAAATGCTGTTCAATATATGGGCTACACTACCACTGCTACACTAACACTGATAGGTATCTTCAAAACTAAAGAAATATTTAATTCTAAATGTCAATAATACATCTTAATGAAAATAACTTAGACCAAACAAAAGTGGCGCTGACAAAGGCGTTATTAAATTCCAGGGCCGGAATCAGGGCGTGATAAAGTTTTAATATAGAGAAATCGGTACGTCAGATAAACTATAAATTTTTGTAGGGCCAGTGCGCGCGTGCCTAGAGTCCAGAATGGGTGTAGCAGAGATTACGCGGACGTATATTAATGTGGGCTCGGAGGCCCTGGCTGTAGGGCTGTCTGTTGGTAGTCAGTTTGGGAAACAAATCGATGTAAAATCCATTTCCAAACAGTTTTATCTGTTAAAAATATATGAAAAAGACGAAAAACTTGTTTTAAAACCAATTTCCAAGACAACTAAGGTATATGAAAAAAATAAATGAAAATTGGCAATTCAAAATCGAAATTAATGTGTCATTAGAGTAAATGTTTAAGTTTTACTGCAATAATTTATTAAAATTTCAAAATACAGACAATTAAATAAATAAAAAATGGTTAAATATAAGTGCTGACCATTTAATTCAAACGATGTAAAACGCATTAATATAGGTTGTACGTTTTCCTGGCAGACTTAATTTATCTAATTAACTAGCAATTTTCTGCGACTTCATACGCGTAAATTAAAACGTATGTCACCGCAGATAAATTAGCTTTCTATAGGTGAAAGAATAACGAGAAATTTTCTTGCAGTTTCTGAGCTTATTTAATGCAAACAAACAATCAAACTTAATACTATTAGTATAGTATATTACAGTCAGATAACATTAATAACGGATTTAAGAGTACCTACAATACCTAATTAAACCAACACAACGCCATATAACCAACTATTCGCAGTTCCCATTTTCCCTAACGCTCGAGACAGGGAAAATTCACCTGTCTGTCATCGACCGCTTCACGGTCACGTACTGTCATCCCTGAGCCACTCTCGATCTGAGCCAATCGATAAATACATACACACTATCACGTATTTTTCCCTTGCGGGGTAGACAGAACCCAGGTCTATAAAACCTTAAGGCCTCTTTTAGTATCTTAGTAAGCCTAAAGGTGTTGAACAGAATCAAAATAGTGATAGGCTGCTAGCCGCATCGCGTAATACGAGTAACATGTTCCCTCACGCCCAATAATCAATAAATCTTCCTGATCTTCACACACGATTTTTATGCAAACTTATCTTTGTGTAATTCTGGAAATAAATGTAGTAATATAAAACTTATAATTTGAGGTATGAGAAGGTGGACTTTGTAAAACGTAGGGAAAAATAACATGTCTGTCATCGATCGATTCACGGTCACATACTGTCATCCATGAGCCACTCTCGTTCTAAGCCAATCAATAGCTTCACCTGATTGCCACACACGATATTCACACACGATTTTTATGCAAACTTACCGTTCTGTAATTTTCGAAATAATTTTTTTAATCTAAATTTCTACATTATACGTATTGCTATCGCCACAGATTTTAAAAGTAACTTTAATTTTAGAAGTACTTATTTTTTTGTTCTGTGGTCATCCCTGAGCCACTCTCGTTCAGAGCCATTCAATTGCTCAACCTGATATTCAAATACGATTTTTATGCACGTTTCTCTTTGTGTGATTCTGAAAATAAATGTTGTAATGTACATTACTACATTATAAGTATCGTTATCCCCACAGATGTTAGAAGAAACTTTGATTTTTATTTAGATTTTAGAACCTGATTCTTAAGCCACTCTCGTTCTGAGCCAATCAATAGCTCAACCTGATATTCACACACGATTTAATACAAACTCCGCTGTGTGTAATTCAGAAAATCAATGCCTTAATAATAATCTCATAATTTGAAGGTAGACTAAACTAAAGAGTAGGGAAAATTCACCTGTCTGTCATTGACCGCTTCGGCGTCCGACACAGTCATCCCTAAGCCACGCTCGTTCTGAGCCAATCAATAGCTCAACCAGATTTTTATGCCAACTTCTCTTTGAGTAATTCAGGAAATAAATATCATCGTAATGTAATAATACTCGTAATTTGAGGTATAAGAAGGTAAACTTCGTAAATGCGAGGAAAATTCACCTCTCTGTCATCAATCGCTTCACAGTCACGTACTGTCATCCCTGAGCCATTTTTGTTCTGAGCCAATCGATAGGTCAACTTGATATCCACACACAATTTTTATGCCATCTACTCTTTGAGTAATTCAGGAAATAAATGTCGTAATGTAATAATACTCATAATTTGAGGTATGAGAAAGTAGATTTTGTAAAACAATGGAAAAATTCACCTGTCTGTCTTGACCGCTTGACGACGGTGTATGTCATCCCTGAACCAATCAATAACGTAAGTTGATATTCAAGCACGTTATATGGGTAACATTGTTTTAATTTCGGGTAGGCTTATCTGTGCTTGACGATGGCTGATCCATACGTCAACGACGGGTGCTACCAGCGGGGACTGGTCAGCTCGGCCTCTTTGAGACGTAAATTAATAACTGAAAAGGATTTGTTCATTTTGATCTGATTTAGGAATAAAAGAATAAATTGACGGGCGGCGATAGTTTCACTGATCTAATCTTCTTAAAAACTTGTGACTGATTCCCTTAAGTTCGGCTCTTTCATCGACTCCTATACGTCACATACCTAAGGTACTGTAATTCCTGAGCTATTCTCGCAATCACAAATATACACAAATTTATGTTAATTAAAAAAAATATATATCTTAAAATGTATGAGATCAAATTATTTACATAAACATTTTAAAAAGAATAAAGGTTCGTTTAAAAACAAACGAAAAGTACATATCTTTGTGATGTAATTATAGTGAAAATTAACTTATTCTAATATTATGGAGTGTTTTGTTTAGGACTACCTAATTGAGTTTTTCTACGATTCTATTTCAGAAATGTTTTTGTGAATCCCGAATCCGATTTGAAACTGAAAATTTTAATTAAAGTAGCTAATCTACTTTTTTAATTTGTTCACAGGTGAAAAGCCCCACAAATGCCAAGTATGTGGCAAAGCTTTCAGCCAAAGTTCCAACCTTATCACTCACTCCCGAAAGCACACAGGTTTGTTTATCTCTTAAAATCGCTTTTAATTTTTGTCGACTTAATGACAAATAATTGAGAAGTTTAAACGCTATTTCACTTTCGACAAATCAATTATGTAATAATAGTAAAAGTTTAGGTATATTACAAAATTAATATTACATATATTATTTTATTACTACAACATTTATCAAATTACATAATAATTGTTAATTATGTAATATAATTTCTAATAATATTAAATGTTATAATTATATAAATAATTAATAGTAATAACAAATATTACTTCTATTAATTAAGTAATGAATAACAAAATCATGAAAATAACATTCTAATATTTTGATCACCCAAAGTAATGTTATAAGTTGTAAAGTTAAATAACTACATTGTAAACAATGTTCGAAAATAAATTTTCCATTTTCAAGTAAGATTCGTGGCGCAGCGGTCATCACGCCTGCCTGCGACACGGATGGTCCCGGGTTCGATCCCCGGTCAGGTCAAGATTGAAAACGATCTTTTTCAGATTGACCTGGGTCTTGGATGTTTATCTATATATGTATTTGTTATAAAATATAGTATCGTTGAGTTAGTATTCCATAACACAAGTCTTTCATAAGAACTTACTTTGGGGCTAGCTCAATCTGTGTGATTTGTCCGTATATATTTATTTATTTATTATTTATTTAAGATTCAAAATCGAAATATTTACTATTTTGATTATCTTACTAGACTACAACGCTTTTTAATAAAATGTGTAATGACAAAGCTTAAATATAATATTTATAAATCCATTGCTTTTTCTTACGCAGGGTTTAAGCCGTTCGCTTGCGAGCTTTGCGGTCGCGCTTTCCAACGCAAGGTGGACCTGAGAAGGCACAGGGAGACCCAGCACGCTGATCTGAGGCCGAGCCAGCCTCACTTGCAGCCGCCCCATGATGTCCACATGCACGCGCCTGAGATGCATCCAGTGCCTGAGCATCGAATAGGTAAATGATATTTTTAATAGCAGTTTTTGAAATGAAAACTTCTTTAGCGGCGCTGTGCACTTTTTGTGATGGGAAAAAATTATAAACTCGCGACAGGTCACGTGACCGACTGATTCGTTAGATTGAAAATTCGTAAGACGACGCAGGGTGCTTGCGCGAATGTGCGTTTGTATTATAGCGTGCTACGCAGTCGCATATCTCTTTGATAATTGCATATAGATAGTCAAAGGCACATCTATAGATGGTGACTGCTGTTAAGAAAGGTATTAAATTGTGAGTGATAGTATTTAAGTTTTCACTTTTGCCGGCACTCCCAGAGTACAACCCGTTGTTTTTTATTTATTTATTCGATCTGACGACAAGCCAGCCTTTTATGTCCAAAGGTCTTATTATAGCTTTTGAAAAGTAGAAACAGAAATATAATAAGAATAAGACCATTTTACTAATATATGTACTTTTTCTTTTTGTCAACAGATCTTCGTCCCCAACACCACGACTTCCGAGCAGCGCACATGAGCACCACCGTGCCTCCCCTCCAGCCACTCCCCTCTTGAACCACGACAGCCTTCGCGCCTGCCAATTGGCGCTAAGGCCTCATACCAAAGACCCTAGGGTTAATTTAGCCATGGATTGTAAATACTTATAGATAAACCAAAATTGTTTGGACCTTGGTCAATTTAGCTTGACGACCTCTAAGCAACTGTAAATACTAGACATGTTGTTTCTTTATAATTTATCATTCATTAACTCGAAAATTTTCGGAATCAACTAAAACATATTCAAAATGAGATATATATCTTTGTGACATGCGTAATTTTCCCTTTTAGGGATATCTTATACAGTAACAACTGACTTTGTAATAGATAATAGAAAATTCAATTACCAAATTTTCGTCATAACAATAAGTATGTAAAATTAATTTTATTTTGAGCAATAGAGCAAAATTGCATTATATTTTGAATTATATTTTTATGTATAAACAAAAGTATAATAGCATCAATTAAAATTTTATGATTAAAACACGTTTTTAAATTAAATTTAAATTTATGCAAAATCCTAAAGCATTGTTCTTGTTTAGATAATACTCGCAGAGGTCGTGGTTTTAGCTTTTTTAACCAGTCTTTTGTAAAATATGTCGGGCCTAACAGCATCTACCAAAAATTGTTTTAAGCATTTTGACTAAGTCGTGATAAGGATTTATTTTAAACATATTAAATATTGTAGATACGAATCGTAACGCTTTTTGATGTGAGTTTTTGATCTCATTGTGAAATTGTAAATTATTGTTATACCTACGTTAAAGTCTGCAAAATTATTAAAAATGTAAGGGCATTCAAGGTCTTCACCTACTATGAACATTTCGTTATTTTGTAAATCATTTTTAGTGACTTCGTGAGACATAATAGCAAATCCATTTTGTAGAGTTATTGATATTCAACGATACAGCATTAGAATCCTGATCACAACAATCTATTTGTTTAAAAAATTTCAAAGTCGCAAAGTTAAATCTTGTTTTTTATATTTCGTTAGCCATCTTCCATATTTATTAATTCATGGACATATTGAGTCATTCCAAAACTTGGAACAATTTAGATTTTTAAGTTCAAGATTATATCAAGTACAAATTGACGTCATTCCCGTGTTTATAATAATTCCATCTAATTCATTCCTTATTTTAAATGAGTTGAATAAAGTTAGTTACTTATGTCTATAATTTTAACAAACAAATACTCACATAACATATCGATATAGCACAAGTCCAGTTTAGCGAATGTACATATTTAGCTTAATTTATAAAGTTGTAAAAAAGTGTTGTTGTCTATTTTTATGTCATCTGATATTTCTAAATAGCTTTAAGTAATTTTGTGAGAGGTACTATTTTTACAATTGACCAATTTTAAATAAAATAAGTTATTTTTATTGATCTTAACAATATTTTGTGCATGCAAACCTACAAAATCTGTGTTCTCCAGTTTTATTGCAATAAAAAAAAATATTTCTTGAATTGAATTTCAATTTAACTTTTAAATAAACTATAATAAAAAAAATAGTTTACTAAAATAAACTATTTTTTTATTTTTAAAGCGCTTCTTTATAAAAAGTTTTATTTTATTAAAATTGGTCGATTGTAAGTACCATTTTATGTGAAATCCTTTATGCCAAAGACGCATTGCAAATTAGGTGGTTATAAATAAATAGTAGTCAATCCATTTAAAATTATTTACAATTTTTATTTAAATTCATTATTTCTTTCAATATATAGCTGTTGTAGATTATAATAATTATTATTCATACTTATAAAAAGACAGTAACGATAGAATATATAAGTACTTAGCTGATAAAGTTATTCCATTTTTTACAACTTATTCTTGGTTCATGGGAATTTATCGTTTTTTTTCTTCGCAAACTCTGAAAGTATACAATTTCATCTATATTGAAATTTATGTATTATATAAAAGTATTTTACAAATTTTTCTTCATAAGATTTCCAAAGTAATTAATGTAACATTTGTAAATAATGTATAAATTATGTAAACGGACCCAAAAACAAACGTGCAATCCTATGTCGTAATTATCAGTTATATTATTATTATATAAATGTCACTTCAATAAATGATGATATGAAAAAATAATCTTTTTTTAAAACGCCTTACCCAAATTAACAGACACGGTGTTTCTAAAACCCTGGCAACTTTAGTTATAATCTCAGAATCAGAATCTCAAAGATAAAGAAATACAAAGTTGTCTCCATGTAAATGCGACTAGCCAATCGGGAAATATATTTATATTAAAGGGAGGTCATATTTTTCATTTCTCATTCCTAGGGTTTCGTATCTGAAGGATACCATTTAGGCCGTATTACCAAAACTCTGCTGTCCATATGTCGTCTGTCAAAGTACTGCATTTTTAACCTGTTATACGTAGATACTTTTTTACGCTAAAAAATAAAATTAAATTAAACACTAAAAAATAAAATTATAAAAAAAAGAATATAAATTAAAGAGAGTCCATTTATTAAAAAAATTGCCGTTTTGCCAATTTTACTATTCATATATAACTGTGTCGTCAAACCTCAGATAATTAGGAACAATACTGTCTGTGCAAGACAGAATAAACTTACATAGGTACAAGAAAGCTCCACATGGAACATATCAAAGACCGCATACAAAAAACGTGGCCTTTTATAATTAGAATAGCTGTTTCCCGCAGCTTCATCCGCGTTTATATAGCCTATATCCTTCTCAGTACCCTAACCTACATATATGTACTATCATGAAATTTTGCATAGGTACCTATGCAAAATTTCATGATGATCGGTTCAGTAGAAACAGGTTGAAAGCATAACAAAGTAACAAATAAACAAACAAACTCACTTTCGCATTATATTATTAGTTGGGAAGTTGGGATTGGGATGGGATATTGTATGGTGGTAAACCCTTAGTGTATGAAAATCCGACTTGTACTATGCCAGTTTTATTTTTCATTTACCATAAAAAAGCAACGTTTTGATGGTCATATCAACATCCATTACAGTTTATATTTATTCAATAAAAATAATAGTCTGTCATTCGAAAAGCCGTGAAAGTCATCCAGTTCCCGGCACTGCCGTGTGGTTCCCGGTCGAGTAGAATAGGACCACTCCAAGTCTTCCCGTGCATGTCGTATAAGGCGACTTAGTGAACACAAGCTACACAAAGCTTTTTAACATCAAAGAGACCTCTCCAACCCCTCAGGCCAACGAGTAGAGTGTAGGCCAAATCCTCTGCTCTGGCTAATACATGGCTCTGATAGTACAGAGAGGATCATGCTCCTGCAATAAGAGATTAAAGAGAGATTAATGATGATGCTGATTGTAAAACCGAAATGGATGTTAGAGTGACCATCAAAACGTTGTACACCGCAGTTGTTAAAAGTAAGCAAATAGGCGTGCAGATCCACCAATATTAAACCAACAACAAAACAACCTATATAGCTATTTTAATATTCACCAACAGATCATGATTTTTATCTCGACGGCATACTTTGTTTATATTAGGTTATATATTTTATATATTTCGCTTAGTAACATCTTACATACCTATCTTTCTTTTGTTTGACACCTATTTACTTTATCTGTTTGTCAGTTCCTAAAGGTTGGCTGGGAGAGAATGCTATTAGCATTAAGTCTACCTATTGTAGCTTTTAAGGCTCAAATAAAGTTTTTAAATAAAAAAAAAATAAATACTTTACAGTTACCGCGAATCCATTTAAACCTGATACTCGAAAGCTAAGGGCGTCGCAAATTATGTAAATCGCAAGATGATCTTAATTCGATTCATCCATTAAGAGGTATTGCGATTTAAGATGAGACGCCTAGCGTGGCTTAAGTTACTGGTTTGTTATGAGTACACTTGTAAAAGTAGGCCATAGATAGGTAGGGTGGTTCTGAATAATTATTATTTGGTAATATTTGAATGATATATAAGAATTTCTATTAGACTATACATATGCAAAGAAAAAAAAGATAAAAATGAAAAAAACTATTAAGACTACTCAGTTGAAACTTAATAGGCAGATGTACTCGTATTTCGCTTTACGATTTCCATAGGTACAAGAATAAAAAAACCGGCCAAGTGCGTGTCGGGCCACGCGCAGTGTAGGGTTCCGTAGTTGCGAATGACAACTTTGAGTTGACACTGTTCACACTCGCACATCACAGTTTACCGACCAAAAACATGTAACAATGAAAATGTATGAAATTTTACATTTTCCAGTACATTTTATAAGTTGGTTGCCTATAACTTTTTAGCTTGTACTTAGTGCTCAGCTCTGATAGTTTTCCTTTCAACTTCAGTATATATACTACTGCTGTAATTTTTTTACGTATCCATATAACTGTTTAGCGGATAGAGGGAGGGGGGACACTTACCTCTAACAAAAATGTGCACTTTGAAACCAAATATTTCGGAAACGGATCCCTAAATCGAATAATGGTGTTCTTAACCTCACAATATTTTTAAAGACCTATTTAACAATACCCCACACAATGGGTTTATAGAAAAAAAAATACTCCCACTTTACATGTATGGGACCAACCCTAAAAAAAATTTTTTTCATGATTTTTTTCTACCCCTTTTTGGCATAACTATTATACATACCCATACCAAATTATAGCTTTCAAGTAGTTATAGTCTCTAAGTAAAACCGCAGACAGACGGACAAACAGACAGACATACAGATATGGCGAAACTATAAGGGTTCCTTGTTTACTACGAAACCCAAAAAAACAAAGATATCTTTGCTGGCGAAAAATTATAGATGATTTGGCTTATCTAAGCTTGCTTCCATGGAACCCTTCATAGGCGCACCAGATTCGCACTTGGCCAATTTTTTTATAAAAATTGGCCAATGAGTTAATAGGTTTCTTTTGTCTCAATTACAAATATATGAGATGATAAACACGAAAATGGTGGGGGTAGTTGCTGTGACGTCATAAATTCGGCGGAGACAAAAAAATTCACCATACCACCTGTAGGATATCGAATGGGTAGGTACGCATTGTTAGCGCCTATGCGTATTACAGACCCTATGGTGCAGTTCCTTATGGGATGGGTGACTATAAGAATATAAGTCTCTCTCTCTGTCTGTCTTTCATTTCGATGCAGTGGACATTATGTAGACCGGACATTCGGATGAGTGGACTTTTTGACACGCTGTAAATTTCGATACAGTGGACATTTTGATACCGAGGTCAATTTTTTAGAGTAGCCATTATGTGACTTAAAGGTTTCTCTCTCTCATGTGAGAGTTTCCCGGTTACGTCTTAAGCTATGATGCGTCAGAGCAGAGTTCGATATTATGACAGCATCCATGTGATTTTGCGGTTATTTTACTCTTTGGGTAACCTAGCGCTGACAAATACCTATGAAAATGAACTTACTACAAAATTTTGACCGCGCCTGGCATTGAACCCGAAGCTTCTCGAATAGCAGATGTGTTGACCACTGCGCCATGGAGTCCATCATCATCATCATCATACATTTTATGTCGATGTAGTAGACATTATGTAGACTGGACATTCTGATCACGGTGGACATTTCGATACAGTGGGTAGGTACACACAAAATCCCATTAACCCCAGTTACACATAACACAATTAACCCTGATTGGTGTGTGTGTGTGTCTGGTTCTCTGTTTGCGCGGGTATGATCGATGGCTCATTACTTTAATGGCCGATCAGATCTAATCCATTCCCTTTGAGCAAACACTTTTTACAATCATGGTGATTGGTGAGAACAACAATACATTTTAAGCAATGTTAATTAAAAGTGAAAAAATTATTCAATACATTTGCTGTACGGTCCATATGACTTCGAAATTTGGATCGTAATGTTGTATTTTACGGACAAGGCCATTTTCCTTACACAAATCACGATTGCCCCATTTATGTTACGCTTATTGCAAGAAACATTGTATGATACTCGTACTCAGTAAGCTGACTATTATAGCCAATCGTTTATTATGAAGCACCCGGCTTCGGCTCGCACTCATAAAGCACTTGACTATAATATCTAGCTTAACATTGCATCATAATCTCGGATATCTTCGTCATTCATACAAATACAAATTTTCTTCTATTTATACGGGTGATTCTGAACAATATTGCAATATTTAATGATAAAATCAGCTTGTGCATTTTTGATACTGGCTTACTGAAAAATATACAGTTTTTCTAGCAAGCCAGTATCAAAAATGCACAAGCCCTTTGTATTTGATTACGGGCCGGACTCGCCAACATTAGATTTGGAAGCAAAGCGGGAAGGTGCTCTCTCCAGGGACGGAGTCGGGCTCTAAACGCCTGTTAGCACGCACTACAGGGAGGGACTGGGTTATTGTTTGAGACAAGTAACAAGTCACTCTCGTGTTCCAAGTAACGAAAGACCAGTTTGTCGTATTTTCGAAAGCATCGCTTGAAGTGTAGTGCAGCCTAAGCAAGAAACATTTTTATTTTCCCTAATTTCACACAATTATGAAGTGTATTTTATTTAAGGTCCTTTCTAATTATGAGAATATATTATGGAAAGAAAAATAACCATCATCATCATCGGGTCTTTTTTAGTCTCCACTGCAGGAGCATTACCCTCTCTGTACTCTATACTACCAGAGCCATATATTAACCTGAGCAGTCGGAGGATTTGGTCTACAGAAGAGAATAAATTATATAATTATAGAATAGATTATAAGAAGTTCCTTTTGGTGAATTAGATGAGTGATTTCGTAGGAACCCGTGAAAATTGGGCCAGCGTTTAGGTGTCATACGAAAAGTGAGTAGAAAAGTGATAGAAAATTTGGAGATAAGTAAGTATATATTCATAGATAATAAGATGGCCCGGTGCATCTAGAGTATTAAAAGTGACATCAACATATTTTTTTAATGAAAAAATAAAAGTAAAAATTTACTACAAAAGGATTTAGAAGCAAGATCACGGCCTTCTGGGACCACACTGGATAGTAAACGGATGTTTGCACGCCACTGCACAGGGTCGTAGTTGGTAATGGAAAAATTTATAAAAAAAAATGTATTTGGAATAGAAGCAACTGGTCGGTCCGAATCAACGATTTTTTCTTTTTCTCTCAGACCAGCATGGAAGATGTTTTTAATTGAAGTACCTATATGAAAGGTGTAACACCCCATAATTAGAGTGCGCACTCGCCGCTGCTGTCGTCACGTCGCCCCGCACCGATACCCCGCGCTCGCTCCCTGCCAGCGGCCCGCGGCTCGCTACACCACGCCCGCGTCGAGTATATAAGGCCCGAGCGCCTACTCAGTCGGCAGTGCGCGTCGTTCGGTGCATTCGTTAATCGAGACACTGGTAGAACGATCGTGTGCTCTTGCGCGGTATAATTGTTCGGCTTGCATACGTACCACGTTACTGGACGGGCAATTATATTGCCTACATCATACTGCTATTCCGCGTAGCTTATTTCATCACACGCTTGTCCATTGTATTTGTTTAGATTAGGACTTAGCATTCTTTTGTATTATATACCCACTCATCTTTGCCATTCGCGCTTAACCATTTGCTGTATATAAACTTTGCTGACTGTAACATACTTATTAGTGTTTTGTGTACATACTTGGTTGTTTCCTTGATTATATTTTCTTTTATTCTGAATTGGTCTTGGTTTATTTACACTCTCCCCTGAACTAGTAACTTAATTAATAGGCTAGATCACTTATACCTATTACAATCTGGCGTCCAACGCGGGCCCTCAGCCCACTAAACCTAACTTAAGACCAAGACCAACCGCGCGTCCCTCATACTCGGTTGCGCCGCATAAGAAAATATCGCGTTTGCGTAAAATCAAACCAATCACTAATATGAATTTGTCCGAGGAACAGTTTGAGAGATTGCTATCAAAGCTTAACGGAAGCAAAAATATGAGTACCCTCGCGCAATGTAAGGCTAAATACGCCGGAACTAGGAGCTCCGCTGAAGTTGAGGCATTCTTAGCCGCACTGAATACCTTTAAGAAGGTGGAACAAATAGCCGATTCCGATGCCATTGTGGGTTTACCCCTTGTCCTAACGGGAGATGCTGCAATCTGGTGGCAAGGCATTAAAGATTTTGTGAAGACCTGGGAGGAGTTTGAGACCAAGCTTCGGAATAATTTCGCTCCAAAGAAGATGGCTTACGTCATATACCAAGATATAGTCGAGATTAAGCAGGACCCTCACACTCCTACGGAATTATTCGTGGCAAGCAAAAGAGCCCTTATAGCCGATTTACCCCCTCCAGCTCACACCGAAGAACAGCAGATTGATCTAATCTTTGGTCAGATCAGATTCGAGGTAAGAGAGAAGATCATGCGAGATAAAATAAAGACCTTCGATCAGTTGCTGGAGAAAGCGAGAGATATCGAGCGTAACTTGTTGGAGAAGAATTCTCACAAGTCTGATGTAGCACCAAAGATGGGTAAGAGACAGCGTTGCGGCTATTGTCGTTTCCCCGGCCATACTATTGATGTCTGTCGGAAGAAACTGAAGGAGCAACAAGAAACACCTACTCAAGCTAAACCGGAGGAGCGAACTACTAGCACTACCATACCAGTAAAGCCCAAGTTCTCGTGCTATGGTTGTGGAGAACCAGGCGTGGTACGTAGTCGTTGTCCGAAATGCATGACCCGAAAGTCAACATCATCGGAAGGCATAAGCTTTTGTGCTTTGACGATTAGCTCAGGCATTCATCTAC
The DNA here is from genome assembly GCA_963082605.1 of Rhodophaea formosa. Taxonomy (NCBI): domain Eukaryota; kingdom Metazoa; phylum Arthropoda; class Insecta; order Lepidoptera; family Pyralidae; genus Rhodophaea; species Rhodophaea formosa. The sequence goes on along the minus strand of OY720205.1, from coordinate 20,149,920 downwards.
GCCCTGCAGTAGAAATCAAGGTTGGCAAAATAAAAGGATTGGCACACATAGACACTGGAGCAAGGATGAATGTCGCCTCCTATTCACTTTACAAACAGTTGGAGAGTAACAACTATGTGTTTGAGGACAAAGTGATGGATGTCACCCTTGCTGACGGTATTACTAATACTCAGACTGTACTGACAGTTAAGGCCCCAGTGACTATTTTCGGGAGAGTAATACCGAGTACGTTTTTAATCCTTCCTCAAGCCAGGAGGAATATCACTCTACTAGGAGTAGGATTCATCCAGGATGCCATGATGGTTTTGAACCTGCCACAATTAACTTGTAGGTTCCTGGATAACCCTTCTGAGGCCTATGACTTAGAGGAGGAAGATGCACACGAGGATATCATTGAAATGATACACTCAACTTTTGATATATCAGAAATGGTGTCCCCGATGAAAAGCACTCCAGAAGCGCTGAAATCACCAGTGGATAAAGAGGTTGGATCAGACACAATGGCCTTGACAGCACCCAACAGTATTCTTGCGACTGAACTGAAGGAAGCAACTATGCCATCCGACGTGATTGGGACTGATAGCAAGCCCTCGCCTTATTTGAGCATCTGCACACCACCCCATACACCACCCCAAGATACATATAGACTCATACCCATAGATCTCACTACGCCACCGCACAAACGTCCACGCTTACTGTTTGACGGCCATTCACCTGTTCTTGACGCCTTATACAACGACGCACAGCGTAACTTAGAATCATACGACGACGAGGTACTTTCACCAAAGTCTGCCGCGTTATTTGACTTTTCCAATGCTCGTATCGATTCTATCAGTGTCCAATTGAACGAATGCGAAAAACGTGAATTAGAACAGCTGCTGGAACGAAATGAAGACGTGTTCACTCCGAAGGGTAAGCCAACTACACAGATTGAACACATTATTAATACCGGTGATCATAGTCCAATTGCAGTTACACCCTATCGCCTCTCGCCAGCTAGAACTGAAATTCTTAGGAAAGAAGTTGATAGGATGTTGCAAGAAGGAATAATAGAATCATGTAGCTCACCATGGTCCGCACCTGTAGTCATGGTTCCTAAAAAAGACGGAGGTATCAGAGTCTGTATCGACTATCGTCGATTGAATGCGATTACATCGCCTGACGCATATCCATTGCCAAGGATAGACGATCTGTTACATAATGCTAAACCAACGCCATATATGTCAACAATTGATTTGCGCGCTGGATACTGGCAAATTAAAGTAAGAGAAGAAGACCAGATCAAGACTTCGTTTGTTACATCGTTTGGTATATATAAATTCTTGAGATATCGAAAAGATAATAAAGGCTTTTGAAGATGTAAGCAGTGAAGAAAACAGCCGCTATTGGAGTAACAAAGGATACCTTCTAAATAACGGCCTACTGTATCGATATAATCCAAATGTTGAAAACGAAGATTGCCAACTAGTAGTTCCTAAAGAAGAACAAATGAAAGTTATATCCATTTATCACGATGAACCTACTGCTGGACACTACGGAGTTGAGAAAACATTGGACCGAATTTCCAAGAGATACTATTGGAAAGGAATGCGATCTCAAGTAGAGAGTTACATTAGAAATTGTATTAAGTGTCAAAGATACAAACCTAATAACATGAAACCGGCTGGATTACTGCAAACAACAGCACTGAAACAAAGATTTGAAGTTATCTCTTTCGACCTATTTGGGCCACTACCTAGGTCTGAATCCAACTTGTCCTGGATTTTTATTGTTGAGGACTGCACATCAAGATGGGTTGAATTATTTGCTTTACAACATGCAACTGCACAGGAATGTGCTAGAGTACTTCTAGATGAGATTATACTGCGATATGGTACTCCACGTCGTTTTATTAGTGACAACGGAAGCCAATTTGTCAGTGGAATTATGCAACAGCTATGCTTTTGCTTAAACATAACTCAAGGATTTACACCATTGTATCATCCTGAAACTAATCCTGTAGAAAGAAGAAACCGAGATCTTAAAACACAATTAGCTATACTAGTAGCTGGAGAACACACTACATGGCCAGAGAAATTGCCCAGTATAAGATTTGCGATGAATACTGCTACAATAGCAACCACTGGCTACACCCCAGCTTATCTTACGTTCGGTAGAGAACTACGCACTCCCGATGATGTTAATCACGATCTCAGAGCTATTATTGAACAAGAGAACTTTGTGACAGAAATAACCCCGAAGTTACTCTTACTTGCTGATTCATTGAAAAAGGCAAGAGAAACACAAGAAATGAAAGAGGAGAAGAGAAAAGAAATCGTCGATCAGAATAGGCGAGAAACGCCTAAATACCAACCAGGCGACCATGTTCTAGTCGAATCACATTTGCTTAGTAACGCTGCAAAAGGTTTTAGTTCTAAACTGTCTCCTAGACGTGATGGTCCCTATGTTATTTTACGGTGTCATGGACCTAGTTCTTTTGAAATTGCAGATGCAAATGCTCCAGACAGGCCATTGGGCCTATACCACGCATCGGCGCTCCGCCCGTTCCGATGCCCTGAGAGAGCACCGCTACCCACACCAGCTGTGCCTCTTCGCAAGCGTGGCCGACCAAAGAAGACTCAGCCCATTCAGCCACTGCAGCCCACTCAGCCATCACGGCCACTGAGACATTCTCGTGGCCGACCCAAGAAGACTCCTGGAGAAGATCGCCTACACTAGAGTCCTGTCTTGCTTGCCGAGACGTCTTCGCAGCCAGAGGGGGAGCCTGTAACACCCCATAATTAGAGTGCGCACTCGCCGCTGCTGTCGTCACGTCGCCCCGCACCGATACCCCGCGCTCGCTCCCTGCCAGCGGCCCGCGGCTCGCTACACCACGCCCGCGTCGAGTATATAAGGCCCGAGCGCCTACTCAGTCGGCAGTGCGCGTCGTTCGGTGCATTCGTTAATCGAGACACTGGTAGAACGTTCGTGTGCTCTTGCGCGGTATAATTGTTCGGCTTGCATACGTACCACGTTACTGGCCGGGCAATTATATTGCCTACATCATACTGCTATTCCGCGTAGCTTATTTCATCACACGCTTGTCCATTGTATTTGTTTAGATTAGGACTTAGCATTCTTTTGTATTATATACCCACTCATCTTTGCCATTCGCGCTTAACCATTTGCTGTATATAAACTTTGCTGACTGTAACATACTTATTAGTGTTTTGTGTACATACTTGGTTGTTTCCTTGATTATATTTTCTTTTATTCTGAATTGGTCTTGGTTTATTTACACTCTCCCCTGAACTAGTAACTTAATTAATAGGCTAGATCACTTATACCTATTACAAAGGGTATTTATTTTACCAGAGTATAATTTATCGAAGTTTTATTTGCAGTTAGATTCTCAAAACACTTACGAGAGATAGAATATAAGTACGAAAGATTTTTGCGTTCATTTGTAAATAATACCATAACAAATAGCAAATGTATTCTAAATTAATCTTATTAAACATAGGCAATTTTTAATAAGAAGTCATTGATGAACGAGCGCTGTAAAAACTTTTACTCTGACGTTTAAACGTGTGCGGTTTACATTCTAACCTGAAATACTTTGGAACCCGGGGTCCAGGAGTAAGCCCGGGGCCCCAAATAGACTGTACAATAATTAAAATAAAATATTATTTTGGGTCCGGTGGCTGAGGGGCTTGAATAGACTATGTGATGAAACTGATCCCATGCGGACCGGACCGGACCTACGCATATTAACAAAATTTCGTTTTCTTATAATTACAAGATGTTGATGGATAGCCAATTGTGAGGGCGATTGAAGCGGTGAACCAAGAATAGTTATCGATATTTTCAATTAACGCCGTTCTGTTTATACAGATGTTGAAGTATGAAATCAATCATACCGTTAAAAATCAGACTCTGACGTACAGCAATCTAGCCTTTCACTTGTGCAAACATACGCAGCAAATATAGGAAAAGATTTCATAATAAAGACTCATCGGTTCCATGGTGTAATGGTTAGCACTCTGGACTTTGAATCCAGCGATCCGAGTTCAAATCTCGGTGGAACCTGATCTTTTACTGAAAATTTCCAAAATTTTCCTTTTGTATATTAAGGGGTCATTGCCACAAATTTCAAGGCTTGTTGATTAATGTACAGTCCAACGGAGTGACAAAACAAGCTATGCCCTAATTGAAGGACATAAATTAAAAAAAAAACTGTACTGTTCGAGGCAAATATAAAACTAGCCATCTACGACTTGAAAGAAGAAGAACCTTAAAAATAAAACAAAACAATGGCGTTCAAACTCTATTGTCCTCAAATTCGCCCCTGGCTGGTCAAAATCGCCACTCATTTATAATTCAGAGACATCCACGTGCGTCTCGGACGCAATCAGTATTATGAATAATTGATTCGCGCGATGATTGCGTTGCCCCGCGAGATTGAAGATTTTAGCCCTCGATGCGGCCCTAAGGATTTATGTGTCATTATTACTATTGGCAGTAGATTGGCAATGTTGTTTATTGATAACTGTAAATAAACAATAAATGTATAAATATGTATAAAAACAATTTTAAAAAAACGTACCGAAAGCGTGACAGAGCAAAATCGATTAATTAATCCTTGATTCGGCCCTGAAATCATCCACAGACCTAACGACTTAAACAAGTAACAACTATTACTATAAATAATTAATCAATTTATTTTTGTTTCGTTTACATTTTCCATAATGTAGCCTGAGAGAGAATGCTTTTAGCATTAAGTCGACCTATTGTAGCTTTTAAGGCTCAATTAAGTTTTAACTACTTAAACATATAACCAAAAAACTATTCGACAAAGATATCTAAAATTTAACTGATTGAAAATTGTGTGATGAAGTAGCCTATCTATTTTTGGACAGTTGATCAAAACTACTAATAAAAGCTTACTAATAGGAACGATTTATTTGATTTATTTAGTATACAATTTACGATAATCACACATGGGCAAGTTATTACCTATGTAAAAATTAAAGACTTCGATATTTATTTTAGGTATTATTTATCTTCTCGTTCGACGTTGCCCAATATTGTTTGTTCATTTATCTAGCAATAAAGTTATTCCATCAATAAGAATTTGTCGAAAAATAAAAAAAAGCATCGCAATAAAAAAATATTTAGTAATTATATCTTGACTTATACCTTTTAACACATCATATAAAAGACTAGAATTTTAGCAAACTGATACAGTTCATGTCCAGCAGTGGACTGCAATAGGCTGATGATGATGATGATGATACGATACAGTTCAGGTAAGAAATGTAAATAGGCAATTTTTTTTCTAAATTATTTACATCATAAACAAAGAAAGATATAAAGACAGATTAAACTTACAAAAATTACTTAATTAAAAATAAAACAAATTACATAAATTATATTAAGTGTTAAACTCGCAACTATTTAATCGCAATTTAAATGTGTTACATATAGAACTAATAAAAATCCTATGTTACACGCTGTATAATATATCCTATCATATGACGAGCTCCGTGGCGCAGCGGTCACCGCCGGTATGTGAGACGGATGGTGCCGGGTTCGATCCCCGGTCAGGTCCAGATGAAAAACGATCTTTTTCAGATTGACCTGGGTCTTGGATGTTTATCTAATATGTATTTGTTATAAAATATAGTATCGTTAAGTTAGTATCCCATAACACAAGTCTCCAACTTATTTTGGGACTAGCTCAATCTGTGTAATTTGTCCGTATATATTTATTTATTTCTATACAGCGTGAAGATTTACCCTCAACATTCCCGTTTCCCGTAAAGAACCGTCCGTTCAGCCCGTTAATATGAACAACTATTGTAACAATGATGAGAACACAAAAAAATAAGTACCTACATTTTCCTACAAAAGTGTTTAACCGCTCTGGCAATTTATATAGGCATGTAAATTTTTTCACCTTTATTTTATACACCTGTATAAACAGGATACGTAACAACGTAGTGCTCGTATCAACTAACGGCCGATCATCAAGAAGGAAAAAATAACTGATACAACTGACTATGATACCTACATACATACATGGTATCACGTCTTTACCACTTACGGCGTAGACAGAGCTTTGGGTCATAATGTCCTAAGGCCTCGTTTAGCATTTTGATGGGCGTATAGGTGGGAATCGAAACCAAAATAGTGATGGGTTGCTAGCCGCATTGATATAATTTCTTAGATTTCGGGCCATTCCTTCGACCGGCTTTTACGGTCTTCGCGGGAGGACAGGCACATTCTACTTTGTTATTCAGTCAGCATAGAAGTATACTATACATAACTTACTATAATGATAATCTATTTATAAACAAGCAGTTGTTAAAAACTACTTAGTTGTTTATGTTGTTAAGTTTCTTATCGCATCGAAAAATTACAATGTAATGCGCGACCACGCGGCATTTCATGAATTAAACTAGAAATAGATAAGTGCATATTGATTAGGTGCAAATTAAAATTACACTAATTCCACTGATAGCAACTTTACATAAGTATAGTCGTGAGGACTTTCACCTAGGATGACCTCACGCGCATCGTGACCTCGTGACGTCATAAGTGAGAGGCGGAGAGATACCGAATAGAAAATTGGTACAGTCTGACAAGCGGTTCCATGGTGTAATGGTTAGCACTCTGGACTTTGAATCCAGCGATCCGAGTTCAAATCTCGGTGGAACCTGTTGTTTTTGTCAAGGTTTTATGGGAGAAGGTTTGATATCTTATTGAATGTGTGGGTTTTTGATAAGTTATCGCTGTAAATAATGGTTTTATTACGATTATTGTAGCGATAAACAATTGATTATACTTATTCATTGAAACGGTCAATTATGTAAATTTTGTAACAACAAGATCTACGTTCTTTTAAATAAGTTAAATTTCATTACTTTTTTTAATTTTGGTAAGTAAGTTAACTTGATTTTGATAGATGGTGTTTATACAATGCACGAAATAATAAATTATTAGTTTAAGTATGCCACACACGTATGTATTTTTGTGTAAAATTCTACCAGGAGCATGCTATTGGTAGAAATTTTCATTATATTATTCATTTAACTAACATATAAATGTCAATTATGAGTTAATGGCTTTTGAATACTTTTAGGTCTTAGCCCAGGTGTCTTACACATATATATGTGTTTTTGAAAAAAGTACCTACTATAAAGACTAAATTAGTTCATCATTAGGTCTTTTTTAGTCTCCAGTTCAGGCTTCAGGAGCTCTCTGCACGTCCAGAGCCATATATTTGCCAGAGCCGAAGAGGATTCGGCCTGCGTAAAAATTATTAGCTGCTTTAAATTTTTAATAAAAAATGTCATTGGCATTAAAGTTTACTCCGCTGAAATAACCAGTATATATAACCGAGTAATAACACTTATCTATGAGAAAGTTGCGTAGTCTACTCCTAAATGCTGGCAAAGGTAGGTACTTTATGTCCTCCGGCAGTTTGTTAAAGATTCGAATAGCCATTGGATAACTGCTATGGACGTAAAGAGTTGTGGATATAGCAGGAAATACGTTTTTTAGGGAATCTGCCACGGTACATTTTCATTTCATCACAGTTTCATTGGAATAATTTTGAATTTATTTTGACAAACTGGCAAATTTCAAACAGATAAATAGATGGCAGTGTTAAAAGTTTCAACTTTATAAAGTGCGGTTTACAGCTCGTCCTTTGTGGCAATTTGCACATCGATCTAATACAGTTTTTTTGGGAAATAAATGCTCTGTCCAAATCCACTGACTTCAGGAGCTCTCTGCACTTCCAGAGCCATATATTTGCCAGAGCCGAAGAGGATTCGGCCTGCGTGAAAATTATTAGCTGCTTTAAATTTTTAATAAAAAATGTCATTGGCATTAAAGTTTACTCCGCTGAAATAACCAGTTTATGCAACAAAAAAAAAACAGTCCCAAACCATTTAAACCGGAAAAGCCCTATCTGGGTGGAACCCATTTAAAACAAAACGAATTCAAATGGAAGGCTTGATAATCTGTAGTCGTGGCCAATTTCATCACACCCTGTATCACTTTCCGATAGCGATGGCCGCAGACGCGATCAAATTTATTCAAATTGCGCCATGTCACCCCCTGTATATTGTCGCTACAGCTTTACGAGACAATCATAAGAATTTGTACTTTAACACCCTAATTTTAAAGTCGAATTTTGTAAGAGTTAAAAGTATCAATTTCGAATACCGCGATGTATGGATAGAAATTCTTATTCCATTCAAAATAACATCTGTTTCCTCTTAGCAGAGGTTCGTTGGCTTTCAGGAAATATATTTTGGGCATAATTTGATTGTTTGTACATATATTGTGTAAGATCCTTTTTATTAACATTGACATGTTGTGTTAAATTTGGTTAATACGTTTGAACTAAGAGGCTTAACCTAACTGGTACTTTTAACATAACTAACTACCCAAAAAAGTTTAGAGTTAAATGGCTGTGACATACGTACAGACATGATGGTACAAAACCTACTCTTTCTTCTTCTTCTTCAACACTAAACACTATTGCTCTTCTTCTTTTTTGACAAATGATTTATGTGAAAATTTAGGTCTATGGACTAGATCCCCTTTGTTTTTTGTTACAATAAAGTTACAATAAAAATATGAATGAATGCAAATATAAAAAAAATATATAAAACGAAACTTACTAAATTCTATTGAGTAAAACCAATAAAAGAAAACCTATCTTTATTATATTCCACTCAAACATATCGGCATTATCCTCCACAACAATCAGTCGATTCTTATTTAAATTCTAAGTAAACGAGCGATATTCAATATTCCTACATCGAGAGAATTTCCTTGGAAAAGCCTTAACAAATCAACTTACACACGGATCTCACTCGAACATTTAAAAAACCTCTCACGACACCAATGAACGAACCGTCTTGACTAACTCGAGGAGAATACCAACTTACACCTACCGTCATTGGTGGCGCTAGCGTCTACGCAATTTATATAATATTTTGTAGTTCCAGTTTTGTCCGCTTGTGGAAATAGGTTGGTGGTGGAATTTACATAAAGATGGGTACCGTTTGAGTTTCAGCAGCATTGGAATCGAGTTAGGGGACGGGGTACTTTAAAACTGTCGCCTAGTTGAGACGTCGAATCCGTTTAGAGTTTTTGGGAGTTTTCGAGACGGGTAGTGATGTTACTATCAAGACATATGGTATCGATAAATTTGTTATAGGTACATGTTTTAAAACTTAAGCGTAAAAAATATTTGAATACCTAAATTTCATATCACAGTAATAAATAATCTGGAAGACTTCTTTTTTAAATAATTACAAGCCTAAAAATAAACTAACAGGCTTCTATTATTATATTAATTATAACATAAAAACATTATGAGGCTCAGCATCAACATTGGGGTGCATTTGAGTATACCGTATAGGCGTCACGCCTATACGGTATACTCAATTTCATCCTAACTAAAAACGTTCTAAGATCTTGTTCTGCCACTGTCTAGCTACAATTGTCTACCTACCGAGACATAGACAGCGCGAAACTCATGTATTTATAGCATAGTTTTGCAAAATTCTTTTGAGTATTCGGTGATGTGTAAAGACCTGTAGTGCGGCTAGTAACATTTCCTTCACGGTCTACCTAGCCTGACATTGCCATTAATATACAGTTTAAAAAGTTTAAGACTTTTAAAATCTATACTGTTTGATAACAGCGACTGCCATCTACAGTGGTCTGGTCACTCACTCTACAAATAAACTGCCGACTGCTCCTAAGTTAAACTATAGAGGACGTCCAATATGTATGCAAATTTATTTATCGGCATCGTGTATTTGATTTTTAAATTAAATAGCTTCTTATGTAAACCCGGCTTTACCCACGTTTGATTCCGTCGGATTCATCGACTAGTTCAATCTGTTACAAGGACCAACATAGGGCCAACTGTCAGAGGTAACGACCCGACAGTCACAAAACTCAAAGCACTGAAGAGAGTTTGCATAACAAACTCTTCTCACTATAGCTTGTTTTACAGGAAATCTATCGATAAATTGTATCGGCATGACCTAAGCACTAGCTACAGGGGGCGTCCAAGATAAGTTGCGTATTGAGTTACGCCCGCCATCCCAATCGTATCAGGGCGCCATTATAATATCCTGTTGCTGACATAATCTTAGTATTTACATAATGGCTGTCTTGAGGAGATGGCAATCAACTTACAAATTATTCGATAAATTATTAAAAAAAATATCATAGTCTTTTGTTAAGACTAGTTGCATTAGAAATCATCAGTCCCAAATCAGGGTAGCTTATTTTTCAGGCGATTTAAGGGCTTTAATTGTCTTTTTAGCTTAGGTGTAGGTTGGGTATTTTTGTTAACTTTGCTGTTTAAATGACACTTAGCATCTGGTGTTTCGTATGCTCGTCAGTCCGCATAGTCATAAAAAAAACTAGCTGTTGCCAGCGGCTTCACCCGCGTGACATGTAGCCTATGTAAAGTAACAAACTTTTTTTTTCTTAGCCTATTGTTGCTATGTCCCACTGCTGGGCAAAGGCCTCCCCCTTACTTTTCCACATGTCTCTGTCCGCTGCTATCATTTACCAGCCAAGGCAACAACTTGTCTAGATCGTCCCGCCATCTTGTTCTAAAAGTAACAACAAAGTAACAAACTAACAAACAAATAGGTATACAAACTCACTTTCGCTTTTATAATATTAATCGGGATTCAACCAAAAGACTGTTTAGCAATAGGTATGGTAGTAGACTTATAGGTAGCAATGACAACCAAAACATGTCTGGTTGTTAGCCCATCTTTTGGCGCTATTTTCTATGCTTTCTTTCACAACTTCGATCGGCTGTTGTCATTCACGCCAGTATACATTCTGTTTTTTTTTTTTACTCCAATCTGCCATATCCAAGTTTATCTATGAATAAATATTTAATACTTAAAATACTGCCTTTTTCCTTCTAAATTAACCCCCACCCGACTTAAAACAAGAGTCGCTCACCTCAATCGTCTCCCTCACTTATATCAATTTAATCGTTCAATTGAAATTCAAAGAGCGCCCCGCGACGAATCAATTACGGCCCTGGCGCATTCAAATACCGCCCCAATACGCCCCTGATAGAATTGTTATTGAAGAATGTGCGTGTGATAGAATGTGGACTAATATTGGTTGGTTTATTTGCTGACAAGTGTATTCTGTACTGCTTTTTACCTTGTAGACAAAAATAAGTCATGTTCTACTCTCTTAGTTAATTATTTTTTAAGTTAATCTGCAAACATTTTTATTAATGTGTGATTAAACTGACCTGTTTTTAAAAAGGTCCTGGAACAATTAAACTGCAACTCAATACGTCCCTGATAGAATTGTTATTGAAGAATGTGCGTGTGATAGAATGTGGACTAATATTGGTTGGTTATGTGCTGTCAAGTGTACCTATTCTGTACTGCTTCTTACCTTGTAGACAAAAATAAGTCGTCTTCCACTCTCTTCTTTTTTTATTTTACAGCAAATCTGAATACGTCTTTATTAATTTGTAATTAACCTGACCTGTTTAAATGAATTACAACTTAATACGCCCCTGGTAGAATTGTCATTGATGAATTTGCGATTGATAGAAAGGTAAAAAAAAATAATTGTTTCCTTCATATGATAAAAAGTATATTTTGTACTGCAGAAGCAAATAATATACTTAAATAATGTAAGACCTCCTACTCTTTACTTTTAATTTATTTTTAAAGAGTCTGTTCTGTCCTGTCTGTAATGTGCATTATGATATAACCTGACTCGTTAAACATGGTCCTGGCTTTCATTCAAATACCGCCCAACATAAGTCTGATAGACGTTTTATTGAAGAATGTGCGTTTTATTGAATGTGGCCTTAGTTGCTGTTTGTGCTGATAAGTTAACCAACTGTGACTTGTGATGGATGGGTCAAATTTGAGGAAATTGGCGATATTCTCTTACTGGTCAAATTTGTATTTCAGCTATTAGGTACATATATGGCTTGATATAGGTATTGTCGTATTTGGCGCACTGACGGACAGATAGACGCTTATAGACGAAATAAAAATAAAAATTCTATTGTCTCTGGTATAAGTGTCCGTCAACAAGTTAATGTAAAAAGGATATCAAAATAAATATTCCGCATTGGCACCTAGATCCCAAAGATCTCTCAATCTCGCTTAAAGAAACGTAAAACTATACGTATATATATCTACCAAAACACAGAAAATCTATCTGCATATATACAAAATAACATTTTTATATCCACGCGACATAGCCTCAATACCAATCGAATGATCGAATCATTTTTATACCATTCGGTGACGCCCGAGATGGTATAAATTTTATCGTCCTATCACTTAGTAGCAAATTGGCTCTCGTAAATGTAGCAAGGTTTGTCGTATTTATGGACGCATAAACCCTTCTTTACTTTACTGCAGTAATCACATTGGATGTTTACTTAATATGCCGTATAGTAAGATTATGTTGTCATATTTTTATAAGGGTTTTTATGCATTTATATTGCTATTCTGATATACTTATAGTATATTAAGACATAAGATAGGTAAGATTAAACATCTAGAATTATTTGAAAAATGCCTATGTAACTCTGAGGAAGAATACGAATCTAAAGAGACCTCACTCTGGAATAAGTAACATATTCGTAGCACACACACACTTAAAAATCTCTCAAGCCGCTTAGGCTCCACATGGCGACAATAGAACGGAAACGGATACACTTAATTACATATTAACATACATATTTTTATACATGTACGTGCGAAAGAGATTACCCTGCTTCTGGGTGGGTCAATCAGGTAAAAATTACACGCTGGCAGGGTTCGTACCAGCCTCTTATGTCCATGAGCGACCTACGCTACGCTCCCTAATTGAGCTACCACGCGTGGAATTATTTTCACCATATCTTTTAAGTTAGTACGTTGTGATATTGTTTCGAATTTTTTTTTCACTGATTTCTCCTGGAATGATTAAAGTTTTTTTTAGCATCTTCATGTTAGTCTCTTTCATCTAGACATGTCTCTTATTTGCATTATACTTATTATGAGATAGGTTGTTGTACATTTGCCACCAACTTAATTCGTCACGTTTTTGAAAGCTTCAGACATTGAATGTTATGGAAGTTAATTCGTAATTGCAGTTACCCGAGCTTCTATCTCAAGGAGAAAAATATGATTCAAAATGTATATCTTTCCCGGATTATAGAAGCTCGTTAGTCCAGTGAGTGCGGGCATTATTTGCGCTTACGTATGTAAAGCGACCTCAGACGTGATCACGATCATCATCATTTCGTGTAGGTGACACGGTCTGTCGACCATGCACACCCTGGTGTCAAAGTTCTTCGTAACCGCCTCTTGGCCTCTGACGTGGTTCCTTTAACGACTACCAGATGGCAGCCGGGACCACCGGCTTTACGTGCCTTCCGAAGCACGGAATCATCTTTCTTATCAGACAATCAGGTGATTCATGCCTGCAATGTCCTAACCAAACTGGAAACAACTTAACAAAATATGCTTCCCGCGGGAATCGAACCCACGACCCCCGGGTCAACAAGGCAAACGCCCACGGAGGCAGTTTCACGCAGTTTCAGTTTTAGGCAGTGATCACGATAGGGATAGGTGACGGCAAGTGGAATAAAAATATCTCAACTTTCTTTGTGCTTTGAAAGACACGTTATGTCGTTGGTCCCCAGCTGAGGTCCCCAGGTATCATCATTGACATAATAGTCGTTGAAGTATGTCAGGTGAATTCAAAAATCTGACACCAGTGTTCTCCGCTTACACACACTATAATTAAACAACAAAGTATGCAAAGAAGTACCTATGAGGTTTGATTGTGTCTAGCACGCAGCCACTAGAAACTTTACCAAATAAATATATACCTTCCTACTTTTTATTAACCGACTTCAAAGAAAGGAGGAGGTTTACAATTCATCGTAATGTTTTTTTTTTTTTTATGTATGTTCCCCGATTTTTCGAAGACGCCTGGACCGATTGAAGAATTCTTTTTTTGTGCGATAAGTAATACTTTACAGATGGTCCCATTAAATTTTTATCGAAATGTGTCGAGCGCTTTTTGAAAATATACACAAAAACCAAAAAAATTGTTTACAGGTATGCCGTGTGGATTACATTCATTTCCATTTTTTTCATATGCCAATAAAAAAAAATTATAGGGTTGAAGTCGGTTTTGTTTTTTGTTAAAAATATCTTAAATTATATATTATAAATATATAGGAACAAATCACACAAATGAGCTAGTCCCACATTAAGTTGTTAACTTATGTGTCGTAGGATACTAACTCAACATTGTTTAAGGATAGATACATATTACACACTAATATTTTATATATATTATTATGCACAAGACTCAGGCCAATCTGAAAAAGATACATATGTAAGTATAACCCGTATGACAAATTTTCATCTAATCTGCAAAGCGTCGGGGATGCAAATCGGCAGTACGCCCCCTCCGATCACCGTCGTGCCATCACTCCCTATTCACTTCACGAACCACTAGCTATCGGTATCACTGAATCGCTTTTTACACTATACATATAGGGAATAGGGTTGCCAAAATATAGATTACGGTAAGGATATAATTTTGCAATGGGACCTAAAATGTTAAAAAGTAGGTATCTACTCAAGACTATTTTTTTCAATTCTTTTCCACGTCATTCTCATCTCAACCATATTTATTATATTTTTGAGTCGACAACCATAGCAGAAATATCAACTGAAAACTAATATAGTCTCCATTATAAACTACTACTGTATAGACACTTAATTCAGTTTTCTCTTAAAATTAAATTATCCAAAAACGATCAATTTAAATAAATTTACTTTAAAATATGTTAAGGGTTAAGGTAACCACGTACCTACTAAAAACTAAGTAAGTTCTGTATTTTATTTCATATAAATAGGTTTATATGTATAAAATATCTCACAAAACACCAAGCAGAACGAGAGCTTGAAACTTCCCTACCTACATCAAAACGTGGATAGCAAATAAATGACCGAGCGAGCGCGAAGCTTCTCTGCTTCACCTAGGCTAAAATTATTTCGTTTGTCTGTCCAGCTGGTCTTCTGTATAGGTCACATTTCTCAATCGATTCGTGAAATTTAAGTTTCGAAAATAACATAGCATGTGTTGGTCGATTTAGTTTTTGGAAATTATCAAAAATGGCGGTAAACTTAATGTTTTTCATAGCACTAGCAAAGTCTATAGCTCACAGACACAGATTTAAAAAAAGTATACTTACTGATCTATCCTCACAGAGCTAAGTACTAGATAGTCCAGTATTAACATCTGTGAGTTCCATTAAGCCATCACGTCTCCGTCAACTTATAGTTTAAATTTTGCTTGAAAGAGTGTACTGTAGACAAATGCATGGGGTTCTTCGAAAATGTCGTTAAAAGCGCGAGTGTCACCCTGGTGTTGCAGGGGTTCATAGGCTACGGTAACCGCTTTCCATAAGGTGGGCCATATGCGTTTTTGCTTACTTAGTTGTACAAAAAAAGCCATGTAATTCCCTATGAAAAAAGGTACATAATAAACATTTTTTGCCAACCCTATCACGCATATAAAACACGCATAGAATATAAATGAGGCCGCGACAAAAATGATTGATTTTATACGAGAGTAATGTCATATAATATTGATACCTGTCGTAAAACCCTTCAGGGCTGACCATCAGAGCTCTTTGCATAATTTTCCGCTCTAGTACCTTGATTCTCAAGAGTACATAAAGTTTTTGTGATATACGATATCTGTATTCCTTTAAATAGTAAGGGTCGAGCAGTAAAAGTGGCATAAAAAGGTAGTAGTCGTATTTCTCAATCATTGGAGATGTGACAGTATCGGGCATATTTGTATGGATTCTGGGGGTTGGGCTATGTAGATTGAAAAAATGAAAATATTTACCAGTGGCAATTTTCCTGCGACTTTGTCCGCGTAAATTATAGCCTATGTCTCCCGCAGATAAATAAGCTATTAATAGGTCAACGAGTTTTGAAAATCAGACCAGTATTTTTTATAGGTTTTTTTTTTGCATTCACAATGCTATTCTGATATTATTCTTATTTAATTAAGAAATAAGATATGGGAAAAAATTCATGCGGGAAGGATTTGAACGGCATCTTTGTCTTTAAACGACTTTTGCATAGTAAACTATGTATAATGCCGGCAGATAAATTAGCTTTCAAAAAGCAGCTTCAGTAAGTAGTTTAGGAGCCTTTTAAATTCAAACAAACAATAAATTCTTATTTTCTCTTTATAATATTAGTACTTTGATTATTGTCCAAAAGTGACAATCACACATAATTTAACAAGTTAGGTATTTGCGATACCCCGTACAACATCCAAATTTGTTTACATACATACTATCACGTCGTTATCTCTTGCGGAGTAGACAGAGCCCAAAGTCATAAAAACCTACAGGCCACGTTTAGCAACGTAGTGGGCGTAAAGGTGGAATTTGTTTGGTAGATAAAAATATGCACATAGGCAGTCGTGAAGAACGCCTGTTGCATTACACTCTGCAACATGCCGTCGGTGCATTTTCGTTATCAAATAGCGTATATAGACAAATTTCACTAGCATTTAAAAGTAGATTATGACAGAATTTAGGTCCGACGATCCCGTTGTTGTATCTTATAAAAACCAAAAATCCAAATAAACCAATTTAATCTAAGATTATCTTTATATAAATACACTTCTTGCTTCCTTAAAAATCAACCGAGTTTAATAGAATTTTGTTTGACGTATCTATCTGTAATTCCATACTCGCCTTTTAGTTAGTAGGTACCTATCTTTTTTCAAAGTTTAATATGTATCTGTTATTTATTGAAAAAAAAAATAATATAGTCATGTTTATTTTCACTTTAAATACTATTACCTACTTACAGTTCTTAAACCCAATTCTGGATTGGAACAGTACATTGCACATTTAAAAAAAATATGACGTTCAAAAAGCGATACATGATATCCAAATTTGAATAAAATTTCATTTCATTTCATTTCACGACTATCCAAAAACGGATTGGAATGTGTTTCAGTTCATGTATGTAAATATCATGTATGTAAGTTTCTTTATTCCACCACTAGCTGTTACCCGCGGCTTCGCCCGCGTAATAATAGCCTATGTCCTCCTCGCGGTACCCTAACCTATGTGTATGCAAAATTTCATGATGATCGGTTTTACGACATAAACGATTACTTGGAGTAGTCCTTTTCTACTCTGCCGGGAACCACACGTCAGACGTGTTTTGTTTTCTTTCTTCTTTTTAATTATGGCTTCCACCGAGATTTCATTTCAGTGATTCTGCCAATGTCCAGTATAATGAGATACTAAGTATCGGTGTTGTACGGTATGTGGCATCAAAGATGGCGTATGTTCTTTGGCAGCCTCGTGGGAGATTTTGGCGACAAATCTATACGAGTCCATTTAACAGTCTACTTTAACTATTCCACAAATTGTTCTCGAGCACGAGCATTTATAACACCAAACTACACCAATTTCATATTATAAAGTCCACTTAAATCGATTTGCAAAATTGTATAAGGCAAACGACAACTGAACCCCTTGACTTCCCACCAAAAACCCGACGCGTTTTGTTGTTTTTATTGATTGAAATTTTGTAATTTCACAACGACAGCGTCATTTCAACTATAACACTGGTATTGTAGTTGAAATAGCGGAAATATTAACACAGCACTCTATTATTTAATTCAAGGCAATGTAAGCGAATTTACTTAGTTTTAACCACCGTCTGAATTATTAACATTATTACCCCAATTATAGGGTGCAAATAGAGACATGCGGTCTCTGTAAGCCATAACATCCACGCAGTAGTTAGCGAGAATAATTGATAAGGTAACTCCCCAGTGGCTTAGTAAACAACAGTCTGGCACGACACGGCGTGTGTGATTTAGTAGTGGGTTTGATTAGGCAGGGAAGTAATTAGAATTGTGTTTCTTACGCGTGTTTATTCTTTAAAGACTTTGTGATTGTAATTTTTTCCTTTCTTCATTTCATCTTTTTCCAGTTTCTAATTCTTCTTTGCCCACCCTCCCAAAAATCCTTATCCTTATCCCTATCCTCCCCTTTAACTTGTGTGATGGAATTATTTTTTTTCATTCTTTTAGTTTGCTACGTAACCTTGTGTAATATTTGTTTTGCTCAAAACTGTGTATTTTTTGACTTATTTATTTTGGTTTGTATACCTTTTCAAAATTGATGCTCTATTTTGCTAGTTTTTATTTGTTATAAATTAAATCCCATAAGCTTAGTTTCCGGAAATGGGCGCAAACAACTGCAACACAGTTTAATACTATCGCGGTTGTTTACGATCCAAATAGTTGATGTATAACATGTTATTTTGTTGCAAAATAAACTCTTTAATATCATGGGAAGAGTTGTTCGTATGCGTGAGACGGCTTTCAAGAATAGGAAAAGGATTCCTTTTTAAATTTTAATTATCTCTGTTTTCTTATGTTTTCGCGATTGTTACACATTTAAATAAAATTATTTTAATACGGTTTTTATCGCGTTTATTACATTATTTATACACCTAACGTTTCGAGCACTTTACACCGTGAGCCAATACTGCGTACATCCGGAACGTTATCAATAAATATTTTAGGCGGTAGATTTTGCAGTTCTTTTAAAATATTAGACAAATGTCAACTTAGTCTACCTGCGACCACGAACACTATAAAGTGCTCGAAACGTTAGGTGTATAAATAATGTAATAAACGCGATAAAAACCGTATTAAAATAATTTTATTTAAATTTTAATTATCTCATTATATACAAAAAATATTAAATTGTAGGTACACATATTACAATATTAAAATTATGCTATAAAAACAGGTCCTTACAAAAGTCATATAGGTATCGAAATAAATAGGCGCTTTTTTAACTAGTCCTTTAACAATTCCGGCGCAATGGTGCCCAAGACACTAATGGAGGACTCAACGTCATTTCACATAAATCAAATCATATAAATGTTTTATAATTTGTTCTGCCAACAAGAAAGTTAGGAAAGTACGTAAGTATTATGGCAAGCCGGTAGACGCATGTTGTCTCTAACAACTTCTGCTAACATTTTTTATCAGGGGCTGAATATCAAAGAACGCAATAGTAAAAGTCTCAGTTACTAATCACATCTTATGTTTTTATTTATAAATACTAATGAATTAAAATTATTTACAGATGATTTAAAAAAACTGCTAGGAAATTAATAAATAAAGACTCCTTTCAGTCGACCTAGAAATTAAATTTGGCACAAAGGTCTATTAGCACAAAAAATGTCGATTTCTACGGAACTCTCTACACGAGATCGACTCTCGCTTGACTGGTTTTTAAATTGGCCCTCACCAACCCATCTCCACTCTGTGTACCTAGATCGCGTGCCGAAAGCCATCTAGTGGGTAACGAAGATTTAGAAGCAGCGGGAGATTTGTTAGTGGCCGCAACAGTTGCCATTGATTTGTTGCCGAGCAACTTTATTGCCAATTAAAATGCCGTTAGTTTCAAATAATAATGAGGGCTTTATAAAGTATTTTTGTATGGTGCTTAAATAGAAAAAGAAATAGGTAGTTTTAGCAATTATAAAGCTGTAACTAGTTAAACGGATGTTAAGCCCCAAACCACCATTTTCACTTGATCTTAGTAGGTACTCGTTATAATAATATATTTTTTCATACCTATTAGCTTGTCTAGTTTGTCATTTTTTGTTTTTTTTTTGATAGCGACACTTTTCGTGTTCTTAACTTTGGCTTTCAACCCGATATTTTTTTATTTGTCACCGCTTTATACTTAATACTTTATTGCTTCTCAATTTACATGCGGACTATTAATACATACTTTATAATCTCACACTAATTGAAGGACGATGTTAGGCGCTATGCAGCTGACGATACCCCTTGCAACGCCTTCCTCAATTTGCTTTTGTCATATACATGTTTTTATACGTATCACACTTCTGGCTTGTTTTATGTTTTGACAAGAAAACGACGTTACGACATTGCGATAAAGGGACATTAGGAGATCTCGGATTATATTCCACAAAATATATCTCGGATTAGGCTGAAGGTTTGAATGACTTACTAGAGAATGCCTTACAGCATTAAGTCCACCTGCTTATACTTTTTGTGTGCAACAAATTTTAAATAAAAATAAATAGACATTATAGGCGTCACTGCCGTTATTCTTAGACGCCGCCTAAAACTATTAAAGGAGCCATCTATGTCTCACTTTGGCGAGTCAAATCGAAAGCAATTCTCGTAATGGCCGTCTTTACGCGACGTATAAAATAAATTTACATGGTCGGTATCGGGAGTCTTGTCGCGTGACGGCGCCCTAGGGGCTCGTAAGTGCCGATAATTGTTGGTGTGTGCTGTGAGGCGTGGTGGATGACTACGATAGTTACTTTTATTGTAAGATCTAAGTGTAACTAAGTGTTATCAATACATCCATGTGATAGAAAGGCGGGGCGAGCGATAGGTATGACTACGAACTAAGTGTAAAAAAAAAATGTGTATATTCATAAATACATCCGTGTGATAGATGTAGAGCGTGTAGTGTAGGAAGATTATTATGACTGCGACAGTTACTTGTATTGAGAAAAGATCTTTAGTGTTACATTTTGGACCAGTAGTATTCAACGTACTATGGAACAGCCCATTTGTTTTTCTCAATTTCAGTCTTGGTCAAAGAACATATAAAATAAATTTACATGTAACTTTTTAAACTTTCACGGTTATCAACATTAGAATTAAACATTTCGGGATATTTACCGTGATTATTGTGGTTTCTTTGAGTTTTCGATATTTCGGTCCAGTTACATGGACCATGATCACGAAGGAACTGAAGAATTTGCGGGTGGGAGCAGGCAGCTGTCAAGGGCAGACATATCTGTCTACCCTCTTTCTCGTTCGTTTCGTGCTTGTCTCTGGGATATTACTACGCACTTCACTCTCACTATGAACTCGATCACGACACACGACACTCACAGAATCCAATCAAAACCAACATCAAAAACAAAATGTGCCTAACACCCTAACTGATTCTGTGAGTGTCGTGTGTCGTGATCGAGTTCATAGTGAGAGTGAAGTGCGTAGTAATATCCCAGAGACAAGCACGAAACGAACGAGAAAGAGGGTAGACAGATATGTCTGCCCTTGACAGCTGCCTGCTCCCACCCGCAAATTCTTCAGTTCCTTCGTGATCATGGTCCATGTAACTGGACCGAAATATCGAAAACTCAAAGAAACCACAATAATCACGGTAAATATCCCGAAATGTTTAATTCTAAATTTACATGGTCGGTTTCGGGCGTCTTGTCGCGTGAATGCGCCCTAGGGGCTCGTAAGTGCCGATAATTGTAGGTGTGTGCTGTGAGGCGTGGTGGCTGACTGCGACTGTTACTTTTATTGTGGAAAGATCTAAAAGTAAATAAGTGTTATCAATACATTCGTGTGATAGAAAGGCGGAGCGGGCGATAGGTATGACTACAAACTAAGTGTAAAAAAAATGTGTATATTCATAAATACATCCGTGTGATAGATGTAGAGCGTGTAGTGTAGGAAGATTATTATGACTGCGACAGTTATTTGTATTGTGGAAAGATCTTAGTTTTCAGTAGTATTCAACGTACTATGGAACCGCCAATTTATTTTTCTCGATTTCAGACTTGGTCAAAGGACATATATACATTATGATACAAGTATGTGGATATTAAGGCACGAGGCGAAGCCGAGTGCTTATAATAAACCGACGACTAATAGTGCGAGTTACTTTTATTGTAGAAAGAGCTAAGTGTTACTAAGGTGTCATCGATATAGTCATAGAAATGAAACAAAAAATTATAAAACCTACTAAGTTTTTATATATTTTTTAATTCGTTGCCTATTCATGTAAATATACCACGTTGATACTCATGAAACACCAATACAATTTGATATGCAAGTCCATTGCATATTGGACGCGATACGGCAACCATACGAGCTATAACCGAGCACTTAATAGCTCAAGTACCCTTACCGTAACTGTTACGACCCCGGCCTATCACTGGTGCGGTGGTCGTGAATTGGTGACGGTACCTAAGGTAACACAGGTGGATTGACAACGTAGAAATTCAAATAATAAATAAATATATAGAGACAAACACACTATGTTGTGAACATGTGTTGTAGGCTGCTAACTCAACGATACTAGTTATACCCTATCCTAATCCTAACTTCCTAACTAATATTATAAATGCGAAAATAAGTTTGTTTGTTTGTTATGCTTTCACGCCGTATCTAATACTGAACCGTTCATCATAAAATTTTGCATACACATAGGTTAGGGTACTGAAAAGGACATAGGCTATATATCACGCGGGCGGCACCGCGGGTAACAGCCAGTTTTGTAATAAATACTTAAGAATAACATCTAAGACCCAGGCCTATCGAAAAAGATCGAGGATCGAACCCGGGACCACTCGTGTCGCAGACTGGCGTGTTAACCGCTTAGTCAAAGAGGTCGCATTATAAGAAAGAGTTTAGTTATTGTTCAATTACGAGTAATAAGAAATAAGACCAGCCAAATGCAAATTCGAATTTCACATGAAGGGTTCTGTAAGTACCACTAGGTTTACAATATTTTTGTTATACTTTCTTTTAGGTTTATCGTTCATACTTAGTATTATTTGAATAATTATCAATACTTCGCTATGAACCAAGAATTCTTAGATCCATGTACTTGGCATAGAAAAAAAGCACTGGAATAAAAAAGAAATTATAAAAATTTTAAATTTGAGCCCCATTAGTGTCGTGCACTTGTTCACTCGTTATGCCGACTATTTGTTTGCCGCAACGCGACCTAATCCCGGGATTGTTCGGGATAATCCGGGATCAGGAATCATGACACTATTGTTGTAAGTGTGAAACCGACACAAATAGGCCTACGGCTTTGCGCGCCCTTAGTAGACCCTGGCTAATCATCGCTCTTGCAAGTTTGAACCTAATCCTTTTGTATTAAAGTTTAATATCGTTTGACAATAGCTAGAAGTTAGTGACGGGTGGAAACGCGAATCCCTTTTTGCGATATCAAAAAAATCATTGCAAATTATACCATGTATTTTGAATAATAAAGTCTACTGTCGCATGATAAAAAATATTTGAGTTTCACTTACACATTTTGTCGAAGAACAAAGCAAGTGCGTAGGCCATTTGAGTGAATTTTTATTTATCATTGTTCATTGTGCGTAGTTAATAACAAGATTATTATTTTAGGGTGTTTATTCAATGTTAGGTTTGCTTGTCTATTTGCTCTTATATTTTGTGTAGTGGATTGATATTTCTGGTTCATTGGACATATGGTCTCTGTACAATGTTAATATTTTTTATCTTACTAAGTTTTAAAATCCTATTTTCCTCCCTATTTTATCTAAGTGTAATATTCGTTGCACCCTACCCGAGATCCGGGTTACAAATGTCTCCGCCGGGCCTCGGCAGAAAGGGTAAAACCCAAGGAATTGTGGCTTGATGTTGTAAGTTAATATGCGTGCCAATGGACACTCAACCAAGGATGCTCAAGATCGTGCGTAATGGAGAAGAAAACGTTAGAAGGTGGAGCCCGGGCTCTAAAACATTTAAAGCACAGCTGAGCAGCACTCATTTCAAAAACCCTCAAGCCAACCAACAAATATCTCCAACTTCGTAGAGGGCGCTACAACAAGAGCTACGCAACTTTCGTAGCTTAAACTTTCGTAGCGAAGCAATTGTTTGTAGGCACGCAAGCAGGTAGGAACTTTACCTCACTTTTTAATATTAATCGAAATTGGTTTTGTAGTTTTTGAGTTAGAGAGACTATTTTGATTCCACTAATACGTTCAACGTGGCCTTTGGGTCTCATAACCTCGGGCCGGTCTACCCTGTAATGGATAAAGACGTGATAATATGTATGTATTAAATTGTGAGTTAAATGTAGGTATGTATGTAGTCAGTAACTAAATTTCAGTCCTGAAATCTGTTTTTTTAACCGACTTCAAAAAAGGAGGAGGTTCTCAATTCGTCTGTATGTTTTTTTTAATTACTTTATGTATGTTACGCGATTACTCAGTCAGTTAAGGATCGATTTCAGTTGTTCGATAGGTATAATCCAGAGGTGGTCCCATAAAACTTTTGTTGCAATATTTTGCGTACTTTTTAAAAAAATAAACACAGACCCAAAAAAATTGTAAGAATATGCCGTTCGGTTTAAACTTATTTGTATTTTATTCTTATGCGATCAAGACGATTATGACGAGAACGTTACTCCTCTGTTTTGACTGAACTTCAAAGGTGGTCCTATAATATTTTTATCGAAATATATCCAGTGCTTTTAGAAAAAATCAACAAAAACCAAAAAAAATTGTACAAATATGCCGTTTAGTTTTTCTTTTCTGTTTAATTCTTTCGCGAATCAAGACAAGTTGACGACGTTGCGCGTTGTTCCTCTATTTTGATTCAACTACTTCTTCTTCTTCGTCTTCACCTCTTCCCACTTTATGTGGGGTCGGCACAACATGTCAGCTTCTTCCACTTCACTCTATCGCTGGTCATACTCTCTGTTACACACTTCTTACACATGTCCTCTCTTACGCATTCCATCCACCTTTTCTTTGGTCTTCCCCTATTTCTACGACCCCTAACTTCCATTCCCAAAACTCTTTTCGTTACATGACTTTCATTCCTCCTCATAACATGGCCATACCAATCTAACCTATTACTCTTTAATTTTTCAGTCACGGGTGCTACTTTCAAACTTCCTCTTACGTACTCATTTCTTACTTTGTCCTTTCGCGTTGCACCACACATCCATCTCAACATTCTCATTTCCGCAACATGCAGTCGTCTTTCATCTACTGCTTTGGTGGTCCACGATTCTGAGCCGTATAGTATAACAGGTCTTATAATAGCTTTGTAGATTATTCCCTTAAGCTTAAGGGGCATTCTAGCGTCGCACGTTACGCCTGTGACTTGCCGCCATTTCATCCACCCTGCGTTTATACGGCTTTTCACGTCTCGGTCTATATCACCGTCGTTTTGCACAAGGGAACCTAGGTACCGGAAGTCGGAGCAGACTGGTAGGGATTCACCACCTAAGGCAACTGGAGAGAAGCTGCCTTGACCCCCAAAATCACAGAACAGCTGCTGGGTCTTTGTTCTACTTATTTTGAAGCCAAAACTCTCCAGTCTTTGCTGCCATTATACCAGCCTGCTCTGGACCTCAGTTCCCTCTTCTCCAACGAGGACAATGTCGTCCGCAAAGAGCATGCACCAGGGTGCCTCCTCCTGTATGTCTAATGTCAAAGCGTCCATTACCAGGAGGAACAAATACGGGCTTAGAGCCGATCCCTGGTGCAGGCCCACCGTCACACTGAACTCGCTGGTAACACCAGCTTCGGACCGGACGGCTGTACTGGCTCGACTATACATAGCACGTATAAGCTGCAGGTATTTATAGGGCACGTTCTTCACTTTAAGTGCCCACCAAAGGACCTCTCGAGGTACTCTATCATACGCTTTCTCGAGGTCGACGAATACCATGTGCAAGTTGTTATTTGCGTGTCTATATTTTTCGCACAGTTGGCGAATAGCGAAGATGGCATCCGACGTTCCTCGTCCAGGCATAAACCCAAATTGGTTTTCTACTATTTCAGTCTCAGCTCTCATTCGTCTCTTAATCACTCTTTCCCATGCTTTCATAGTATGTGACATGAGCTTTATCCCTCGATAGTTGTTGCAGTCCTGCACATCCCCCTTGTTTTTAAATATGGGGACTAGAAAACTAGTACACCATTCGTCAGGGATCGTCTCCTTCTGCAACAACTTATTGAAGAATAAAGTCAGCCACTTCCATCCATCTACCTTTAGTACCTTCCACACCTCTACTGGTATCCCATCAGGTCCCACAGCTTTTCCATTCTTCATATTCTGAATGACCTCTTTTACTTCTTCCACACTAATCACAATTACCATTCCTGTATTTACTTTCACATTATCTACCGTTCCACTCCAGTCATTTTCTTCATTCATTAACTTTCCAAAATAGTTCCTCCAACGTTCTTTAATTTCTTCATCATTCGTAAGCACCTTTCCTTCTTCATCTTTTATACATTTAATACATTTTACATCTTTTGCAGTCCTTTCTCTCTCCTTTGCCAATCTGAACAAATTCTTATGGCCATGAGGTTTCTGCAGAGATTTGTACAGATCGTCCTGCACTTTAGCCTTTGCAATAGCCACTGCTCGTTTAGCCCTCTTCTTATTTTCTTGATATTCTTCTTTCTTTCCCTTCTTCATACTTACATCTCTGTCATCTATTTGATTCAACTACCACACCCACTAAAACCTAATTTTAAGTTTCAGTTTGTTCATTTACGTATAGGGTTGAAGTCGGTTTTAGTTTTTTGTTAAATTTAAGTATATTAATTCTTGTTCCTTATAAAAACTTAAAAGTCACGCACATGACTAAAATAAAGTGTCAACGGTCTGTTGAAGATTGGGCTGGGTCTTGGATGTGTACCTATTTTAGTAACTATCATAAAATATAGAATTGTTGAGTTAGTATCCTACGAAACAAGTTCACAAGCTACTGTGGGCCCTATGAAGCTAGCTCAATCTGTATGATTCGTCCCTATAGGTATATTTATTAATTTATTGTCTACTTACTGATGATGACCAACTTGATAATCTATATTAATAACATAGTATACTACTGACTGACTACTCAGGCTAGTATATGGCTCTGGTAGTACAGAGAGGGTCGAGCTCCTGCAGTGGAGACTAGAAAGACCTGATGATGATGATACTAATGATAACAATATTCATCTTGGAATAATAGCCCTATAACAGCTACAAAGCGGTGGTTTACTCAGACCTCGCTTAAGCCTTACAATGGCTTTTAATCCCATTGTCACGGGAGTTCAGGCGATTTAGCCTGATTAATTAGTATACTACGTCACCGCCCAGTGTTTGTTGAGCTACCCACCTGTCTCGCGAACAGACGAACAAGTAAACAAAAGGCTGTGTGTGATGACTGTGACGACAGAAGTTGTTGTTGTGTTTAAGTCATTGATGGACACTGCACGTGTATGGACGTAATAAAAACAAGGTACCAGGTATTTTTCCTAGGTTAGTCTTTGTTTTATAATATGACGGATAATCTTTGGTATTATTTTGTTTTGAAATCACTATTAAAATTAGTCACAAAGTAAAATTTTAATAAAAAAATTATGCTTAACTCCCCGTAGCTCAAAACAAAAACACGTCTCAAGTTTAAAAGTATAAAGAGACTTCTACATATAAAGTTTAGTATCCAAAGACTTCTATGTATTTTATATAGAAGTCTTTGCATGTATCAAGGGGTCCTTATAAACTGGTTGGGTTGTATAGAAGAGCGATTATAGTAGGTAAGCGACAATTATGTTGACTAATGAAGGAGCTTAGAGATGTTGGGATGATTAACATAGCGTTTTGTTTATGTCGAAGGGTTGATCAAGAATACAAGGGTAATAAACTCGGTATTAATTACATTTTGGTTTTAGAATGGGTAATCCAAAAGTGAGTATGTTTTGGTATAGGAGTAACCAAGTTATTTAGTTATAATTCTTTCTATCCTATTGAACGACCAGTGAGAAGAGAAACATTTTGAATTCAAAACGAGCAGTGCGTGCGTATTACTTTCACCATACATGTGGTCTCAACGCCTTAATCGTACGATTTGTTCTCAGAGACTCACATAGATGGCGCCACTCGAAACTACACAACATTGTAACTACCGTATTATGAGAATATAAAAACATGATTCACAAAATATATCTTATTAAAAATCAAAACAATATTTTAGGCATAGTATTTTAAAATGACACCATATATTTAGTAAGTTAAAGGCTAACGCAGACTACCGCCATCTAGTATCAAGTAGCAAGCAACTCTCCTGCGCCATACATTCGCCTGCTTTTCGCAACCTTAATTTGGTCTAATATTTTTGTATGAAGTGGACGGTCTATTACGTTAGTATTATATTGTCTTTGACCATACTACGTTACTCAGGTCAGGAGTGTCATCCTCAACTACCTGTCCGCTCACCAAACCGTTTGCCGAGCGTGGTTATGTGTGTGGATTACACATTCGTAGAGAATTTTGCATCGTATAGTTTCAGCCCAAAAAAGGGAGTTTAGGCCGGATCACTATGCGTCTTCCTGTGGATGTTACTTGAAAGATAAAAGTGCTACAATCTTGTTAATTTCATGTCCGACGGTCGATTCCGACCGTCCATGTAAAATAAATTTAACCAAAAAAGCGTTGGTGGTAAACAAGCAATAGTACATTATTTAAAAAAAATTAAAAACCGGACTGTTTTTTTTAATGGCTTACTTCTGCCATATTATTTTTTTGGTGACGTCTCAAAGCTTATGACACAACGGGGAAGAATAAGAATCTAATGACACCTCACACTTCAAAAGCCTTGTAGGCGGTCTTTGAAGCATCAACGTCACAGCTGAAGTTAGGATAAGAACAGGTAAGACAGAAAATATTCATCTTATTATGTTATAAAAAAAGATTAAAAACAAAACCTCTCCATTCAAGAAACCGCCAAGCAATTTATCAGTAATCTAAATCAAAACGGACCCTAATTAGTAACAAATTACAAAAAACCTTTTGGCCGAAGGAAAACGGGTGGTTTCGAACAAATCCCGCTTTATTTAGTCCAGAAAGAACCCAAATAAATTTACAACGCGATTTTCCATTTCCAACCGTCTGCTGTAACCGCTAACGATTGTAGCCTGTCTCTTTCTAGCTTAGTGTTTTTGTTTTATTTCCATCTCACTCGCACGGTAGTGTGAAATCAGTCCGACAAATTAAATCCCGCCTCAGATTATTACATAGCTCAGTGACTGTTCATAAATAACCCTCAGGGAGGAAAGCGAATGTGCGTTTCAAAGCCGGCAAAATGTTTTTTTTTTTTTTTTTTGTTGAATATGTTTTAGATTTTTTTTTCATGGGAAATATATTTTGAAAGAATTGCATACATGTTATCACGTCTGTATCCCTTGCCAGTTTTTGACAGTTTTTTTGTTTTTGACAGTGGCCAAGGTCATAATACTCAAAGGCCACGTTTAGCGTGTATGTGCGTAATGGTGGAAAGCGGAATCGAAATAATGATGATTTGATCGCCACATTACCTATTGACGTGAGTCCTTAGTTTTTTGTCCAATCCCTTGACTGGCCTTTACAGTGTTGACTCTACTTACCCTTAAATGGGTAGCTCAGCTCGTCAATATGAACAACTTTTCTAAAGGGGTCATTGATAGGAACTCAAAAAAAAAATCGACACATTCATACAATGTATCTACAGCTGGTTATTTTTATATCATAGTGCTTACGATAGGAACCAAGACGATCACACGCGTCTCTATCATGATTCATAACTCTATCGTCTATGATATTCCGGGGAAGAATACGAATCTAATGACATCTTACAATTCAAAATTCGTTAAGCCGTTTAGGTTGCAGGAAGCGACTATGGAAAAGACAAACATACATACACACGCATGAAAAATATTACTCTCCTTCAAGGTTGTTCAGTCGGGTAAAAATAATAATTGAAATGTAAAATACATGTTAAAGAAGGCATGTTGTAAGCCTCTAGCGTCGACTTTAGTTTTAAGTTGTTTTTTGTGCAATAAAGAAATTACATACATACATACATACTTTTCTCGCTTGCTAATACTGGGGATGAAGCTATTTTCGATGCTTTATGTAGCTTGAAAATCCTGCCAAGTGCCACTACACAAAGAAGAAATAAGTAATTCTTTTTAACGCGAAAGTTCTTGACATCTGACTTACTAAGCATATTCCTGGTAGATAAAAAGTAATCATTAATTGTTTATAGGGTTAGTTGTTACTTGTATTTTCCAATAGCGTCACCAAATCCATCCCAACTTAAGGCCGCACACTAGGCACAGTAGCGACGCCAATCATTTTATTCCTAATACTTTACAAATAGAAAGAAATTCAAGAATGTAAATCATATAAGCACTAGTAAATAACCTGAGGTTTTTTTGGAATCATGTTTAATATTATCAGAATCAGTGAGAATTATGAGAATCAGATTACCGCCAAAAACGGCCCTTTTTGGCGGTAATCACGTTTTCTCTTAATGACTGATTCTCATAATATTAAAACATGATTCCAAAAATACTTCAAGTTATTTACTAGTGGTTATATGAGTTACATTCTTGAATTTATTTCTATTTGTAAAGTATTGGGAATAAAATGATTGGCGTCGCTACTGTGCCTAGTGTGCCCCCTTAAAACAAAGAAAAACACTTTATTGTGGATGAAGAAGCGTCTCACAGCTTTGCAACCCTCAACACATCCAGAC
This sequence comes from Rhodophaea formosa, assembly GCA_963082605.1. Classification (NCBI taxonomy): domain Eukaryota; kingdom Metazoa; phylum Arthropoda; class Insecta; order Lepidoptera; family Pyralidae; genus Rhodophaea; species Rhodophaea formosa. Next base: position 20,119,478 of record OY720205.1, on the reverse strand, counting down.
CGATTTGTCTACGAGACCCTGCCCTTTTAATAAAATATTTAGCGCAGAGACAGATTACTTACCGCGAATATTGTTCTTTGTAGCCATAGAGCTTGTATTTTATAGACTTGGAATATGTATGTATTCATATTTTGCTCTTTCTCAGTCTTAACACGTTTTGTTGTGCTAAAATAAACACATTTGTTTCAATTTACACATCTTATTCGTCTTGTTTAAGACTAGCTCTTTTATAAAATCAGAGAGATTACGTCACGATATTAAAGAAACATCGTCTATTAAGGAATGGGCTAGAAATTAATAACTTGCTGACAAATAATTGGCAAGTAATTTGAATGAAGCAGATTGAAGCTCCACTAAAAACTTGATTTTATGAAATATTTTAGTAAGTTTATATTATCATAAATAACCCAACAATTGATGTAAAAACATACTACTGTAGGCCGGTAGTATGTTATGTAGTATTCATAAAATATAGTCCTGTGTTCCACAAACCGATGATGAAGAATTTTAATTTCTTGGTGAAGCAATAAAAGGAACCGCATACTAAGATTGCTAGATAGTAAGCTAAAACTTTAAAACATTATTTATAAACTTTGGCTGTAAATTTACGAAAATATTATAAAGATAATAGCGATATAAGCGTTAAGGAATTGGAAAATTATACAACATTTCTTTGCGTGTCCCACTCATCTTCCTACTGACATGCTTTATGTAGTCTACTAGTTATTTGTCAATGGTCGTATCACAACTACACTTTGTTGGTCCCACCGGGTCACAGTTCGGAAGACGGAGACAAATCCTTGTGCATGTGAGAGGTGGTTGATTTATTTAGATTTTTGTGGAGCGGGCGCAAATCTAAATAAATAAATGATGCGAGATATGAGCTTTTACATCTGTAGTCGGTATAGGGAAAAGAAGGGAGCTCTTAACCCCTGACGAAAAAAGATGAGTTGATGAGAAGATAACAAGTTTGACCGACAGAGAACACACATATGTTATCTGTCGGTCTGTGGCAGTGAACCGAATTCGATGTGGTTTTTTATTTTATTTTCGAACACACATTTCTAGAAATTGGTTTAACCATGCTTTATTAAAACTGCCATTTACAAGATATTCATGGGTAAGGGGTTAGGCGATTTTCATGTTACGGGTTGATGATCTGATTTTTTTACTTTATGTACCTTGTTACGATACTTATAAGCCTACCTACCGTGTATCTGTAGCATTTGGTTGATAGGGATTTTACAAAAAGAGTAAAGCATGTAACCCTTTAGCACTAATTTTTTTTTGCATTTACTTTTCATTGGATAAAGCCAAAATTAAATATTCTTTAAAAGCTAGAGATCATTGTAAAATATATAATAGTTCCAGAATTTAAAGCAAAATTTCAAGTGATTATACGAAACACAGAGAATATAGCAATACAGTACAAAGAAAAAAAAATATTTAGCATGTTTTTTTTTCTTGTTAAGAATCAAGAATGAGATTAATTAGATATCTTAATCGATATTCGATTGATCATTCGATATGATCTCCACGAAAGTGGCAAGTGGCATAACCTGGCGGAAGAATTTGGTAATGTTGTTTATTTACGTCAGAGCTTTATATCAAAACTACTACACATTGATAATATAATGTATCCACTCAAAGGGTAGTGAGCGAACCGCTCTTGGGAAATTCGTTCAGCACGTCACATCACTCTGCAGATGAAGCCGAAACGAGGCGGCGCGGAAATCTTAATCCAATAGTGCGCGACAGCGAATGATTTATACAGAGCTGATCGTAGGCTAAAATGGCGCTCGCAACCTTCTTTAGGTTTTTATTCATGAAAATTATACAAAGTGTCCCAAAGGTGAACTGGTAGACAATGCAAATAGCATTAAGTTAACCTTTTGTATCAATCTTTGATTGTGTGCAATAAACTTAAATAAAAATAAAAATAAATAAAAAAGTGTAACATGTCATGACCCTCGACATACCCCTAAACAGATGAATCAGACCGTCAATATGAACAACTTTCCCTATGGGGTCAATGCTGGGAACTCCAATAGCTTCTATTTTGCTAAATACAAGGTACAAACTGCTCTAGGGAAATTCATTCATAACGTCACATCACTCTGCAGATGAAGCCGAAACGAGGCGGCGCGGATATCTTAATCCAATAGTGCGCGACAGCGAATGATTTATATAGAATAGAGCTGATCGTGGGCTAAGATGGCGCCCCCGACCTTCTTTAGGTTTTTATTCATATATATATTTATTATAGAAAAGTTCTTTACTAAGTCATTGCCGTCTATATTTATACAGGGTACAAACTGCTCTTGGGAAATTCGTTTAGCATGTCACATCACTCTGCAGATGAAGCCGAAACGAGGCGGCGCGGAAATCCTAATCCAATAGTGCGCGACAGCGAATGATTTATATAAAGCTGATCGTGGGCTAAGATGGCGCTCACAGCCTTATATATCTTCATATTGTTGACATGTTTCGGCCTCTTCCGGAGGCGAATGTGAACCAAGTACATAGCGCCAAAGACAATATAATACTAACGTAATAGACTGCCGACCTCATACAAAAATATTCGACCAAATTAAGGTTGCGAACTGCAGACGAATGTATGGCGCAGGAGAGTTGCTTAGTAGTCAATACTAGATGGCGGTAATCTGCGTTAGCCTTTAACTTACTAAATATACGGTGGCATTTTAAAATATTATGCCTAAAATATTGTTTTGATTTTTAATAAGATATATTTTGTGAATCATGTTTTTATATTCGCATAATACGGTAGATACAATGTTGTGTAGTTTCGAGTGGCGCTATCTATGCGAGTCTCTGAGAACAAATCGTACGATTAGGGCGTTGAGACCACATGATAGCGCGTACGAAGATGCGCTGGCTGGGGCGACTTCATGCATCCACCATCATACAAAGTACTTCATTATTATGACTTAATAACATCTATATTGCTAAAATACAGGGAACAAACTTCTCCTCGTAAATTCTGAAGCTGAATGGAGGCGCGCAGAAATTTATATCCAATTGTGCGTATCTGCAAACGATTTATACTTAATATATTTATATCCAGTGTAGTGTACGTACAACGTACATCTACGTAGTATGTCGAGTGATGACGACAGATGACGATACTCGACCTCGATAAATAAAGAACACTATTTTAATATCTTATATCTCTACGTACATCTACTAGTGTAACGTCACACGACTTCGTTAAATAAAGAATTGTTTTAATTATTATCTTATAAGCTCAATGTCATGTGACGAATGTGTACGCCGTGAAAAACCTGTATATAAACTGTGGAAAAACCTACAATAAAGGAGTTCAGTTCAGAGTACGGTTGGGAAACCAGCACACACCAAATAAGTGTTTTACTATATAACACCCCGCGTCCCGTCGTTTTTTCACCACATGGCGACCTTGCTAGTGCCGTGCCTCGTCGGTACTGGGGCACGGATGTCCGATCGCGTTCGCCGCGCAAACTAGAAAATTCGGCAAGAAAAAAAATTCGGCGCTCAATTACGAAAAATGAAAACTAGAAAAGAATGTACGTGCAAAAAGAAGAAATTATACGGAAAATTCAAGAAATATAGAAAAAAAATGTAAAGAAGAAAGAAAAATGAAGATTACTAGAAATAATGGCCAATATTGAAAAAATATTTATGTTAAAATGAAAAATAATATATTTTTGAAGAATAAGAAAAATAAGCTAAAATTAAGAATAAATGAAAACCTAATGAAGAAAAAATAAAAGTATACATTGAAGAGAGAAGAAAGAAGCAAACGGGACAAGGATGGTGTCCAGGGTATAGCCCGGCCCAGTTGGAGCGGTGTTCAAGAATATCCCAGCCCGGCCCACCCTGCTTACTGCATGTAGCAGCAGCCAAGCGAGCACCTGCATTGTGATCGTCCCCGGGCGCCAGGAGACGACCGCTTGCTGTGACGTATTTCAACACCAGGAATTGATGACTTCGGATAAGCCAGAATATTCTTTTCAAATAAGGTATTATATTTTACGTTGACTATTCACTCAGTATATGTACTTTATTTGTATTTTTTTTTTCTACGATATAGGGAAATATTGGTTATTATTATTGTTGTTGTTTTACGTTGTTGAAAGTAACTATAACTATATGTGTAAAGTAAAAGATATTAAAAAATTTCGTGAAAGATTCTCACTAAAGAGAAGATAAAGATAAAAATAAGGATTTTTGTGTGCATCGTTTTATAATCATAATTCCTCGTCAGAAAAACGAAAGAATGTGACACAGATATGTAATTAGGTATATCTATAAATATAATAATGTGTAATAAGTTTTGTAAAACATGATCAGTAGGTTGCACGAGTTGCACTGCTGAAATATATCATGAAAATGTCAAGGTCATAAGGATACAAGAGCAGGCCAGAATCTATTCTATCTAATCCGATCATGTCTAGGTCGAGCTACCATTCGTGAGGTTGATATTTAAAGATTTACCTGTAAAAATGCCAAACGAGCAAAAATGCCGTTTTTGGCTAGGCCCAGATAAGGAGCCTTTTAGAGACACAAATGTCCTAATAATGAAATAAATGAATAGTGTATATTCATAATAATTACCTTGTATCCTGTGTGTGATATGTACCTTGCTTATGTTATAATGTGATGAACACTTATTTACATATACCTATGAACTTTTACAAGTAACTAACCCACATAAGAACTAACTGACATACACACAACAATTATTGTTATCATTTACTTTTTCCACTGAGTGTAATAAAATGACGTAGATAACACAGTGATGCACACACATGTTATAGTAATACTAATAGAAGAAATCTTCATATTACTACTTACAACAAATTGATATAGGAAGACCTATGACGTATAAATTTTTGTCATACGTACTCAGCATCCATCTGATTGATATTTGTAATATGATATCACAGAAGTGATATGAAAAGATAATGTGTATTTTTTTTCTCTATAATTGTTATTAGTTGTAACAAAAACATTGTAATCCATTTTACTATAATTATTAGATATTAGCTACTTATATTTTTAAGACATGTAATCATTGGTTATTAAAATAAAATTTATATTACGATAGAAATAAGACATAACTTATGTATGTTATGCTTGTGCTAAGGCTTTATTATGTACCCTAAAAAAAAAGTATGCTGGTTCTATTCAAAATATGTACTACTTGTATAACTTAGACTCATTTTTGCATCTACTTATTGTTGTATAACTTTATTTTAAACCAGAAAGTGTAAACATAATTTATATAAACGTTTTCTCAAAAACAAAGGGAAAGAGAGGTGTAACTGTAATATTTGATTGTTTGTTTACATTTAATAAGCCAAAAATTATTGTTAATTTTTGTCTCATAAAAAAGAGGGAAGGTGTAGTGTACGTACAACGTACATCTACGTAGTATGTCGAGTGATGACGACAGATGACGATACTCGACCTCGATAAATAAAGAACACTATTTTAATATCTTATATCTCTACGTACATCTACTAGTGTAACGTCACACGACTTCGTTAAATAAAGAATTGTTTTAATTATTATCTTATAAGCTCAATGTCATGTGACGAATGTGTACGCCGTGAAAAACCTGTATATAAACTGTAGAAAAACCTACAATAAAGGAGTTCAGTTCAGAGTACGGTTGGGAAACCAGCACACACCAAATAAGTGTTTTACTATATAACACCCCGCGTCCCGTCGTTTTTTCACCACACCAGCTAATCAAAGAATTAGTTTCAAATTGATACGATCCTGCGTTCCTGAGCAAAAGTGCTTGGCAAACAGGCAGACGGACAAACTTTGCTTTTTTAATAATGGACTATTTAGCTAGCTCCAATTGAGCTTTTACTACTTCACCGGACTTTTTAAGGTGCAGGTAGAGCGCTTTCACCTGTGAGGTGAACATTACCAAAGAGTCCGAAGGAGGAACGATCCTCGGCTTTGAGCGTTGCATAAGGCTAGGAACGATAGCACTCTCATATGCGTGACAGCCCAGCGATTTGCACGCATAGCCTGATGGGCCGAACTGAGTGAGTGAGAAACAATGGCAAAGCCTTTGGAGAGCAGCAACTCTTTTTGTCGTATGGACCGAGGGAATGGAAATCCTATTTTCAATAAGAGGAGCAAGAAGCGACATCTTAGCCGCCCAATCGCTCAGCCGGCAATATACTCTAGCCGCGCACCTGCGCGCAATCACATTAGCTAGATGCGACGACCGATTTTTTTTTACATATGGATTTTAGAAGGTTGGCCAATATTTGTGTAATACAGAGATTGCTATATTGAGATTTTTAACATAGATGAAGGTTATTGGTAGCCTCAAATTGTCTTTCGGGAATGTGCTGTGTACGTAATTTAAAAGCCTAGATTTTAAAAGTAACTTAGGTTCTAATAAAATGTTTATTGTCATTATCTAATCAAATTTGTTTCTTACGCGTTCATACGGAAAAATGTATATGTATAGGTTGTACCATATATATATTTTATCCTCAAACCATCTTTTTCCCAGAATTTTACAATGAAAACTCTTTCTTTTTAATTTGTAAGCATTTCAGTAAACCCTCATTCGAATTTTGAAATCCAAGCGTCTAGTCTGAATTTCTAAAATTTAAATTTCTCATTCCTGGAGTTGGGGAAAACATTACTGCCTGATACAGCTTTCGAAACTATTTGCAGACCATTATAAAAACTCTTTCTTCTTTAGTCGCGGCAAGTTCGAAATTCAAATATTGCATTACTTGAGTTGGGGAAAACAATTCTGCCTGATACACATTAGGAAACTATTTGCAGAACACAATGAAAACTCTTTCTTCTTTACTCGTAGGCATTTCCGCAAATTCTAATTTTGAAATCCAAGGGGCAAGTTCGAAATTCAAATATCTCATTCTTGGAGTTGGGGCAAACAATACTGCCTGATACAGCTTTGAAAACTAATTGCAGACTTGAATACTTTTTCTTCTTCGAAAATTCGAATGAGAGTTTTCTGAAACATTTAAGAGTATTAAATGTTTCAGAAAACTCTCATTTGAATTTTGAAATCCAAGCGGCCAGTCCGAAATTCAAATTTCGCGACCCCTGGATTTGGGGCGAACATTCCTCGGCGACGACTGCAGTTATATTATGTCCGTGATTTATGGCATCGAATTCTCGTCGGCAATTAGTGCGTGCCTCCCGACAACCCACCAAACGGTGGGTGATACGGGATTGAAAATTTTAACTGGCGGTTTATTTTAAACAGTAGATTGTGGATACTGAGACCATGTTTAGTGGAATAGATACAGTCAGCCAACTGTATCTTTCAAGCTAGAGCTCCAGACCGTCGTAGCAATCAATGAACGGTTTCAGTAAACCACGGATTTCGTCTGTCAAAAAATAATGTGAAAATCTTGAAATTATATGTTTTATATGACCCAATCGTCGCCGAAGTAAGATGTGGAAATACAAAATATAGTGGAAATTAGAACGAGATACAGAGTTGATGATGGATTTTGACAGACCTATGTTTATAGGTTAAAATTAGAGGTGTAGAAAGTAAAACAAATTAAGCACAATTATATACCATGTCTATCTATTATTAAAAGCTGGTGTTGACTACTTATGCGATTGATTGATATCTTTGATATTTAATAATACTTTAAATACCGAAATATAATTTAATTTTAAGATAACATCAGCTCCCTAAACTTAGCTACCTGCTAACCAGAGTTAAAGGAGCTGCTTGCGTATGGTCTGATGAGGATTGAGTAGTAAATCGATCGGTGTTTCTCTACCAGGTTAAATTAGGAATGAAGCTCGTTGATTGATGGCTCAGTGCTGCCATCTGTATCTTACATATTTAACTTCTGATTAACGGTACCTGTTAACTCAATGTGGTGCAATCTGCCCCCGCTCGGATCACCGGAGATTGAGTTTAATCGGACGCCCGGGAGCGCCATTTATAACGGAGTTCGTTAATTGATAGCACAGTGCTGCCACTCTATAGCGAACATATTTCTGTATTTTCATCTGTTTATAATCTCCAATACATACCTCACCATCACCACCACCATCACTCACCACTCACATCACCCAAAATCACAGTGAAAGGGAGACTTAGAAAAAATAACAAAAAAAATTTAACAATATCATATTGATATTGTTGGGCCATCCAAACACTTTTGTATTAAAATGTCGATATTTTTTGAGTTCCCCGCATTAGCCTCATAGAAAAAATTTATCGTTTAGATGGACTTCGTCGGGTGACTAAGCCCGTATAAGGTATTTGCTGAAACACTTTTATTTAAAAATAAGATGAAATATTTTTTCAATTTTTTTCTCTGTCGTTAAGAAAACACAAGCATTTGGCCCCGTCAATCTTAAAATTAATTTTAGGGCCCCGCAAAACAATAAGGAAAGCCACCCCGGTCATGTCCGAAGACAATATGAGTTATGAGTGAAAAATTTCATAAAAAGTCACTTTCTGACATGGTGTGTTAAAAAATCTATTACTTATTAGAATGAACAGAAAATGCTTCACATTATGCGCTTACACTAAAAAATAATAATAAGATAAACTATTTTTCTTTAAAATCTTTCTCTGTCGTTAAGAAAACGCAAGCATCCGACCCCGTCAATCTTAAACTTAATTTTAGGGCCCCGCAAAACAATAAGGAAAGCCGCTCCGGTCATGTCCGTAGACCATTTGTCGCGTCGATTGCGTTAAATGAGAAATTGGAAACTTTTTCCATAGTCGCTCGTAAATACTTGTCGCTGTCAAGTTGACTGATTCGAGGGAATTCCTATTGGTCGGGTTCATTTGTTTGAGGGACGTGATCAAGTATTTTGGAACTTGTTTGGGAAAGGCGGAGCTTGGAGTGTACGATGAAGTATACAGGTGTATTTGAAAAACACCAGCATCCTCGCTTTAATTATTGTTTAATGCAACCAGTCCTAAGCCTGGTAAAGTACGAAGGGATTGTTGACTCAGTGTAGATACATACTGCCTACAAAAGTTAGTAGGTACCTACCTATTATCGGCAGCGATAGCGCGCTCGCCACCGTCTCGTTGCCTACGAGTACCTACTTTTATGAATGAAGCATAGGCATAGACTTACAAATATTACGACAATACATAAAAGACTTAAAAAGTAATTTTTAATAAAAATATTGAGTTATGTGAAAAGTGGTACACTTAATGTTGTTGTTTATTATGTTAGTCATGCCGTCCCGCGAGGATGCCGGTGTTTTTCAAATAACCCTGTATAAAGAAACTGTTGAAGACACTCATAATATAGACTTTGATTGTCAGGGATTCCATTAATTTATGATTTATACAGGCAAATATGGTCAGGGTTGTGTCTGTCCGGAAGTTGCAGGTATGGCATACGTGCGCCCGGCCTCCATCGCTGCTGCTTTCTCATCCCCAGTCTATCTAAGCAAGTAGTATCCCAAACACCTACATCCCGTTCTCCCAGTTCAACAAACTCCTACCCTTCCCTCGCTTAGAATAGAATATTCTTTATTGCGACAGATAAAACAAAATAATTACATAAAAAAACAAAAAAAAGCAATGTTGGTACAAAGGCGGACTCTGGACGCGCATGTCTCCATACAAACGGAAAAAGGGAATTGTGGCAATATTTGATAATTTTGGAGTAAAATTAAGCATTTAATCAATTAAACTCATTATAATCTACATACGTTCCTATACAGCTTGGTTAAAATACCAATGGTTTGAGAATTACAAGCCTTTTCAAATTTTTATGGAATTATTGAGAGGCGTATAATTCTCAAACTATTGATAATTTTTTAGATTTTTTGTTTTTATTGTTGTTACGTATTTTAATATTGATAATTTAACCAAACTGTATAGGAACGTACGTAGATTATAATGAGATTAATTTATTGGATCCTTAATTTTACTCCAAAATTATCAAATATTGCCACAATTCCCTTTTTCCGTTTGTATGGAGACATGCGCGTCCAGGCAACTCTTAAGCGATCTCATATAACAGAGAACATGTAGTTGGCGTTGGCGATTACGATGGACAGCAGCGTTGGAATAGATATAAGCCAAAAAAACTGGGCTCACCAACCCATTAGCCAAATGTGGTGAGTATGGCTAACTACCGTTAACTTTACGCGTGTACCGAAGGCTTTTACAGTTAAAATCTCTTCACACCTGTGCAAACACTTAAAATGGTAATTTGTCGCATTTCAATGATAAACTTGAATCAGTGTATTATTCATCGGTTCCATGGTGTAATGGTTAGCACTCTGGACTTTGAATCCAGCGATCCGAGTTCAAATCTCGGTGGAACCTGATCTTTTTTACCCTTAAGCAAAAAAGGGGTGTTGTAAGTTTCTCGTGTTAAGATATTTATTTCCAGTTATTACAACTAGGGAATGCAATCTCGTTCTTTTGATGAGAATGATCTTTTGATGAATGAGATCTCGGTCTTTTTTAGCGAGATTGATCTCGCACGAAAGAAGGGCGAGATCTCGCGAGTTTTACGAGATTACTAATCTCGTTAATCTCGCGAGATTAACGAGATTGCAACCTCGTTATTCACGCGAGATTAACGAGATCCGGGGGGTCAAAAGGCGAACTTTTACAGTTCGTGGATAACTGCCTGAGATCTGCGGTTCCAACTAGCGTTGAATCCGAAAGGGCTTTCACAGCGGCTGGTTATCTGGCCAACAAAATAAGAAGCCGTTTAGCATAAGAAGTTTTAAATAAGAAGCAGACGATTCTTTGGACATTTTGTGCTTCTTAAGGAGCTAGTTTCAAAATAATTTGTAATAATGGCTTGTGATTTGAACTGAAAAAAATAATGATTATTTCATAAAAGTTTATTGAAAAAATTCGTGAAAATAAAAGTTCATCATAAAATACTTACGGTTTTTATTATTTTTTTCCTAATTTATTCAAATATTGTAATTATTTGCAAAAATAACACACGAAACTGCCAATCTCGCGAGATCTCGAAATTGGCGAGATCACGCAGTATTGTTATTCATAAACTCGCGAGATCTCGCTTGAGCCCCAATCTCGCGAGATTTGCATTCCCTAATTACAACTAATTTATCAATCACCTTTTTAAAGTTCCGTTTTAAGCTCTATAATAATTATGCCACTTTTAACCCTCAAAAACTAACTCTTTATTGTCTCCGTAGTCTGTATTAATTTGTTCTGATTGCAAAAAATATCGCCAATAAATGCAAAAACGAAGTAGAAAATTACATAAAATCTGATTTTTTAATTACTTGAGCCATAAATTTGGATAGTCAGCTTATTTCTGTGCATCAAGCTAATCTATCAAGATAATGTTTTTGCTGGAAAACTTATTCAACTTATATCAGTTAAATACTTACCTTACTTACTTACCTTACACTCGATAATTTGAATGTGTGCACAAGTGTGAAACATTTTTAACTTTAAAAGATTTAATAAATGTGAGAAGTTGAGTAAGAAGGTTCCATGGTGTAATGGTTAGCACTCTGGACTTTGAATCCAGCGATCCGAGTTCAAATCTCGGTGGAACCTGATCTTTTTGTAATTAAGAGAAAATTGTACCAATATTGCTAACAGGTATACTCCACATCCACATAGTATATCATATTAAGCTCTAGTTCGAGAGTCATCATCATCATTTCTTGTAGGTGACACCGTCAGTCAACCATGCACACCCTGGTTTGAAAGTTCTTCGGAACCGCCTCTCGGCCTCTGACTAGTTTGACAGTTATTGCAGGTTTTACATACAAATTTGGTTTTACTCAATTTGAAGGAGATACTTTAAAATTTGTTTCAACTCAGTTTGTAGACCTTCTTAAGTCCAAAAGTAACTCTTTCAAAAGATATAGGTAGGACATAAGCATTCCTAAAATATTCAGCGCATCAATCAATAGCGACTGGATACTGCGGCCGCTTTCATATTTCATATTGCCACCTAACTCCAACATGGATAGTCTAGGGGCTGTAGCCCCTTTTTCCTTCTATAAAACGTGCTGACTGACGCGCCGCGTCTCTATAAAATGTATATTTTTATAAAGTACTACCTGTTACCCGTGGCTTCGCCCGCGTGATGTATAACCTATGTCCTTCTCAGTATTTTAACCTGTATATCCAAAATTTCATGATGATCGGTTCAGTAGATAGAGCGTGAAAGCGTAACAAACAAACAAATAAACTCACTTTCGCTAATAATAATCCGCTAATAATCCTTACTAATATTATAAATTCTAATTTTAATTAGGATTAGGATGGTAGCCTAGTTTGCTTGTTTTGAGTTTAAGTTATCGACAACCTGCTTAATGGCGTATTTAACATGTCAGTTAGTACTGTCAGCTTTGGAGTCCAGGGCTTTTTTATACTCATGTTTTGCAATTCTTATTAGATCCTTTGTGTCCTTTGTTTGTGTGTGTGAGCAGGATCGTAATTGGTAGGTAGGATAATGTATGTTCTCACGAATGTACCCTTTATGACCAGGTAGGTCAATAAAACTTACTAAGTGTTAATCCCCAAATAAAGGGGAAATAAAAAGGAGGCTTTGCCCAGCTGTGGGACATAATAAGCTAATAAAAAGTGTTAATCAACAAAATCCTAAAATTCTTCTCATTTTCCTGGACTGCTCAGCTTGTAGGTGTTTTCCCTGTTCAGATATTGGCAAAAAACAATATTTTATACCGGTCGCTAAGCGCTCCGGCAAATGTATTCCGTGGACGCGGGGACACTGTACGTGGAATACTATTTCGGGATATGTCTTGAGATAAGTTAAGTTTACATATAGCTAGCTTTTTCTACGATTTCTACACGTATATGGGTTATTGTTACGATTCAGGGATTAACATGAAATACCATTAATAAATAAAATAATTACCATTTAAAATAACCGATATGTTTTTTTTTTCTTCTATGTGAAAGATTATTTTTAATTTCAGCATCATTACATCTTTAAAAACCGTTTCACATACTCCGTGTACCACACTCTGGCCATCACATTAAATATTGACAAAATAAAAATGTAGAACATAGATTTAAAAAAAAGAATTTCGATGATGTAGAACGCCAGGCCCACGCAGCTCAAAGGAACCAAAAAATGTATGGCGTTTGCTGTAGCAACGATGGCAGCCATATTGCTATCTCTGTCTGTCACTACATTTCTCTTTCTTTCATTCAGTCAGGGGTACTATTTTTGAACGTGTGACACTCGTATTTGATTGAGAAATCATTCGAAGACGGGTGTCATGCGTTCAAAAATAGGACCCCAGTTGTTCTGTCACTGCTGTAAAAACTCCCGCCATTTTGAAGTTCTTGAAGTTAACTTTGCAAATTTGATTTTTACTAGTTTAATTATGAATATTAGTGAAAAGTACAACAATTACACTGTGTTTTTGGTAAACTTATTAGTTTTGTGAAAATTCCGCCTCAAGTATCTTGTATTACTTGTTAAATATGTGGTATTCGTACCAGTGGAGTGACTAACAATAAGAGGCTGAAGAGAAGATGTTTATAGCGAAATTTCCATTATATGAGGCGCGGTAAGCATTAATATTATCTTTTTACATATTTTACACCATGTCATTATTACAATAACATAGTGAAAATAAAGATTTTGATAAATATTTTAATTTTACATTGTTCAACTAGTGATGTGCACTTCGACATTCGATACCTTATCGATACGTAACTACCAATCAATACAAAAATCTACTTGCTAAATTTATTTCATTTATTGCTGTTTTAGGTTTTGTTATTAAAGTTAAAATATGTAAATAATTTTCAGGTGTAGGCCAGTTGGCGATGTTTGTGGGCAAAGAAAATTTGATATATGTTCCAATAGAGAAACTATATACATTCCGAAGAGCACTCACGGATATAGGTCACCTCAAGCCCTATGCTGTCCACTCGAAACATTCAAAAGCTTTTCTTCTCCCTGATGAAATGTTGCTCTTTCCTTATAACTTACATGCAAGTAATTATTCTATACCTACAAGTAGAAGTAGTCGCTAGACCAAGTAACTAGTTAGTCTGATAAACATATTATTATGTGCAAAATAACTATCAATGAGATACCAAAAAATGATGGTAAGTTAGGTTTTCATGATTCACTTACTTAACATATATGTTATGTATAATAATAATAATAAATAGTTTATTTATCTCTTCACAATACAAGCAAAATGATACATTGTATGCTTATTACTAGTGTATAAATAGGTGTTTCGCTTATCCAATTGTGAAGAGGCTAGCTCCTGAAATAGGTTCCTGAGGAACCTGTGCCACAGGTAGCTAGGCCGCTCCCGCCAATGAGATGATAAGGGATATACCTACTAGTGTTTAACGTGAAACATATCTATCAAATATTGTGAGATAAAATGCTTAATATTTAATGACTACCAAAGAAATAGGTTATAAAAGTTAACTAGAAGTAAAAAGAAGTAAAAAGAAGAGGACAGAAGCTATAGGATTGTGTGTGGTTATAGGTGTTAATTAGGTGTAATATTAGAGTAAGAGAGTGAGTGATTCTGCTAGGTTTGTCTGTGTGTTTGTCTGGTTGATTCGAGTGAGTGAGTATGTGTATGTCAATATCAAGTCGTTAGGTAAAAGTCATAAAGAGGAAAACATAGGCGAGAAATGTATGCAGGTCAGAGTCAAGTTTGAGTGTGTTGATGCTATTACAGGTATTTAAACTTAGCCAAGTTGTGAATGTCAAAAATTTACTTAATATTTTTTTATTATTATTTTTTTTTTTTTTTTTATATTATAGGTTTGAGTAGGTTCTCTGTTTGTGTATAGTCAAGTGATTTTAGGTATTGCGTGACTGTTGTTTTGCAGCTGTATTTATGGAGTGGATAGATGTTTATTAATTTATTAATTTGATTATATAAATAAGGGCCGAGGTAACAGAAGAATGAGCATGACTTTTGTGTATTTAGCGCAGGGATAGTACATACCGTTCCCTTCCTTCGTCTATCTTTGAATAGGTCCGGGTCATATTGTAACTGGGAGTGTTGCTTTAGTATGGTGAACAGGACAAAGGATTGTCTGACCGTCAGTACGTCCCAGAACTTATACAACTCTGAAGTCGGGTGTCGGAAAGGGAGGCCTGCAGCAACCTTCAAAATTGCACGTTGGGCTCTTTCTACTTCTAGGAGTGAAGTTTTTGAACCGCCGCCCCAAGATGTTATGCAATATATGATCAGTGAGTGACCGAGGGCGTTATAGACCATCTTAATAACGTGTCGTTCTGTGTATGTACATATGTGTGTGTTATCCTAACTAATATTATAAATGCGAAAGTGAGTTTGTTTGTTTGTTTGTTTGTTACGCTTTCACGCCCCATCTACTGAACCGATCATCATGAAATTTTGCATACACATAGGTAAGGGTACTGAGAAGGACATAGGCTATATTTCACGCGGGCGAAGCCGCGGGCAACAGCTAGTTCAACCATAAAATATAAAAATATATTTAGGCGGCCTACCACGTAGGTCCTTTCTCTTTTTCTCCCTTAGTTCTTTGTATCATACATATGTCACTAATCTCGTTAAAAGTATATTTTTATGAAGTTATAATCAAATTTTTAAATCCGTCATTTCTCTTGATTTCCTTCAGTTATGTTAACTTTTTAGGTCAAAACAGCTGCTATTTCTGTGTAGACATAATATTACCTGAATGTGTGAGTATTGAAATAATAAATCAAACTTTTATTTATATTTTTTGCAGACTTCGTGAGCCAACAACAGGCATTGGTGATGGGGAACAATGAGAAAACATCGACTTCAAAAATCTTTTTCTATTTGGAGGGTTGATATTTCCCACACAATCAATGCTATTTTATTAAAGTCGATGATTCGAAAATCTATATATTATCCAAATAGACTTATTTTTTTAAACGTTGTTTTGTAATGGTGCTCCCACACAGCTGCAGTTATATAACGTCATAAAACAATTTGTAACAACGATAACATTCTATAACACTATACATTATCAAGAATGTTATTGTGTGTGGTAGCACCATAACAATGGTAGATTGTGTCCAAAATAAATGATTTGTATTGACAATGAGGACTCGTTTAATTTATAGAAGTTTAGTACATCAAAGAATCTGAAGGGCAACCATGCGCCACCTACCACATTGTATCGATATCGATAAACTAACGTAGTAGGCAAGCTCTAAAATTGGTTAGACTGTTCGGTTGCCAGACTTGCTTGTGACATTAGTGTTGTGAAAGTTTGTATTAGTTCACTTTGTAAATTGACCAAAATCTAGATGATTCATTGGCTAGTATGAAAGTCCCGTCTCTTAAAACGTAGTGATTATATGCTGGGGACGTGCGCCGTAACGGCGACGTTTGCCCGCCAAGGAGCGATTCCATTTTCAAATAAATGATTTTTTATATTTGAAAGATTATTCTTTGTTTCAGCATCATAACATCTCTTCCGTCCGGTACGGAGGCCGTGTTGCTCGAAGCATCTCTTCCAAGTACTTCCAACTGTTTCACATACCCTCTGTACCACACTCTGGCCATCACATTAAATATTGACAAAATAAAAATGTAGAATGCCAGCGGACGTGCGCCGTAACGGCGACGTTTGCCCGCCAAGGAGCGATTCCATTTTCAAATGTTGCCCGCCAATAAATATCTTATCGAGTTACAATGAGGCAAACGGGAGGCGCCACGGGACTATTCGCCACTTGCCAATAATTTTTGGGTTCCGCACCCAAATTATGCTAGTGGAACCTATTACTGAGGATTGGTTGTCTGACCATCTGTCGGACTGTATGTGTTGAAATTATCTTAGAATGTTTATTTCACTGAGCAAGTTATTTCAATGTGGCTCGCGCGCGCGCGAGTGACAAGAAATTCCTTGGTCTGTGGTTTATTTCTATTAGCAATAATAACGAATTGTTTTATTACCCATCTAACCCAGAAGGAGGATAATGTTTTTCGCCCGTATGTAATTATGTTTGTTCCATTGGTGCATACTGATAGCCTCAACACTTGTCGTGTCTTCAACAACTTGAGGTGTCAATGGTGTCACTAGATTTGTATTATTTCCCGGAGTGCCATACATATGAAACGTCAGCAAAAAATCAATATGGCAGACGCAAATGGACAAAATCGGCAGACGGGTTTTTTATTAATTTAAATCATGCAACTTGTTTTAATAAATAATAATTTAAAAATGCAGGTAACGATTGTAGCCGCGTATCTTGGTACAATGTTTTTTTATTTTTGTTGTAAAGGTAAGGAATTCTCAGTCTGCTAGTCCCACTCGCCCTTGGCTGGTTACTCTGACGTTTGGATGTTCCGTTTTTGAAACTTGACAGCTGCCGGTCAAGGGTTCGAATGATTGAAGGAGTTTGAATATATTACTGGTATCGCGGAGTAACTTTCGAGTCGATTTGTCAGGCACCAAATTGGAACCTATCTTCACAAAATTATTTACTTTATTTTATATTAATATAACAAATGGCTAAATTTGTTTCATTATTTTTTTTCTTAAATTTTTTGTATTTTTTTTGTTATTGGTTATTCTGTCATTATCTATCATTCATTACTAATCAAAACCTTGAAAATTGGTCTAGTCGTTCTCGAGATATTCATTAATGTTTGAATATACCCGTCTTTGTTTTAAATAAGTACAAAGACATCAAATAAAAATAACAGTAGTTTTTAAATTAAAATTACAGAGAATACACTCAATCGAAACAACTACTTACTTATTTTGTATTATTATAATGCGCATAATTTGACCTTTCAGCCTCTTATTATATAATATCTTATCTTACTGTAGTACTTGTAGTAGTGTAGTGCTGTTTTTCTTCGATAATAATTTACAGCTATTATTCGATTAGATTAATTTTGACTCAATCAAGGATGTAAATTATATTAGTATATTAGTAGAGAGAATGATTATCTCACTCTAATCTAACGTAATCGGCAAGAGAAAATAAAGACAATATGTAGTAGGTATTGCGTCCAATCAACCGGAATCTTTGCATAGAATTTAATGCTCCTTATCATATTCAAATTAAAAATCAAATTTTATAACGCATATAATAATAAAAAAAAACAGTTCTATAAGGGTTCTAAGGAGAAAACTCTTACTACTTGCATTAATATTGCATAAATAAAAATTACATTAAGCCCATTTTGTTCTTTATTCCTGCGATCATTTTGATGTATGAAATACATAAATTCAATGATTTAAAAAATGATAAAATGACAATACTTAACTCAGATTACAGATACAAAACACAAAAGCGTATAGTTACTAATGACTGATAGAGTCGCGTACCTATTTTAAACTATATAAATTAAAAGCGAATTATACATTTAAGAGAATACAAGAAGCTATTTTAAATGGAATGTATCCTTTCTATTTTTACCGTTACCGCGTCTGGTCCAATGTAAAATTAGTCAAAAGGAGTGAAAGTGAGCGCCACGGTTGCTCGTAGAAACCAGCTAGTAATTTGGGACACCTCGCCAGCCGGTTCCATGGTGTAATGGTTAGCACTCTGGACTCTGAATCCAGCGATCCGAGTTCAAATCTCGGTGGAACCTGTTCTTTTACCACTATAAAACTTTGTTTTGTTTTCAATGGATTCATAACTTTTTGTATTGGAGTCAATTTGAGCTGATTATTTTAACGCGTACAAAATATATTTTCAATATAGCAACAACTTCAAATTAAACGTAGCAACAAAATAACGATGTCACACAAGTGTTTTTGTAGTATTTCTTGAATTGGCTATTATGATATGTAAGTAGCATCTGTACAAATATCTGGGTTGACTTGTAATTAAAATTATTTTTCATACAAAACAACGCATGTTACCGCGTATATTTATAAATTCCAAGAAAACGAAGTATTTATTGCCTTCAACAATGAAATCGTCTACAATAATATTTTTGAGATATGAAGTCATATTTCTCACGATAAAGATGATTAAAAAAACAGAAATGTATAGATATATACATTTTGGTTTTTTTTTATAAATATACTTTGAAGTACTTAAATCATTTTATAAAAAAAAACTTGTACAGAACAAGCATTTAACTAATAGGGTGATGAACCAGAACATAATAATGTGGTGGTTTTGAAAATTGTTTTTGATGCTGTAAGCATTTGAAAAAATCTAATAGTGTTATAACTGTTAAGGACATAAACGGCCAATATTGGCGAAAATGCTAAATAAAACTTCACGTTCACAACTGTCAACAATAGTTCATCAAATAGTTTGATGTGTTATGTAGAGCCTTATAAATCAAAATTTTAAATGATATCTTCTTTTTCGCGTTTCACATTTAAATAAAATTATTTTAATACGGTTTTTATCGCGTTTATTACATTATTTATACACCTTAGTCTACCTGCGACCACGAACACTGTAAAGTGCTCGAAACGTTAGGTGTATAAATAATGTAATAAACGCGATAAAAACCGTATTAAAATAATTTTCTTTAAATGTGTAACAATCGCGAAAACATACGAAAAGATATCTTCATTTTCTTCGTTTTCCTTAAAATATTTTTTCCAGTACCGAACCTCGAACAATTTATAAAAATAGCCTTGGCTTGTGATAGTTATTTAAAAGTATGTAAATAAATAAATAAATACTATAAATAGTTATTATATTACCTTATGTATAAAATAAATTTTATAGAAACTTTTGTAATGAGTATAAAAGGTGGTATATCCTAATCCTATCCTATCCTAAGTTCCTAATCCTAACAAATATTATAAATGCGAAAGTGATTTTGTTTGTTTGTTTGTTTGTTTGTTTGTTACGCTTTCACGCCCTATCTACTCAACCGATCATCATGAAATTTTGCATACACATAAGTTAGGGTACTGAGAAGGAGACAGGCTATATATCACGCGGGCAAAGCCGCGGGTAACAGCTAGTCTTCAATAAATTCAGAGATAACGAGGTACTTTTTACTGATTGCCTGACTAATTCGAGTTCTCAGATTTCTCATAAAGAAAATGGTATGGTAGTTTATAATTATGACTAGATGTTTTTACAAAGTCCAAACAACGTTATCGAGGCCGCCTAAAGTATTTGATTATTATTTTATGACTTCTACATTTTATAATTGTATCTGGGTTTTCTCCTTGACTCACCATCAAACTTGATAACACTTTTACAGGATTTCTTATAAAATTAACTTACTATGTATATCCATACTATATTAATATTATAAATGCTAAAGTAGCTCTGTCTGTCTCGCTAAGAATCTTACACCATTGGGCACTTATCTAATTTTAAACAAACATTACGAAAAACAAAACAGGCTAAAATGCCTACTATCATCAGATCTTTTTTAGGGTTCCGTAGTAAACAAGGAACCCTTATAGTTTCGCCATGTCTATCTGTCTGTCTGTCTGTCCGTCCGCTGTTTTACTCAGGGACTTTAGGTACTAGAAAGCTGTAATTTGATATGGGTATGTATATTAATCATGCCAAAAAAGGGGTAAAAAAAATCTTGAAAAAAAAAATTTTTAGGTTAGCTTCCATACAAGTAAAAGGGGGAGTATATTTTTTTTTACACATCCATCGAGTTGGGTATTGTTGAATAGGACTTTAAAAAATATTGTGAGGTTAAGAACACCATTTTTCGATTTAGGGATCTGTTTCCGAAACATTAAATTTGCATTGCAAATTTTTGTTAGAGGTAAGTGTCCCCCCCTCTATCTGCTAAACGGTTATATACGTGAAAAAAATAACAGCAGTAGTATATATACTGAAGTTGAAAGAAAAACTATCAGAGCTAAGTATTAAGTACTAACTAAAAAGTTATAGGCAACCAACTTATAAAATGTACTCGAAAATGTAAAATTTCATAAAATTTTCATTGTTAGATGTTTTTGGTCGTCAAACTGTGAGGTGCGAGTGTGAACAGTGTGAACTCAAAGTTTTTATTCGCAACTACGGAACCCTACACTGCGCGTAGCCCGACACGCACTTGACCGGTTTTTTTTAATTCTCCACTACAGAAACACGACCCTCTCTGTACTACCGGAGCCATATGTTAGCCCGACAAACCAGAAAATTTAGCGTACTCTCTCCACGCTGGCCAGACGGAGATTGGAGAGGTTTCTTTGATGCTTATAAGCTTTAGTTAGCTTGTATTTCCTGAGTCGCATTCTACAATATCCACGGGTATACTTGGAGTGGTCATAATCTACTCTGCCGGGAACCTCACGGTAAGCCTGCTATATTAGTAGCTACCACAAATTTATATGGCTTTGACGTGAGGAACTATCATTATAAGTATATAAACTTCTTTGAAATTCGGAAAACGGCAACGCCTGAAGTAAATAGCTCTTGTTAACCTGCTGTCATTTTGTTATCCTGAACAAGAAAAATGTAAAACTGACAAATTAAAAACATGACAAACCATAGGAAAGCCCACATGTCCTTTGGCAAAAAACGACGGTGAAGTCACAGCCGCGCCTCGTATTAACTGATTACCTTAATTAAAAAGCTAACTCTTTCCCGCGCCTTGGGACCAGGGGCGTGGATACGTGGATTAAAAATCTATGTCTGACGGGCGAAACGGTCTCTACCGCTAACCACTGGTTAAAGTTAACCGGAGGTTAGGGGTGAACACATTATTCATCTTGCTCTACCATGCACCATTGACTAAAATTAAACAGAAAATATCAAGCTAACTGGTAAGATACAAAGCAGAAACGAGATACCTAAAGGTGGCTTTACCAGTCAGAAGAGTCACCAACTCTCTCTCTCTCTTGTAACTTGGGACGTCTGACACGGAGACCCTAACCTGTTAGTTAAAGTTATCCAGGAGTAGAAAGAAGTTAGGATGTTTGGACAAAAGTTAAGTGGCACAGCGATCTTCTGCACGCGCGAACTTGACGTGCAGACGTGGATTAAAAATCTATGACTGGTGACACAGTAATTTGTTGGTTAAAGTTAACTTTGGGTTTAAAAACAGACGGGCGTTTGGTAATAACGGTTAAGGATAAATGCATGTTTTGTACTGAGCTAAATCGAGCAAAGAAAGAAGTACATAAGTACACAACAAACAAAAAAAGATCACAACAAAACTATGATGGACACAAAAGTGGAAATGGGGATTACAAATCTTTAAGTACTACAATTTCTATTGGGACATGCATCGGTGAAAATAATCCATATCAATATATTAAAGTTTACAATGAGTTAATGGTGCCCTTTGATAATTCAACTTTTTCTTATTTTATCCACCAACTCGATGATATAGTTACGATACGTTATGATACGGCTATTATCGATACTTCTATAGGTACTAATATTTTAAGAGAAAATATTTGATTGTTTTTTGCATTGAACAGGCTACGAAGCTACTAGACGCATTTACAAAAATCTTTTACCTATACCTTAACCGATAGAAAACCAATTTATCTGCGGATGACATAGGCTGTGATCGCGGGAATATTCCTAGTATACTATAAAGCCACAGCTTGGTGAGCCTTGAATGGTGGTGCCTAGCGGCCGACCACTCCATTCGCTCTACCTTGCAACGTGAGAGATAACCGTAACTCTCACCCGACCTAACTCACGACTGCGCCACCGGCCCTAACCCTTCCGATTACGATCTTATCGCACACATTACCCAGTGAATTATTATTTCTGATTAATAAATAGTCCCAAGGCACCGGCTGCCGTCAATTACGGAATTTGATGCGTTTTCATTAAACACCACGACACTTTGGGGACGGAACGGCCTTCTGGGTTAGTGGGCGTGTTCGGAAAAGTGCCGTGGCGGCATTTTCGGGTTAATATTCGATTTTTAAATTTTAGGTTAAAGGTTGGACGATAAATTACGAAGTTTAACGAGTAGATTATAGCAATTTCCATTACATGATGTCATACATTGTACATTTATGTTTTTTGGTAGGACCATAAGTCAGTTCTAAAAACAAGTTACTCCTGTACAAGTTAACTGTTCTTCTGGCAGATACATACGTATCTGCCAGAAGAACAGTTAAGCTTCGGACAGAATCTTAAAAATATAACTGCTGCGCGTTGCATGAGTATGTTATTATTATTAAGAACCCATAACCGTATTTGATACAGATACCAAACAAAGTTCTCACGCCACCCATACTAAATACGCACTTATAACGTCACGAATATATAATTTTAAGCGTTTCAGCAATGCGTATTACTTATCGTCAAAAAAATCTGAAAACAATTTATATATTGTATAACTTTTCTATCTGAAAAAGTTTTTTGTATAATAATTTATTTTTTACACCAAAGTGTTTATTTTTCAATGGTCTTTCCACAGCAACACGAAAAAATATGTCTAATAAATACGCATACGGCCTATTACCTGACGAATAGGAAATTATGAATGAACGATTACTCAAGAACACAAATAGAGTATCCAAGTACAGTGACACAATTCACTCTATGCTATCTTCTAAGATATTAAGATTACATTATCTTACCAAACATCCTGTGCTAGACGCCTACCACAAAATTAAGAAACACAAACAAGATAAATTCATATGAATGAGACGCAAAGCTAATTGTAGATTTAAATAAATGTACTTTTCATACAGTTTTATTGCGTTTATTACATTATTTATACACCTAACACAAAATGTCAACTTATTTCACATAATTTTTTGGCCTTTTAAGTAAGCAAGTGATATTAGCGAAAAATAATTTACTTTTCGTTAAGAAATGTGTAAAATTCATATTTTGGTGTCCTTACAAACGATTTGTAAATATTTCGCAAACATACCTCTATCCTAGTTAGGAAAAAAAATGTATTTTTTTTGTTAGTATTAAATATTGGCCGGGAAAAAAATAATTTTGTATGAAGTTTTTATCCGTCCATACAAAAAACCTATATTTGGAAGGCAGGCTAATATAGGTATTAAATTTAGCAATGAATTTTACAAAGTTCGGTCAGTGGGACGTTTTGGGCCGCACAGCCCGGGGCCCCGCCGTTATACAGTGCTTACATTTATGATAGGACCACGCAAGCGAAGGTGCAGTGACTACACGTCACACCGGCAGCTTCTTATATTAAGGATTCCTCTCTTCTGTAGCTGCTCGTCCACATGGTAGCAATCAACTAGAAGTAAGGCAGGGCATTATTTTAATAATCATCATCAAATCTTTTTAGTCTCTACTGCAGGAAAACGACCCTCTTCGTACTACCAGAGCCATATAGCATGAGCAGACAGAAGATTTGGCCTCTCCACGCTGGCCAGACGGGTTGGAGAGATTTCTTTGATGTTTATAAGCTTTGCTTAGCTTGTGATTCCTAAGTCGCCTTCTACGTCATCCACGGGAAGACTTGGAGTTGTCCTATTCTTATTTGTCGGGAAACACACGGATAATTTAATTAACTATAATAAAAGTAGAGATTAACAACCTTTTTTTTTAATAATTCGAGCAACATTTAAATCTTTACGCGTAATTGATGCCCACTTCGTAAATAATATGTCGGGTTAAAACGTAAATTGAAACAATTAACCAATTGTTTAAACTTTACCCATGTTTATCAAGCTGTCATATGTCGTGACGTCACATGTTTGTATTGCCGCTACGTGGAGACGCGTGGCCGTATGCGTATGTGCTTAGCAAACTACTGTAACAATATTATTTTAATAAATATTGAAAGATGGATGGTTTGGCTTTGTTTAAAACCCAACAATACAGCCATTTTTTGATGATTATACAACTACTAGTTCTATTAATACTACTTCCAGTATTTACTACTATTTTCACTAACATCTCATAAAACTATAGAAAAGCCATTTGATGAAACTTAAACGATAATAGAACAACCAGATTTCGCAAAGCGAAAAGTATTTCGAAAGTACCTAAGTATTGCGTACAACAAATATATGCTGAAGGAGGAGGTACTCAGCAGGACCCATAGGAAACCTTGATTATTTTGACGGGCTAGCCTGATGGTTTGATGGATAATGATAGGCAAATCTTAACATTTTTATTATTGTAGAGTTAAGACATTAGTCTTGAGCAAATAAAATCGCGGGCGGTCTTGTAAACATTCGAATGGATTATTTTTAGTTCAATATGTTCATAGCATCCTAATCCTAATCCCAACTAATATTATTATATATGCGAAAGTGAGTTTGTTTGTTTATTTGTTTGTTTGTTTGTTACGCTTTCACGCCGTATCTACAGAACCGATCATCATGAAATTTTGCATATACATAGATTAGAGTACCGAGAAGGACATAGGCTATATATTACGCGGGCGAAGCCGCGGGTAACAGCTAGTAAAAAATAAATGTAAAAAATCAATGTCATACCTGTAAAAACCACCTATATAATTAAATTAGTAAAAAATATTATATGAATACCTCATGCAGTGCCATGTGTTACCTAGTGATGGATGACTTACGGGTCCGAAACGTGGTCCCTTACTATGGGCCTCATAAGAAAGCTCAAGGTCGCTCAAAGAGCTATGGAGAGGGCTATGCTCGGTGTTTCTCTGCGAGATCGAATCAGAAACGAGGAGATCCGTAGAAGAACGTAGGTCACCGACATAGCCCAGCAGATTAGCTCTTTGAAGTGGCAGTGGGCGGAGCACATAGCGCGACAAACCGATGGCCGATGGGGCAGAAAGGTTCTCGAATGGCGACCACGTACCGGCAAGCGCAGCGTTGGACATCCACCGACCAGGTGGTCGGACGACCTGATAAGGGTCGCAGGAAGGCGCTGGATGCAGGCCGCTTCCAACCGGTCGTATTGGAAATCCTTGGGGGAGGCCTATGTCCAGCAGTGGACTTCCTGTGGCTGAGATGGTGATGATGATGATGATTATATGGATTGGGAAATTAATGCGCTTTGTTCGGTAGATTGGCGAATAAAGTGAAGCGCTAATGCACTTTTGATCGGTGTAGATTTTAGCTAAGCACGGTATTATGTTATTATATTAGGTTGGGGAAAAAGTAATTTCATATTTTTATGTGTAAAGTTGTAATCAAATATCTTTGGTAATGTTGTATGTATCTGGCTGAATTAGATACCATCTGAAAGGTACAATTTTCAAAAATTATATAGAAAAGTACAAAATATTTTCCTTAATTTTTTAACAGTTTCTTTGTTTATTAAAATGTATCAGATAGACGAAAAAAAAATAATATTTTTAAAAGTTAATTACAAAATAAAGAAATTATGAAAAATACGCAGAAAGTGATTTTTGGTATTTATGAACATACCGCAGTCCAGTAAGAATAGCACAAAGTTGGTTTAAGCGTTTTGTGTCTGAGAATTTTGATGTCAAAGTTACACCTCTTTTGTATGGACGGATAAAATCTTCATACAAAATACGAAATTACTTTCTCCCCGACCTATATATCTCTGGAAGATAAATAAAATATTAGCGTTGCGGCTTTCTTATACATTTATACTTTGGGTTGCTTTGGGTCACCTGTTAAAAAGTTTAAAAGAATGGAAACTGCTTTATGACCATTCATAGATGACTAACGTGCACTACTAATATATATATATATGGACAAATATATGGGAACTACTACACAAGGATACCATAACATAACATTGAATATCAAACCTATGATTTTTTTCCCTACCGTGCGATGAAAAACCCATGACAATAAAACTAGGTCACTTTGGCTTAATCATCAGGTTATCAGTACAATGCCAATCCAATACCTTGAAAGTGCAGTTTTTCAAATAATCAAAACGGTACAAGCAGGAACAGAAAGGCTAGCATTTCTTTCTCTAATATTAAATGTGAATGTGTATATGTTTGATACCTTATTATTTATTTATCCCGAAAGTTGATAAGTACTTGAACTCTTTAAGGATGGAAACCAAGTAAAATCGAAAGATATTTACTTACGGTTATAGTTGTACGTAGTTTTTTTTCCTCTGTGGTTAAGTATAGCAAGTACCTTTTGAATGAACTCTATAAAATGTATTTGGTTTCGAACTAACGATAATTTAAATTCACGATCTCAACATGAAAACATACTGTAACTAAAATTGAAATCGAGATATAAGTATTAATGCGTTTTTCAATAGTGTTGAATACCTCTGATCCAAAAAATATAATATGAACCAGCTGATAATTTTTTCCCGATTTTAAGCTTGTTCACAGAACAAAAGTATTCGTTTTCATGTTGAGAACGTGAATTTAAATTATCACTACTTCGAGACCAAATTCATTTTATATTTAATATCAATAGAATTGATAAACACTTAATATTAACGCAAAGGCTTTTCTCGGCCATGATGGGAATAAATGGAAACCGGGAATATTCCGATAAAAAAAGTATTAGTTTTGCAAAATGTCATATAAAGACAATATGTGAGCCATCTTTTGGTAGGTTTGGGAACAGCTTTTGCGTTTACGTCATCGAAATACGCAATATGCTCGTATTTGACGCGAAGCTCTATTGTTTTGATATTTACGTCTGTCAGCAGCTCAGCAGTTCTAATATAAGATTTTTGAAAAATGTATTTTCACCTTCTGCCCCTATTTCTTTTAAAAAGTTACCCTTGATTTTAGTCCTTGTCTACCCCAAAAGGATTATTTAGGTACGTGGTACTCATTTTGAGCATGATACGAGTAAATTACAAAAATTCAATCCACTTTTTTTAACGATTGTACAGGAGCCACCCCTTCTGACAGGATCAATTTAAAAGGTAGTTCCGTGTCCAACATAACAGGATGATGGTAGTGTCCAAGTGGTTTGCTGCCCATTTACCTAATAACCACCGTAACAAGTGGTGTAGGGTGGCCATCAATATTTTTTACGTCACATTGTATGATAATTGGGGTTTTCTATACATCCGTCCACACGTTAATGAGTGAATTAAGTCAGGGCGGTATTATTTTGTCTTTGGTCAGGGTCGCCACCACAAAATTAATTAAAGTAGAATCGCGTAACGTGCGATAAGAGCAACTAAGCCTCATTTTTCGAAGCTATCAAAAACACCCCAGAACGAGAAGAGTGGAAACGCCCCGTATTACGGGGGACGCTGCAAGTTTCCGTTCTGTACGATTCTGTGCTATGGTGCAAAGTTCATGATATTGTGTCCTACCATTAATCATGGCTTTGGTATTAGT
Source organism: Rhodophaea formosa (assembly GCA_963082605.1). NCBI lineage: Eukaryota > Metazoa > Arthropoda > Insecta > Lepidoptera > Pyralidae > Rhodophaea > Rhodophaea formosa. The sequence continues at coordinate 20,091,362 of OY720205.1, read as the reverse complement.
ATTATATTATTGTCTTTGGCTTTGGTGCATGATATGTGAAAATAATTATCTGATTTGGCTGATCCTTTCATAGCCACATAATAAAGGAAAATTCCAATAGGGATTTCCATAGTGTAGAACAATATTATATGACATCTACGTGTATAAATAAAATGTTAACGTCATGAAGATAATTAATATATAGAAAGATTAAACTAAGCTAATCTTCCGATATGTGTCGAATTTTATTTGTCAATCAACCTCAGGAATCATTCTGATAAAATGTGGAAAGTATATTTTATAGTGTGAAATACCCATGAAAAAAAATCGAGTATTGGGTATTCTAAACTGCTATAACTTCTAAACTAAAATTTTATTGATAGAACAAATTCTACCTTGGTTGACCATAATCCTGTCTACATCTAGCGGAAATTCAACAAACTAAAAACATAAGAGTCTTGTGGTTCTATTTTGTTTTCTTGCTTCGAAAAACTAAAAATACTTATTTCAGCTGCGACTGCTGAATCATATTTTTGCAAAAAACTGTTTAATTTTACGTCATTGTATTTCTCATATATTGAAAAACAGATACGGCAAACGAATGTTAAACCTCAAGAATTGTTGATTTTCATTCGTTTATTAATTGATATTATATTTAGTGATATAAATCATATATCTACCTACCTATATTCTGGCCCTTTAATTCTATCACACTGTTATTATTAGTTTGTTAATTTTAAACTAGATGGCGCTAGGCATATTTTGCAGTGTTATCGCTACGCCATGATGGTTATGGTCTATTTAGGTTTATTTTTGTCTTTTTTTTGCTATTTAGGTCCCACTGCTGGGCAAAAGCCTCCCCTTTTAGCTATTATTTTCTTACTACCTCTCTTTTAAAACTTATTACCCTGATTACCAGATTGAGTGTATCCTACCCACATTTCAGAACAGGAAACCCTTCTTATGCAAATAGACTAAAACCTGAGGAGATTATACTATTTTATTGCCATTTCCAGGAGTAGGGTCCACATTTCTGCATAAAATTCCTTAAACTTTCTATTATCGTGAATTGTACTTACAAGCAGAGTTTGATCTGTCGGTCACGGGATGCCAATCCACTAAATTTCTTTATCTCTTTTTTTCCGTGGCTTTGCTTTTCTTCTCTCTTCTCTTTCTTAATCTCTTAATTACAATGGCATTAGTAAGTAGTATTTAAAAATGATTATACATTTTTTCCCAAAATCGTTGCTACTTACCATCCCGTGTCATATTTGGTCGTTAAAACTTGCAGTAATTATCATGAATGTGTAAAATGAGTTCGATATCGGTCCATGATTAGTGTGTCCGGTGTCCATAATTAGTTTTGTCTGTAGCTTTGATTTTCACCTCTCTTCTCTGTCTTAATTTCCTAATTGAAGTGGCAAACAAATTTGTCCGCTTTTTTTTTCAAAAATCGTTGCTACCACCCATCCCGTGTCATATTCGGTCGTTAAAACTTTCAGTAATTATCGTGAATGTGTAAACTGACGCTCAAATTGCGGCCAGTCACGGAATGTCTTAATCCGATAAATGCCGGTAACTCGTTTGCGTTACCAAATAGAGGGCAGATGTACCCATTTGAGAAATTAACGTTTTATTTATAAGAACGTGCCTTAAGAACACCAACTCATACTATACTAAACTAAACCTGTACTAGCTGCGCCTGGGCATGTTTTATACGTATATTTATTCGGAGGAATATTTATTCCTCCTCAATCCTTCTATCTATATAAAAAAATGCATCAGAATCAGTTGCGTAATTTTACAGATCTAAGCATACATAGGGACAGACAGACGACATCGGAAGGCGACTTTGTTTTGAGGTACTAGGTAGGTATGTAGTGATCGCGATACTTTTCTTAAAACCGCATGAAATCGGTTCAGCCAAACGCGAGATAATTGCTGACAAATATACCTACATAAAAACATACAGGTTAAACTGAGAACCTCCTTTTCCGGTTAATAAGAAACTAAATTTCAAAACACTATGTTTACTTGTACAGTCACTACGAAGAATAATAATGACACATAACGTAACGTTTTGTTTTCAAAAGGTGTTTAGGCCTCGGCTTATCAAACTTCGACATTGACAGATAACATATACGGTTCACTGATAAGAGACAAAATTCTGCTATATCTTAAGTATGGCTTGAAATATTCATTCATAATAAATTACAAAATAAAAGCCGCCCAAGTAAGTACCTACCTAAGTACTTGTCGGGCCACGCGCAGTGTATAGAGTTCCGTAGATGCACTAATATTTTAGATATTGATCAACTATAACTGTTGTTAAAGAAGATGATTCCGTGCTTTGGAAGGCACGTTAAGCCGTTGGTCCCGGCTGCCATCTAATAGTTGTTAAAGGAACTACGTCAAAGGCCGAGAGGCGGTTCCGAAGAACTCTGACACCAGGGTGTGTATGGTCGACTGACTGAGCCACCTACACGAAATGATGATGATGACTGCTGTTAACCCTTCCAAACTATACGTAGGTACTACAAACAACTATTAATTTTGCAGAGGGGTTACACACTAGACTTCATCAAAAACTAGCGCTTTGAGGCCTAATAAATCACAAACGGATCTCTGAACAAAAAAATAGTGTTCAGGCACCGACAATATTTTTGAAAGACCGCTTCAATGACATCCTACAGCAAAGGATAAACGAATAAAAAATATCAAATTTTATTAATTACCTTTTATACATACACTTGCCAAATTCGAGTTTTCTAACACTAATAGTCTATAGAACTAAACCGTGAACAGACAGACAGATGGACATGGCGAAACTAAAGGTTTTTATTAAGGCTTGTACATGCGCTAATGACCTTCAGGATATGGGCCGAGTTTTGAACCTTAGTTCCCCGTCAGAAAGTCAGCGGTCGACTACCACCCGTCGCCCGAGCGCATTCAAAATATTAAATAACAAAAATTTATCAAATCAAAATTCCTCGGGAGCGTTTGTATGTTGATTGGTATTGTATTGAACATAAAAATTGCGTGAGTCTAAGACAAAGAATTACGTAGTTTATGAATATTTTCAATAAAAATCGATGCACGCGGTACTTTTTTTTTCTAAAAAACTATGAGCTTTAGAAAAAAGTCCTCCTCAGCGAGTAAAGATTAAAAACTATTCTACAATATATGTTTTTTTTTTGGTATTGTGCTTTATGTTTGACACTTTTTATAGAGGTTCAACATAGTCGAAATGCCAAGGAGGACCCTTAAATAAAGAAAATAAGAACGCATAGATTCAAGTCCTGCCCGCGTGAATTTTTTCACCACTTCTTATAAGGTAAAATAGCATTGTGAATGCAAAATAAATCCCATATAATCTAAAGGTTTTTTGTTTACTACGGATCTCTAAAATCGTAGCCTACGAACGACGTAATAAACAGATAGGTACTGGTACACACAGTTTACTCTAATACTTTGTAAAGGGTATGTCCCCTAGACCACTAGAATGGTGCATGGTGCATAGAATTAATTACTTTTAGTACCTATCTATCTATGCACTTGATTCATATATTATACAATTTATGTTGTAATACCGATAGGAAACTGCATAGTTTTTCCGTACTTAGTATCTAAGTAAGTACATATAATTAAATCTATGTATTGTGTGGTATTGTGCAGCATACACAGTGCTCGTTTCTTAATTTATTTTATATCTGAGCCCATCCCAATTTAAATCCATACACATAGGTTAGGGTACTGGGAAGGACATAGGCTATATATCACGTAAGCGAGGTTTACTATCCGAATGCATAATTATTTTTGGTATAAAAGTTTTTTCGCATAAAAAAAATCGCATAAAGGTATGTTACGCATAATTTTTTCATGCTATAATATAAATGCAAAAGTGAGTTTGTTTGTGTGTTACGCTTTCCCGCCCTATCTACTGAACCGAACAACATGAAATTTTGCATACACGTTGTCTGGAGTACGGAAAAGGGCATAGGCTACCTTTCATCCCGGAGAAAAGTACTGTTCCCGAGGGATTGATAGTTATATGCGACCGGAACCGCGGGCGGAAGCTTGTTTGTTATAAATAAGAGCATTTAAAAGACTGACAGTAAATTCCAATTTAATGTGTCAAAAATAAAGAATGGGGTTACGAAGTAATCAGTTAATCACTTAGGTACCTACTTGCAATTGCGAGTGAGGAAAATTGGAACCTAGCCTGAATGTATGTAATGAAACTAGGCCAAGGGGTTTTGCCCAAAGTTGCCCTCTCTGCATTTCTAGTTGCTCACTTATTAATTATAGTAAGTCACATGCCTAAATTTTTTGTCGATTGTATTATTATTTCCCATTATAAATAAAGCTTTGGAAATTGTAGTGTACTAGTAATATACAATTGTACCCAAGGCTAAGCAAATTGAGTAATTAAGCAATCGATTAATAGTTATTTTTCATTATCAAAGAATATTTATTAAGTATAATTTACAGGCAGAAAAACTTTTTTTTTTGCATTTAATATTTTATTGTATCCAAAAAAATGTTGTTTCTCAAAATTTCCTCAAAAGTTTCAAAACTTATATTTTTTTTTCACAAGTCAAAATTTAATTGTATATACTTAACCTTTTTGATTTATCTGTTTCTATGAACATTACATCATGGACCGATTAACGCTATTATGATATTAGTCAACATTCCCAAAAATTTAATTTGTTAAACTTGTTTCGAACCAAAAAAAAAGGTAAAATGGACAAAAAGTTGTTAGCTTAAAAATATTATTCAAACTTTCTGAGAACAAGACAGGAAAAAAAATCAACGTAAATTATAAAGGGGAATAACATGACGCGTGCGCAAGATACGGTCACGACTTCTAGCGAGGCGATTACGCTGATTAGAATTATAAATAAGACTTCAAGAATAAAACAAAGCAATATATATCACAATTTATTTTTAAAAATCTCTTTCTCAAGACACTTATCAGCCAAAATCTACATTTTCTCACCAAGAGAAATTCCGCATTTGACGAATCAAACTTCCATACAGGTAGACCAACTAATAAGCACATCTGACTACATAGTAGCCATAGACACAAAAGAGAATATTCTTCTCTCAGAGAAGACATCACTGGTGAACATAACACAGAACGTCTCGTGATTTTCATTTCACAATTTCACTTTTCCAATCATCGCATCACAAATGTGAAGATGGACTCGATCACATCATCCAAATCCTTGCTGAACGGTGACATCGGAGACAGTTGAGCTTCGTACCCCGCCGCCTTTTTCTGCTGCTTCCCTGCTACTTCCAGTCGGTGTGGTCCAACCAGCATCACTTTATCACCTTTCCATCGCTTGCCGATAGAAACTTCACCGTTGGCACCAACTAGATTGATGTTCCCGTAGTTATCAGCCACTTCCACGAAGCAATCGTTCCCAATCACTTCAATCTCTCCTTGATTGCACGTCACTCGTACAATACAGTTGTTCCCGACGACTTTCAGGCGAGATGCGTTGATCTGCATCGTCACTTTCTTCTTGTTTCCAACGACTGAGTAGACCTTCATTGTTGTTTTTGTTTTTATTTAAATTTCAAGATTAGAACGAGTCAAAGACAACGCACGTATTTTTTAAAATTCTATTCTGTATTCAGAGCAGTAGCTAGTTTGAATTTAGAATGAATCAGACGGCGCGCGCGCGGGTTTTATAAGCGACGCGCACGTGTACCCCGCGCGGGTTGCCCCCTCGCGCTGCGTCACTCATTCAGCAACAGTTATAGGTGGCCAGGTATTATCTAGTTGTATGTGGGATTTTTTTCTTCGAATCAATTCTAAATTCCAAACTAGGCAGGTCAAGATGCAAGCGTTTGGAGATTTTTCCTTATAAGTAATATTTGCTCGCATCTTTGTGCATATTTGAAGACTATGATCGTTTCTTCAAGATATCTGGACAAGTAAAAACAACAAAAATGTTAAGTACACAATAAACTATGCGTTCATTATACGAGCTGGGTCCCACTAAAAATACTTACAGATGATCGCCCTGATCTACTTCTACCTAAAATATTTAATATTTGTAGGTACATCCACAATGTTGTGAGTGATTGTGAGTGGGTGGATACCTACTTATGGATTTTAATACTTATGTCAATCAAAAAAGCTATAGCCACATTAATAAATGAAGTTGGTTAAAAATTAATACAACATTTAGGTACTTACTACTAAAACGCCCACAACACAGATTAAAAGATTTTTTTCTGAGATTTTTATAGCTTTTATTCAAACGCTAGCAATTTTCCAGCGACTTCGTCACCGTAAATTATAGCCCATGTCACCCGCAGATAAATTACCGTAGAATTTTAAAAATCGGTCCAGTGGTTTCGGAGCCAAACAAACAAAGACCATCACATCTTTCCTCTTTATAATATGAGCTTGGTAGAAAATCCCACAGAAAATAATGAATGGGTGCTACTAATGACTGTGTCGCTCAGCCAGTGGACCGTGATTTAGTTCAAACGCCGCTACACCAGTGAATCCCCACACAAATTAGGCAGGTAAAAAACCTCGCTTGACCGCCGCGGCGAGCCGTTGATACAAAAAGAAGCATTAGGTTTGGGTGTTTTGTATTATGTTGTTTTTGAGATGTCTTTGCCTTAAATGATTAATTTTAAGCTTCAATGTTTGAAAATAGAATTCGCATGGTTTTTTAGGCAATGTTATTTGACAACATACTGACTTCAGAGAGACGAATTTTTTTTAAATCTTGCTTACTGCATACATTTTGAGCAGATTTAGGTATACTGTACCTACTGTAAGTACCTACTGCATAATGCACATACAGTGAAGATATTCAGTGAAGATATATGATAGCAACTAAATAATACGTTATTACCTCTGTGGACTACGGTCATCATGTCAATCTGTTGCAAATTCCGGGTTCTAACCTCAGTCAGGCCAAGATGGAATATAATTTTTCAAATTGATTTGGGTCTTCGGTGTTTAATTTATATTGGTATTTATCATTAAATATCGGTGGTTTTAGTTTCCCATATCACAAGTCTTGAACTTTGAGGCTAGCTAATTCTGTGTCCGTGTAACGATGCGCATGATAACCTTCATGCTGCATCTTGCTTTGCACCTCATTTCCCAATCATCATCCTGTCCTTTATTTCGAAATTCATTTTAAATTCCAAATTAAATTCCAAATTCCATTTTCAAATCTTCTTCGCAGTCCTTCCTCATCACTCAATCATTCCATTCAATTCCTTTCCTAAGTTTGGTCGTGATCTCTCGACCCTAGCTACGGCCGCCTACAATATTATTTTACTAATTGTTTCTAAACTACTAACCGTGTAACGCATGTGTGAAACATATTAAAATCCATTTGTGTTGTGTTCATGAACTCTCTCTCTCTCCGCTAAGCATTTAATGCACAACATACCTTTCTTCATATTCATGTTGGGCCTACTCTAACTAGCTGGGTGAGTAGGACCCGACATCCGTACATATTTATTTATTAATAGGGTCAAAGCTGTCATCCTAAGGAGTCGGGTACGCGTGCCTGGGCATCCCATCCCCAATCCATCCGAGCAAGTGAAATTCCAAATATATTTATACCCTATATGATTTTAAGCTTTCGCGGTCACAATCACTATTATGTTCACTACGGGACTTACCGCGATTATTTTTAAGTTCTGTCTGATATTTCGATTTAGCTCAACATCCACCACCGCAGTCTCTTCAGTTAGTCTGTGAAAATGGCAGCTGCAATGTTGTCGAAATATCAGACAGAACTCAAAAATAATCGCGGTAAGTCCCGTAGTGAACATAATATATTTATACCCTACCACCAAACTTACTCTTGTAATCTTCCCTCGCTTTAAAAACGGCTTCGAAAGGCAGCAGCGTCAGAACCGAGCTAAAGAAAAAAAATCTACGCTCACCATCCTTCCTGCCAAGCGTGGTGAGTATAGCAATGCTCCCTCATGGTAGAAATCCTAAGGAGACGCCGATATCAGTGGACCCATTGCAGCTGAAATGATGATGATAATGCTAATGAACGCAGTATTCGTTTCCAATTAAATTTCATTTTCTAAATAAGTATATAAATAAACTACACCAGTAAATCCCCGTACAAATTACTATTAGTTATTAGACACGTAAAATACATCAGTACGGAAAGTTCATCCGAGACCAAAGGACGCATTAGTTATGGCGATACATACATATTACCACATCTTTTTTTTTTGAGGGGTAGACCGAGCCCAAGGTCATAAAACCTAAAGACCATGTTTAGCGAGTTAGTGGGCGGGACGGTGGAAAGCAGAATAATAGTGATGGGTTGCTAGCCGCATCGCCTATTTACGTGATTCATTAAATTTTCGCCCAATCCCTTAACCAGCTTTTATGGTCTGCACGGGAAGAAAAGTAGCTGGTATATTCTATGTTTTTTCTTTTCTGCCAACTAGAATAATCGGAGTTATGGCGATAATAAAAATAACTACTTACTTAATTTTGTTTTTCTTTATTTTATTTTTATTTACTAATATAGTTAATTCTGCATTTTTAAGCAAATTAGTAATAGGTAAATATTAATCAGAATTACATACACAAAGCATAAATAGTTAAGATAATTAACCTATAGTTACTCGTCTTCGTTCCTTGTCAATAGTCAAAAATTTTATTCAAACGCATTCTTGATTTTCAAATAAAAGATTTTTCTAAATTAAATTATAGCCACACATTGACATACAATAAAACAACAAAAGTTGTTTATTGTTAATCAAAGTAGCCACAGAATAAAGCAGTAAATCCCCATATAAACTGGACAGGTAAAATACCTCAGTTCGGCCGACGAGACGGTTGGGCATTAGTTTTGATTTGCATTTGTATTGAATTTAAATTAATGTAAATTAGTGTATTTTGTGATACTGGCATTGACTTTGAATATTTTAAAAATAGAATAATACTTTTTTCTGTCCAATTTTTAGACAAGGTCATTTATCTAGTTTATGCAAATATTTTAAATCTTAATTTGCTTCCATGTCGGTTTGGGAGAAAAGAAAAAACATAGGTAGAAATATACCAGCTGCTTTTCGTCCCGTGCAGACCGTAAAAACCAGTCAAGGGATTGGGCGAGAATCTAAGGAATCACGTCAACAATTGTATGTTTTTCTTTCCTTCTCTCTCTACATATGTGTTTATAATTGAGCATTTGACGAGCTTCGTGGCGCAGCGGTCATCACGCCTGCCTGCGACACGGATGGTCCCGGGTTCGATCCCCGGTCAGGTCAAGATGGAAAACGATCTTTTTCAGATTGACCTGGGTCTTGGATGTTTATCTATATATGTATTTGTTATAAAATATAGTATCGTTGAGTTAGTATCCCATAACACAAGTCTTTCATTAGAACTTACTTTGGGGCTAGCTCAATCTGTGTGATTTGTCCGTATATATTTATTATTTATTATTATTTAATTATATGTATAAAACACGTCAATAATTGTGTTTTTTCTTTCCTTCTTTCTTTACATATGTGTTTAAAAATTATTTGATTTCTATGTTAAAATGTTATCTACTTAAATAGTTTTTAGCATTCTAGTGGCAACGTTAGATTTACAAACATACACCTAATCTGTATAATGTGTGTAAATTATATTTTCTTTTGTAAATATAATTCTAAGTAGTTACTAAGTTTATTATGTAACTGTTTGCTTTTTTTACATTCCCGTAAAACTTTCATACCGGATAATTCGCTATACACCGAACCGGACTATATGTATATGTCGCAGTCATCTGGTTGAATCTGCTATTTGATTGAATGACTAGCGCGTTCATTGAATGACCACGTTTAATTGAATGACTAGGCCGAACGTTGATTGAACCAGCGACGCTCAACGTCCAACTAGTTAGCGGGTTGTAACATAGGCCTTCGAACAAGCGGGTTGTAACATAGCCCTTTGAACAGAGCGGACATAAAATCAGTCAGGTGATTCAAATTTAGTTCATTTTTTTCCACTGCGGCGCCAGTAGTCACCAAAACAAATATGGCGTCAAACAGCTCGAACAGATGGCACGGTATTGATATTTTTGGATTAAATTTACAAAAAGTGCGTTATTTCTAATAAAATAGTATGACAATATGGATTTACCTATTATTACGCCGCCGCCGGCTACTTTAAAAACTAAGAAAAATTTGCAAAAATATGAGATTAAATAAAGCTTTGGAAATCATGCTACCACCAAATATTACAAAGTCGGCTAAAATTCAACGACTTCGCTAAATGACATTCATTCAGTCAAGACGTTGAACGTTACATTCAACGACTTGACGAGTTGTCCTTTAGTCATTCAATGAAATCGCTAGTCATTTAATCAAATAGCAGATTCAACCAGATGACTGCGACATATATATCGGATAATTGAAAATGTCGTATGCTTTTCCGAGTTTCCAATACAATTAGTCTCATATCCAAAGTTCTTCGTATTAACGGACTGCGTCGCCACTTCTAGGGAGAGCCCAGAGTAAATTTACCGGTATACAGAAGTCAGTATTTGCAATGTTTTGAAAACATATTTTACATCGCAACGACTCTTTAAAACAAACCCACTTTTTATCGCGTTCTCCGAAAATCTGTTTTAGTTTAGGTATCAGGAAAAATCACGTTTGGCAAGTCATCAAGTCGCGAAATTTTATGTGATAATACTGAGAAGCGTGTCGCCGTATCTGGGGCTTGAGTGTAGTGCGTAAATGTCCCATGAACTCAAATCGTGCCGCTCATATAATGCTTTAGGTAATAATAATATATAATTTGTAAATATTTTAATTAATTTTAAGTAGTTTTAATTATTATTATATTTAATACCTACTAAAAAAAATGTTGCATAATTCATCAAGTCACCAAAATTTAATCATTAGGACACAAGTGTCCCATAAACTTAAATCGTGCGCTTATTAATGAATTGGTAAATCATCAGAGACCAAAAGGCAGGCCAAGGAAGCAATGGATCGATTGTGTGGAGGAGACGTCAGGAAAATAAAAATGAAAGTACACTGTACACACAAGTACGACTGGAGAAGGGAGGCGCGTAACAGTGTCAAGTGGAGAAAAACTGTGGAAGAGGCCAAGACAAGTACAAAGAATTGTAGCGCCGTTAGAAGTAAGGTAAATCATCAAGTTGTGATTTTTTTTTACTGTGAAGCCTTTGTAAAGCGTGTTGCCGTATTGGGGCCTGAGTGTCGTGCGTAAGTGTCGTAAGAACCTTAATCACTCATTGTCATGTATTGATTTGTCGAGACTATAACGTGACTTCATTGAGGTTTGTTTTTTGTTTGTTTTTGGTGTGTGTAAGTGGCTAACACTGGTGTCAGATTTTTTAAGCTGCCTCAAGGCATTTACCAAAGCTTAACGACTTCTATAAGTGATGGATGACAGCCGGGACCAACGGCTTAACGTGCCTTCCGAAGCACGGAGGAGCTCGAGGTATGTTTATAATATTTGTGGTCACCCATCCAAGTGGGGACTGCGCCAGGGGTTGCTTAACATGTGAGAGCGCTAATAATGCTCCCACCCACTAGGCTATCGTTTTCCTATGTTACATGTCCATTGATTTAAGGGCAAACAATAAAATTAAAAATTTGTGCGTATCTTTAAAGGAGTGACTCAGGCTGAGTCACTCAGCCCATCAATATGAACAACTTTTTCAAAAGGATTAAAACTCGGAACTCAAAAAAAATTACATTTTCATACAAACCTGTTTTTCCGCCCAGGCGAAATGTAGGTATGGGAAAGTATAAAAATCATTTTCGAGTTCCCAGCATTAATCCTTTAGCAAAAGTTGTTCATCTTGATGGTCTGAGTCATGCCTTTAAGGGTATGTTATGTTACACTCTGTATACTGGCAAAGGACAAACTGTCAAATCTTTCTTTATCTTTTAAATATTTTTTTCTACGTTATACTTACAACCATCAACAACGAGAAGCCGTCTAAAAAGTTATTTTTTTCATCAAAATAAGAGACAAAAGCTGTCTAATTAAAAGCAACATTTAACGAATATATTTAGCTAATATTAATTGGTAGTTACTGACATGGCGCCGTCCCATTCTAAGAAACTATAGTGAGCTTGGCACGCTCCCAAAAGTAACCATTGATATGGAAAATTAAATGAGTGTCTACGGAGAAACAGACATTATCAATAGAGATTATATAATTCTTCGAAGTCTTGTTTTATTTTGAAGGTGACGTTATCACTTCTCATCTATAATCTATGAGTATGATATTTTTGCTATAATGTATACACCTACTGTTACTTCTTATACCATGATGATGCAATCTGTATGCACTCATCATCATCATCAGGTCTTTCCAGTCTCCACTGCAGGAGCACGACCCTCTCTGTACTACCAGAGACATATTCTAGCCTGAGTAGTCAGAGGATTTGGCCTACACTCTCCACGCTGGCCAGACGGGTTGGAGGGGTCTCTTTGATGTTAATAAGCTTTGTTTAGCTTGTGTTTCCTTAGTCGCCTTTTACGACATCCACGGGATGACTTGGAGTAGAGAGCACTCTACTCTCTTTAATCCCGGCAGTCCAGTGGGAGTGCGCTTTATTAGCGCTTATGCATGTTAAGCAACCACAGGCGCAGTCCTCGCTTGAATGGGTGACAGCAAGTGAGCTCCTCCCCGACGGCACGTTTAGCCGTTGGTCCTGGCTGGCACCATTGACGGCTGTCGGCTATGCCATATGCCTCCAAGCAGCTTAAAAATTGACATGAGTGATGGCCACTTGCAAACACGAAAAATAAATAAACTCTACTTTCTCATCCGAGTGAGATCCCGGTCACTATTTAAATTTTTAATGAATAAAATACTATTAAAATACGTAACAACGGGTTACTCACGTAAATAGTCAGCTACTGGCCGACATGTTTCAACCTCATCCGGAGGTCTTCCTCAGGGCGAATGTCAATTGAGACCCGCGCACGGTGTCGTCCCAATCCGCACCGTGCGCGGGTCTCAATTGACATTCGCCCTGAGGAAGACCTCCGGATGAGGTTGAAACATGTCGGCCAGTAGCTGACTATTTACGTGAGTAACCCGTTGTTACATATTTTAATAATGTCTTTATCTCACGTTAGTTTTAATCAAAAAATAAAATACTAAATACAAATAATACCAACTTCGCTTTCTGGGCGACTCGGAGTTGAAAACAAAAAACTAACATCAGATTAACTTGAGTTTTACGTAAAGAATAAAGGAAAAAAATAATCAAAGTCTTTGTAAATCTATATCACAATTTGTGACATGACAAAAAAATAAACCTACCTGAAATTTTTCCATTTTATATTTTAAACGATTATAATATTACGTAAGAAGTTATCAAATTAATACTACTTATATCCCATGTTATCAATAAATCACAGCATATATGTTCCGCACGGTGATAAGAATATAATAGTCTTTACGTAAAAATCGGGGCTTCACCGTTCAATCAGATACTTTTAATCACTTAATTTCATAAAAACTAAATTTTGTTAATAAAGGTCGTTAATAAAGATCGATTTAATGTTACTGTATAAGAGTTAGGCCTTTATTCATACATGTCGACTTATATCGAGGATAGAAGTGTGTTCAAAATCTTTAGTATAATTATGTCTGTCCAGCTATAAGTTTTATACATTAGAGAAGCATTTCGGCTGTAAATTGTACGAATTAGCGCATAAACGCTAATATTTCTGTGTATCTATGTCAATATTAGTTGTAATAATTTTAAGTTTATATGTATGTATATTACAATAAAATGTTACTATACTATAGTACATTATGGTGCATGTCCGGTAAGCGGGATATGATACTAACTCTAACAGCCAGCTTACTGAGTACGAACATCATACAACGTTTTTCAATACATTTGCGGGTGTAAAGAAAAATGGCACAGTACGATAAAAAGAACCGTATTAATAGCCAATGTATTGAAAAATATGGTAAAGCGAAAGAGCGGCTACGTCAATGACCTTTGGATCGCCTTCGTTCCGCCTTGCCGTCAAAGATAGGAGCCCAGAGAAAAACGACTTATAATATGCAAGTGATTTAATTTAAAGTCATGTTTTGTCTTGGCGTAGGTACTCTGATACTAGAGGCTTTTTTAGTCATAATTTATATTAGATACCTACCGAAGTATACTGAATACTTACTCATTTATTAATTACTCATCTCGGGTTTTTCTTGTTGTCTGTTTGATTTTAATCAAGTAAACAAACAAACAGATAAACAGGATAAATGATTTCTTTTGAATTCCTGTCCTAGGCTAGACCACACGTCGACAGATACGTAAACAGATTAGTAATATCTAGTAACCGTGGATTCCTCATAGGCACGTGCCTTGGTTATGCCTGGGCTGTAATTCTTCACAGGTATTTGTCAGCTATTTTGGAGCTACCGAAGGAAGCCTCTTTTCAGACGATGAAGTTTAACAAATCATTTTACAGCCTTTGACTACTCTCTTTACCTACTCCGTCATGCTTTAATTTATTTTTGTTTGTGTGTCCCGCTGCTGGGCAAAGACCTCACCTTTCTGTTTCCACAGGCTCCTGCAAGGGCCACACTCCGCCAATCCCTATTATGTGCATCCAAATCATCACGCCACCTTCTCCTAGGTCTGCCTCGTCCCCTGCGGCCATCCGGTATCCACATAGTAGCCATTCTGGCCCACCTGTCCTGTGGCATGCGGCAGACGTGTCCCGCCCAGTCCCATTTTAGCTGTGCTGACTTCACATGCGTTAATTAATAAACATTATTTAAAAAATGTAAATACCCAACTACTGATTTTGTCAGTTTACGTCTACCATATCGATTTTTTGCTGACGTTGATGATGCATAGGGGAAAAATACTTTTTTTATGATGATGATGAATAAACGAAAACGCTGCCAAGAAATAAACCATGTTTTAAACTACTTAGTTTCACGACTTTCACGGGTTTGAAATTAATTTAATAGATCTGTAACTTCATACTCGACTTCAGACAAGGTTTGGGCAAATGCTAGTTACCCACTATATAACTAACGTATGCGTGGATACTGTGGCTCCATCCCACTTACAAGCGACCGCTCGAAGAGCGGGAGCAGGTGCAGCAGCGGTGGAGGTTATTAAGAGGCGCAAATATGCATCTTTAGTGGAGACCTTGGGGCCTTGGGGTGCGGAGACCAGACAGATCTTCAAAAAGATCTCCGCACGCCAAATCGACGTTTCTGGTGACGTAAGGGCTGGTGCGCATTTTGGCCAAAGATTGACTTTGGCCATTTAGCGAGGAAATGCCGCCAGCCTTCTTGGCACCCTACCATGCATGGCTGATCGCAACGATCTGAACTCAATTTTTTATATAATTTAGTAGTTTTTATTTTCTAGGTTAATATAGTTTTAGTTAAGTTTATAGTCTTTACTAACGTATTAAACCTTAATCCCATATGTAAAGTTTCATAACAAGTGGACACCTATTTGATAAGGGACGGATTTCCCCTTCAGATAAGAGGTATAACTGTTGACGCCAGTCCCTTTGCCTAACCTACTGAGATATGGGTAGGTTAGAATTTAAACAAATGCGTACTGAAATTAACTAGCGAAAAAAGATAACACTAGAGTTCAGAACGATAAGACGGTTTTAAACTTCTAAATATTCGGGTTTAAACTACTCTACCTATCATTGCCTCCAGTATAGAGTTAAGATGACGGCCTCTGTGAAGTATTCGGGTGTTAGTTACTCCACCAAATATTGCCTACAGTACTTATATGTAGAGGTAAGATGACGGCTTCTGTGACTGCTACTCGAGGGTTTTGGGTTCGTATTCTAGCGTAGATACTATTAGTTATTACTACTCTAATTTACCAGGTATTTTTCGGTGGTTCTGGAGCTACCTAAGGGCCTGAGAACCCCACTTTGAGTGACTCCTAGTCTCTCTTGTTATCAGATAGGCAATCATAATAACGGATGCAACTGGGAATATGTTTGGAGGAGGTACAGACAGAACATGGAACTCATAACTTTTATTCCCTCAGGACATTTTCAACAAAAAATAAAATCGAGACAATACCACCAAGCAATTTGCTAACGTAATCGTAAGCAGGTCGTAAGCATGTTATAAAAATATCAAATATAAACAAACATTGCTCATTTTTTAAACAGAAATAATGAATCATGTTATCGTAGTAAATTTCACACAAATTTTACAAAGGTGAGTCTATTTACCACAGTAGTTTATCACGATTTTCAAGGTGATATGTTCCTTTGGTTATGCATTAAGGATGTAATCATAGTTTAAAGAAAATAACGGTTTTCCCGAGATACAAAAGCACGTAATGATTAAGCAGTGTAGGGATGGAACGTACTGATTAAAAGGTATCTATATATGTCTTGACTATAAAACATGAAGACACTAAAAATTAAATGTTCACCTGGGTGATGAGCTTCAGAGAAGACTCTTAAAGTGAACATGGACATGGACACTTAAACAATGATTTTCTTAAAAGGTGAATTTGGCAACTCAACGCGTAAACTTTGTTAAACTAGGTTTAGGTATGCCCAGGAGATTTCATCTAGGTTATCGTTTGATTACCTAGGTAAAGACTTAAAAAGTTTTAAAAAGTCTTGGTTTACGCTTATAAATATTTAACGAATAATCCCAACTAATATTATAAATGCGAAAGTGAGTTTGTTTGTTTGTTTGTTACGCTTTCACGCCGTATCTACTGAACCGATCATCATGAAATTTTGCATAGGTACACATAGGTTAGGGTAGCAGCTAGTATTATATAAGTACAAGCTAGTCTCAAAGATTCTACCTATGTGACCTTTGGTCTTGTGACCTTTGTATCATGACTTGCGATATTGTATAACACAACGTTGTCTTCCACGAAGAAGATAAGACAAGACACTTTATCTGTAATATTTTTAAGTATAACACAAATATTATATTATTACTATATCACTACATAGTATAAAACTAAGTCACTTCCCGCTGTATGTATCCTTAGATCTCTATAACAAGGCAACGGATTTTTAAGCGGTTTTTTATGGAGTGAATTACAAAAAAGGTTTACATGTGTTTAAGGGAATAAAACCTTATTAGCGACTATGTGATTCACATTGCAAAAAGAAGATATTTATTGTCATTATGTTACCTTGTCAGATAGAAAAATACTATGAATAAATATGGCTATGTTGAGAAAAGTATAGTATTTTATTTGGTACAAGTCTAAGTATAAAAACAATAATTAATGTCATATAATATAATTAATAATATAATTTATGTCATAGCCACAATGTGTTTGGTATTCACGTCATCTGCGAAAATTTCAATTGTCTTGGTATCATGGTTCATGAGATACAGCCTGGTGACAGACAAACGGACGGGCAGAGAAGTCTTAGTAATAGGATCCAATTTTTTGCCCTTTAGGTTTATTTACAAAAAACTCTTCTCAATAACAAAAAACTCGGCTCAAAAATTGAATTTAACCCTAATAAACAGTATTCCTTCTTCTGAGATTCTTTCACATGATTAAAGACTCCCTATACCCACAAATGCTCATATCTGAAGAGCTTTTATTATTATTTTAATGTAACTGATCACCGTTTTTAGGGCTCAGTTTTTGCGTTCTAAAGTTTATATTTTATATGTGTGCATTCTCATGCAGGAAAGATTAGTAATAAAATGCATTCGTAGGCTGCAGTGACGACGACCTTTATCATTTCCGTCACAGCAAGCCCATCATGACATAATTGTACACTGGTAATGTTTGTATACAAACTAGAAGGAAAATGCACGAATTTGAATCATGTGTGCAGATACGTCATTCTTTATCTAAGTATAAGGAGTAGGTACCGATAGTAATCGGGACACTACAGAGGTTATTATGAGTCATGTATTGGCTAAGCCTTATTGATATGATCTTCGTTCAAGTTGCAGTATATAAAAATAATAAAACACCTGACTGCTGTTCGCAATATTGTTTTTTTTTTGCTGAAGTTACATAGCCTATGGAACTTTGGGGAAGAAAACGAATCGAATGACACAAACTCGCACTTCAAAATCGGTCAAGCCATCGAGACTACAGGAGGCATCAATGGAACACACGAAAAACATTTCCCTCCTTCTGGATGGCTCAGTCGGATAGACGAATTTTTTTTTCTGGTTGCTGGGCCCGTCATCCGAGTCGATTGCGGTCCCAGTTTCCTACTCAAAACTAGTTAACATCTAAACGACTTAACAGACTTTGAGGAAACGTGTCTAATAACCGTCGCTAGAAAACCTGATTTCAAATAAAAATAACCGCCGCTAGAAAACGTGATCTAAAATAAAAATTACCACATCCAAAGTGGTTGCGCTCCGTGTCAGATGTTCTACCGGAAATTACAACTGGTAGTCCAAATGAACGACTCCCGTTTAAGAGATACAGTGCACACTTTTTTTGTCTCCACTGCAGAAGCGGCTCCCTCTCAGTACTAACAGAGCCATATATTATACTAAGTTCAGTCAGAGGATTTGGCCTACACTCTCCACGCTGACCAGACGGGTTGAAAAATCAAACTTATAAAATCTCTCTTTTTCCGAAGCAATTATGTAACGGGCAATAACTAAGTACCTACATAAAACGGAGAAAGTATAGAAAGTTAATCGGCTATTAAATCTGAGGGAACTCCCTTAAAGTAGGACATTGACATACATAAGTTTGTTGACTTAACAAGACTCAAGGAAAACTACTTGCAAAATTGCAAACCACTTCGACTTTTACCTTCCTTCCGAGTTGCGAGTGACCGCTGCGATGCATGCAAGTGGTCTCGGGTTCGATGTAAAAACGATATTTTTAGATTCGGCTGGGGTCTTGAATGTTTTTATCAATATACGAATCATAAATAGATAAAATATTGTATCGTTCAGTTAATATCCTTCGACACAAAGTTCACAACTTACTGTGGGGCTGGCTTAATTTGTGTCATCTGTCCCTCTACATTTATTTATTTGAACGTGAATAATATATGATAATATGACGACAAAATTGTGACAATATTACGTAGCAACAGATTAAAAATAAATGAAATATAAAAACAAACATCTGTATTAATCGTAATCGAAAGCTATACATTGTATTGAGAAATAATTGGATAGAAAGTTAACGACCAGTACTTATATAATTAAATCGAAAAAAGTGAAGCCATACATAAGTTGATATGTAAACAGTAAGATATTGAATGAAGGAAAACTTCAAACAAAATGACAAACCCTTTCTTGCGACGTTCGAAAATTTCTATGAAGTAACTTGAAATATTACAGATAGTATTGTGAGAAATTGAGTCAGAGATTGCGATTTTTGCGTGTAGTAAGCATAGGACACGAGCTACACATGTGACTCATTTGGTTTTAAGAAATTGAAGTAAAGCTTTTTTTTTGTAATATTTAAAAAAATCCTAAAATCTGATAAGATGCCACAGATAAATTAGGTAAGGTTACACGAATACTTATGTGCTATAATCCTATCAAGTGTAACTCAAAACAGAAAGTAACTAAGAGTTTTCAAGAAAACTCCTTATAAATAGGAAAGAAAATATACATAGTCGTAAAAAAAACAAAATAACATTTTCAAGGAATACTACCTATAAATTTAACACATTCATTTCGACTTTTAACATCAGTCACAAACACAGTCGACTGACAATGAAAGTCCGTTAACCCCTGTATTTATTTTTGATAAGGCTATTGCTAGACGACTGATTCCTTAGTAAATATCACGCGAAATTAAGACAAATTAAGTACCTACTTCAGTACGTCATGTTTTTTGCATAAACCTAGCGACACGCGCCACACGTGTGACACACACACTATAGCATGTGTCTTGCAAATTTGATTAATTGATTAGTCAAATTTCTCAATATGTGAATTAGTATTTTATGTTACGCTAGGTGCTATCAGAAAAACTAAACGAACAATATTTAGGGGAATTCTAATAAAGAGAGAAGCAAATAGAGACGTGCAAAAGCAATGGAATGGCGTTTAAAATATAACAAAATTAAATCAGACAGCCGACTTGTCAGATTGGTCCACCCTTTTCTTATTTTTAACCGACTGACAGGAAACTTTTTTCGAATGTATGTTCATCATCATCATCATCATCAGGTCTTTCTAGTCTCCACTGCAGGAGCACGACCCTCTCTGTACTACCAGTGTCATATACTAGCCTGAGTAGTCAGAGGATTTGGCCTACACTCTCCACGCTGGCCAGACGGGTTGGAGAGGTCTCTTTGATGTTAAAAACCTTTGTTTAGCTTGTGTTTCCTTAGTCGCCTTTTACGACATCCACGGGATGACTTGGAGTGGTCCTATTCTACTCCGCCGGGAACCACACGGCGAATGTATGTTGTATGCTGTTAATGTCTGTTTTTTTGTTATTTCCAAAGACTTCTATATATCAATATAGAAGTCTTTGGTTATCTCTTGCAGCAACTTGACCAATTCTAATTCCGTATTCATTATTCTTTTCCGTGATGTTATTAGGTTATGGAAGTCAAAAAAGCTCTATGTAAAGGGCAGGCGGGTTTTTTTTTTTATTTTCACAATAATATTAAGGTGCTAGTTACCAAGCGAACTTTAATTATTACAAGATATCAAGTCAGAGAATACGATGTTTTTGCTTGTGCTAGCAGCGACACGACTCACGTGGCCTTACCAAATTGATGTAATCTAGATTCTTTTAGGCTATGAATGTGAGCAAAAGCTCTAAGGGCAGTAGGTGAATTTTTCGTACCAATACTAGGTAAATACTTGTTGAAATAAGGTATCCTTAGCGATCTCAGCGAACTTAATATTAATAATTACAAGAAATTGACTCAGAAAGATTACGATGTTTTTGCTTGTGCTAGCAGCGACACGAGCCACACATGACTCACGTGGCCTTACCAAATTGATGTAATCTAGATTCTTTTAGGCTATGAATGTGAGCAAAAGCTTTAAGGGCAGTAGGTGAATTTTTCGTACCAATACTAGGTAAATACTTGTTGAAATAAGGTATCCTTAGCGATCTCAGCGAACTTAATATTAATAATTACAAGAAATTGACTCAGAAAGATTACGATGTTTTTGCATGTGCTAGCTGCGACACGAGCCACACATGACTCACGTGGTCTTACCAAATTGATGTAATCTAGATTATTTTAGGCTATGAACGTTAGCAAAAGCTCTAAGGGCAGTAGGTGAATTTTTCGTAACAATACTAGTTAGGTACTTGTTGAAATAAGGTATCCTTAGCGATCTCAGCGAACTTAATATTAATAATTACAAGAAATTGACTCAGAAAGATTACGATGTTTTTGCTTGTGCTAGCAGCGACACGAGCCACACATGACTCACGTGGCCTTACCAAATTGATGTAATCTAGATTCTTTTAGGCTGTGAATGTGAGCAAAAGCTCTAAGGGCAGTAGGTGAATTTTTCGTAACAATACTAGTTAAGTACTTGTTGAAATAAGGTATCCTTAGCGATCTCAGCGAACTTAATATTAATAATTACAAGAAATTGACTCAGAAAGATTACGATGTTTTTGCTTGTGCTAGCAGCGACACGAGCCACACATGACTCACGTGGTCTTACCAAATTGATGCAATCTAGATTCTTTTAGGCTATGAATGTGAGCAAAAGCTTTAAGGGCAGTAGGTGAATTTTTCGTAACAATACTAGTTAAGTACTTGTTGAAATAAGGTATCCTAAGCGATCTCAGCGAACTTAATATGAAATGTCGAGCTCCGTGGCGCAGCGGTTAACACGCTAGCCTGCGACACGGGGGTCGGGTTTGATCCCCGGTCAGGTCAAGATGGAAAAAGAGCTTTTTCATATTCACCTGGGTCTTGGATGTTTATCTATATAAGTATATCTTATAAAATATAGTATCGTTGAGTTAGTATCCTGCGCGAGTCTGCGACACAAGTTCACCACTTACAGTGGGGCTAGCTCAATTTGTGTGATATGTCCCTATATATTTATTTATTTAATATTAATAATTACTAAAAATTTAAGTCAGAAAGATTACGATGTTTTCTACATCATACATGTCAGCGACACGAGCCACACATGACTCACGTGGTCTACCGCCTTACCAAATTGATGTAATCTGGAGACGGTGACATGACGGTGAGGGTGACTCACCTGTGCTGTCGCTTGCTGTAGACACAACAGGAATAGGGCTGCCAGCTTTCGTGAATCTTATTTTAATTTCAAGCGCTTTAATACACTGTCTTAAAAAAACTTCTTGAAATGCCTTAAATGATTATTCAAATGTTGAATTGATTCAGGCCTTACTTTGCGAAAGTCAAAATAACATCCACTTTGATTTAAATTATCACACGGAATTACCTACACAAAATAAAATCGGAAGCACACAAAATAATTTAACTCAAAGTGCATGTAAAACCTATGCATCAGTTTGAAAATGGGTAATATACATATTGATAAAAAATACATGCAGACGAAATTCGAACATTCGCCTTTTTTGCAGTGAGTTAACATTTGTAACCTGAGCTTTAAATATAAAGTACTAGAAAATCACGAAAATAGAGTGTTTGATTTTGTGCAAAAGTAAGATAAGACGTTACAATACATATAAGTCAGAAAAGCGCTATATAAGGCTATATATAAGCGCGTTTCTTTTTTAATTTTTATTCCTGCAAGGACAAGAATAGTACTAAAATATGCGATACGTAATAGATCAATTTATAAATTACAAAAATGGAGTTTAGCTCTAAACTATCCATCCTATAATGTAGAAAATTTGTTATTTTTCGCAAAACCTCATTTTGACTTACGCGTAATATAATCCTGCCTTCCCAGATTTTCTATCTATCGACTCAAAATGTTAGTGAGCGGCGGACTGTGATAAAGGATGTTGTGTGGTGATGAAAGAAACACGTAGAGAAATATCGGTAAGGAAATATAATGGTATTTAAAATAATAAATTATTAACATGACAAACCACAGCAATGACACACAAGACAAAGTCTATCGCCGAATCGGAGAAGACAAATTCTTAAATCTTGACATACATTTTTTACAAAAAAGGTCGGACTCCAGCCAGTCGGCAACAGTAATATTCTTGAACATGTTAGAAAAATCGGTTTTTGCCAACCCTAACTAAACAAGATCACAGGCCGGTTTGGAACTTGTACATAGAGCATGAGTGGCAGATAAGACACGTGAAAAATATCGACCAATGTTGACATCCGCCAAAGTGTACACCATGGAGATATACGTAGGTACTACGTGTACACATGTACGTATAGTGCGACAAGGATCATTTGGCACTTTAACGATATTGAAATCGGGTGCTGTGTGTTAATTATCGTGTAATTAGGACTATCATCTACCGAATATTCTTCGTTTTATAAACAGAATTAAAAGCACGAAATATCCGCAACAAACATCAATTCAAGTTATTTTCCAAAAGTGATGCTTTACAAGAGGATAATGGCAGCGTTTTGTGCCGATATATAGTTTAGTTCCACGTGCCAAAACGTAGTATTAGGCAGACTTGATTGCTTTGTCTCATAACAGTCAGGTACCTACTTCGACTATTTTCAATACCTCTCACCCTATAGATCGTTAACGAATATTATTTACTAACATCTAAAGTAAACAGAAGAAGCGGCGAGAAAATACACTGCATTAGAAATCTTCGTAATTTTTTACAATACTGATCTGATATCATGTAAATATACTTATTTCAATAAATAATACTTCATCATAATCATCAGGTCTTTTTAATTCTCCACTGCAGGAGCACGACCCTCTCTGATCACCAGGGCCATTATAATTAGCCAGAGCAATCAGAAGAATTGGCCTACGCTCTCCTCGCTGGCCAGGACGGTGGAGAGGGTTTTTTGATGTTTAAAAACTTTGTTTAGCTTGTGTTTTCTATGTCGCCTTCTTAAAATAATACTTATTTGTAAGTAATTTTTAATACAAACGTTCATAATGATACAAGGATACTGATACAAGGACGGATAATGATGATACAAGGACGGTAAGCTGGATATTATAGTCGAGGTGTTTATATGCACTCGCTTCGCCTCGTGCATATAATAAACCGACGACTATAATAGACAGCTTACCGTACGAGTATCATACGACGTTTTTCAATACATTTGCGATTACCTTAAACTAAAACAAGATTAAAGTTCAGCAAATAAGGAATTTATAAAAGTTAGGAACTAAAGCAGTTTTAAAAAATACAGTTATAATAATCAGGTACATTTACTCAGGTTTATTTTCTCCAAAAAGTACATTGATAACCTTCTCCTTTACAAATTCGGTTAAAAAATCACATTTCACAAATAAGCAAAACGTTTTCATGCTGTACTTGAAACTCTTTGCTCGGATTCTAAGAAAATGTTTAAATTTTGCATCAGTGGCATTGGGCTACTGAGCGGTTGTGATTGGTGTAAAGTAAAAAGCACTAGTGCTGTAAAATACATCATTACGATACAGATTTCGATGTCATAAGATACATAAGAACTGTATTATTAGCAAATGTATTGAAAAAATATATTTCTGTGACTCGTAGTACCTAAGCCAGGCAACGGATATACTACCAAAGACAAATAATACTAACCTCACTACTACTTCATCCTAACATTATAATTACATGATCACACAGCACGATTATGTAATAACAACTAATAACATAACGGGACTAATAACGCGGTAAGTCCCATTGTCCGCGTCTGTGCTAATAAGCACTACTACCTAGTAACCTATTGACCGCAAAAACATATTTTAATGCTATAGTGTTTTGTTTTCAAAATATGTGTCTGTAAATGGTAACACCTACTGTACGGTACACTTGAGTAGTCTATACTAATTATATTTTTTCTATACACCTGCTCATATTATAAAGATGTAAGTAAGAAGGTTAGATATTTTTGATTTGAAGTTTTTTTTTATATATATATATACGGATTTTTTAAAATATATTTTTTATATATACATATAAGTTCTAGACCGATTACCTATTTAAATTTATGACATTATGTTAATCTATATAAGGCTCACTAACACACTAAACGTGGGTTTCTGGTTTTTTCTCTAACTGCCTATCATGGTTACGTCGGTTCTCTCTTGAGATATGGAATTTTACTATGGGGGAACTCGACACTGATAAATAAGATATTTATCATACAAAAAAAAAAAATGCATCCGTGCTATAAGTAAAGCTTATTATTTAAGCAGAAAACTCAAACTTCTAACTTTAACATCTTTATATATTTTAGAGGCAGGAATATTCGTAAAAAAACATCAAAAATTATTTAAGAAAGCAAACGAGAACAAGAAGTATTTATCTAGAGATCCATCTAAACTTTATTTACCATTTTCGCGAACAAAACTGCATCAAAAAAATTGCTATGTAATGGTGGTAAAAATATTTAATAATATCCCAAAATCTATTCGCGAATTGCCATTAAATCATTTTAAGAGACAACTAAACACATGGCTTCTCGACCGATGCTTTTACACAATTAAAGAATTTCTGGATTATAATCATATGTAGTGACATTTCTTTTTATAATTTTAATCAAATTAATTTTTTATATATAGCTCATTGTATGATAAAACTAAATCCATGACAATTGTATATTTGCATGCTGTTTAAAACGGCTAAATAGGCTTGTACTTCCACGATCCAATGTCAACATTATGTTACCAACCCTATTTAAGCAAATAAATTATTTTGAATTTTTGAATTTTGAATATGATCTAAGTCTCTGTTTACCCCGCGAGGGATAAAGACATGATAGCATATATCATGTAAATTAAACTTTAATGGTAATTAGGCAAAGAAATTCTTTGCGCCTTAATTTAAAGTGTTCTTATACATATACGTACATAAAAATACATATTATTAAATCATAATAATAACGTTTATTTTCCTCTTAATAATATTTACAAAGATCGCATACAGGTTTTAGATTTGTTTATGTAGTAATATTAATCCATAATTAATGTTTGTCGATAACATTGCAAGAGCCTGGTACCAGTAGAAAACTTCGCAGAAGCCTGTTTATAATATAATAATTTAAAATATATAATTAGATATGTTTCGCAAATTAATTTTTAAATGACCGAAAGTTTCAATAATATTGTCTTTGCTGTTGGTACCAGTATGTGAACAACTTCAATATAAACATAATATGACTAATAAAATTCATTTCCACGTTGACGCTCCAACTGAACTCAGAGTTTATTTTTTCACAAAGTTTTCATTCGTGGCGCCCCGTCTATGCGTCATACGAACCAGACAAACACTATTTATTTTTTCAACAAACTGTCTCTTATTAATATGTATAATATGAATACAGAATGGTGACTAAAAAGTTTATTTCTCTATCGATGGTTCAACACCGTTTAATTTTTACAAAACTTTTTATTCGCGGCGCCTCGTATTCATCATGCATAACTCATACCAACCATTTTATTTTCTCAAAGAGTGTCTTTTATTTTAATGTCTGACAGGGATGTAAGTACTATCTCATCGATAGTAAGTATAGCTGATCGGGGGGCCCCAAACTACAGGGGCAAGTGGAAGTCTTCTTCTTCCTTTACCTTATCCCACTTTTTTATGTGGGGTCGGCACAGTATGTCAGTTCTTTCCACCTTGATCTGTCATCCACCATAGCCTTTGTCACTCCCTTCCTGTTCATACTGTGGGCAAGTGGAAGTGTGTAAAACTATTTGAAACGGTCACACAAATAATGTTATTTCTTTTAATGCTAAATAAGAGCAAATTGAAAACATCTACGTCAGTACTTGGTAGTAAATTACTTCTAGTATTTTGGTAGCTATTTCTTTTCATTGTTTTGCATTTGGTAAATCAAGATAACTACTTATTACCGCCAAAAGCGGTCACTTTTGGCGGTAATGTGTAGATCTCTCAGTCTGAAATTATGATATTGATGAAAAGTTATACTAAAAATAATGTAAGTGAAGTAAATACTTCACTTACGTTAATACATAAACTTTTTTCAATTTAATCTTATTTAGAAATGAAATTTGGGTGTCTGTCGGTAGATTCGCTGATGTAATGTAAGCCTCTTTTTTATGTCATAGGACGGCAAGCGAGCAAGCGGGTCACCTGATGGTAAGTGATCACCGCTGCCCATGGACAACTGTTACACCATGGGTGTGACAATAGCATTGCCGGCCTTTTATTTTTCCCTCCCAGAGGGAAGAGGGGATGGGCCTTTGGCTCTCTCATTCACCAAACGAAGCATAGCAGCGATATAGCGACTACTCATACGTCGATTTTCTGTGAGAGTGTGGTACTTCCCCGGACGAGCCGGCCCATTCATGCTACTAGCTAAAGTGAATTTCGCCGGTAGCGTGGCTCTACCACAACTAAAATTAATTTTATTTATTTATTAACATATTATTATCTTAAGTCTAACATCTAATGTTTCGTAAAAAATAAAAGCAAACCGCGAAAATTATTATACAGGGTCCTGTCTAAGGCAACGTACGTCACTACTCTCTGAGCCGCAGAATGCCTGGGAACGGGACGCGGGAATCTCGGACGAGTAAAAAATCGTGACTCATGCGCCTGCGCATGCTCGGAATTCTTTAATGGAGCAGGTCAATGGCTGTTGTAAAAAGTCAATAGTTATGAATACTATTTCGGATGACTCATGCTGTTTAGTAGACAAAAACAAACTATACGTATGCAATATGTTAAATAATCTTCCTTGTTTATGTTACAAATGTTTGGAGGTGCGTCTCGAAGTTTGTATTGTAATTTTGAAATATTTTTTTAATGGATGAAATGAATATTTATGTACATAATATATGCTTTTCACGAAAGGATATGTAAATTTTTTCGCAATTAGCAACAATGGCTGCTGTAAAAAGTCAATAGTTATGAAAGCTATTTCGGATGACTCATGAGCTGTTTTATAAACGAAAACAAACTAAACATGCGATATGTTGCATGATCTTGTTTGATTATGTTATAAATGTTTGGAGGTGTTTTTCGATGTATGTATTGTAATTTTGAAAAAAGTTTTTTGGATGAAATTAATATTTAAGTACACCTTTCCTGAAAAAAAAGCATCTAATTTGCTTTTTTTCACCAATATATATGTAAATTTTTCGCAATATTATATTCACTATTAGCACCAATGGCTTTTGTAAAAAATCAATAGTTATGAATGCTATTTCGGATGACTCATGCTGTTTAGTAGACAAAAACAAACTATAGGTATGTACCTAATGTGTTACATGATCTTCTTTGTTTATATTATAAATCTTTGGAGGTGTGGCTCTATGTTTGAAACTAGAGTAATTTTGATATCATTTTTGATTTGATGTAATAAATCTTAAGTACAGAATTACTTATTTGTTTTTTCTCTTACTGAAACTGTCTATTTTTATCCATAAAATTACCAAATCTCGTGAGATCAACTATTTAAATTTATTTACATCACCCAACTCCCGACATAATAATTTGCACATTAGTTATTGCACATGTGTGTTTGTGCTATGATATAAGTACGTAATGACTACATATGAGTAAGCAAAATACATTGATCTAACCTTGATCTAACTGAAATCTATGTATAGTGTTTTATTACTTGTTAGGTTAGTTTTAGTTGTAAAATGTCAATAGCTAAGATATGTGTATTAACAAGTACTACTGACTGAGGATGACTCATGTTGTACTGTTTTGTAGACGAAAACAAAATTGATGT
This sequence comes from Rhodophaea formosa, assembly GCA_963082605.1. NCBI lineage: Eukaryota > Metazoa > Arthropoda > Insecta > Lepidoptera > Pyralidae > Rhodophaea > Rhodophaea formosa. The sequence continues at coordinate 20,062,615 of OY720205.1, read as the reverse complement.
AATATCAGTTTATCTTTGTAAAGTTGTCTCTATGTGGAGTCGTTGCAGTTTGCTGGTATTGTTTTCGAAACGATACATTTTTTTTCATCACGGGTAGGTGATATTTTATTTAAAGTCACATTAAATGCAAGAAAAGTGGGCTGAATTGTCGCTATTATGACCACGGGCTATAAAATTCCATACAAATCTCTATCACGGCCGCGGGCTGCTAGAGTCCATACAAATTCCATTAAGCCCGAGAGCCTGTAATTCAAAAAATTAAAAATTATATTTAAATAAATTAAATTAAAATAAGTACTTAATTATTACTTAATAAAAGAATTACTGATACCACGCTCGAATGTCAAATGTAATAGATCCAGGTTTATTTGGCGTTGCTAATGAAACCGAAAAAAAAGACATTTGAAATAGAAAATGTCGCAAGGTTTTTTAAAATTTGGAATTGTTAATGGTCGCGATGGCTGACTGTTTGTATAGGTTTGTATTCATCGGTCTTCGACTTTCACTTTCTGGATAAAACATTCTCATTATCTGTATAATCTGCATACATTTTCTGCTCACTGCAGTTTGTCATTAATTTATTCGCATGAAACACATTACGTACAATAATAAGTGGTCAACAATGTTAATATATCTATATACTATTAGGTAATGTACCCAATCAGCCGGCCTGGCGCGCAAATATTAATTTTCGAGGTAAATTTATGTTCAAACTATACAATTACAATATTTCTTTTCTCTACTCGACACATAATTATATGTGTGAAATCAGTGTGATGAAAAACATTGTGTTTCTCGGGCGGTACAGATATAACAAACTCGGATTAGCAAACAAACAAGCAGTTCATTGTTCATTTACATATGTCTTCTTTACAGCCCTTTCTACGCAATATACTATTTATTTTCTTCAATATTTGTTGTGAATCTCCTAAATTTTAGTAAGTATATCGTACGAAGCTCTAAGGTACGAAGTCCCAACTTACGTATGCAATGATTCACATGTAGCGTTTTATATTTGGGTTAGGATAGTTTCAGTTGTAATAATTACAATATAAGAACACTATTATATGAGTACATATGACTGATGATTTTTAGTAAACAAACTACTAATAGGTCACTGTCATCGTCATCATCAGCAGGTCTGTTTTAGTCTCCACTACTAGAGCATGACCCTCAAACCTACCTAGTAATTATATGCTTTTTGTGACTCTCTGTACTACCATAGCCAGATATAAGCTAGAGCAGAGGATTTTTTTAAAATTTGGTTGGCCTATGTGTAGTAAAATAAATAAATTGCACGGAGACCCACTATACAATTTATTACACCTACAATCATATTGATTTTGTAAAAAGGGTTAGGGATGTTGTGAAAACTTAATAGTAGCAGTAGGTGCTGGTGCAAGTTATGGCTCAGAAATGTTTCATCGCAATCATAATCGTAACCTGTGATCGTAACCATACTTAATCGTTTATTCGTCAGTCATCCATGAGTGTTTGCTATCTTTCTAGAGTTACCACACACGCCCATTACCCAAAATCCAAAATGTTTACGTAAACTATGTATGACGTAGAAGCCCCAAATTCGGCGAAATTGTAAAGTTCAAACCTTGTAGAACATCCGGTTTGCAACAGACGTGACCTGCAAAAAGTCCCGAGACTCGGAACATCCTTATTGCGAGGCCGGGATGATGTACGTACGTACATCCGGTGCACATGCGTGTAAATACGAGTTCTTATGTAATCAAAATCTAGATTTGTTAGTACATATGTGGTAAAGTACGTAATATCGTCTGAATTATGCTTGACCATTATTAGTCATAATAGTTTGATATTTGTTAGTTCAAAATTTTCAAATTGATTAAGATAATTAGGTTGTTTGTACAGTTAGTAGTCATCAGATACTGAATAAAGTGCATTGTATAAAGATCGTTCTATAAGTTAATTGCTAAGAAGCATGGATTCTATCTAGACATTTTCACTTCAACACAATGTAATACAATACTTAAGATAAATTGTGACGTAGTACACCCAAATTGTAAAGTTCAAACCTTGTAGAACATCCGGTTTGCAACAGACGTGACCTGCAAAAAGTCCCGAGACTCGGAACATTCTTATTGTGAGCCCGGGATGATGTACGAGTACATCCGGTGCACATGCGTGTGTTCTTGTGTAATCAAAATCCAGATTTGTTAGTACATATGTAGTAAAGTACGTCATATCGTCTGAATTATAGTTCCATCTTTGTTAGTCATTATTTTTCACATTAATTAGGATATTGGTTATTGGTGTATTGTAGTCATCAGTTATAGATCATCATCATCAGGTATGAATAGTCTTAATTTGTTAGTTGTGCGTGACTACAGGAGCGCGACCCTCTCTGTACTGCCAGAGCCATTTATTAGCCAGAGCAGTCATAGGATTTGGCCTACACAGGCTGCTCGAAGAGATTCGATTAAATAGGTAACATTATGGTCAGGATTATTAACTAATGTCTGTTTATGAATGGTAACTATTTATGAATGGTAATCTGCTAACCTACCTACCTATCTTCAGGAAAATTAAGCGGAAAAGCAGTTACTTTTTTCATAGAATTGCGTATTGCTTTACTCTGTTACTCAATGATCTAAGTTTTTTTTTCACAATAACATAAATAAATTAGTCATATAGTAATTGATTTTATGCGATAGTTACACACCCAAATTATTTATCACCACTGAACTCAGCAGATAATAAATAATTCGATTTCATCATCATAAGTATAAATATTTTCACTGACTTAAGTACTAATCTTATATATAACTATTAAGTATACTGAGTGTAAAATGATCATTGACATACCCCAATATGAACAGTTTTTGCTATAGGATCAATGCTGGAAACTCTTTTTTATTAGGGTTCCGTAGTAAACTAGGAACCCTTATAGTTTCGCCATGTCTGTCTGTCTGTCCGTCCGCGGTTTTACTCAGAGACTATAAGTACTAGAAAGCTGAAATTTGGTATGGGTATTTATATTAATCATGTTCGAGGTAAGTGTCCAGGGAGGGACTCCCCCCCCCCCCCCCCCCTCTACTAAACGGTTATATATGGATACGTGGCCCGACACGCACTTGGCCGGTTTTTTTTAATTATTGAAATAAGCATTTGTCTCCCATCTCACCTGATGTAACTCAAATTTTTTTTCGGCATTTTCTTACAGTAATGTTTTGCCGCCCGAGCAAAATGGATGGGAAAGTCAAAAAATTTTTCTATATCCCAACATATAAAAAAAATTATTACGCATTAGACCCATAGGAAAAAAAATCATATTGACAGGCTGAGTCCCCCCTTTAAGGTCCCACACTAGGCACACTAGCGACGCCAAAAATTTTATTCCTAATACTTACTTTACAAAAAGAATGAAATTCAAGAATAATTCATTATATTAAAACATGATTCCAGAAATACTTCAGGTTATTTACTAAGGCTTATATGATTTACATTCTTGAATTTCTTTCTCTTTGTAAAGTATAAGGAATAAAATTATTGGTGTCGCTAGTGTGCCTAGTGTGGGGCCACTGTGGGGCCTTATGGATCAGACTGTCGGATCCTACTCACCCAGCTCTAGTTTAGAGTAGGCCCAACATGAAATAATAGGTATGCTAAATGTAATTGATGCTCAGCGGAGAGAGAGAGCTCAGGGCGAAAGATCACAAACACAACACAGTTTATGATATTATATTATGCTTCACACATAGTTTTACACTGTTACTCCGGTACGGAGGCCGTGTTGCTCGAAGCTGTTACTTGATAAAATACAATTATTAAAACAATATGGTAGGCGAGCCATAGGGCTCGCCTACCATATTGTTTTAATAATGGTCGAGTGATCGCGACCAAACTTCGAGCAACACGCCTTCCGTACGAAGCCGTGTTGCTCGAAGCGACCAAACTAGTGAAAATAATCGAATCATCGAATGGAATGGCCACTGCCGAAAAACTGCTTTTACGGACTTTTGGGCATAGAACACACGTCAATTGAGTTTGAATTTGTGGCCCCCAATAGAAACTCAAAAGGAATTGTATGACGTTTTTTCATTTTCACCCTCACCCCATTATTTGTCTATGATCCTTATTGCCTAGAGAAAACATAAGGCAGTCGGTCGTCTGATACTATTAATAGTATCTTCTTCGTAGTTCTGACTGATGAGGAAGGACTGCAAAGAAGATTTGAAAATGGAATTTGGAATTTAAAATGAATTAAGTTTCGAAACAAAAGTGGACAGGATGATGATGATTGGGAAATGAGGTGAAAAGCAAGATGCAGCATGAAGGTTATCATGCGCATCGTTACAAGACAATAGGGTTTTACTAAAATATTGTGTAATTACTTACATATTAATCACATCTTTATCCCTTTTAAGGTGAGACAGAGCCTAGCTCCAGTAGCTCGGTCGGTTTTTATCAAAAAGATTATAAATTATTTCCGTATACCTACCATATATTTAAGTAATACGGTTTACTCCAGATAAGATACCTATTTAAATCAATATCGTATCGCTATCAGTGCATTTGACTATCAGTTGTGCTATTACTGAACTGATAACCTGGCTGGGGGGATTTTCTGCGGCATCTGCTATTGTTTGTCTCGTTTCTAGTAGCTTTGAATCATTACCTATATCATTACCACTTGGCTATTTTGTTTACTCGATCGTTTGCGGGAATTTACACGAAATAGGTGCTGATGATTAGGTACGTTATTTTTATTTAAGTATGTTATGATATGAATGACCACATACAAAAAAATATATACTGACTGGAAAATGTTACAGGCGGCAGATATCCATTCAACTCTTACATATGTATGAACGAGTGTGTACGTACGTCTTTATCCCTTGCGGGGTAGACAGAGCCCAAGGTCATAAATCCTAAAGGTCACGATTGGAACTAAAATAGTGATGGCTCGCTAGCCACATCATCTACTGGCGTGATTTCTTAGCCCAATCCCTTGACCGGCTTTTACGGTCTGTGCGGGAAGAAAAGCAGCTGGTATTCTATATTCTTTGTTTTTCCTTTTCTCCCAAACCAGCTTGAAAGGTTTTATATATTTAAGTAATAAATAAGACTTCTAAAAAAATCCAATAATAAAAACTAAGTAGGTAGGCATATACCAGATACCACAACATTACGCTAACTCCGAATTTCCCACCAGTGTTGTTGTTCATGTTCATAAAGACTCATAATTTCAGGCAAACACCATTTCGTCTTTTCGTGGACGTTTATTTTACCTTATAAGGTGCCAGTGAAAACATTTTCTTACCGTTACTCATTTTCATGAATCACATCCATCTCGTATCTCCCTTATCGAATTCCAAAAACACAACACTAACTACTTACTTCAGTTATTTTTTTATTAACAATTTGAGTGCGTTCATCCTCTATTTAGCCTGATGGGATTGGAAGCAATGATGACGTCTAGGGTGGTCTAGGGATGGTAGACTTAAATTTAAATAATGAATATTCACTCTTGCCTTGATTGCCAAGAAAGGTCAAGTATGTGTTTCGTATCTTGATGTCTGCATCGTCTGATGATGGAATGGTGCAAGAGGAATTACATCGTGCAGTTCCTGAGCACACTCCCCTAAATCATCATCATCATCAGGTCCTTGTTAGTATCCACAGCAGGAGCACGACCCTCTCTGTACTTTCAGAGCCATATATTAGCCAGGGCAGTCAGAGAATTTGGCCTACACTCTCCACGCTGGCCAGACGAGCCCCTAAATGCAACCTGTAAAAGACACACAGTCTTGCTACTAATCAGCGGTGTTCGAGGCTTTGAAGCCGTTTTGATGTGAGCAACTCATCATCAACGAGTCTTCTAGCACGTTTGTCAATAGCTTCCAGGGCTTCAAGCTGATAGTGGCATACAGGAGCGGATTTGAGCTGTGGAAAGGCTCGACAGTTGGCCTACAGTAAAATGCCGTTTTTTTAAATGTAAGTTATGGTTGGAGGAAAGATCAATACCATTAGGTTCGAAATGATTCGTGATGGGAACAGGAACATTTCAAAAAGTGGGAGCCAAGCTAAATAAATGGGCTCTCTTTACCGGTAAACAGACATGCCTGGGTCTTCGAGGCGATAAATCTTACGAGGTTGGCATTACCCCATTCGGAGAGACAGCCTGTAGAGTAAGATTGGTGCCGTCCACCATTGCGTTTGTCTAAGATCATCTTTTTCCGGATTCTTAGCCCCAGCGATTTAAAATATCTTTCCGGAACATATCCTAGACATATCCTAGGATTCTTGCAGTAACCTGCCATACGAAATTATGATCAGAAATCCAAGCACAAGCAACGTTACCATAGACGTACGTAGGTATGCATCGCTACAAACAATTCATAGATACATGTGATATCGCCCTATCTTGGCGAAAAAAAGAATTTGGCCATCGATTACATACTAAGAAAACCATCGTATTTTTTTTTTAATATATGAAGAAAACTGTCTAGCGCGCTTCACATCAAAAAACTTCTTAACATGCCATTTACTTTACCTTATAAGGTTGCAGTGAAAATTGCCCATTACTCATTTTCGTGAATCACCATCCATCTAATGCCTATCTCCCTTATCTAGTTCCGTTAGCAAGTCACTTATCTCTGGATTTCTTACCGTTTAGTCATACGTTGCTAACTAGATAAGATGTTGACTGATTTTGTGTCGGTATGTTTAAAGGTGAAATAATTTAGAAATTACGAATAATTTAAGATATTTAAAAAAATAAAAACCGACTTCAACCCTATCAATTTGTTTGAATACGCATAAAAATAAAATGGAAATAGGTGTAAACCGAACGGCATTCTTGTAAACATTTTTTTGGTTTTTGTGTATTTTTTCAATAAGCGCTCGACACATTTCGATAAAAATTTAATGGGACCATCTGTAAGGTATAACCTATGGAACAAAATAAGAATTTCTTAAATCAGTCCACGCGTCTTCGAGAAATCGGGGAACATACATAAAAAAAAAGATTCCGACGAATTGAGAAGCTCCTCATTTTTTTGAAGTCGGTCAAAAAATGATTTATATACCTCATGCTCTTGCCTCTTGGGTAAATCCTCTCCTACTAGTAGCTCTGTGATCTATTAGACCCCGCTAGGGTCATACATGTGGTCTTAAACTCTAATACGTAGGCAGTTGCATATATAGATGGTAGCGTCATAGTTTCGTATCAAACATAATCATGAGAAAATAAAAACATTATTCACGAAATATAACTTACTAGCTGTTTCCCGCGACTTCGCCCGCGTTATACATATATGGCCTATGTCGTTCTCAGTACCCTAACCTATATGTGTACCTATGCAAAATTTCATGATGTCGATCGGTTCAGTAGATAGGGCATGAAAGCGTAACAAACAAACAAACTCACTTTCACATGTATAATATTAAGTTAGGAATAGGATAAGTTAGGATTTAAAATCAAAACAATATTCAGAGATATATAAATTACATCTCAGTTCTAGCAAGTTCATGCTAACGCAAATTAACGCCATGTAGTGAAGAGTGGTAGAAAATTAATCTCATAAAGTAATTCTAGGAAGAAAATACAAGGTCGTGCCAAAGTACACTGTGAGTGCTGTTCATCAAGCGTTTTTGTTTGTTTATAAAACTACCGAGTACTTCACATCATACACGTTTTTATAGGTTAGACAGCTAGTTTATTAGTTAATATTGTTGAACCAGGACGCGGAGCATAAAAGTAAATGCCACTGGTAACACGCCCAGATGTAAGAGAGAGAGAGAGAAAGTAACCCTTATGGAGTGATCACTCATGTGGCTGTCCGTCTGACACGCCTTACGGAATGCTTATGGATCGAAATTTTTAATAAAAAATTTGGTGCACTTATTGGTCTATGTGACCCGAAAGTGTAAGTGATTTATTTAAGAAATTATTTGAAAAATAAAGTTACGCTGTTAGTAAGCTGTACAGAGATCGTATCAAATAAAATGGCTTGTTACGAGAATTCTAAATAAAACTTTTTTTTTTATATTTGAAAAACATTTCATTCATCTTACGGAAACATTTTTCGTTTACTAAAAGTAGATTCCTACTTTTAGTAAACGAAAAATGTTTAATTACGATAATGTTCAATGTCTTTTTATTTAATATATAGGGACATACACATATCACACAAATTGAGCTAGCCCCACAGTAAGTTGTGAACTTGTGTCGCAGGATACTAATTCAACGATATTATAATTTATAATATATACTTATATAGATAAACATCCAAGACCCAGGTCAATACTAACGTGCAGTTAGTTTTCCATTTAAGAGTCGCTTGGACGCGCATGTCTCCATACAAACAGAAAAAGGGAATTGTGGCTGGCAGTATTTGATAATTTTACGGCAAAATTAAGCATCCAATCAATTAATTTCATTATAATTTACGTACGTCCCTATACAGTTAGGTTAATTATCAAATTTTTGAGAATTATACGCCTCTCAAGATTTCCATACAAATTTAAAAAGGCTTGTAATTTTCAAACCATTGGTATTTTAACCAAGCTGTATAGGAACGTACGTAGATTATAATGAGATTAATTGATTAAATGCTTAATTTTACTCCGAAATTATCAAATATTGCCACAATTCTTACTTCTTATCCTGACTCAAAATAAAGAAGTTGTGGCAGGCCTTGAAGGCATTTTACAGAATTATTCCCCAGATACACTTTTATAAAGAAGTGTAAAGTGTATCTAAGAAGATTCACTTTACACTCCTTTTTTTAAGGCAATCATATGAAAACCATTCGAATAAGAAGGTTGACAATCTTACCAAATTTTAATCCAAAAATAAATAAAATAACAATAACGGAAATAGTGATTGTAAAAAACCATTTATTAAACACACCTAGACTAGAAATACTCTAAAACATTTGAACTTGTTATATCAGTTTACTCTCACTACTGGTACCTATACTGGATTTACTTCATTTTTATTGGGCAAAATAATATAGGTATTTGGCTATCTTAACGTCTATACTACACTTACCATTACAAGACCATTAAAAAAAGTAGTCTCCATAAAATACAAAATATGTAAAAAGCAAGTAAACGACACTATCGCCTCCATAGATATCAAAATATTTACTATCGCCTCTGACAGCGAAATAGGAACTTATATAACAAAACCGGCAAAAAGGCCATTATTACCAATGAGATTACGTATGAATCAGCGTGGAGTAAAAAAAAATCATAAATATTAGCTGCACAGTAAAAAAAATAAAAAACATAAAGTGCTCGTGCCCTTGATTGTCTTTGGCCAAACAATAACTTCTTAATTATTTTTTTCGTCGTTTATAGATTAATTATATTTCATCAGCGTATTAAATCGTAGTCAATACAAACTTCATCATTTTATGTGGACAGCTCAATTATTTTGTAAAACATTTAAAGGTGTACAAAAGTCATTGATAATAAAAAATCATACTTCTATTTCTAAATATACCTGGTCAAAAAGGAACATAACTAATTATTTTTTCACACAAAATGCGAATAAATGGCGTTAATATTATTTGATACTTGAAAAATCATATAAAAGACCTACTTGACTAAATTTTAATTAGATTTCTTTCCTCATGATATAATTTACCTACGAATAACTATGAGAAGCCTGATAATATCCAAACAAAAATTATAAAATTATTTTAGTATATATTATGTTAATAAAACCTTTTAAGGCTTCGTTTCCACCAGAGACATGCGAGCCTGCGTAGCGAAGACGTGTGTGAAACGGTGAGCTCACAGCGGTGAGATGAGCGGTGCGAGGAATTGTTGCGGTAAATCCCTCGCAATATCGATCGCAACCACATATATATATGATAAATAAACAGATACAACAAGTGAGATGTATGGCATGCTAGTCTCCAAGTCCCAAATGTCAAACTTGCAAAGAAATGTCGAATTCCGATTCAGTAAATACAAATTAATGAAAAATATAGTTTTCCTATGATTCAAGGTTTTGTAAGTATTGAAAGGTATTTCAAATACAAAATAATAATTATTATTATTAGTCCACGTAATCAGTGAAATATTTATTTTTACGGATTGTGCATTACTGCAAAATTGCCTTAATGACATTTTCAGTGACTCTCTTTTCAGGTACAATGAAAATAAAAGTTTACGTGGACTTATTAAATCCTGTCTGTGCTCGCAACACATCTCTTGCTTATATTGTACGTATAAAAATGTTGCTTCACTAAGCCGTTGTCACCACGGCTGTGATGGCTGAGCGTGGCGAGATTGGTTCTTGATAAACACATACTCGCACATTTCTGGTGGAAACGCGCCTAAAAGGTACTTCTTATAAAATAATACAGGTAAAAATATTATTGCAAAGTTCACTTACATAATAATATTCTTATGTGATATACTTTACACTTCATTAGTAGTTTAAAAAAATTGGCTACTTAAAAATATAAACCAACATAGCCCGTTTAATATTTCTATCCTTAATTCTAATAATAAATTATTAATAACGTAAATACAATCACAAGTTAATCTTAAATTAGTCACTGCAAATTATTTCATCATAATATTACTTCTACTCCAACCAAAAAAAATCCAATTTATAAAGATTTTCTTCAATTAGGTATTATTATGATATCATACCAATCAGAAATATTTCAAATATTAGGTTCATCAAAACTCAAATATTACGTAACCAGTGAAGGGCAGAAATGTTTCAAATATAATGTACATCAAAATACAAATATTACGTAAGCAGCCTAGACCCCCGTCTAGGCTTAGCTTATTTTAGCTTAGCTTACTTAGCTAGGTTTGGTATTTTGATGACGTCGGAAACATTTCCCAAAATAAACATTTTTTTAAATGATACCAACGTATACGTAAGCATGCTTGGAAATTTATCAAATACAAAAACAAAATATTTTTTTCAATATTTGGTCTTCAGCTTTGACTGGGACAGTATGCCTAATGTTATTGCATATTTGTACATTTCATTTTAATAGTTTGTTTTAAAGCTAAGTGAGTTCACACACTAGCACCACCCAGCAATTAATTAATTTACTCCTAAATCAAATCAAATTTAAAAAATCTAATAGCTGATTGCCCTAGTAAATTACTTGTAGTATTCTTATATGATTTTAAGCTTTCGCGGTCAATCACTATTATGTTCACTACGGGACTTACCGCGATTATTTTTGAGTTCTGTCTGATATTTCGACAACATTGCAGCTGCCATTTTCACAGACTAACTGAAGAGACTACGGTGGTGTATGTTGAGCTGTCAAGGGAAACCGTATCGGTCTACCCTCTTTCTTTGTCTTTTATTACACAGGTTTTTACACACAACACTGACGGTGTCCATTCGGGAATTGTTCACTGATGCGCGCGTACACTTTTTACACAACTCAATCACAGGGTTCCATGTACCCGAAAGCTTGAAACCGTCTCCCCGATTGAAATTGGGATGCTTCTTAATTTCAATCGCTTCCCTAACTAGCCGGAGTTATAAGTGATAGAGTGATGAGTGTGTAATATAATAAAGTGGCGTTCCGGCGCAAGTACTTTTGGCTGGTGTAGCTCGATCCAGTGATTGGTCGCTTGTGATAGATGCTCCGCTATGGCAGACTTCACAATATCCCTGTTTTTAACTGCGGTTATGTGCTCTTTGACCCGTTGAGCTATAGCCCTCTTAGTTAGTCCAATATACGAGCGACCACAACTACAGCCAATTTTATAGACACCAAATTTTTCCAAAGGCGTGCTATCCTTCGGTGACCGCATATAACTTGCCATATTCTTATTCTTTTTGTTACTTTTCATAGATATTACAATCGAAGAAGAGAACGAATTTTTACCGCCAAAAGTGGCCACTTTTGGCGGTATAATTCGTTCTCTTAATTCATCGAATTAAACATAGTGAAAACTTGTACCAATAATACTACAAGTAATTTACTAGGGCATTCAGCTTTTAGATTTTTTAAATTTTATATGATTTAGGACTTATAGAATTAATTGCTGGGTGGCGCGAACTTTTCTTTGCTAACAAGAGCCCTCATAAAATAGCTGATACTCTGCTTACGTAATACTTGAAAAGCCTAATGCAACCGACCTTTTCTGCTCTAATCCAAATGAGGTAACAAAAAGTTGTCCACGATCGTCACATTGGTGTGCCAGCTGAAGTGGTTGACCCCTGGCACCGTGATCGTGTGGAGTCTGCCATCCTCGTCCAGTTTCCTTAAGCCAATGCGGTCGTCTGTATAAATGGCTTGTTCCTTCATTTCTATCACTGTTTCGTTGCCGGAGTAGTAGCCGAATTGACTGGGAAATACAGATAAGAGTATAAGATTATTGTCATCAATCAATCATATTTATTGTGGTTAGGTTACATGTTTAAAATAAGTTACACTATGTCCTACCACTAGGGTTTACAATAGTAATTTGAAATATGTAATTATGATAAATTAGTATCAGTATTGTGTTTGAACTGTGTGTGTATTTTTTTGTCACATATTTTGTATAGAATTGACAGAGAAATAAAAAAAAAATCTATTTCATAATCATAACGAATGTAAACCACTTATAAAAACTTAAATAAAAAATTAGAAAAATCCATCCATATGCCTATAAAATAATTTTGAAAAAAACGATCGGTTTTTTCTATTGTTTCTAATTCTTTTTTGTTGAGATTGTGTTCTGTCTGACATATAACATACTAGCCGTTACCCGCGGCTCCGCCCGCGTGATATATAGGTATTCTATGTCCTTTTAATACCTACTCTTACCTATGTGTATGCAAAATTTCATGATGATCGGATCAGTAGATATGGCGTGAAAGTGTAACAAACAAACAAATACACAAACAAACTCACTTTCGCATTTATAATATTAGTTAGGATTTGTCTTGCGTACTTATGAATTTTTTGAAGAAATAATTGAGACCCTTTGCTGGAATGGGAAGCAATTACATAATAAAGAAAATAAAATAAATAAAAATATGGATTAAGTCACAATCTTTACCATCACTACTGGCAATATTATTCACTAGCTATTTTCTCTTGACTTCGTCTATGTAAATTATAGCCTACGTCACCCTCAGATAAATTGGCTTTCAAAAGGTAAAAGGATTTTCAATGAACCTATTGAACAAACGATCCAATTTTTCCTCTTTATAATATTAGTATTGATTCAAACATGATTCAAATCATAAGTACTTCTGGCTAAGGCCAACTAAGGCTTAGAGGAAAATAGTCATGGTACGCGTGTAAATAAATATAGGTAGGTCATTCACCTGCTTTGCCACGGCGTGATAACATTATCGTCAGGTCCACCGATAAGCACCAGTTTCTTCAACCTTAGTAAATTAGACTTGAAGTTACCAGATTCCGCCGACCTGAAAAATAAATAAAAATTTAAAGCTAAAAAGAAAAAAAATTACAAAAAAAATCATTAAACCAAATAAAAAAACACGGCAGCTGAAACAAAATGAAAAACTAAATAAACAAAAGAACAGGTTCCACCGAGATTTGAACTCGGATCGCTGGATTCAGAGTCCAGAGTGCTAACCATTACACCATGGAACCGGCTGGCAGACGAGCCGAAATTAACGTTCTAAATTCGCGACGCGATAGCCTTGTTGCTATCACGTGAATGTTGCCTGATATGAATAACACAATTTAAGTAGTTTCTTGACCTTCAATGTGTCTAATTTATCAAATACGCAACACAAATAATCTAGTACATCTTGAAAATGATTTGGTCTAAAAGTTTGACTGGGATAATATGCCTTATGTCATTGCATTAAGAGTTTAAGACCGCTATTGTAAATTTAATTTTTATATTGTGCAATTAAGTTTAAACTTTAGAATTTAAATATATAAATGAGACCAAGAGCAACATATTTCAAATAGAATATATTGTTTAAACAATAGAAAATTAGAAACTACTTACGTCAAATGATTATTGATGTAAGGCAGGTACACGCTATAGGACTCATACAAATTTTGGTGGTATGGGTCGTTCCAGTAGTTCCCCACTGACGTGTGCTGCCCGACTTTGGAGTAGAACAACTCGTACACTGTGTCCTTGACCAGACCAGGGAATACTAGGTGGAGGAAGCCAGCTGGAATTTTGAAAAGATGACATTTTTATGAATCTTATTTGAATTTTTTTATAAAATTATTTCTATAGAAAAATCTATTCTTGTTCATCTGAGCGTTTTTTCTTTACCCCTTATATTATGTCTTGCCTGATGGATGTACAATCCCAAATTGTACGTGTCGAGAAAGAGTGACGCAGGGGGGGAATTCTTGCCTTAGCGGTTCTTATAATGAAGGAGGACGCAAATCTAGGGGTGCGACGAGTAGTAATTTCGACCACTTATATTATGTGTTTGGCAGATTTGAGAGAATAACAGCTCGTACACTGTGTCCTTGACTAGACCAGGGAATACTAGGTGGAGGAAGCCAGCTGGAATGGTCTTTTAATTTAGCAGAATTAATTTAACTACATATAAAGTACGTATGAGATGACGCGTAACGTGCGAATAGCAACTGTTACTACTGTTGCTATTCGCACTTTAGCCTATCCTAGCAAACTAGTTTTTCAAAATAAAGAATAGAACAAACAGCTTAATAAAACCGTTTAATTATCAAATACATTCGAGAACGAGGGACGGAGCAAGTTTCCGTTCTGCATGTTACTTAGAACAATTATTTCTATCTCAATTCTTTGGCGACACCAAAGACAATATAATACTAACGTAGCAATACTAAAAGGATCCATAAGTACTAATCTTAGATGCATCTCAACTAAAAACATTCTCAAATCACACTGCTGCCTAGAAAGACAAAGACTTGCTAGGTGATATTGTATAAAGTGTGCTTGAGATTATAGTCTGAGGTTTAACACTCTCAGCGCCATGTGGTCCGCCGGAGGCCCACAGAAATTCAAGTGCAGCACGCCGTTGCAAATATTTTTTTATTCAAGCGCCACCCACACGACCTACTGTTCTGAAAAATCGTTATAAATGCGTGGCGGTGAGAGTGTTACGAATGTAATTTAAGATAAATTTTAATTTTATGGGGTAACAGGCACGAAAAGTGAAAAATAAATACCTCCATATTGCCCAGCCTGTGGTGAGCTGAGGGAGATAAATGTGTCCACGGTGATGTTAGCAAACGTCTGAATGATACCTCGAGCCACCAAGCCGCCTTGTGAATATCCTGAAATTTAAAGATGTTTCAAAGATTAAAAAATTAATTCAATAGAAGGTACTGTTAAGAGTCCCACGTAAAGCCGAAATCCCATACAAACGTAGTTTGGTTTTAGTTTTACAACAGTTAAGCCAATCTCAACCTAATTTCGTACATACAACCGGATAAGGCATATTGATGTTTATAATCAGATTTCAATGTTAAGAACAATACCTATACAAAATTACAGCTAGTAGAAGTTTTCAATACGAAACTTCTACTCGCTGTTATTTTGTGGTGTTCTCAACCTCACAATAATTTTTAGAGACCTATTTAACGATACCCCACACGATGGGTAAATAAAGAAAAAAAAGGACCCCCCACGTTACTTGTATGGGAGCTACCCAAAAAAAAATTTTTTCAGTTTTTTTTCTACCACTATTTTGGCATAATTAATATACATACCCATCATACAGCTTTCTAGAACTTATATATAGTCTCTGCGTAAAACCGCTGACGGACAGACAGACAGACAGACATGGCGAAACTATAAGGGTTCCTTGTTTACAACGGAACCCTAAAAAGTAGCCTATATCCTTTTTCAAGCTCTAGACTTTTACCCAAGACCAAATTTAAGTAGTTTTGGCTTTCGCATTTACTATTAATAGTAAGTAATAAATAATAATAATAAATAAATATATAGAGGGACACATATCACACAAATTAAGCTAGCCCCACAGTAAGTTGTGAACTTGTGTCGCAGGATACTAACTCAACGATACTATATTTTATAATATATACTTATATAGATAAACATCCAAGACCCGGGTCAATATGAAAAAGATCTTTTTCCATCTTGACCTGACCGGGGATCGAACCCGGGACCCCCGTGCCGCAGGCTGGCGTGTTGACCGCTGCGCCACGGAGCTCGTATGGATAAGTATGGATCAAATACGCATTTACATGGGCATTCATAAACATTATACTGTTATGTATACTCAGATGTGTTTGTTATGTTGGAATGCAAAACATTGTTTGTTATACTTCTACGAGTATAACAAAATCATATGACACACTTCCACATACCTTCATACAATGGATTTAAATATATTTTTATATTATCTGCTTCTTTTGCATTAATTTACTTTGTACCTTCATTATTTTAATTTTTTCATAATTTTTTAACCTGTCTGTTATTGGTGACCATTTACAAATAAGTCAGGTGAAAATACTATACTTATAAGCATTGATAACAGATACTTAAAACATTTTAAAAACGTACTTTTGACTACTCCTTACTATCATTAAGCCTCATATGAAACACAGAGCCGGATCTAGAGGGATATTAGGCGGGCCCCATGATGTCATGGGGCCCGGGTGGTAGGTTCAAGGGGATGGCAAAAAGGCCTGGATGAGGCCTTTGCCAATATAATACAATTTAGCTTAACAGGAACTAAAGTCTAAAGCAGAGGATAGAGAAGTTTGGCGCATACTCCAGGCACATACTCCATCGACAAGAGCTATAGAGCTCTTAAATAAGAGAAGAAGGGGCCACTTGCAGATTTTCAGCCACAAAAAATTGTAATTGCATGACAGAATTAACATACCTATGATATTGATTCCCTCAGGATGTTTTGATGATATATTAGCAACATCATTCCCTATTTCCAGAACTTGATGCCACATTGTCTCCAAACTGGACCAACCCTCAAAACGATTTACATTGTAAACAATGGTTCCTGGATGTTTCTGTAAAAGAAAACAGGGATAAATTATACCTACTAAGTATGCTCATATAAAACACACTAGTACTCCATATGTCAACATAGCAGTACAAATCTATACTAATTCAGTGAATAGAGGGGGTCCGTACTAACGGTCTGGTAGATCAGATCTTTTTGTAGGTGGTCTAGGATGGTAAATGAGTGTTTAAAATACAAAATATTCAATCGTCTTAGGAACCGGATCCCCTGCTTGAAAAAAATATGGCAATTTCTTCTGAGTTTGGCTCATATCTTTGCTTAGTTGGTGCATTATAGTAAGAAGATAGTTATACACATTGTTGAAGTTAAAGAATTAAATGTATAATACTTTGTGTCCAGCGTAAATAGTTACAGAAAAATGCCCTTCTTATGAGTGCATTTTGCATTTTAAACACTTACTAAAGGCAGCCCCTCTTTTCTAGTCTTTAGAAAACTATATTGGACAAAGCTAGATTTGGGACTATAAACAATTTTTGAAAAAGTATAATATAAACATAGCCACTTGGATAACATATCATAGCTATTCTATTTGTTGCACATTAACTATGAAATCAGAGTTTCTATTAAAATTAAATTTGGAAATAAAATGTACATACATTTTAAGATCAGTGACCTGTAGCTAAAATACATAATAAGATCAGTTGGCATCAAAATCTATTCAGTAGTTAACGAAATACAAGCTGTGCCTGGGACTTTGTCCATGTGGATTAGTGAGATATTAAAAAGTAGTAAAATACCTGTTATAAGACTCGGGAGGTCTACAGCTCATAGAGCCATTAATTTAAATAAAATAATCAGGTTTACAATGCTAAGAAAACTTTCTAGCTTTAAGAATCAAATGTACAGTCTTTGTCTTGATTAAATGAAGTTTTTCGAAGAGAACTTAAAATAAATTAAATAAAAATATTCAGAAATCCCACCTCTTTGATTCTATACATAATCATTTCCATGCTAGCACTCCCTGTCATGACCCCATGAATGAGAACCACAGGTTTATACGTATAACTACCACTTGCACACAGTAATAAGCAAAAAGCTAACACTTTCAAATACATTTTAGCTTATTTCTACACAGTAAAACAAAGAAAACTGGGTATAAAGGAGTTATTTTACGAACGAACGAGTTTTGTATGTATTTTATTTCGAACTGCGTCATATGTATTTTAAACAAGAATAGAAGGTCATTTATTACGCAAATCAAATCCTTTCTGTTAATATAACACTAATTCACCCTTGTTGATAAACGAAGATAAACAATGAAAAATGACACAACAAATCGCGAGACGCAACACACAACAGCTGATTTTAGGGTTGCCAGGCTGTTCTTCAATAAAATACTAAAAAGGCCTACACGCGATTGACGACTCGATGTTGGGATGGGATTGGGATCTTATGGAATGGGATATAACATATTTTAGTCGCGATGTGAGCGCGAGCTATAGCATCGTGAATTTAACATTTTTTCCCCATCACAAAAAGTGCAAACCGTAAAAGAAGTTTTCACTTCAAAAATTTCATGCGCATAAACCATATAACAAACAGCAAAATTTGGTACAGACAGAGCCCTGAGAGCAAGATATATAGTTAAATTGGTTACCTATCATAAACGAGAATAGGTTTTGTACGAATTTTAAAAAACCGAAAACGTTTAGCTATTTTTTTAATTTCCTATAGTTTCATTTTACCGATATTGTTTAAATTCCGATTATTGATACTTATTTTTTGAAAACTATATGCTTTGTATTGCAACCCAACGTTTATCCGCCGACACTATTGCTCAATGTTTTATTTATCAAAAAAATTATTTCCATATTATTAAAAAAGACAACATTTCAAATGATAAATAAATGAAATCCATAAGAGTAGGTATAATATACTTACCTGTTTTATATATTTAAAGTCTATTTAAAAGACATAAAAAACATCTTTTTTTCTTTAGAATTTCTCTCTACGGTGCTGGGTTTGGCTACAAAACACTTCAGAATAGAGCGGCAATTTCGTTTCTGGCGCTTCGGCGGCCGCTGCCGCGGCACGATCCAAACGCTCGTCGCTTCGCTCCTCGCAACCTTCCCCTAGTTTTCGTTAACCAGTTCCTTTCTAACACCATATTCCCAGCGGTGGATTTACAAATTTGCCGCTAGTAGTCTATTCAAACTTGCCGCCCCTACTGAGTATTGAAATTCAATACGTTAGTTTAGTTCACAATCATATTAATTACATTTAGTTATTCAGAAATTGCTACTTTATGATGTGTTCTATCGTCCTCATTACATCGACTTTTTCCCGTTATTAGTATGATTGTGAAGTAGGTGATATAGTGAAGTAGCCGCGGGTAACAGCTAGTCTTTTATATACGGATTACGAACGTAATGTGTATAAATATAATTATATTTTTTTTTTATTATTTGGGCTAAATTTGCCGCCCCTCTAAATATGCCGCCCTAGGCTTCAGCCTACTAAGCCTATTGGTAAATCCGCCACTGCATATTCCTAACCTTCCGAGACGAGTTTTCGTAAAACCATGAGTCACAGAGAAAAATTGAAAAAACAAAAGTGGCTTATTTTTAAAACTTTTAACCATTACGACAGTAAAAAATAGGCCTCTTTACCTCTTATGTAGACCTCCTAATTTCATGTTCAAAGTTTTCTAAGTCCCAAAACTTGCGCTGCCTTTGCTATACTCCAACCGAATTTACTTTACTACTAATCTGTGTAAATAATAATATGAAAAAAGTTACTTCTATCTTTCATACTTCTAGAAAATGAAATTATTCATACCAAAACATTTGTCACAATAAAATTACATGATTCGATTTTCGGTCGACAGTTTGTCTAAAAGAGGAAAAATATGTTCATCAAGGTTATAGAAGGAGAAAATATGGCAAAGAAGCCATTTGGCATTTAAAACGTCCTTGTACCGTTTTCGAACAACTGAAATTCGAAGAGAAAAAATTCTTGTTTGTGATAGGTTACCAGTTAAATTAGGTAATAATTCATCTGTTTTCATAATCCCTATGCAGTATGCTATTTCAAGGTGCACCAGTACAAAATTGACAACATGTACTTTACCGGAAGTGTTACTTTTTATATAATATGCAATCGAAAGTACCTCGTATGTATATACTTACATATTTTTCAAAAAAAATTTAAACCAGTATTTGTTTTTTATGAATTCTTGAAAATAGGACACAAACGTAGGATTCATAAACAAATATCTGTGCCTTATTCCCTGTCATTGCCAATCTGACGTAAAATAATGACATTGACAGGACTTTAGCCGTCTGAGTTGCCAGATTTAGGAAATTTTACCCGGGAGTCTGGAAATTTTCTAAAGGCCTCTCCTAATGTGAATGATAAATATCGTATCCGTTTTCATGTCAGTGGCCCGAATGTTTTTGATGTAATAATGATTTGGTTTCCCTTTTTTCTTTTACCTGTTAACTATATTCCTAATATTTTACCTGTTCATTAAATCACTTTTCATTCACGGCAAATCAACGTCCTGTCTGTGTGAAAATCCATGGTCTGTCAAAAGATGAAGAACTCGGAGTCCAATGTCTTGAGAAGCCAAGTCAGCACGCGAAGAGATATCGGTGTCCATAAGTCAAGCCAATGTTATCAGCCCGTATTTACTAACTCGGATGACAGGATGCCTATGAATCTAGGATTTACAATGCGGGTTTTGCTAGCTCGAACTTTTTATTTGAAATACGAAAACCGCAGTGTAACAGCAAATCCTAGATCGATAGGCATCGACACCTGTCATCCGAGTTAGTAAATAGGCCGGCAGGTTGCGATCGAGAACGAAAAATATCCAACGATATGTACACACACCAAAAAACAACATATCAACGAACTTTTTTGACATTGATTAGCATAGCAGCCTTTTTTCCTTGACTTGTGTGTAAGGCAAAGTCTGTCCATCTATGTATACCATCAAATTATAATGAACAAGGTAAGGGATGTTTTCGGGTGTGCTGGCTGCTCAATGATTACAAAACTGATGTCATTTCCAAAATATCCAAAACATTAAAAAAAATTACATTCGTCATTAATTTTAAATGAATAGCTTTGAGCGCCATGGCGAAACCCAAAACTGATGCCAAACCATTATTTATTGCTTTAAACATACGACCTTAGGTTCAGTCTAGTCTGTAAAGAATAAGAGAAGTGTTATCGACTTTCGTATTTTCTGAACGTCAAAACACAAGTAAAAATATCAGGAACATAGTTGACAGCTAAAAGAAATAAGCAAATTCAAATCATTATTACATCGAAAAATGTACTGGCCGGCATTTACATTAAAAAAAAAAACAGTAAAAATGGATATGATATTTAATAGAGGCTTCTTATCATTAAGATTGGATTGGATAAACCATACGTGCCACTAAATTGTCATGATCATGTTGTAAGTCTCGCGAATACTCGCGATCATATCAGGAGTTTACCGTGCGTAGAAAGCTATTATGACTACTGGGGATTCCCGATCCATGTTCTTCAATGAGTTTTCCTTTATGAGCTTTTTAGGGTTCCGTAACATAAGGAACCCTTATAGTTTCACCATGTCTGTCTATCTGTCCGTCCGCGGTACTTGTTACTCAGAGACTATAAGTACTAGAAAGCTGTAATTTGGTATGAGTATGTATATTAAACATTCCAAAAAAGTGATAGAAATAAATTAAAATGCTTTTTACCTATGTACTTAATTATTATTTTACAAGAAAGAAAAAAAAATTACAATCAATAATTTATTAAAAAATAAAACCCTACAATACATTGTGTAGGAAGTGCGGTAAAGACATTAACAAAAGAGCCTAAATATAGAGCCTAATGCCTTGGGTTGCCGTGCCACACTTGACGTCCGTCCGAGTAGGATAGACCTAGATACATACAAGAGAAACCCATTTACGTATAGAGCTCTGTTCTACTCGGACTGACGATAAGTGCGGCACCGCAACCCTCGGAACCAGGTCCAATACGTAGAGAGGCCCTTTGGTGAAGTTGATGTAAAGTAGGGCTTCAGCCAGATCCCATTCCGGGAAATACCGATGTATGATATACCCTTGAATAGGTCTTGGCCGGAGGGGGAACTATTGTATTTTACTGTTAATAATAATTACCGCGCGCACAAGAGAAGGACGTGTTTGTTGTTATCGGAATAAATTTCGGACTTTAAAAATGAAGAACAAGTGTAATGGTTGTGATAAATTAATTCAAGATATATTTTATATGGAGTGTAGCATGGAGAAGTGTAAGAAACAATATCATCTTAAGTGTTTAGGACTAACCAAGGAAGCGTACGAAGAAATAACGCAGGAATATAAGAACAATTGGGCGTGTCCTGAGTGTGTCTGCAGCAACCCGAAACGGATTAATTCGGACACACCCGTAAGAAGCAGCGTTAGTGGTTTTAATAAAAATCTTACTACACCGAGCTACGTGAATGCTGAGCGCGGGAGTCGTGTCAAGCCGGCGGATACATCGATCACATATCATGAGGTGAGCGTGTTAGAGGAGATACGCGAGTTGAGAGCCGAGATGAACTTGCGTTTTGATGCCCAGATAACCGCTTACTTACAACTTCAAGATCAGTTGTTCAAATCCGAAATCGAATCGCAAGAAATAAAAAAACTACTGAAGGTAGCTCAAGAAAAATCTGGCAAAGTAGATCTACTAGAAAACCTTGTTAAGTCACTGAAGGCCAGAAATGAATACCTAGAAGCCTGCTTAGCTGAGCATTCTGTAGAAGAAAAAAGATCTTCGTCGTTGGAGGACCCAAAACAACCGATAACATTCGCGGAAGTTTTATTACAAAACGATTGTACGGTGGTTGAAGCTACAAAAAATAAGTGCGTGGCCACGAAACCTGCGGGTAAAAGGGAAGTAACGAAGTCCAGCAAAAAGGTCGCCTCGGTGTTGGCTCCTAAGATTCATTGAGAGGAGGAAAATAAGAGTGTAGTGGCTCAAAAAGAAGATAGTTGGGTGCAAGGGACAAAAAGGAAGAGCAGATATCCTAACACTGAAGTCAAAAAGGGAGGAAGTTTGTGTGTATCCGAAATCCAGGGTACTGAAAAAAAGAAATATCTGCACGTATGGCGTTTAAAAAAAGAAACGACTAAAGAAAGTATGGAGCAGTACGTGAAGAAGATTTGTGGCCAAGAGGTATCCGTCGAAGTAGAGAAAGTCACACCCAAAACGGAAAGAGACTATGCTTCTTTTAAAATCGGAGTAACTCGAGAGTTCTATGAAAAATTGTGTAATCCTGATATTTGGCCTATAAATGTTGAATTTAGTGAATGGATATTTTTTCGTCGATCACACAATAACTCACTTAAAACATCGTATTAATATTGATATTTATTACCAGAATGTAAGAGGCCTAAGAACAAAACTAGATAAATTCTATGCTGGAATAGCATCTTCGAATGCCGACATTTTCGCAATAACCGAGAGTGGTTGCAATAATTCAATCTACGATGCGGAATTGGCCCCTCCAGGTTATAAAATGGTACGTTGCGATAGAACGGACGGACGGAAGCAGGGCGGCGCACTTCTTGTGGCCACACCGAGATTCGAGCTGCGCAGCGTGCCGATGCCGGACGACGTTAACATCGAGGAGCGCACGTTCGAGATTGCTTGCGCGCAGGTATATTTGCGCGGTAGATACTTGTGTTTGTGTTGCGTAGTTTACATTCCGCCGCACGGCAACAATGATGAATATATGTTACTATTTAAAATTATAGAAAATTTTTGTCTTAAATTTAACGAAGTTATTGTTTTAGGAGATTTTAATTTATATTCGTGTAAGGACTGTATTACTAATTATTATGAATATTTTATTACTTATTGCGAATTCGTTCAGAATAACAGAGTACCTAATAGTATCGATCGTCAATTAGACCTTGTATTAACATCGTTAAATGATGGAATGGTGGACGTATGCCTCGCGAGGGAGCCTTTGGTTCCGGTGGATGTTCAACACCCCCCTCTCGAGATAGCTATCGGTTTGCGGGGCGGGGCGCGACGCGGCGCGGTATCGTCACCGGGCGCGGATGCTCAACCACTACCTACGACTACGAGGAATGATGGCACACTTTATGCGCCCGTACATTGGAATTTTTCGAAGGCGAACTTCTCATTACTATATTCAAAAATAGCGGCCATAGATTGGACTCCAATGTACAGTTTAAATGATGTTGAATCAATTGTAAACTTATTTTATGAACTTTTATCGAAGGTTTTTAATGACTGTGTTCCCATTAAAAGGCAAGGGCAATGTTCGAAGTATAACTACCCCGAATGGTACACCTCTGAGTTAATTCGAAACATAAGAATTAAAGCCTCGTTTCATAAGAAATTTAAACAAACTAAGTCACCGGATGATTACGACGAATTTGCCAAATATAGGGCTCGCGTAAAAAATATGATAAAAATAGCAGAATCACAATATCGTGACCGTATTCAAAATAGATTAATGGAAGACCCAAAATCCTTTTGGAACTATATAAACTCTAAAAAAGCTCAAAAATGTTCACATATCATTTTAAAAGATGAAATAGAATTAACCGGAGAACAATGTTGTAAGGAATTTGCTGACTATTTTCAATCAGTTTATAGCCCAATTCAACCGGAATTAAATGTTAGTGCGGCGATGTCTAAGGCGGCCGGCATGAATGAATCGGCGCGTGTTCATTTGGGCGAGCTGCAATTGCGGGAAGTCGAAGAGGCGTTGTTAAGACTCAAACCAAAGCGGTCGGCTGGCCCAGATGGAGTCCCTGCGTTCGTGATTAAGGACTGTCGGGCCGTTTTGGCGGAGCCATTGCTGCACATATTTAATAGATGCCTGCAATCGGCCACTTTTCCAGATGCATGGAAGCTGACCCGCGTAGTCCCGGTCCCAAAAGGAGGATCGTGCCGGAGAGTGGACCAGTTCAGACCAGTGGCAGTGTTGTCTACTCCAGCCAAAGTTTTCGATTCTGCTATGCAAAAGAGCATTTACGATCAGGTGAAATCTCAGCTCTGTGACGAACAGCATGGGTTCAGACCGGGACGTGGCACCACGAGCAACCTGCTCAACCATATGGCTCATGTTGTACCAGCAGTTGACGAAGGAGGACAAGTGGACGTCTCGTATTTTGACTATCGCAGAGCCTTCGATGTCGTAAATAATGATGTGCTCTTAGGTAAGATGGCTGGAGTCGGCTGCACACCGCATTTGTTAAATTTTATGGCCAGCTACATGCGTGATAGACAGCAGTATGTAGAATATGATGGATGCCGTTCGGCATCATATTTGGTACGATCTGGGGTGAGTCAAGGAAGTAATCTTGGCCCACTGCAATTCATCCTATTAATCAATGATTTACCCGAAGTCATACAGCATTCCCGATGTCTTTTGTATGCGGACGACCTAAAATTGTCTATAAAAATTAACACTCCCGCTGATTGTGAGCGAATGCAGGCAGATATTAACAGAGTTGTTGAATGGGCACAGGAAAATGGACTAGAATTTAATAAGTCGAAATGTCTTACGATTTCGTTTACAAAGAGACATAAATCGATACATTACGAATATAAGGTAGAAGACGTGGTCATGAAAAGAGTTACGGAGGTGAAAGATTTAGGCGTAAATTTTACCACGGACCTTTCTTTTAAAAAACATATCGCTGGTATCATGAAAAAGGCGTTCAGAAACCTAGGGTTTATACTTCGTAGGGTACATGGATTCACAAGTATTAAAGCCATTATGACGTTGTATAACGCCCTGGTACGAAGCCACCTGGAATGTAACGCAGTCGTTTGGGCTCCACATGAGGCTAAATATAGGCTCATGCTGGAGCGGATACAGAATAAATTCACCAGATACTTATACATGAGGCTTTACGGTGTCTACCCGTTATACCCTTTGATGTATCCGGGCTTATTCGTTCTCGGTATGGTCGGATACACCGAATTGGGCGTGCGGAGAGACCTAGCCTTGGCCTCCTATGTATTTAAGTTGATTCGCGGAAAATTGGATAATCCGTATTTGCTTGGTTTGGTGAGTTTATGTATTCCAAAAGGATTCATAGGGCGCCGCCGACGATCTCCATTACTCGTAGTTCCCAGCTCTCGCACTGAGCTATTGCATAACGCGCCGCTAACGCGGGCGCTGCGCACGCTTAACCAAGTGGCAGAGAGAATTGATATTTTTACTAGTTCTCTGAACGAATTCACAAGAGTTGCATTATGTGTTTTGTCTTATGGATAATTGATATTGTATATTAATTGCTTGTCTATCATGTTGGTGAAAGCTGTAAAGATAGATTTAAGTGAGTATCAAATAAATAAATAAATAAATTTTAAAAGGGAAAATAATGGGCTATGGAATTGATATAATAATATGGATGGACTTATGCTGGTTTATTGCAAAGGATCGGACACCTGCCCTATTCATGATAACTGACTACAATTGGCAGGTGGTAGCTTGCCGCCCACTTGATGTGTCAAAAGGGGCAACACCGGTGTGAACGACTCAAGAGTGTAGGGAGGTGTGCTGTGTTTTCTCCGAAGTTACTCGCGGAGCTATGCCCTTTAACACTTCCACCCCTGGCGCAACAGCTCTAACGACTCCTCTCTGGACGGCCAACTAAGGCAAGCCAGAGCTGAGAGTCCTGCGAGCCCTCTAGGGTTTCCACCCCGACCGATGAAGATACGTGGGGGGCGAGGGCTCTGCCTGACTCTCTTGAGTACTCGGGTCCATGGTGTCGTTAGGTACTCACCAACATCTCGCCACAAGCTGCCCTGCGGGCATATTATTATCGCTATTTAAGTACAACGTACAAGTACGTACTACTTACAAGTATCTACTTCACATACCTGCTATACATATGTATATTATTACTACGTTTATACTTTTGTGGTACCCTTACCTAAAAAACTTAGTGATTAGACCTCAGATTAATGTTGATTAGACCTACTTGTTCTGAGGATTATACGCTCCTTGGTAAAAAAAAAATGTCATGTACGACTGTCAGTCAGTTGTCACTCACTGTCACTGTCAGTCACCTTTCACTACACATGTGCGTGCTTTGAGTAGGTAGCGCGAAGAAACATTTAACTTTTATTTTTAAAATAATTGGATATTGTTCTTAGAGGTGTTATATTAGGGTCAGATATCAAGAACCATGTTATCGAATATATTAGTTTACCGATATTATGTTCCGTTAAACGTTCTCCAAGAACGGTGAAGAACAGGCTGGGATTTTGCAGGCGATATTATTTTTTGAGGCATTTTACATCTACCTATCAATATAAAATGCATTAAGAACATAACAGATGTGACAATTTTTAATTTTTTAGATCAATAATTTTTAATTTTTTAGTTCAACAATTTTTAAAGTTCGTTTCGTATCGTCGTAGCTAGGACGCGAACGGATGCGGAACGCGAACGGGCGCGAAACGCAGTGACGCAGCCGGTTCACCGATACGATACTTTGGATATAACTGTTCTTGACGGTTCTTCGGGAACGCGTTCTTCGGATTTCACATAACCTAATATATTAGTATTATGTTCTGCAACGCTCATATTATGTTCGCGGTATCGGTTCTGATATATCAGTAACACCTCTAATTGTTCTATTAATTACTAACTGAACAGGGAACAAGTACTTTAATTGGTTTTTTAATTATATGTGGGTGAGTGTTTCGTTAATTTATAAACATGATATGATATGAGGGAGGTTATTGGCTTAGATCTAAGAAGTAGATCCATGTTTATTAGGTACTGTTTTGATTTTGATTTCTGTTCTAAATCGTTTTCAGATAAGAATAAAACATTCGTTATGGCCGCTACTTCATTAGCGGAACAACTCCAGCGGCTAGCCGTCCCGCAATCAACAATCTACAAAGATGACAAGAAGAGAGCATCATTACTGTTTGACCCAAAAGAGGCGGCTTTAAAAGACCGTGACACATTCTACGAGATCGGTCGCAGTGGCCTACACGAGCTAATAGCTTTATATGAAGGATTCAATGTATACGAAGACACACTCTTCAGTCTATCCTCTAAGGACTTTGAGAGGGCTGTAGAGACAAAAGAAGTGAATCAAAACTTAGATAGAGACATTGAAAAGTTCCTACTCAAACTATCACCATATTTTTTATTACAATCTGCTCATAAGGCATTAGAATGGCTTGTCAATAGATACCAAATTCATCAATACAATCAAGATGCCGTCATGGCCTTGATATTGCCTTATCATGATACGAAAATTTTCATTCGATTTGTACAAATCATGGATATTAAAACTAACAGATGGAATTGGTTGCTTCCCATCCAGAAAGAAGGAGTGCCTTTAGCAAACCAAGTGTGGTATAATCAATGCGTTTCAAATATTTCTACCTTAAAGTTTGTAGCCGATGCTACAGTTAAGTATGTAGATGAGTTTGGCGAGAGAGCCTCACATCTGAATACAGTTTTTACGTTCTTCTGTCAAACTGCAATTGGAGTAATCTACGCTAATAAGCAAATATCAGAGCCTCTAGTCACCACTCTATTGCCAACTGTAATGAAGGCTATTGTATCTCCTATCATTGACTTCCGTGCATCATCTTACATGATTTTGGGATTCTTATTCACGAAAGCTTCTCTCAAAAAGGAGACATTGAATGAAATCATTGAAAAGCTGTTGTTTACCGAGTTTCCCATTACTTACGATATTGTCATGTTATTAACTTTGATTTACACGCATCAAACTCATATGAAAAAGGTGTCTCTGTCAATACTTTCTGATATTTCTGCTGACATTATGATGGAGCTTTGTGGTCATTTGAAGAAATGTGTTGAGCACAAGCAAAATGTTTTGCCGTTCACACTAGCCTTCCTTTCAAGTGTCTTGTCTGTTATACAAAAAGATAATGAAGAGTTCTGCAGGTTCAGTGATCTGCCTGTAATATGTATTGAAGAGATTGACTTGAAGAATCAAAACCCAGAAAAAGTAATTAGGTAAGTGTTTTAATTCTATATCACATATGGATCTTGATATGAGTAATATTTATGCCTTATACTACTACGAACGAAACTGTCCATCCGTGCACATGTCCATGGGTGAGTCAATAATCAAGGTTGCCACCGCAGACATGTGACTAGCAATAATAGCGAATACCCTGTTCTTCCAAGCTATCAACACCTGACAATGGGAGAAGCGTTGGGATGTCATATCGTGGGGAACTCTTTTTTTTTTTATGGAATAGGACGACAAACGAGCAAGCGGGTCACCTGATGGTAAGTGATCTCCACTGCCCATGGACAACTGCAACACCAGGGGTGTGACAAGAGCGTTGCTGGCCTTTTAAGTGAACGTAGACTCGTTTTTTTGAAGTTTCCAATGTCATATCGATCTGGGAATACCGCCGCAGGAAGTTGATTCCACAGTTTGGTCGTACGTGGCAGAAAGTTTCTTCTAAAACGTACAGTGGTTGACTGCCAGTTATCCAGGTGGTAGGGATGAAACTTTACTTTCTGTCGGGTAGTACGGTGGTGAAACTCTGATAGCTCAAATGTATGTTAATACACCCTTATTTTAAATACACAATCAATACACAAACTTTTAGAGGTGACTCAACCCATCAACATGAACAAATTTTGATATGAGACCTATGGTGGAAACTCAAAAAAAAAAAAACAACCTACCCATACAAAAGTGTCCAGCTGATCGGACCAAATGTATGGAAAAGTAATAATAATATTGAATTTTCAACATTGGTCCCTTAACACAGTTGTGTTCAACTTTAAGAGGTGACTCAGCGTTAATGGGCTTAGTCACCTATTAAAGTTTGTGTATTAAATTTAAAATAAAGGTATATATTAATTCTGCCTCTCTCTCTCTCTGTTATATAGATAATTTTTTTAATGCTTTTGAATTTAAAGGATTATGCCAAATAAACAGATATGAAAATAGGTATGAAGTGTGCTACAATACAATCCATAAATCATCCCATGCAACTCTTTATAAAATTTGGTTAGTATACTGCCCTAAAGGAAAGGTTCTTAGCTAGAGTACCTATGGAGAATTGCACATTCGGCAAAATCAGTATATCTTATACTAGAGGTCACCATGAGTCTAGCGTCATGAGGCTAGCATAGTCACACCAAGTGTGATTCTTTTTGGCTACAATTTTCTACTTTACTTTCCAAATACTAGTAAAACTATTTTTTTTTAATACATAATGCCTCAGGTATTCATAGGTTTCATATTCATGTTACTATTAACGACTGCATCTGCTATAAATATAGAATGCTCTTTGACTGTACTTTTAAATTAAATTAAGTGTTATAATTATTCCAGGTGCGTCTTAAATGCCTATAAACAGAAGAGCACAAAAGCAAAAACTGATGATGAAAGTGATCTAGAGATCATAGAAGATGATTCATCATTCTCCATGAAAGTACTACAGTGGTACTCACTACTGCTTAAAAACCTCGAAACCAAGTATCCAGAGGCATTTGATAAAGTGGTCAAGGAGATCATGAGCTCCGATAGTAAGGTATCTTTAAAGAGACGCACAAGTTTATCCAGAGTCCTAGGATTCAAGCCAGCCGTTGCCCACAAAATTGGAGACACGTATCTATTTGAACATTTGAACCATATTAACCCAAATATAAGAGTTGAAGCTGTCAAATACATAGGAAAAGAATTCACAGCTCTTAAAAAGGAGAATGCTGAGTTTGTGAAAGATTCTATTGTCAATAGATTAAATGATGATAATCCTGAAGTAGTTAATGCTGCTTTAGATCTGCCAAATGAATATTTAGAAGAAGTTTTAGGTGAAACTGATCTGGCCAATGTATTTGCAAATATTGTGTCTAAAACTTCTAAAGATTGGGTGTTAGTTGTCATGAAATCAATATTGAAATTCTGTTCCCTGCCAAGGTTACCGGTCAATCAAGACACGGTGTTAGCTGTTTTGCCTCATCTGTTTCCTCATGATGAGATATCTGCTGAGATCACATGGCAAATCATTAATTCAGCCTGGGGTAAACAATTTGATTTAACAAACAACTTGAAGGGCTTGAAAGAAATTCACAGAGATAATGCTGATGTTTTGAAACATGCTGTATTCAAGGCCCTTTTTGTAGACCAAACTGTCAATTTTGATAAGATACTTGACAATATTCAGCTTAATAAATCCAGCGCACTAGATGTTTATATGTTTTTATTACTTAAGACTTGTTCATTGAAACAAGCAACAGTTGGAGATGTAACAACAATACTGGATGTACTACTAGAATCTGTAGAAAACAGAGTAATTGTACCTAGTGCTGAAGATAAGTGCTTTTCTATCAAGAATGTGACTGAATTCATTGATTTTGCTAAACAAGATAAAGTCCTTTTTGAAGTTGTTGAATATATTTTCGTAAGAATTGTTGATGATATGAGCATTCAGGGAATTACAAAGCCTTGGTGTGATATATATGCAACACCTGATACAATCCTAGTTAGAAGATTATATGAAATCTTTATGACTGGATGTGGCATTAGTACTTATGAAACGAAATATGTGAATCTTCTCAAGTCCCTTTTATTAAAACTATGTGAGAACAGCAAGGAAAAATTTGAATTTGTTGCTAACTTTGCCTGTGGACACATTCTTTATGCCACTGATCCAAAAGATGTGATTGATCCTCAACTACAACTAAAAACAATTAAATTATTGAACAATTTCTGTGGAGCTCAAGTAGATTCTACATGGCTGTATGAATCGGATACCCTTATATTGATGATATTGTTTAACTTGAATAATCCATTAGGTGCCATCAGGGAGGCAGCAATTGATATAATAAATTACCTGTTAAGAAATGAACCAGAGGAGGATACTATTTATGTACAGTTGTTAAAAGAGTTAAAAGCTCATAAAGAAGAGTTGTTATTAGACCATGAACAAATTATACAGGTTATACACACTATACTAAATCAACAATCGCCTGCGAAGAAAATATTCAGAAAGAATTGTCTTATGAAATTCACAAATATATTGACTGGGAATTCTCCAGCACATATTAAATCCAACTTCTTGAAACTGCTTTGTAAACTAGATAATGCTAATACTTTTCCTCATATTATTCCATGTTTGAAAGAACTACAAAAAGTCTTGGGAACCATTGTGGATTCTAAATCTAAATTTAAGTACAACATTTATCAATCCAGCATATTTAGAAGTGTCTACAGCCATATTAATGAATCTACAGTTAGTACCTTTACTAAAGATGAAATTTGGAAATATATTGCTATTGGTCTCAAAGAGCACAGAGAGATCATTTTGGAGGAGAATCATCAGACATACACTAGTCCAAGTGTTTTGATAATGAAGCAAATCGATGAAGATGTATTCAAGAAGGTTCCTGATGGAAGAACTAAGGAATTGATTTATTTGATAGCTTCAGCTGGAGCTTTCAGTTGCAACCCAAGCATTGCAAGTGTGGCAGCAAAGACTATGAAAAAGATACATCTTAAATTTGCTGATTTCAAACCTATTCTTGAAGCAATGTTGAAGGCAGAAGATCCAGCTGACAAAACACCTAAAAAGAAGTCTATAACATCCTTGCTCTCATATCAAGTGACAGAAACAAAAGAATGGAAGTTAGGAGTCACTCTTCTTGAATATGTTCAGAGTAAGAAGAAAATGACAGTGGATAATTCATTTGTATCGATTCTGTTTCAAATTTTCAATAAATGCTTGAGTTTTGAAGAACAGTCTTATGTTGAATATACAAAGCAGCTAATTTTGTCATCAGTGTGGTATTACTGCAGAAAGTTTGTTGATGACAACAATAAAGATCAAGTGAAGAAGCTGAAATCTTTGTTCAATGTTGAGTTGATAGTGAAATGTATCAGAGGCACTCAAAATCCGCAGACTCACCATCATGCTTTGATTCTCTTGTCTCACGCCTCATATATGTTGCCTGAAGCAGTTTTGCATCATATTATGGAGATCTTCACATTCATGGGCTCATCAGTATTGAGACATGACGACGCATACAGCTTCCAGATTATAGTGAAGATTATCGAAACCCTAATACCAATTTTGGTAAAACTTGACAAGAGTGTTGATGAATATACAGAGAAAGAATTACAGCAATTGCAGAGTCGAGTTGTTCCCGTTTTGAGAATATTTGCCGATGTTGTTTTGCATGTGCCTGAGCATAGAAGGCTGCCTCTGTATAAGAAGTTGATTGAAACTCTTGGACCGAGTCATTTCCTCTGGATTTTCCTTGGTTTATTGCTAGAAACCCATATAGGACACATGGATGAAAACAAAAAACAGGAGAGGTCCAAAAATAGAACCCTGGCGGACCAGGAGGCGCCTATGAATAGACTTGATTTTGGGCACAACATATTACTAGAATTTCCTCCAGAAGTCTGCTTAGATAACTTTATCAAACTCTTGGTTTATCTGAAATCGTTACCGACACAAAAGGATGAGAATTCTATGGATACTGATATTGATCCCAGTGACATCTTTAGTGTTAACGGACATACAGCATTGCAATTGAGAATGTATAAATATGTTTTAGTGACATTCATGAACTCCTTCCTATCTTCGTCCAGATTCATAGAGCACAAGAACCACGCAACAGATAATAAACTCATGGAGACACACTACAGAGGATTGATTGTAAACATTTTGACGTTTATTCAGAGTATTTCAAAGCTTGGCGATGAGAAAACAGCCAAGTATTGGAGGGTGATGTTGCATCACAGTTATGATCTACTGGATCATGCAAACAGTCTTCTGTCTGCTCCTATGTTCCTCTCAGTTGTAAGAGGACTACTAAAGCATAACTTGCAAACTGTCCGGAGGAAATCGATGGAATTATTAAACTCAAAGATACAGTTCAGTCCGGAAATGTTCCAAAATGTTGACAAAGAACTCATGTATTCATTATTGCCTGCTTTATTAGATATCATAAAATTGATTGGATGCAACAATGACAAAACAGATGTAAAGATAGATGTTAGTGCTCAGGAATTGGAGTTGAATCAGCAAACAGCATTATTATCTTTGAAATTAATGACTAGATTCTTAGCATCCAAGAATCCAGAGCCGTTTAAGCCTGTTTTGGAAATTGTAACTGATTATATTTGTAACCCAAACATATCTCCAAATGTAATGGCTTCAGTTGTGCTATGTCTAGCGGAATTGTGTAGTAACTTAAAAGCACATGCTCTGGCTAGTATGCGCAAGTTCATGCCAGCTCTTATAAAGGTACTAAAGAAGCAACGTAAAGCTGAAACGCCAGAATTAGTCTTGCTTAGCACAGTCACGGCTATAACGAAGATCGTGGAGAGTCTACCTTTGTTCCTGAGTCCGTACTTGCAGAAGATTTTATACGAATACGCGATCTTATTAGCTAAGTGGCAGACTCACGATCAGGAGTGCAGTAAAGTGTCTGCAATAGTGAACAAACTGTCAACAATAAAGAAGAAAATAGCGTCATCAATACCCCCTCGAGTTTTGATACCAGTCGCAAATGAAACGCATAGACTTTTATTGGAGAAAGAAAATTACGATGCGATTGGTCCAGTGATGTCCATTCTAGCGGATACTTTCGCTAACGTGACGACGGCTGACTTTACAGCGCTGCAGCAGGATTTGACGGCTTTCTTCTTGTCAGCTCTGCAGCTGCGTAGCGATGCGGTGGACAAAGCAGTTGATGATGACGTCATAGATCGGGCTGAGGATGAAGTGGTGAATGCGCTGGTGAAGCTCGTGTTGAAACTGTCTGAAACGAGCTTCAGGCCATTCTATTTCAAGATTTATGACTGGGCAATAAGGAGTAATGTCGAAGGGGTGAAGGACAGAGCTATTACTTTCTACAGGTAAGCTTTTGTTTCATTATTGTCTCTCAAACCGTCAATTTAGATCGTCAAAATAAACAACTTTTGCACTGGGGACCAATGCTGGGAACTCAATAAAGATTAAATTCGAATTTTTCATAATAAATAATGTAATAAACGCGATAAAAACCGTATTAAAATAATTTTATTTAAATGTGTAACAATCGCGAAAACATAAGAAAACATTATGTAACGGTGTACGGGCCGGAAACAGCCAATAAATAATGTAATAAACGCGATAAAAACCGTATTAAAATAATTTTATTTAAATTTTTCATACAATTTGCCGAGCAGGCCAAATACTTTTGTAAGAAAATGTAGTTTTACTTTACAATTTCCCAGCTTTGTTGTTTATTTTGACGAGATGATTTGATGTTTTTAAGGGACAACAGGTGTTTAGCCTAACATCTTGTATGTATATGTTATAGTTACTTTTTAATAATTTCAGGTTGAGCTGTGCAATCGCAGACCAACTAAAAGGCCTATTCGTCTTATTCGCCGGCCATTTCATCAAAAACGCAGCTGAATTACTCGACTCGTGCAACAACAGCAAAACCGAAGAACTATACTTCGATTCTGAAGATAAATGTATCACATTAATCAAATACATCATTAAGACTTTACATATAGTATTCCTATATGACAGTCAGAACTTTTTGAATAAGGAACGATTTGAAACATTGATGCTGCCAGTGGTGGATCAGCTCGAGAATACGCTTGGTGGAGTTCCCAGCCTTAAGTCGAGGGCAGGAGAGTACTTAATCCCCTGCATAGCGCAGTTCGCAGTGGCGACGGCGGATGATTCGTTGTGGAAGCTGCTGAATTACCAAGTTTTGTTGAAGACGAGGCATAATGATCCTGAAATTAGGTTAGTGTTAGTTTCTATAAATTTTGGGTAACGAGCTCCGTGGCGCAGTGGTTAACACGCCAGCCTGCGACACGAGGGGTCCCGGGTTCGAACCCCGGCCAGTCGATGGAAAGCGATCTTTTACACATTGGCCTGGGTCTTGGATGTTTATCTAACTAATATAAAAAGAGGAAATATATGTTTGTTTGCATTGAATAGGCTCCAAAACTACTGGACTCATCAGAAGCAATAATTTATCCTCGGGTGGTATAGGCTATAATTTACGTGAAAGAAGTTGCATAGTATCCTACAACACAAGATCACAACTTACTGTTGGGCTATGTCAATTTGTGTGATGTCCTTATATATTTATTGCATACCACACCCACTCAGAAAATCTCTCATTGCTCGTTCATAAACGGGTTAGAAAGTTCGTGATTTCTCTGTTGTGCGGCGGGAAAGTAATATTAAATTTCATTTCTTCCCTCCGTAGCAGGGCAGGAATGTTGTATGAAAATCTACTTCCCTGCTAGCGTTCTTTTCTATTTTAACAGCGAAAATACCAACGTCAAATCTTAAAAAGGTTTAACCAAATAATTAAAAAAAGCGATAGAAAACTCGATTTTCAATGAAAGGAGGTTGAAAACCTTTTTATGCATTACGAAGAAAAAAAAACAACCGCCTCAATTCTTATGGTTTTGTTAAATTTTGTTTTGTACTAAATTGATAATTTAACAGCTTTTTATTAGCTTTTATTTATTAAAAACTTCGATCACATAATGAAGTTTAGTTCCCGGCAGATATAGGACCTCTCCAAGTCTTCCCGTGCATGTCGTAGAAGGCGTCTTAGGAAACACAAGCTAAACATCCTAATCCTATCCTAATTTCTAATTTTCCTAATATTATAAATGCCTAACCTAACCTAATCCTATCCTAATTTCTAATTTTCCTAATATTATAAATGCGAAAGTGAGTTTGTTTGTTTGTAACGCTTTCACGCTCTATCTTCTGAACCGATCAACATGAAATTTGCATACACATAGGTTAGGGTATTGAGAAGGACAAAGGCTATATCATATCATGCGGGCAAAGCCGCCGGTAACAGCTAGTAGCTTATAAACACCAAAGAGACCTTTCTAACCCGTCTGGCTAGCATGGAGAGCGTAGGCCAAATCTGACTGCGCTGGCATCGAGCTCTTGCAGTGGAGACCATAAAAGACCTGATGATGTTGATGATCATAATTTTATTTTTGCAGATTAACGGCTCTCGACTGCCTGGTATCCATGGCAACACAGCTCGGCAGTAGTTGGTTGCCGCTACTAGCAGAGAGCGTGCCGTTCCTCGCCGAGCTGCTCGAAGACGGCGACGCCAGGATCGAGGCCGCCACCAAGGACGCTGTCAGGAAACTGGAGCAGATACTCGAAGAACCACTGGAGAAATACTTTTAATGACAATAAACACTTTTGTTAAATATGAAACCGTATTTAATTCCAATATGTACATACGTTCCGTTTTTAACGTAACACGCTTTTGTAGCCTTTGGATCTTATACCCTTAGACTTTGGTGGTCCTGTAAAGGTTAAAGTAAAAGATACGCGAGGTAGACATGCCGTTCATACCGA
This sequence comes from Rhodophaea formosa, assembly GCA_963082605.1. Classification (NCBI taxonomy): domain Eukaryota; kingdom Metazoa; phylum Arthropoda; class Insecta; order Lepidoptera; family Pyralidae; genus Rhodophaea; species Rhodophaea formosa. The sequence goes on along the minus strand of OY720205.1, from coordinate 20,025,306 downwards.
AATACTCGAAGAACCACTGGAGTAATACTTTTAATGACAATAAACACTTTTGTTAAATATGAAACCGTATTAATTTCGAACACGTACATAAATAAATAAAATAAATAAATATATACGGACAAATCACACAGATTGAGCTAGCCCCAAAGTAAGTTCTGATGATGATGAGATACTAACTCAACGATACTATATTTTATAACAAATACATGTATAGATAAACATCCAAGACCCAGGTCAATCTGAAAAAGATCATTTTCCATCTTGACCTGACCGGGGATCGAACCCGGGACCTTCCGTGTCGCAGTCAGGCGTGTTGACCGCTGCGCCACGGAGCTCGCCGCTCGCAGGATCGAGGCCGCCACCAAGGACGCTGTCAGGAAACTGGAGCAGATACTCGAAGAGCCACTGAAGAAAAACTTTTAAAATACCGTACTTAATTCCAACATACAGTCCGATGCAAACGTTCGGATTGGAACATCGCGCAGCACACGATATTAGGTTCAGAGGGGCGCGCGCGGGGGGGCGGGGCGCGTAATGCTCAGCTCGAAGTTGACGTTTCGAATTGTTTTTTTTTTTTTAAATATTATAGATTTAAGAATATAAACAGAAATGATTATATCAAGTTACATTATAGCTATTGAATTTTATTAAAATGAAAATATATAGGTAAATTGTTGTTAGATATCATATAGTTGATATCAAACAATACGCACCCGATTCAAAGCAAATTGGCTGCTCTGCAAACATGGAAGAAATCAAGTAAAACCAATTATATAAACGAAAATCAGTCTTTTGTAGCTACACTAAATTTCCATAGTTATCCGGACAGCGCTGTGAAATATTCGACTGTAAATATTCCCGGACACTACCAACTGGACCTTACCTACTACCTAAGCCACTACAGTTTATTACACCTTATCGCCAAAACTTGGCTGACATCCAAATTCTGCGGCATGCTGAAGAGGCATAGAGTAATTTGCTTTAGAAATTTTAATATCAAATGAAATTTTACTTGGCAAGAATTGCTATAACCTGTAATGATATTAAACAAGTTAGTTAAAGAAAAGTTATAAATTATAACTTTTCTTTAAATAACTTGTTATATCCTATGTTCTTTGGGGATTTCACTTCCACGCTACTCTAGGAGTAAAGAAAAACATATAGGTAATGTAGTCTTATCTCTATAATTGAAATGTGCAAGTCGATTATATTGTAGGTACTTCTACTTATTACCTATACTTACTTAACATTGAAGGCTAAGCTTCTGCTAATTTATTTTGTTGTAATAAAAATATTGGAAAATTTATGTCCGCAAATGTAATTAACATGGTGCACACTCATTATTAGAAACTAGCCGTTACCCGCGGCTTCGCCCGCGTAATATATAGCCTACTAGCTGTTACCCGCGGCTTCGCCCGCGTGATATATAGCCTATGTCCTTCTCGGTACCCTAACCTATGTGTATGCATCATAATGATCGGTTCAGTAGATACGGCGTGAAATCCTAACAAACAAACAAAAAAATAAATAAACTCACTTTCGCATTTATAATATTAGTTGGGATATGACATACCTAGGTCGCTATCATGTCACTATGCACTTAAATGCATTAGTGCAATTGGAACGCATCATATTTGAAATGCTGAAAACTCTACCCCTAGGGAGGTGGGCGTAGCTGACTTCGAGTCGAAACGTCCCACAAATGTATGAGTACGTTTATTTTAATTTCAGTAAGTAATGACAAGCATCTTATTCGTATTAGAGAAATAGAAAGAGAGAGAAAGAATGTCAAAAATTATGGAAATAAAACAACTACGTACCATTGATTTCCATTACTTTATATCCTAAGTTCCTAACTATAATAACTAATATTATAAATGCGAAAGTTTGTTTGTTTGTTACGCTTTCACGCCCTATCTACTGAACCGATTATAATGAAATTTTGCAAACATATTGGTTAGGCTACTCGGAAGGACATAGGCTTTATATCACGCGAGCGAAGCTAAGGGTAACAGCTAGTAGTATATATGTCGCAGTCATCTGGTTGAATCTGCTATTTGATTAAATGACTAGCGCGTTCATTGAATAACCACGTTTAATTAAATGACTAAAAGACAATTCGTCAAGTCGTTGAATGTAACGTTCAACATCTTGACTGAATGAATGTCATTTAGCGAAGTCGTTGAATCTTAGCCGACTTTGTAATATTTGGTGGTAGCATGATTTCATTTTTCTTAGTTTTAAAGTAGCCGGCGGCGGCGTTATAATAGGTAAATCCATAATGTCATACTATTTTATTACAAATAACGCACTTTTATGTAAATTAAATCGAAAAAAAATATCAACATCGTGCCATCTGTTCGAACTGTTTGACGCCATATTTGTTTTGGTGACTACTAGCGCCGCAGTGGTAAAAAAATGAACTAAATTTGAATCACCTGACTGATTTTATGTCCGCTCTGTTCAAAGGGCTATGTTACAACCCGCTAACTAGTTGGACGTTGAGCGTCGCTTGTTCAATCAACGTTCGGCCTAGTCATTCAATTAAACGTGGTCATTCAATGAACGCGCTAGTCATTCAATCAAATCGCAGATTCAAATAGATGACTGCGACATATGCACAGGCTGCTATGCGCCTAAATGCATTAGTGCAATTGGATCGCATCATATTTGAAATGTTGAAGCTCTACCCCTAGGAAGGCGGAGTGAATTTATGTCGATACGTCTCGCAAATGTATGGGTAAGTTTATTTTAATTTCAGTAAGTAATGATAGAAGTTTGGCAAATCGTAAAGGACAGTAAAGAGTGAGAAATAGAGAGAGAGAGGGAGAAAGAAAGAGAGAGAGAGGTAAAAAACGGAAATAAGACAACTAAAATTGCTTTTCATAACTTTATGTAGTTTATACAAGACACCTATGCACAGGTCGTTATCCGCCTCAATGCATTAGTGCAATTGGATCGCATCATATTTGAAATGTTAAAGCTCTGCCCCTAGGGAGGCGGGCGTAGCTGACTTCCGAGTCGAAACGTCCCACAAATGTATGAGTACGTATATTTTAATTTCAGTAAGTATGACAAGCATCTTTCGTAGTAGAGAAATAGAAAAAGAGAGAGAGAGAGAATGTTAAAAATGGAAATAAAACAACTAAGTAGCATTCATTTCCATGACTTTATATCTTAAGTTCCTAACTATAACCAGTGGCGGCTCGTGACTCAAAGACCTACTTTGCTTTCCATGACTTTATATAGTGTATCATCATCATCAAGTCTTTCTAGTCTCCACTGCAGGAGCACGACCCACCTATGCACAGGTCGTTATGCACCTAAATGCATTACTGCAATTGGATCGCATCATATTTGAAATGTTGAAGCTCTGCCCCTAGGGAGGCGGGCGTAGTGAATTTATGTCGAAACAGCTCGCAAAATGTATGAGGTAATGTGTTACTTGGTAACCGTGGAAGTAAAAAAAAGTTATGAATATTAAAATATTAATTAATAACCATGGTTTAATGATTGGAGTTCAAGATAAATCTTGAACTCTAATCATTAAACTATGGATTTATTTTAAGAAAACAAACTTTTAAACACAAGACTCTTTCTCTACCCACAAAAAATATAGATACTCTGTCTAGTAGTACGAAAATTAATGTAGCCAAGTGCAGAATCAAACCTTCCGTGTATAAATTACAACTTAATCTTCGTTGGAGCTGTACTTCATATTTAAACAAGGAATTATTAACGTTCAGGCATCAGTCGGTCTAAAATCAATTTGCCTATGACCATAAGGTCTATGCTTTATTCGCCTAGTCTTGGGTAGTTCTGTACTAGTAGAGGAGCAATATTCGTATTCCGCGTAAATTATAGCCTATGTCACCCGCAGAAAAATTAACTTTCTAGAGGTGAAAGACTTGAAAATCAGGCCAGAAAGTAGTTTCGGAGCATATTTTCGATTCAAGCAATCTAACAAACAAATAATATTTAATTTATAATATTATATGCTTTATTAAAGTTTTTATCTTTAGCTGCTATTAAGCTGTTTCAGCTTGGGCAGAAAATCTTACTTAAGTTCGTATATTCGTCTGACCTGCTGTCTGGCTATAAGTTAAACTTCTCAATCAATTCTCGTGAAATTTTGTTAGCAGGTTCTATTATAGGTAGGGACCTTCATAGATTGCCTTTGCCGATTCAGTTTTTAGATTTTTCATAATGACGGAATAGCCCTGATCTGAGGTCACAGACAGCGACATTTGTATTCTCTGCTCTGTACGCGAGGTCTTCGTATAAATTATCAAAAGTCGTAGATCAAACCTTGTTGTTTATGATATTACGAGTGCGTGGATACTGGTATTTTAAACGTTACTCTGTAGACTAATCGGTCTTAGACCTCTTGAAATATAACCGTTATTAACATCTCGAACGCTGGAGACCTGAAAGCTGCTGAAATATTAAGCAAAACGTCATTATCCACTCATCTTTAATGTACTCGTTCCTGGCGAAGAAAGCTCAGGAGTTACAAAGTTTGAATGCTTGTATAAAAAAGAGGGAGAGGTAAATAGAATAATGTAATTTTTCAACCCATAATACCCAAAAGTAGGGAATTATGATTTACAAGTTAATCTGTCTGTATGTTTATGGGTGAAGGAGGAATCGCAGACAAACTATCTGGTGGCACTAAAGACATTCACATAAGCCATTAAATTATAGCGGGTGAATGTATAATTTTTTTTATTCGGGACTAGACTTAGTAGATTTAGGTCTTAGACAGTTAGGTACTTCTCTTCTTAGCGTTTCGATAACAAAAACATCAAATTGTCGCGGCCCAGAAATAAGCCATCCCAATCGCGTTGTTGGTGGCATCCATTAGGTCCTGCTGCGTGCAGTTGTTGGGGCACACTCCCCCCACTCATGAACTTTGACAAGTTTTATCTTTGACATTTATTGTTAAATTAACGAAAGAAAAAATACTTGTCCAATATATTTTGATTGTCTAACTGACGGTCTAATTTCATTATTAATATTTTTACCCAGGAAAATAGCCTATTAGCTAGCTTGGGACAAATTAATTTTGTCTCGGGCACCCAGCGCTGACTTGGAAGGATTTATTACTTCCTTATCTGCCATTTCTTAGGTTCCGCACTTAGAGTGCCTGCGAAACCTTAAGTGTGTCGAGAGGATTAAACTTAGCTGTCCAGTTGAGCCACCTTTCTACGGCTTAAAATTCCTAGTAAGAGCTTAGTTAAGTACGTTTTAGTTAGGGTGTTAAAAGTTTAATCTAGACGAGATTTTTTTTTGCAACAGAAACTAATCTATTCTCATGATAAAACGTCAATATGTTTCTGGAATACATATATAAATGTATCGAGAACGTGTTGATAAAAATATACTTGTGAACTTTATTTTTTTAGGTAAAACAATATTACGCACACGCAAAGAAATGGAATTACCTTCCCACGTCGCTGTTTCTGGACTCTTATAATTTAGAGATGTTCAAGGGAAGGTATAATAATAACGGAAGGAAAAAAAGGAATTAATATTTAAAAAAATACGAAAAAATCAGGTTTGAACGTTTAATAATAACTTCTGGAATACAACACTTCCAAAATATAAGTACACATTACATATTAGGTTAACAAAGATAGCTAATATTTATAAATGAAGATTAATTTAACAAATAATTAATAGGTCACGACGATTCCTAACGATCAATATATAAAAACCGGAAACTCATGATTATATTGAATGGTCCTCACTCTCTACTCTCGATCGACTTTCATATTTGTTATAGATAATGAAACTTAATAAATGAAAAGGTCGGCGATTCTTCAAGTTGGTAGTCTATTAAGTTAATATTACTCTACTGCTCTTTAGTAAATTACTAAGTTCAATAGAATTAATTTCAAAGGCAGGAAATTGTCATTTGTACCAATTTTTTAAAAGATTTCTTCTCTTCTTGCGCCTGCTTGTTGAATTAACTGTTTAACTAGAGTTATTTCTTCTCGGAAGCATTTAATAATTTCCTTTTTTAGAAAACGATAAAGTTTCTTTGTGTACCCTTGAGGACTGTGTAAGCTTCCTACCCCTATCTTAATTTTCCTACCACCCTATACCCCACTAAACCTCATGGAAGACTAAGTTTCAAAACATAATCGTCCACATGGCCAGAAAATGTGATCGTCTATTTATCTAAAAGGACCCGTACGTTATGATACGTATATGAAAGTTACAGAAGAGTTAATTGATAGTTCAATACAATAAATTGAGCATAAAATATAAGGCTTGATTAAAACTATCACTTAGCTTAGAACTGCTGTTGATGTCGTCGCTCCACGATGCTAATTCGCGTTTCTCAGAATATTCGCCCGATGATTTGACGCCGTGTTTATTGTCGCTTCGCCTACGCCGCCGTCGTCACGGGGACGTCCCGATTCACGTTCACGCATGAAACAGGTTTATACCGCAAGTTTATATTCATATAATAGTAGTATTTTAGGTTTTAACAGGTCATAGAAAAAGAAAGTGAAAGTAAAGAAAATAAAATATATAATATCTTAACTTAAAGTTAGACATAACGACCAATCGAGCTGCTGGACTCCGCCTTAGAGAATTTATTGAGGGCAGGTCATAAGACCTGTAGAATTCCTATAAAAAATGAATACATCCGGGTCTCCCATCCAACCTAGCAACCCGTCCTCACTATAGTCAGTTCCAAGGCAGAATTGGAGGGTGCAGATGTTCCACGCGCACCTGACTATCAGTGTCCTTACGACCTTTTAGAGCCGACCGTAGAACCTAAGCCCTAGACCCTATAACCTATCCTACTTCGTCTGCAGACGACTTTATTTTACTACGCCTGAGTCTGACGCTGGTGACCTTTCTAGATCATCTTACTATCTATTAAAGTAACTATTCACCAGTTACCATTTTCCATGATGCCATCAACATGAATTTCCCTAGGATGGCGTCTTCCATCTGATTCCCACGGCGCGGGCGAACCCGATATTATAAGACTGTGTCAATGCATCATAGAGAATTTAAACTGTTAATGATTACTGCTATCATACTAAAACTCAATACCACATTCCTCCGACAAAATTTCCCTAAAGTATAGTATGGTGTGGGTTATACCCAAGCTAGACGCAGGATGTGGCGTTGAGTTGTTTATCACAAAGCAAATATGCCTCAATTTACTGTAGAATAGAGACGGTATTAATTACCGTACAGGTCTACAAAAATCACCAGATGCTCTAAAGTAATGAGGATATTATTCAGATTTTAGGTAGGTCCAGTCTATCAGTATAACATTAATATTAATTACTAAAATATAAGAAAACATTGACTAAATAATTTACAAGTGTTAGAGTAACAGATTGGTGAATGTACGTCCCTATCGAACGCCTTTATAAATCCTAGTATCTCATCGGAAATTTTCACTACCAAAATACCAAAACATTAATAGGAACTACAAACATATTAGATAAATACATTCAGCGACACATAAAACCCACTATACAACGTCGACTGGACTTACAACCTCGCCTTTAAATGTCTCCTGTATTATTAAATTCTCATGCAAGTATATATATAAAATAAGTTATAGTAGTACAAATAGAATATACAAGAAATAATAAAGAAAATGTTTATACGACCTTTGTATGTAGTTGTTTTAATTATGGATTACCGAATCTTCACAGCGCAGTGATGATAGTTCGCCCCTGTCTCACGAGACACTTTATTTATAGTGAATTTTACGCAAGGATTAATATTAATACCGAATATAGTACTTGCGACTGATCTAATCCGTATATTTTTTCTAATAATAATTTGTCAACGTCAACAACCGTGCGCGCGCGCTGCCTAATCCCGTCTCCCGAGCCTTCTTTAATGCCTGCATTTGCCGATTTTCAAACCACACCCCTAATACCCGAACTTTGTAAAAGAAACCACTCCGATTGGTTATTATGTCTGATGCGTACTCGCAGACATAACTGTTCTTTATTTTTACTAGTAAACGCCCCTTCCTAGAAAAGGTACAAGTAGTTTAATGTTTTTAAGCATGGTATTTAATAAAAATATTTGAAAGAAAATTCTGTATAAGACGACGTCTGTTACAACTGAGTGGCTGAGTAAGTATGTGCAAAAAGAACAATGGGATAATTTCTAGAAAACATGGTCAAAAAATGATTGAAAACTCCCCGGAATCAGGAAAATATGAAAGGAGTTTGATAAACAGTATACCTCTCCAACCCGTCTGGCCAGCGTGGAGAGTGTAGGCCGAATCTTCTGACTGCTCTGGTAGCACAGAAAGGGTCATGCTCCTGCAGTGGAGTCTATAAAGACCTGATGATGATGATGATGATGAAACAGTATCAAAGAAGAATCTTGAAGCTGTCGCTTAAAGATGTCCATACAGTGCACTGATGATATTCCAAGTCCGATTTTGCCATGGTCCTTTTTCTTATGCTTGCAGGACTTGCACGTGCCGTATGGTTAAATTTAGTAGGTACCTTGCTTTAATAGCATATTCATTGACCTGCGTCTTGGATTTTTATCTATATAAGTATTTATTATAAAATATAGTATCGTTGAGTTAGTTTCCTATAACACAAGTCTCGAACTTATTTTGGAGCGAGCTTGTCCGTATATATTTATTTTATTTATTAATATCCAGGTAGTAAGCGTACCATGCCGGGGCCACGTATGTGAGCCGGGATCTAACGTCCACATTCTAAGGTCTAATGGTACTAACAATGCTGTTAAAAATGTTCACAAATATTTTCTAACATTCAAATAAGTAAATAACTTATAGTTGTAATTTTGTTTTTTTGTATTTGTATTTGTCAATCATATTTATATTGTAATCAATATTAGTTGTAATAGTCTTTTTCAATACATTTGCTAATAATACGGTTCTTATGACATCGAAATCTGTATCAATCAATCATTTATCATTTATTCAGACAATTATAGTCCATTTTTGTTAGTTTACATTATACTTAAATCTATCGTAATGATGTATTTACCGCACTAGTGCTTTTTACTTTACATCAATCACAAGCACTATTATATTTTCATGTTATTATGAATTATTATCATGTTAGAAAATGTTTGTAAACATTTTTAACAGCAGTGTTGGAGGGTGCTCCAACATTGCTGTTAAAAAGGCAATCATGTTCAACCATTTTTTTTTTACGGACAAATCACACAGATTGAGCTAGCCCCAAAGTAAGTTCTTAAGTAAGACTTGTGTTATGGGATACTAACTCAACGATACTATATTTTATACTATATTTTATAACAAATACATATATAGATAAACATCCAAGACCCAGGTCAATCTGAAAAAGATCATTTTTCATCTTGACCTGACCGGGGATCGAACCCGGGACCATCCGTGTCACAGGCCAGCGTGTTGACCGCTGCGCCACGGAGGACCATGTGGACTTTATGGTGATAAGATCCACATGATTGAACATGACACGGTGAAAACCATTGTGAAACTTTTAAAATAGAAATATCACCCCTCTCGCCTGGTATTTGGTCATATCTAGTTTCTGTCCCCCAATTTAAGCCTAAGGCTGAGGATATCCTTGAGCCTGTACCTATCTATACCTAAGGATCAAGGAAAATACGCACTACAACGGGTTTTTCTGTCCATTTATCTGAAAGGATCAACAAGGATACAAAGATCCCATTGTTTTCGCTAGCGGTTACATTTTTGTGGTTTCCGTTGATAAGACCATCATCATCCGAGCGTTTTTCCCGGTTGTGTCCTCAATTGTGAGGCGTCAGAGCTACGGGTCCTCTATTATGATAGCATTCTTGCTGTATACTTCATATAATCATATAGTACTAGTCGTGTGGTTTCCGGCAGAGTAGAATAGGACCTCTCCAAGTCTTCCCGTGGGTGTCATAGAAGGAGACTAAGGAAACACAAGCTAAACAAAGCTTATAATTATCAAAGAGACCATTCCAATCCATCAGGCCAGCGTGGAGAGTGTAGGACAAATCCTCTGACTGCTCTGGTGGGACAAAAAGGGTCGTGCTTCTGCAGTGGAGACTAAAAAAGTCCACGTTGTCCACATTTATTTCTAAGTAGATAATGTTATAAACTTATAAGATAAACCGACAACAATGCGAAACCAACCTTACAGAAATGACATAAAGTCGAATTTCAAAAGCTAGTCATAGAATAGTAATTATAGTAAAATACGCACCTAAATGTCTAGTGGGTGTATATTTGGTTAGGAAACTTTTTTCCTGTACATTCGAACATTAATTACATTCGAATGAATTATTACAGGAGGAGTAAATAAATAATAATCAAACTTAGATACAAATAATAATAATTAAAACATATATTTATTTTTATTTAAAAAGCTTTATTGTGCCTTAGAAGCTACAATAGGTGGACTTAATGCTAAAAGCATTCTCTCCAAGTCAACCTTTGGGAAATGAAAAACAGATAAAATAAATAGGTTCCAAACAATAAATAGATATCATAGGTAAGAGCAAAGCTCAATAAAATATATGTATTAAATAACCTAAAATATATAAATAAATATAATATATACACTTTATTATTTATACATAAGAACAAATATATATAATATGGTCATCATGTTGAAAAAAAAATGATGAATCGAATGCTAGCCAGTTATTTCAGAGAGAAAAGCATGGACTTATTCTTAAAATTAAATCGATTTGAGACTTGCTTGATGTCTTCGGGTAAGGAGTTCCAAAGTCGTATAGCTTGCATAGTGAAAGAATTGGACATAAAACCAGAATGAAATAGAGGGGTGTAAAGCTTGAGAGAATCAGAAGAGCGAAGTTGACGATCATGAGTGTTCCCGAGATACTGAAATTTACATTTCAAGTACTCGGGAGAATTAGGATTTTTGAGTATAGAAAAAAGAGAGCACATTAACCGCTGTTGTCTACGTAATCGAATGGGAAGCCAATTGAGTTTAGAACGGAAAGCAGATATGTGATCGTTTTTACGCAGACAGAAAATGAATCGGATGCAATTATTGAGGAGACGGTCAAGTTTATTGAGAAGATCTTCATTAAGGGTTATATGTAAAAACATCAACATCCTCGCAGGAATTGAAATCTAACATTATGAACAACAGCTTTTTATATGGGACTAATTCTGAGATTGATAAAAAAGGTAATTTTTTTTATTGTAAAGTTTGGCCGGCACGAAAATTTGTATGAAAATGTCGGAAAAAATTTGAAATCCTAGTCGTCCCATAAAAAAGTTGTTTATTTTGTCGGGATGGTTTGAAGATTTGAAGGATCAGGGGGTTTTCCTTAATACCTGTATTGGTTCCTACCTCCGCGGTGCAGTGGTTTGTACGCCTGCTACACTGAATGCGATTCCGGGCACGAGCAAATGCTTGTAATTTCACAGGTACTTGTCCACGGTACTAGATCTATCTAAGGAAGGTCAAGGAAGGAGATCGACGTTTGAGTAGTAGCTATACTGCTGCTATGCTTCGTTCGGTGAGTGAGAGAGCCGGAGGCCCATCTCCCTCTTCCCTCTGGGGAGGGAAAAATAAAAGGCCGGCAACGCTCCTGTGACACCCCTGGTGTTGGAGTTGCCCATGGGCAGCGGTGGTCACTTACCATCAGGTGACCCGCATGCTCGTTAGCCGTCCTATGACATATAAAAAAAGGTAAGGAAACGAGCCTTGAGTCCTTCGTGCGGCAGGCTGGGGTGTTTACCAATCATCATCTGGTCTTTTTTACTCTCCACTACAGCAGCATGACCATCTCTGTACTACCAGAGCCATATATTAGCCACAGCAGTTAGAGGATATGGCCTACACTCTCCACGCTGGCCGCAGATGGGTTGGAGAGGTCTCTTTGATGTTTTTAAGCTTTGTTTAGCTTGTGTTTCCTAAGTCACATACGACATCCACGGGAAGACTTACCTACTTATATCTAATTTATGTGAGGCTTCTGTCGTGGTTGCTTAAGTTGGCACCACACAATCTGAGAATTTAGCCTACGCTCTCCACGCTGGCCAGACAGGTTGGAGAGGTCTCTTTGATGTTTATAACCTTTGAGTTCAGCTTGTGTTTCGTCGCCTTCTAAGTACGACATCCACGGAAAGACTTACCTACTTCATCTTCTTTATGTAAGGCTATCTGTCGTAACTGCGTGAGTTGGGACTTCACAATGTAAAGCGTTTTTTAGGAAGGTTTATGTATATAATTAATATCTGGGTGCAGCCGCTAATGGCAGCTAGTTTCTATAATAATTTCAATATCCTAACGACGTATAAATGTTTCGAAGAGAAAACTTCACTCGTCAGTGGTTTACTGCGAACCTTTATTACTTGGTAAAAGGCTAATGGAGTTTGCCTGCGTTCTCCGAGTAGTAATTAACAGGATTATAGCTTACTAGCTGTTACCCGCGGCTTCGCCCGCGTAATATATAGCCTATGTCCTTCTCGGTACCCTAACCTATGTGTATGCAAAATTTCATGATGATCGGTTCAGCAGATACGGCGGGAAATCGTAACAAACAAACAAACAAACTCACTTTCGCATTTATAATATTAGTTGGGATAGCGAGTAAATATATCCTCGACATTCGCTTTTATAATATTTCAATATGAACAACTTTTTCTGTGAAACAAATGGAGGGAACTCAATTTTTATAACATTTATAATCAAATTGCCATTGTATGCCAACGCCAACGCCACATGCCAACGTATGGATTTTTTTTTATACACATTTATATATTTTTATATTATATATAAAAGGAAAAACTGAATGATTGACTGACTGATATATCAACGCTCAGCCTAATAAAGTTTTTTTTTTACTTTATTAGTTGCAAAATATAAACATTGATCTCTTGTACTGAAATATAGTATATTCGCGTACTATATATTTCTTCAACAGTATATATATACGGAGTCCCGAAATATAATAGAATACTTTATATTATAATACGGTTAGCAACCCTACGCTATACATAAGATTTCAGTAATCAGGGGGCATAATCACAATAGTGCTACAAGCATAGAGGACTAGAAGTAAAATAAATCGAGCTCCTTCGGGCTTCGGAAGATACGTTAAGCCATTATTTCTGGATATCTTCAATTTAAATACGACTTATTGAAAAACAGTAAAAGAGATCTTCACTTGCTGTTGTTGTTTGTCATAAAGTAATAAACAAAACGACACGACTTCAGCGCTATGATTTGGAATGCTGATTCACCCTTTTTTTTATTTTTATTATATCAATTATTACAGGAAAATATTCGTTAGTCATAATTGTTGTTAGAGGTATTGTTTGCTGTCTTGTTTCAATATGAGTTTTAAGACTTATTTGTGAACATATCCTATCACAAACTCTTGGCGGTTGACCCTTCAACAGATGGTCCTTAGTTCACTTTTCCCTTTCAGTCCGATCCTGCGTTATCTTCTTCTATTGGTTGTTAATTTATCTAGCTTATCGAGCCATCATGTTCTTGGTCTCCCGAGTCTTCTACCTATATAGTATTAGTAAGGGTTCTTTTGGAAATATCCATACAAAACATTTGCTACTCTTAATATAAAAGTCAATATTTGTCGATTCGGAATCTATTGAATATGATACAATATTTGACACCTTTATTTTATCTACCGTTTGTAAAGAATATACCAAATAATAAGTATATTATAATAAATTACAACAAGCTAGGAAAATATGAAAATATTAAGGACAAAATCCTATTTCATGATATTGATCAATTTTCCCTATACGTAACTCGTGTTCTAATTAATAATAACCGCTAATTATATGAAATAAATGTACTTCTAATAAATTTATTACGTTATCTGTAGGAAAAATATAAGATAATTTAGTGAGTAGGAAGGAAACAATGAATTAATATTTTAGGTACAGTGCCTAATGTTGCAAAGGTATATAAACTTGTACAGATTCGTGTTGGAAATCTATTTGGACCGATATAGTTTAGTCGTTTAAGTATTACTTAGTCTCCAAAATCATGGCAAAATACTGCGTACCTTTTTTATTAACTTACTTATGTCAAAACGCAATCGCCGGTGAGAATGAGTACTTTTGTTTCACAATCACTCCGAAGTTTAAACTAGAAATAACTGAAGTAAAATTGGATTGGGGCAAATGGATTGCCGGATATCTCAATTATGAAGGGAGTGCAGGACCATCGGCCGGAGACGTCATAATAGCAAATAAAAACGTGACTGTATGTGCTTCGGGAAGACAATATTCACTTTCTGGTACTAATGGCTTCGTGAGATTCAAAGATGAAGAGGACCGAAATATCACTGTTATGAATGAATGAATGAATGTATTTATTGCTTTAAACATGGTCATATGGTGATGGTAAATATCAAATTATGGAAACACACATTTAGTCATTATTGACATGCAATAGACAACGTTAAGGTGTCACGTGATATTAAAATACAGTTAAATATTAGGTAAATGTCAGTCTGCTTTCAATTATTTTACAATCAAAATAAAGTCCTTACATATTTTCTAGTGTTAGTGTTAAATTAAGAGATGTCAATTTAAAAAATCAAGTAAGATAATTAATACTCAAAATAACTTAATTTAATGTCGCAAATATTCATCAACACTATAAAAACATTTGCTTGCAAGCCAGTTATAGAGATCCCTTTTGAATTTCTTTCCCGGTAACAGTTTAAATTTGCTGGGTAACTTATTATAAATTTTTACCGCCATTGCATGACAGTTTACGCTATACAAACTTGTTTTCATTATCGGGGTGACCAATTTCTCTGGGTATCTTCTACTAAATTTACTAGGTATTTCATTATATTTAGTAAATAAATGAGGAAATAATTTAACAATTTGGCAAATTTCATAAATATACATACAGGGAAAAGTCAGCAAATTTAGGGTCTTGAAAAATGGTCTACAACTATCCCTGGTAGCAGCATTACAAATTGCTCGGATGCATTGCTTTTGTGCGATAAATACTCTGTGAGCCTCAACACAGTTTCCCCATAAGCTAAGACCATATCTTATGTTAGAGGCAATATAACCGTGGTATGCTTGTATAGCCGTTTTTTGTCCAGCTACTTTTACAAGCCTTTTGAGTGCATATGTAAATCGATACAATTTCTTACACAAAGTGTTAACATGTGGTGTCCAAGATAGGTTGTTGTCCAAACTACTGGAACTTGGAACCATCCTAGTGTGCAGTCAGGCTCGTATGTTAACGTTGAATATGACAACACTATATTTCATGTTGCACAAAGATATGTAGATCATGATAAGTGGTATGTACATTATGATATTAAAAAGTGTGATAAGTGTAAATGTGGGGACATAGTATGTATGTTAGGAAATTTTTCAGACGTTAGTTTTAACCCGTAAAGATTAACTTGTCTTGTTATTTTTATTTATTTCTTTAAGAGCGTATACTAGCACTATTTTTCAATATGGTTTCCATACAAATTTATTTCTCTATTTTCTCGCTGAAAACTGATTCTAGAGCCACAATTCTTTTTTCATAAAATCTAGTACTAAAATAGGAATGCCCCTATGTTTTATTTTTTCCAAAAAAAAAGTTTTCGTACATTTTTTTTCTTTTAAACAGGTTTTTAGAAAAAAAAACATAGGGACATACCTATTTTAGTAATAGATTTTATGAAAAAAGAATTGTGGCTTTAGATTCAGTTTTCAGCGAGAAAATAGAGAAATACATTTGTATGGAAAACGCACTGCTACTATACCCTCTTAAACAAAAAAAAAAAATGTACAATAGGACTTATGCCATGTCATTATTTCAATCAATGAAAATGATAAATTTTAATATAACCAATAAAAAAATTATAAAAACGTTTGTATTTCGGTATGTGTATATCTAAAAATAATACCTAATAATACTTTGAATTTGATAATACCTAATGATATTTTTACATATTAAATGTAATGATGGCGAAAAATGTGAATAGAGAAGAATATTCTTAGTTCATGTTCAGAAAAAATATTTCATTCTTTAAAGGAATCAGTCGGTTAGATCCGACAGGCGAAATAACTGTAAAAAATATTTGTTAATCTTTACTGTACTAACAAACTGCATAAATAATTTGTGAAGTAAAAAATACATATATTTTTTTATTTAATAAGACTTGTTTTTTATTTTTTTATGATTCTGTAACCCAAATAATACTAGGCTAGCTTACACCCACGGCTCCGCTCGTGTGAAAGTAGACCCCTCATCAGCAACTACTTTTTTCCAAGATGAAAGACTACCCATCTCGGGTCCTTCACCATACCAACTTTCCTGTAGTAAGTGCATTCAGAGGTTAAAGCGTAATGAGGAAGAGACCGTCAGACTTTCGCATATAATACGAACGTATAGACTGCCAGCCTGCCAGCCTCATACAACATTTGGGATACATTAATTTGAGGTCCAGTGCTGCCACCATTTAAAATAAATCGTTAGACAGAAAACAGAGATCTCATTTTTTATGCGTGTTATCATATCATCATCATCATGAGAACTCAAAAACAAATCAGAAATTTTCATACATGTATTTGGCCGACCTGGCAATTGGTATGAAAATATCAAAAAATAGGGTTGTTTATATTGACGGGTTGGTTCACCGCATTAAGAAAAAGGCGACGGTAAATTTACACGCTGTTTATAACTATAATCCTGTTAATTACTACTTGGAGAACGCAGGCAAACTCCATTAGCCTTTTATCAAGTAATAAAGGTTCGCAGTAAACCAGTGACGAGCGAAGTTTTCTCTTCGAAACATTTATACGTCGGTCGTTAGGATATTAAAGAAACTAGCTGCCAATACCGGCTGCACCCAGATATTAATTATATAAATGAACCTTCCTAAAAAATCCGGCCAAGTGCGTGTCGGGCCACGCGCAGTGTAGAGTTCCGTAGTTGCTAATGACAACTTTGAGTAAATCAGTTTACACTGTTCACACTTGCACCTCACAGTTTACCGACCAAAAACATCAAACAATCAAAATTGTATGAAATTTTACATTTTTCGAGTACATTTTATAAGTTGTTTGCCTATAACTTTTGAGTTTGTACTTGGTACTCAGCTCTGATAGTTTCCTTTCAATTTCAGTATATATACTACTGCTGTAATTTTTTTCACGTATCTATATATAACCGTTTAGAAGATAGAGGGGGGGGGGGGGACACTTACGTCTAACAAAAATTTGTACTTTAAAACCAAATATTTCGGAAACGGAACCCTAAATCGAAAAGTGGTGTTTTCAACCTCACAATATTTTTTAAAGACCTATTTAAGGATACCCCACACAATGGGTAAGTAGAGAAAAAAAACACTCCCCCACATAACTTGCATGGGAGCAATCCTAAAAAAAGTTTTATCCAAGATTTTTTTCTACCACTTTTTTGTCAAGAATACATACCCATACCAAATTACAGCTTTCTAGTACTTATAGTCTCTGAGTAAAACCGCGGACGGACAGACATGGCGAAACTATAAGGGTTCCTAGTTTACTACGGAACCCTAAAAACGCTTTACATTGTGAGGTCCTAACTCACGCAGCTACGACCTTCGAGCAACCTTGATAGCCTTACATAAAGTAGATGAAGTAGGTAAGTCTTTCCCACAACACAAGTCTTACTTAAGAACTTACTTTGGGGCTAGCTTAATCTGTGTGATTTGTCCGTATATATTTATTATTTGTTAGAATTTTATTAGTTTCCCTAAGGATGTGGAACGAGTTGAGTGATCTTCGACCAAGTATAAAAAAGTGGCCAAATGCGAGTTGGACTCGCCCATTAAGGGTTCCGTACAAGTACAGATCAGCTAAAATACCACGATCGTTTTTTGTCGTTTTTCATAGTGTTTGTCGTGATATGATGATAATGACAAGGTTATATTTGCAGTTTATGTGAATGTGCTGTAGCTCAAAAACTGCTAACTTTATCTCATTCAAACCAAATTTCGTTAAAAAATTTCATTGAGATCTATAGCATATATTTTTTTTTATTTTTAGGGCCTCGTACCCAATTCTATGTATCATCATCATCATCATCATCGTAGCCACAGATGTCCACTGCCGGACATAGGCCTCCCCCAAGGATTTCCAATACGACCGGTTGGAAGCGGCCATTGAATTCCATGTATGTGGCCTCCTTAATCTTTTATTTTCGCATTATGTTCTTAAAGCGGTTCATTTACCAAGTTACTCGTACAGATCGTACACTTAAATGTGAAACATTGAGTTATGCCGTGACGTCATACAAACTAGTGTCTCATGTTGTGTGCGGTAACGAGACTTTAAACATCAAAACATCATGAATCAGTTTGTATATGACAAAAATAAGCTAAAGGAGGAAAAGGTAAGGTTGCTCATACAATTTTCATATGACGAAAACTATGCAGTCAATACAGTCTACGTCATCGCATAATTGGCTAGTTTGAAGCGTTTACCTCAGTGAAATATGATCATGTTTAGTATTTATTAAAATCCCAAAAACTTGCGTCAATACCTACAATGTTTTCCCGAACAATAAATATATAATACGGATGAATATATTCAAATCTATCATTCATAAACATGTCGTCAAGGTATTACTCTCTCTTGATTTTTTCAATTTACTGCTTGCAAATGACGATTGCAACTGAAAAATGTTATTTTTGTTTTAAAATTCTATCATCGTTCAAATTGGAAATTGTTGATAGACATTTGCATTGGGGAAAATGGATTACCAGTAATAAAGACTTTATGGAAATCAGCGGACCATCTCCTGGTGACGCCATTGCAGCTAATGAAGAAGGAATGATTTGTTCTTCAGGGCGTCAATTATCAACATCAGGAACAGAAGGCTTCGTGGAGTTAAAAGATAATTTTGACAGAAGAATAATGCTAAAATGGAATAACCCTTATTTGGGTGTCGGATACGAACTGATTGATTACAATAAGGAGAGTTTTGTAATTAAAGAATTAACAGCTGGTGATGACTGGTATGTAATATATCTCATTGATTTCCGGCTGCCTCATACACCTCAATTGTCATTCGCATATATTAATTATGCAATACCATGGTCTAAATCATATTACAAATCATGCTTGATGAATTACATACAAAACCGATCAGCTGTAAGCGCCAATTCTTTCAATAATCATGTTGGTCATATATATAAACGAATAACTAATGCTGATCCGGGAATTATAGAGATTGTTGCAGGAGATTTGGAACGGAGTTTACCAACAGTGGAAGTGCCTTATAATGTAAGCCAACCAAATCCCATTTACCGGTATACAACTGAGTTCTTTTCAGAATTGAATCTAAATTTAACTGTTGTGGTCAGAGCGAGAATAGACAGGAAAGTTTTAGATGCTGTACATACTAAGCATACAAGCAAAGTTGAAAACATAGTACCACAACTTTTGGCAGCACTATCAAGGAATCCCTTGCATAGCAACAATGTGAGTCTTTTAGTTGGTTATCGGAATGGTGGTCCTGAAAAAGCGTATAATTTTGCACCTCAAAATAGGCGTGTGAGAACTGCGTTCAAAATAATGCAGGAAAATATATACAAATTCGTTCAATATCATCAGGGTTGGGTGGATATGACCATTGTAGTATACTATGAAGGGAATTCGTTTATTCCAGTTGCCTTTGGAGTGGATTTAGTGTACTACTTTGCTAACGGAGTGCTTGCTGGTAGCTGCCGTGATGCGATATTTTGGAACGAGAGACCACCTCCCCCGAAACCGCCGAAGAATATAATAAGAATAAAGAATATCGCTTGAAGCCGACAATGAAGTTTTTGCTGTCGGCGTTATGAAAATTGTAGTAGGCAGCTGTTGTTTCTCTTTCAACTGAGTGTATTTGAGATTGCATCCAGTGCGATATGTCCAATTTTTGTATTCTTTTCTTCATTGCGCTCGGTTTTTGGCAGCCTTGGTTGACAGTATTGACATATACTACTTGAGCATCATTCAGGCGTTGGAAGATGCCAAGACAGCCGTGTTAGGTGGGTTTCTCTAACAATAATTTGTGCGGCTGCGGCGCTGTCCGTACGATGGCCTATCCATTTTATGAGTTGCCCTAATTGCCCCACTTCTTTGAACGCACGCCCGATCGTCGTGCCATTGAGATAGCCAAATTTTGGCAAGACTTAAATTATAGCCATTTTGACTAGAAAAGAAGAAGAAGAAGCATCATCAAGCCTTGGGTTTAATCCTTCTGCTGTTGACCTGTGGAGGAGGCATATTCCTTAGTTTAATTAATAGATAAAATATTTAATTAATTTGAATGACTGTACTGGCGAAGACAATTTACTGAATCAATAAGGATGTTTCCTTATTGATCTATTTTGAGGATCCACGGATCGTAAACTGTTGTCAGAGAGTCACTAGTTTCAGCCGAGACCGACGTGAAGTTTCAAGGCATAATAAAAATATTTTTTTAGAAGATTGGCGTTGTTTTCTTTGGTAATCTTTAGTATTTATTTACCGACGAAAACGGAGGAGGTTATCAAGTCGCGTATGTATTTTTTTTGGACGACCACACATAACTTTTTATAGAGTAATCCGATTTTGATAATTATGTTTTTATTGGAAAGGGTGTATTTTGGAGTTGGTCCCATATAAATTTCTCCCCAAAATGTAACCCTCAGAGTGGAAAATTATTGATTGATTGCTTTTCGGCGGTTTTATCCTTGCGTTTATAAGCTTTATTATTATTTCTTTCGCATGTTCTCTTACACTCATTATATTATGAAGCGTGAGCAGTGTTCAAGTAAGTTTCAGAATCAAAATCGCTGTTATAATACAAAATCGTAAGAATGTATGTAAGTGAGAAATTTTTATGTACAAGTTTATCGATCTACTTAAATCATCGGTGTCTTGCTATTAGTAAAGGACACAAATTTATATCTGTTTTTTCAAAGTGCTTAAATATTGCATCGGAATTCTAAGAAAGTTGTAAAGTAAAAGTAATAAAGGCGTCGCCACACGTGCGCGCGGACAATATGAAAAAACTTTATTGCTGCTCATAAGAGCTCTTATTCCGCCATGAGTCCCGTGACTTGCAGGAAAATGTCGCGGAAGTTCAAACAATATTGTTAGGAGAAGATTATGATAAAAAATAAACAGAATTATTTACAAATAAATACGATTATTTATTATGCTGTGTGGTTCCCGGCAGAGTAGAAAAGGACCATTCCAAGACTCCCCGTGGATGTCGTAGAAGTCGGCAAGAGACAAAGACAAAATACAAGCTAAACAAAGCTATAAACATTAAAGAGACGTCTCCAACCTGTCTGGCCAGCGTGGAGAGTGAAGGCCAAATCCTATGACTGCTCTAGCTAATGTATGTCGTTAAATAAAAATCGATTAAAAAATGCAATGCAATGAATATATATTTTAATGATTAATATTTATTACAACTTTATTCTTAAAAAGCATAAATAGCAAGTTAATATACACATTCGATGTTCACTTGTAGGTATATATTTTCAAATACGTAAAGGTCATGCAATTATCCAATTGCGGGTGGATCGCGAGGATACGGCCTCTGATTCCAAAACAACGTATCCCGGCAATTGCTGGCAAGAACTCCGCGAGCGAAGTAGTACACCAGATTAACACCGAAGGCAACCGGCATGAACGTATCTTGCCAGTAGTAGATCACTACCGTCATGTCCACCCAGCCCTCCGGATGGTCTCTCACAAACCGCCTTACGTTACTCTCCATCCTTTTGTACTGCCCAAGGTTCAAGTATTGCGTTTGTGGTGCAAAGTTGTATGCTGCATCGGGCCCGCCAAGGACCCACGCAACCATATGACCCACGTGATAGGACAGAATATCATGATGCTTCACTCTTTTCAAAGCTTCAGTCAACTCTTTTGCCGCGTTGCGAATTCCGCTTGACTTTCTTTTGCCTGCTGCTTTAACTGTGTCTAAATTCACTCTGGCTCGTACTACTATCGGTAGTCTTAAGTCTAATGCTGGGAAGTACACTGCAGAATATTGATAGACGGGGTTTGGCTGTTGTGCGTTATACGGCACATGAATTGGTGGGTAATCTTGCTCAAAGCGTCTCGCGTCATTGTCTACAGTCCCTGGATCAGCAATGGTGATGCCCTGATAGATGTTGGTAGATATGAGGTGGTCGTCATAATCAGAGTCCCCTGCTTCATCGGAAGAATCACAAAACGAATCATCATCTGAATCATCTCGGCGAATAAGTCTAGAATTCTTAGTACAAGAATTTCGTAGACACGAACTGTAGTTGAAATGAGACCATGGTATTGTATAATTAATATTGTCGATCAAATGAGGTGTGTTTGGCCATACGTAGTCAATAAAATAGTTAAGATACCATTTACCATCTTTTGCCATTGTAGAAATTTAGAAAATATTGTCGTCTGATTCAACTCTTGCATATTCAGTGCTTGATCCCCAAGGATTGTTCCATTTCACGGTGATGCGCCTGTCGTGTTCGTCTTTAAATTCAACGTAACCTTCAGTCCAATCCTTGGCGTCCTGATGAGCAGATTGTTCTTTCACTGTCAGCTTCAATAACATCCCCTGTAGATGGTGCCCTGCCGTATTCATAGTTTCCCCAACCAGCAATCCATTTTCCCCACTCCAGTCTACTTTTAGTAACTTCTAACTTAAACTTTGGGTTAATTACAAAACAAAAATGATTATTTTCACTTGCGTTTGTAGTTTGCCATATATAGATAAACAGCAACAACATGTAGCTCTTGAACGACATGTTTGCGAATAATGATATAACTAATGTTTTATCCCTTTTATAGCTTCTGAAATATATTCTATTTAATTTTTAATTGTTCCTATCAATATCTTTTATTAGTAAACCCATGGAAATTACCATTGGTATATCAAGAAATAATGTAACAAGCAATAATAAGGAAAAGTTTTGTAATTCTTAGAAAGCGAACAATAAAATATTAATTTCCTTAAAGGCTCGCTTTCTTTAAAGTCTGCAAGTATTTAGTGCGCAATACACAATTATTTTTACTTCCTCAACTCAGCAACTTGTTGCTTTATATATGCCGATGATCCACCGCCATCGTCTCAAACGGGGAACTTCTATATAGTGAAAACCATCTCTGATCGGTCCTAACCCAGCTTACGGACTGGGATAACGCTTTGAGACTGTATTCCCACAAATATAAATAAATAAATATATACGGACAAATTACACAGATTAAGCTAGACCCAAAGTAAGTTCTTAAGTAAGACTTGTTTTATGGGATACTAACTCAACGATACTATATTTTATAACAAATACATATATAGATAAACATCCAAGACCCAGGTCAATCTGAAAAAGTTCATTTTTATCTTGACCTGACCGGGGATC
Organism: Rhodophaea formosa; assembly: GCA_963082605.1. Taxonomy (NCBI): domain Eukaryota; kingdom Metazoa; phylum Arthropoda; class Insecta; order Lepidoptera; family Pyralidae; genus Rhodophaea; species Rhodophaea formosa. The sequence goes on along the minus strand of OY720205.1, from coordinate 20,001,945 downwards.
AAACCCGGGACCATCAGTGTCACAGGCCGGCGTATTGACCGCTGCGCCACGGAGCTCGTCAGTAAAGAACCAAGAAATGTTCATTCAATTGGAGATCCAGGCCATATTATACAGCTTGAAATTTCTTAGAAAGGCGCAGATATTTCAAGCAACGAAGCGGGAACAGTAGTTTTGTGACAATGTGTACCTATGCAATATTTCATGACGATCAGTTCAGTATATAGGGCGTGAAAGCGTTACAAACAAACAAATATTAAACTCACTTTCACATTTATAATATTAGTTGGAATTGGGATAAAAAGAATACTACGCACGGTTTTTGGCATCCATGTAAGGAATGTCATCCCACATTTCAGGTAATCTAAATATATAAAAAGCGAACCTGACTGCTACGTCTATCAATGTACAGCCGAAAAAATATGTTATAAACGATCTTGTTACTTTAAAGTTACGTTTTGCCTTTTTTCACAAGCTACTTTAAAGTTACTTTTTTCTGAGGATCGGTCCAACGGCATATATCATCATCATCATCAGGTCTTTTTAGTCTCCACTGCAGGAGCACGACCCTCTCTGTGAGAGCCATTATATTTGCCAAAGCTGTTAGAGGATTTGGCCTACACTCTCCACGCTGGCCAGACGGGTTGGAGAGGTCTCTTTGATGTTTGTAAGCTTTGTTTAGCTTGTGTTTCCTATGTCACCTTCTACGACATACACTGGAAGACTTGGAGTGGTCCTATTCTACTCTGCCGGGAACCACACGGCTATAATAATGACAGCATATATGACGTCACTAAACTACGTGTGGAAAGAGATATTTATAAGCACAGCTACTTGGAAGATGAAGAAGTGATTAAGTCATCTTGAAAATAGTGTAATCTTTATGTTAAACCAAGGTAGGGGTCATAAAGTAATAATAAAAGAATACTTTAACGTAAGCAGTTTATCTACGCGTACTAAATTATCATTGTTCCGTTAACCGAGAATGCTTCTCCGATGCTCTTAGTCGGGTTATCTCAAAAATATATTTTTTTAATAACTTATGTACCTATATCTTATCAAAAATGTCTTTCCCGATGCATAATTCCTGCGATATAACACATTAAGTACAAGAAATCGGTATTTGCAATCATGGCGCTGAAGTGTTGTGTCGTTTTTCTGTTTACAAGTTTGTGGCATATAATAGTTGCAAGTGAGAATCATTATTTTTGTTTTACGATGAAACCGGCTTTTAAATTAGAAGTTACGGGATCAGGATTAAGTTGGGGCAAGTGGATCGATGGTATTCTACATTATAATGAAGTGGGTGGTCCATCTCCAGGTGATGTTATACAGGCTGATACAATGAAGACTATCTGCTCGTCAGGGCGAAAATCAGCTCCTTCTGGCACTGAAGGTTATGTCGAGTTTAAAGATGAACACAACAAACGGATCACTGTAAGGTGGAACAATCCGTGGGGAGGGAGCTCTGCATATTCAAAAATAGAATTAGACGACAAAATTTGTAGCTATTCTGGAACATCTATTAGAGGTCCGTGGTATCTGCATTATGACATTTATTACGTGTGGCCAAACACACCTCAGTTGTCAGATAAAATTAATTATAGAATACCGTGGTCTTGTTTCTACTACGATTCATGTCTAAGGAATTCTTGTAACAAGGATTCTTGCCGTGCTCGCCGAGATATCTCCGATGATGATGGTGATGATGATTCATATTGTGATTCCTCCGATGAAGATTTGGACGCAGATTGCAACGACCATCTGATGTCAACTAACATATATAAGGGCGTTACCAATGCTGATACAGGAACGGTAGACAATGATGTTAAACGCTTCGAACAGGATTACCCACCAGTGTTTCTGCAGTATGATCCAAACCACCCAACTGCTATTCGCCAATATTCGACAGTGTACTTCCCTGCATTAGATTTAGACCTACCGATAGTAGTCAGAGCCAGAGTAAATAGTAAAACTGTGGCAGCAGCTGCTGGCAAAAGGAATCCAAGTGGAATAAGAGAAGCGGCAAAAGAGTTGACTGAAGCATTGAAAAGAGTGAAAACTCATGACGCTCTGACCTATCACGTGGGTCATATGATTGCGTGGACTCTTGGTGGTCCCGATGCAGCATACAATTTTGCGCCGCAAACGGAATTCTTGAATCTCGGACAGTACAAAAAGATGGAAAATAACATAAAAAAGTTTGTGAAAGACCACCCTGAAGGTTGGGTGGATATGACTGTACTAGTATACTACTGGCAAGGCACTTTCATGCCAGTTGCTTTCGGAGTAAATTTGGTGTACTACTTTACTCGAGGAGTCCTCGCTAGCAACTGCCGGGATACGTTGTTCTGGAACCAGCGGCCATACCCTCCAAATCCGCCAGCTATTGGATAATTATTTAAATTTTTAACATCCCTGTGAATATTAGTTATTTATATTAAACATATTATACCGGATATATATTATTAAAACAAACAAACCGGATGATTTTGAACCTATGAACTATATTGTAATCTCGGATTTGTATTTAGAATTTGAGATTGTAATTAGAATCCTTAAATAAAATAAATAATAAAATTCATTTATTTCAGATATCAAAGATCCATACAAAAGAGAAATACAATATTAATTTAAAAGAAATGTCACAATAAGAAATACAAAATAAATTGAATTAATTATAATATTATAAATTGGATTATAAAATAATTTAATTGAATTATAAAATATTGAATTAAATTTAAATTTTAGAAATTAATAAATATTAGTTTTAATAAAAGAGTACAAAGTTTATTAAATGCAATAACGGGAATTAACGCGAATCATACCGCTTTTCTCCAGACGTTTGTTGAATGTAGTTTAATGTTGTTAAATACAAAGTTGTGAGAAAACTAAGGAATAAAACGTAACAATTTTTAGATCTCCCATACAAAGTCGCCGATCAGCTAACCGAATTTCTATGGGAATTCTGATTTAATTTTTCGATTTTCATCTTTTTTTCTTTCGATTCTGTATTCCAGTAGGAATTCAGATTCCGAGATTTTCAGTTCATAGTTTTGAAATCAGCCTCTTTAAAGGCTATTAGAATAATGGTACTTATCATCATCATCATCATCATCTCAGCCATAGGAAGTCCACTGCTGGACATAGGCCTCCCCCAAGGATTTCCAATACGACCGGTTGGAAGCGGCCTGCATCCAGCGCCTTCCTGCGACCCTTATCAGGTCGTCCGACCACCTGGTCGGTACCTGTATGGTACTTATACTTCATACTATCTTTAAAACAGCGCGTAAATGGCCCGTCGTAACCCTTTAAGGTGAGACTCACCCCATCAATATGAACAACTTTTTCTATATAACCAACGCAGGGAACTCGAAAAAATTTTCATCATTTTCTTACAAAAGTGTTTAGTCGCCCACTCAGTATGCAAATATGAAAAAAAAAAACTTGACATGCTGAATCACAAGGTTAATTCACATTTACATGTCTGTATTGTATATTTAAAATCACACTCAATATATATACCTATATATTTGAATACGGGTCAAAATTAACGCTCAGATAATATTATCTGACCACTACGTCACTAGGTCAAAGTTGACGATTTTTTACACCTATCTGCTATTGCTGCATGATTTGTGAAAGCCAAGATATTAAATTCGATGAGTTTACAAGTGTCAATTGGAGATACAAATAATACTAATTTTTGACAAAGTGAAGTGTTTTCTCTCCCTCACATTTAAACTATCAAATTCCACTGCTGGATATGAGCCTCCCCCAAAGATTTTCATCATATAGGGTTTGCCATACTCTCACCTCACTTGGCAAACGGGTTGGTGAACGCAGCTAGCTTGGCTCATCTTGGTTCCGACGTTGCTGCCCATCGAAAATCGTTTTTTAAGCGAGGGTAGAGTTGGAGTTTGTTGGACTGGGGGAACGGAATAAAGTTATCTGGGATGTTATATTTTCGGATGATAAAGTAAGCAGGGCGCGCGTACTCGATGCCATATGTGTAACCACCACACAGGCAGGTGGGGATGAGACCCCTGACCATTTAAACTTCATCATCAGGTCTTTATTAGTCTACACTGCAGGAGCACGACCCTCTCTGTACTGCCAGAGCAGTCAGAGGATTTGGCCTACACTCTCCACGCTGGCCAGACGGGTTGGAGAGGTGTCTTTGATGTTTATAAGCTATGTTTAGCTGGAGTTTCCTAAGTCGCCTTTTACGACATCCACGGGAAGTTTTGGAGTGGTCCTATTCTTCTCTGCCGGGAACCACACGGCGTATACCATTTAAACTATTTCCTATGAACTCCAAAGAAGGTGACGCAACTATAGGTGCATTTTAGTTTGGATTTCAAAATACCGAAGTTGGCACAAAAGATCACAAGATCAATCAATCAAGTATAGGTTATATAAGTGTTGCTTATGAGCTTTGTGAATTTCCGGTGATTGTTAAACAAAATTGGAATATTATTTTTTATTTTGTCAATAAGAAGACATAATTTCATTGACATCGTCATAGGCAGGATAGCTAAATAAAGTTGTATAGACAGTAATTATTACAGAATATTTTATCTTGAGTTCAAATCTAGTCTGAAGATGTGTGATTATTTAATACAAAGAATACTGAACTGCTAGAGTTAATACGGTTACGTTCCGTTTACGAGTTGATAAACAAATAAATACTTATATATACGAACAAATCACAAATATTGAACTAGTCCCAAAGTAAGATTTATGTTAAGGGATACTAACTCAACGATACTATATTTTACTACAACTACATATTTATCATTTTCCATATTGACCTGACCGGGGATCGAACCCGGGACCATCCGTGTCGCAGGCGTGTTGACCGCTGCGCCACGGTGCTTGTCAAAGATAAGGTGGTTTCATAACAACCTTATCTTTGACATGGAATCATAATCAAATGACATGGAATGAACACCTTATCGTTCCTCATGGAACTCTTAGCTTTACATCTTGTATTCTGGGCTTACAACAAGAAATGGCAGTAATCATTTATATTGCAATATGCGAATCTTTTTCGCGTCGGCAAAGATATTGGGAAACACATCTATCATCCAGCGAGGAAGGAAATATCCAAGAAACGTATAAACTTCGTAATATAACCTAAGTAAAACGATGTTTTTAATGTTATATGTTTAGGTTCGTAATTTTTTATCACACTTAAAACATAAATATATTCAATTTACTTCTAAACTCCAAGTTAAAGCCATATTCAAGTTTTATACAAAACTAGCTGTTACCCGCGGCTTCGCCCGCGTAATTTATAGCCTATGTCCTTCTCGGTACCCTAACCTATGTGTATGCAAAATTTCATGATGATCGGTTCAGTAGATACAGCGTGAAAGCGTAACAAACAAACAAACAAATAAACAAACAAACTCACTTTCGCATTTATAATATTAGTTTTGATTTAGTTTGGATAGCGTATTCATCAGTTTATCAACGAGGCCATAAGTGCTGCATTTAACTTCATTTTGTTGTAACTTCTGTGCTGGTCCGGGAAAAAAGAACATAGAATACTTCTTTTCCCTGGCTGACCGTAAAAGCTGGCTAAGGGAATTGACGAAAATCTAAGAAATATGTAAATAAGTGATGGAGCCAGCTACCCATCACTACTTTGATTCCATAATCCACCTGTACGCTCATTAACATGCTAAATAAGGCCTATGGGTCGTAAGGGATAAAGACGTGGTTCTATGTACCTATATGTATGTAAAGTAATAAATTGCCGACTGTTAACCATTGTATCGTCAATATTTACTTCAATCTCTTGCCAAAAGTAATTTATTTGTAAAACAAATTGTTACCTTTAATGTACTTCTGAACAAATTTAATATTGGATTCGTGCTCACCCGAGCCTGTTCTTAATATACCGTTCTAAAATTTTGAATCAATTGAACTGTTTCCAAATGACTTTGTGCATAATTAAATTATTTGCAATAAAGATTGTAATTAACAAACATAATATATTTTAATGAAATACAAATAATCATTAACATTCAACAATTTCTTTTTATTCTTCTGTTTTATATTATGGCTTACACCGAAATTTCAGAGATTCTGCCAATGTCCAGTATAATGAGATATTAAGTATCGGTGTTGTACGGTAAAGGTTTTCCAAATAGCATCAAAGATGGCGCATGTTCTTTGATGCCTCGTGGGAGTTGCTGGCGGCAAATCTATACGAGTCCATTTATCAGTCCACTTTAACTATTTCACAAATTGTTCATGAGCAGAGCACGAGCATTTATAACACCAAACTACACCAATTTCATAATATAAGCTCACTAAAATCAATTCGCAAAATTGTATGCGGCAAACTTCAACTGTACCCCTTGACTTCCCACCACAAAACTCTTCAACAATTTATTTCAAGCAAATCGCATATCACATTCAAACCTAAAGTCAAAATGACTAGATAAGTACCAGCGCTGTTTCGTTTCCGGTGCAAAGGTGTCCAAAATGCTAGGGGCATTTCCACGCTGTATAGCAATGGCCATCCTTTGCACCAAAAACGAACCAGAGCGAGAATTATCATTTCTTTCCATGATTTGGTGCCCTAATTCCCGGAAAAGACGCTTAAGGTCTGTGCCCAGCATCCCATGGTCTCTACAGCTATGGGCACACAGCAGTAGTGTGGTTCCATTGCTGCGTATATATCTAACTAGCTTGCGTCAGCGGCTCCGCTCACGTTAGTTAATATCAATCCCTCAGGAAGAGTTTTTTTCTCCAGGATGAAAGGTATGTCCTTCTCCGCATTCCAGACATAGTGTATGCAAATTTTCATGATAATGGGTTCAGCGTAATAAACATACAAATTCACTTTTGCATTTATAATATTACTTGGGTTAGTTGAGATTGGGATTTTTAAACCAAAATAATGATGAATTGCCTATGTCACATGCCTTTTGGCAGCTAGACAAACATGACCATACTAAAACGGAAGAAAAAAGAAAGAGATATTAAAACCTAGTCCCCTCTTTCTGGCTTGGAGTCAACAGGGATGTAATCTCGCTAAGTAGACAAGTACTTTTAATAACATAAAACCTTGAAGTTGGAACTAGGAAAGTTCTCGACTTACCACCCGCACCCAGCAGAGTTTGCTTTAGTTATTACATGAATCTACCCTCTTTAGGTTTTTATTGAGAGTGGGATCTGAAAATATTAACCCCTTGGCTGCTTAAGCACTGATCAGTTCTCTATGGAAATCGCCTTGTTACTAGGCAAGCCAATTTAAAAGTTTTCTTTAAAATATTATGACATTAGGTATAAAATTTCGAATTTTCCGTAAAAGTTCGAAATTTTCGGTGTTTTTCTTTAAGTTAGGATAAATCTGTATATCACGAAACAAAGAAATAAAATACACCGTGAGCAACATTTTGCTCGTCATATAGGTATGTACTATTAAAACAAACATATGTTTGTTTAAACCTTTAAGGCGAGGTGAGTTCACACACTAGCGCCTCCCAGCAATTAATTCATTTACTCCTAAATCAAATCAAATAAAAAAAATGTAATTGCGTATTGCCCTAGTAAATTATTTGTAGTATTCTTTTTGTTACTTTTCATAGATTTACAATCTACGCTTAAGAGAACGAATATTTACTATATTAATAAATTTGATTGATTTGATTTAGGAGTAAATGAATTAATTGCTGGGTGGCGCTAGTGTGTGAACTCACCTCGCCTTAACTACCTACACACGCCCAATTTGGCGGGCGCCAAACAAAAATAGGGCGGGATGAACCCAAGAAGTCTGCCCAAGTGTTTGTACGTTCGGTGTATAAGTAATGTAATAACGCGATAAAACCGAATTAAAAGTAATTTCAATTTTGTACAATATTTTTATAGTTTACTACCCAATACAATACTGTACTTAATCTTCGTAACTAGATACGAATAGTGTCGTCTTTGTGAATTCCATCAATGAACAGTTAAAAATGTCAATCTTATTAGCAACTTTGTTAAGAACTCGTAACGATTGGACAATTGGCGTTTGTTTTAACATATTTGTTCGCGCGCTCGGTATTGCGAACAGAGGAGGCTGCCTCCACACAGTCCACACGATCCAGTTTGTATTTATTTATTTGTTTGTATGTTACATCTTTACGCTCTATCTACTGAACCAATCTTCTTGAAATTTGCTATACACATAGTTTAAAGTACAGATTAGAACAAGGGTACCTTTTACTCGGAAAGTACTTCCTTGTGGAGTAATAATAAATAATAATAATAATGTCTTTATTTTATCTACAATCTTACAACAAACTAACTTAAAAGTAACATGGCAGAAGAAATATATGTTAAGATTGTGAGAGACTGGTGTCTGAACTAAGCAGAGCATGTATCTCAGTACACCGGCCTCCCCCCACTGTGGGATCCGAGATAAACAACTCGGCAAGTTTAAAAGGCAAAATTAAACGCGAGCGATGCGGTGGGTAAAAGCTAGTATTATATACAAATGAAGAGGGTATACTAGCAGTGCGTTTTCCATAAAAATATATTTCTCTATATTCTCGCTGAAAACTGCTTCTAGAGGCACAATTCTTTTAACATACAATCTATTACTAAAATATGTATGTCCCTATGTATTATTTTTTTCTTAAAACCTGTTTAAAAGAAAAAAAATTGTACAAAAACAGTTTTTTGGAAAAAATAAAAAATAGGGGCATTCTTATTTTAGTACTAGATTTTATGAAAAAAGGATTGTGGCTCTAGAATCAGTTTTCAGCGAGAAAATAGAGAAATACATTTGTATGGAAACCATATTGAAAAAGTACTGCTAGTATACGCTCTTAAATAATAAGCACAAAAATAAACACAGTAATATTTTTAAAACATAAATAACTCCTGAAAAAGGACACATTCCATCAAACATAAGCGATAGGGTTACAAAAAATATGTGGCAAAATTTCCGGGACAAACGGCGGGCGCGGGGTGACCATCATTCTTGTTTAGCGGGTGACAGGTGTATTTGTCCGGAAAATAGAAGTGGACGCTAACCTCTAGCGTAAGTACTTTACTTATGACAGTATTAGATGATACATTTGTCTTTCCGTGGAGTATTTTAGTTATTTTTACACAACTGCAAAAAAATGTACAATTTTTTTGTGTTTACACATGGCGAAATTTTGATCGTTCTGGACCCTTAAAGGGGTGATTCAGCCCGTTGATATGAACCATTTTTCCTATGGGACCAATGCTGGAAACTCAAATTTTATTTCGACATTTTCATACAAACGTGTTCGGCCGCCCGGGCAATTTGTATAGGAATGTCGAATTTTTTTTCGAGTTTACAGCATTTGTCCCATAGGAAAAGTTGTTTATATTGACAGGCTGAATCACCCCTTAAATGGTCCGGAACCATCTAAATTTCGCCATGTATATGTAAGATTTGTTTCTAATTCGAGCGTTAGCACGATAATACCACACTTGTAATGGTGGGATAGTCGTGTTAGGTGACGCTAGTCTTAATGCAGATAAAAGGAATGGGATATGGATAACTTTGACGTGCAAGATTGAAACGTGGTGGCCTCATTGTTAAGGCATTAGTCGTACAAAGACTAAGAAGATGGGTGGAATCTTGCCCGCGTGGAATATTCCCAATATCTTATTCCTTAATTTAAAAAGAGTATTTCAGAAAAGCATTGTAAATGCATAAAAAAACCTATAAAAAAACAACATTGATCTGAACAACCAGAGGAGAATTGAACTGAAACTGTGTATTTTACATAAGTTTGGCTCACTATTCTGGGTAAATTAAGCTTTAGAAATTTAAAAAATACTAAGCACATAGGGACGTATAACCTCCTTGTTTTTTTAGAGAAGGACCAATTATTCGCTTATTTAAGGAAATGTATTGCTTACAAATAACCAAACCTACCATAAAAGTAAATGTTATGTATGCTACGACTGTGCTACGAAGTTGCTACGACGTAGACGTATCGTAGAAATTTGCAGAGTTTATGTTTTCCATACACTATTACTGATTTTTCTCTTATGTGACGAAAAAACAACGTTAATTGAACCCAATTCTCTATTTCTCAAAAAACCAATTAATAATATACGCTACTTTCAAGTTTAAATAAAAAAAATGTGTTTACCTGAAAATAATTGTCATTTAGAACAAAATGGAAAGAAAACGCCAATTTCATATGGTAAGGACCCAATATAAAGAAATGTTAAGTCTTTTTAGGACCAAAACACTTTTTTATTACTGTGTGAAATTAAGATATACAGAGTAAAACAGAGTTTTGATGTGTACGACTCATCAAAATTCAAGTCATATCCTTTGGTAATTATGGCTATAGGAATCTTTTTCGTATGCTCATCAGTGTTTCCCGGAAGACGAATCACGTCGCTTATTAGAACGTCCTCATTAGCAGATACCGACAGGATGTGTATCTACGAGGAATTTTAGGGTTCCAATGGTCATGCTCCTATTTAATACAGGTTGATTTTGAAGCTATGAGCTATATTGAAATCACAGAATCAGAATATGGAATAAAATACAGTACAGAATTGTAAGAAAAAAATTTGAAAAACCAAAATAAATTTTAAATGCCATTTTATATGCTTACAAGTATAACGTTTATTTGCAAGTTTGAGATTCTGGCATGCCATGAATGAACTTCAAATGTTGAATGTGCTTCTTATCATGTTGCTTTGGCCTGAAATATAGAGTTTTGGATTCAGTCATTAGTAAGAGGGAAAATAATGTGTTCTTTAATAACTGATTATGAAACAGCGAAAGAAAATAACCTTTTTATAACTAGTTATGAAAATCTGGTTACAAACGTGAATGAAGGTCATCGTTGCATTTTCGTCATACAAGAGAAATATCTTGCATAACTTATTATGGAAAACATAAGCTCTACTAATTTCTACGATATAATGATATCTACGTCGTAGCCAATTCGTAGCAAAGTCGTAGCAGTACATTTACGATTTGATAGTTGAGCCTAATATTAAAAAGAGATATAGAGCAAAATATAATTTTTATTATATGGCAGGTTTGGATAATTTTAAGCAATACATTTCCTTGAATAAGCAAAATAATTGGTCTTATTTAACACATATAAATTTTCATATTTGATTTCACAACTTTCACAGGAACAAAAATATACCATTTCTTTTATACGTATCAGAATATTGAATGAAATACAGTACAGAATTGTAAGAAAAAAATGTGAAAATCCAAAATAAAATTTTTCCCCCCGTAGAAATTCTCCCAGCTGATCGGTGAGTTTGTATGGAAGGTCTAATTTTTTTCTTTTTAACTTTTTTGTTGCATTTGTATATTCCATTAACTATTATATAGCTTGTAGGTCCAAAATCAGCCGGTATGTACGAGAGAATTGGTTTCTCCCATATCTTATTTTTTAATTTCTTAACTGTCTAACAGAATCTTCCCGTGGATGTCGTAGAAGATGACTTAGGAAAACCAAGCTAAACAAAGCTTATAAACATCAAAGAGAACTCTCCAACCCGTTTTGCCAGCGTGGAGAGTGTAGGCCAAATCCTCTGTCTGCTCTGGCTAAATATGGCTCTGGTAGTACATACAGAGAGGGTCGTGCCCCAGCAGTGGTGACTAAAAAGATCCGATGATGATACCTATAATAAACTGCACATTTTTATTTTGACTTACCGCCAGGAGCTTGAATCCTTAGATTATATAAAATCTAAGATAGACTCTAGTCTAAAAGCGTAGAAAAAACTAGCGTCCGACCACAGTCGGTCGCGCACACATACAGCTACCAATTTGACGGATTTTGAGGGCATAAATTGACAGGACGCGTGTGAAAACACAAAGCTGTCACGTACACGAGCATTGAAAAATTGGCCTGTTTTAAAATCATTGAAACAAAGGCATGACGGTGTCTAGAGAGTATATAGTCGAAGCTTGAATCTTACTTAAAAGAGGATTTTATAAAAACGAGACTATTGGAAGGATTGGCGCTCAAGATTGCCACTTCGCATTTAACTTTCAAGATTCTTAAGTGAAATTCTTCGAGGTATTACCGGTATTATCGCCACTTGATGTCCTATATTCAAAATTGTTGATGGAAAATTTAACCCGAAAGTTTGAAGACGATTTTGAGTTGACTACGAACATGAAAATTGCAAATTGAACATGGTACTTAAGTCCTTCAGCGATGCATGCTGATCATTGCATTATTAGGTCTTTTTTAGTTTCCACTGCTGGAGCACGACCCTCTCTGTACTACCAGAGTCATATATCCAGAGCAGTCAGAGGATTTAGCCTTCACTCTCCACGCTGGCCAGACGGGTTGGAGAGATCTCTTTGATGTTTTTAAGCTTTGTTTAGCTTGTGTTTCCGTTTACCAAACTTAGTTGTATAAAAATTGTGTAGGCTTGCTTAATAAATAGCAGCAAGAAAGTAGTAAATTTGTCATCAAAATGAATATTCGGCGACGAAACCCTGTCCATTTGTGCGACTCTTCGCCGCCATTTTGCAGGTAACAATAGTGTTCATACTCCGCTGGTCACATTGTGTGACGCGACATGTCGTTGTAGAGGGAAAAAGTATAAAGTTCAAGCTTTATGCTTTTTGCCACCATAATTTTGTCAAATTACGGTTTACAATAGCTCTTATACGTGCTGGTCACATTGTGTGAAGATATAAGTGGTCGCAGAGTACAAGCTTTATACTCCTAGAAAAAAAAAAAAAACTACATTGGCCACATTGTGTGATGCGACATGTCGTTGTAAAGGAAAATAGTATAGAGTACAAACTTTATGGTTTTTGTCTTAATTTTGGCAAATTACGGTTGACCATAGCTCTCTAGTCACTTTGTGTGATAAAGTCTCAGCGTAATTATATCTAAATGCGTTCTAGTTTTATATATTTGGTATATGAGATAGCCATATCTTCTGACTGCTCTTGCTAATATAAAGCTCTAGTAGTACAGAGAAGGTTGTGCTTCTGCGGTGGAGATTAAAAAAATCTTGATGATGATGATGATGATGACATGGCCATACGCACCACCCTTTGATGTCCTTTAACGTGTGTTTAACCTCTTGACACGATGGGCAATCCTTACACTTTGATAGTCTTCCATATAAAAGCAATCATGTATGTGATTACATTTTTATAATATTTTTTGGATATTACCTATCACTAAATTTAACTGCCTCCGTGGTCCAGTGGTTGACCCAGGGGTCGTGGGTTCGATTCCCACGGGAAGCATACTTTGTTAAGTTGTTTCCAGTTTGGTTAGGACATTGCAGGTATGAATCACCTGATTGTCCGATAAGAAAAATGATTCCGTGCTTCGGAAGTCACGTTAAGCCGCTGGTCCCAGCTGCCATCTGGCAGTCGTTAAAGGAACCACGTCAGAGGCCGAGAGGCGGTTCCGAAGAACTCTGACACCAGGGTGTGCATGGTCGACTGACCGTGTCACCTACACGAAATGATGATGATGAGTAAATTTATTTAACTTGATTGGGTTTCTAGTTCGTCAAAATGCGAGTTTCGTTATTTTCAGTGCTGAAATTATAAAATTTATCTATTTATCAAAAAACTGTGTTCATGTTAAAATTGTATAAAAAGTGTACTTAGTTTGGAGCGTGATTGTATTTTTATTTATTACTGAGTTTTAGTTAATATAAAAACTTGACAAATGAGTATATTACTTAAACTCTCTTTTATTTATTACTCTGCACTGCAGTGTCTTTGTGATGAAAAACTAACATCCGAGGAAGGTGCTCTACTTCTCAAGAAACCTTTTCCGTTTCAATCCCAGGCCGCTTTTAACTCGGCTGGGTGTACTTATGGCTGGTTTAAGATGGATTTTTCTTTTCAACACTGCTTATAGTATACAAAGATTTTTTATTGGAACTGTCCTTGTATAATTCTTCAAATGGAAATCAATTGGGACCGATGATGATTGAAAGAACTGCAACTTTTCACAAAAAAATACCTATATACACATTGCAAGATTTGTTGAGTTTTATGTATAATTTGTATACATGGCTATGTACCACAAATTTAATATATCACGAAGAGGTTCAATTAAATATCAAGCACTTAAAATGGTGATACGAAACTAGCAGAGACAATAACCTTCGTGTTACCATTCAGTCAGAACAATGTACAAAGTGGAACATTATTACAAAACGTACTATTTGATGTTACAGCGTTTTAATGATGTGAAGCCGCAAGAGTCCCTGAAGCGGGGTCGAGGAACAATGGCGCTAATGCCTTTGATATTCATGCTATAATGGCAATTACGGGTCTCTGACTAAGATATACATTTCGTATTTATGTCATATATTGCCAGCAGGGACATTATATCCGAGTACAGTGGTTTGAACAAAAATTTTAATTTCGGTTTTAAACGTCAAGTATAACAGAAAAAAAAAATGCAGCGTGTCAATTGACCCTTGACATTTCCTTAGTAAATATATCAGGAAGAAGTTAAATTAAATATAAAATACTTATAATGGTGATACGAAACTAGCAGAGACAATAACCTTTGTGTTACCATTCAGTCATAAAAATGTTCAAAGTGGATCATTATTACAAAATGTACTTGAAGTTACAGCGCTTTAACGATATGAAGCCACAAAGGTCCCTGAAGCGAGGTCGAGGAACAATGTTGCTAATGCCTTTGATATTCATGCTATAATGGCAATTACGGATCCCACCAGTCAAGCCGTTACATTACTCAACGCCTTGATTGCACATATGCCAATTGCCATTTTCTATGATAATTTAAAGATTTTTCTTAATATGTGTACTTCCTATTTGTGTAGTTAGTTGATACTAAGTGTACCTGGCTCACGTGCACGTATTGGGAAACTGTAAGTGCACTGAGTAATTATAAACAATAAAGAATAAAGAACAATGTACAAAGTGGAATATTACTACACAATGTACTATTTGATGTTACAGTGTTTTAATGATATGAAGCCACAAAGTCACTGAAGCGGGGTCGAGGAACAATGGCGCTAATGCCTTTGATATTTATGCTATAACTAGCTGTCACCCGCGGCTTCGCCCACGTGATATATAGTTTGTCCTTTTCAGTACCTTAACCTATGTGTATGCAAAATTTCATGATGATTGGTTCAGTAGATCGGGCCTGAAAGCGTAACAAACAAACTCACTTTCGCATGTATAATATACTAGCTGTTACCCGCGGCTTCGCCCGCGTTGTATATAGCATAAATATGTCCTTCTCCGTACCCTTACCTATGTGTATGCAAAATTTCATGATGATCAGTTCAGTAGATACGGCGTGAAAGCGTAACAAACAAACAAACTCACTTTCGCATTTATAATATTAGTTGGGATTGGGATTAGGATTGGGATTGGGATTGGGATTGGGATTGGGATTGGGATTGGGATTGGGATTGGGATTGGGATTGGGATTGGGATTGGGATTGGGATTGGGATTGGGATTGGGATTGGGATTGGGATTGGGATTGGGATTGGGATTGGGATTGGGATTGGGATTGGGATTGGGATTGGGATTGGGATTGGGATTGGGATTGGGATTGGGATTGGGATTGGGATTGGGATTGGGATTGGGATTGGGATTGGGATTGGGATTGGGATTGGGATTGGGATTGGGATTGGGATTGGGATTGGGATTGGGATTGGGATTGGGATTGGGATTGGGATTGGGATTGGGATTGGGATTGGGATTGGGATTGGGATTGGGATTGGGATTGGGATTGGGATTGGGATTGGGATTGGGATTGGGATTGGGATTGGGATTGGGATTGGGATTGGGATTGGGATTGGGATTGGGATTGGGATTGGGATTGGGATTGGGATTGGGATTGGGATTGGGATTGGGATTGGGATTGGGATTGGGATTGGGATTGGGATTGGGATTGGGATTGGGATTGGGATTGGGATTGGGATTGGGATTGGGATTGGGATTGGGATTGGGATTGGGATTGGGATTGGGATTGGGATTGGGATTGGGATTGGGATTGGGATTGGGATTGGGATTGGGATTGGGATTGGGATTAGTTGGGATGGCAATTACGGGTCTCTCATCAAGGTATACATTTTGTATTTGAGTCATGTATTGCCGGAAGGAACTTTAAAGATATCCGAATGGAGAGTTTTGTACATTGTTTTTAACGTTTAAAACAGAAAGAAAATCATCATCATCATCCACAAGAAGTACACTGCTGGACATAAGCCTACCAAGAATTTCCAATACGACCGGTTGGAAGCGACCTGCATCCAGCGCCTTCCTGCGACCTTTACCAGCAGGCCGATTTGCTAACTCGGTGTACAACGATTTGATTGTCACTTTAGCATCCATTACGGTTTTCATATCTTAAATAAAAATAGCCATTCATACCGAAGCCGTAATGAATATTGAAGTTACCATGAAAATGATGTACACCGTAGCTGTCAAAAGTTAGCAAATAGGCCTGCGGGTCGTCGAACCACCTTGACATTCCCTTAAAGGGGTGACTCAGATCGTTAATATGAGCCACTTTTCCTATGGGACCAATGCTGGGAAGCAGACTTAAAAATACTTTTTAACGCCCACTACATTTCCCATATATAATATTAGATGAATTAATATTATTTCATCCAATGTAACAAAAGATAACTTCAAACTATGTTGGGTTATCTAACACAAATTGTTATATTTGCTTACCCATTATGCAAATGTTAATGAACCCGAGTACACAGAATAAACGAAACTTTTAGGTTCCGGGTGTGAAGGACAAATATTTGTTTATTGAAGGGCCGCCACGTGTCCTCTCGGCGTTATAATATAATTTAAATGGAAACTTTTACAGTTCAAAGGTATTTTTGGACCTTCGCCCACTAACACACTACAAAACACAAACTTACTAAAAATCTTTATTTACTCCACAAGTTACATATCTATTGATTTAAAAATATTGTAAGTTTATTATATGCAAACTTTGTTTCTTGTGGAAGCATTGGAGACTTCGACCTAAGCCGAAGCCTGTATCTTGGGCCACCAGGTCCCATACATGTGAGGGATCACATGCACGAGAATTTTACAATACACTAAACGTACTCTTTGGGTTTTATGAGCTTGGGCTCTGTCTACCCCGCAAGGGATAAAAACGTGATAGTATGTCTCCTGCCTGGACTCCAAACTCTTACAAATATCTTTACAGGAAGAAAAAAAATTGAAGTTACCCATTATATATGTAAGACATTATTTATATACGTAGATGTGTTAAACCTAATGGTTAATACCTTCATTGTAGAAAATCAAGATAAAGCATATAATAAATAAATAAATAAATATATATGGACATATCACACAAATTAAGCTAGCCCCACAGTAAGTTGTGAACTTGTGTCGCAGGATACTAACTCAACGATACTATAATTTTATAATATATACTTATATAGATAAACATCCAAGACCCAGGTCAATATGAAAAATATCGTTTTCCATCTTGACCTGACCGGGGATCGAACCCGGGACCCCCGTGTCGCAAGCTAGCGTGTTGACCGCTGCGCCACGGAGCTCGACAAATGAAAATTTTATACGAATTTATATTTTTATATGTGGTCATAATTTTGGTGTTTAAACTTTGATTAATTTAAAATCCTTTCTTGTTACAATGAGTTTAATTAAAAATGTGACAATGAGGGCGAATCATTCCTAAATGAAGGCATATAAGAACAATATATCTCCCTGATATATCGGCTTTAATTAAAGTTGATACATGAATAGCCCCAGGTTTTTAATTAAAGCGAAAATATTGGACAGATCGATGGCTGTCAGCGAGAATGTGTTACGAAACGCCCAGGTAGATATAGCGGGTGTAAATTTATAACATAGCCCTGTAGGGTTAATAGGGATGATAAATGGGTTGCAGATTTTAAAAAAGTTACGTATTGTACTTATATTGGTATGATATGAATGTCACTGCGTTACAAATCATAATAAATCCACAGCTGAACGAAGGTCGTAAGCGGTATTCTGATACGAAGATTCCGTCCAATGATATCGATCTTTGATGCAAACAGCTGGCGAGTTAGCTGTTTTCCTTATCTGTACTCCTTAGCTCCTTAGCTAAAAAACCGGCCAAGTGCGTGTCGGGCCACGCGCAGTGTAGGGTTCGGTATTTGCGAATGACAACTTTGAGTTCACACTGTTTATGCTCGCACCTCACAGTTTAAGAGTCGCCTGGAAGCGCATATCTCCATACAAACGGAAAAAGGGAATTGTGGCAATATTTGATAATTTTGGAGTAAAATTAAGCATTTAATCAATTAATCTCATTATAATCTACGTACGTTCCTATACAGCTTGGTTAAAATACCAATGGTTTGAGAATGACAAGCCTTTTCAAATTTGTATGGAAATCTTGAAAGGCGTATAATTCTCAAACATTTGATAATTTAACCAAACTGTATAGGAACATACGTAGATTGTAATGAGACTCATTGATTGAATGCTTAATTTTGCCCTAGAATAATCAAATATTGCCACAATTCCCTTTTTCCGTTTGTATGGAGACATGCGCTTCCAGGCGACTCTTAACGACCAAAAACATCTAACAATGATAATTGTATGACATTTTACATTTTCTAGTACATTTTATAAGTTGGTTGCCCATAACTTTTTAGTTTGCACTTAGTACTCAGCTCTGATAGTATTCCTTTCAACTTCAGTATATATATTACTGCTGTAATTTTTTTCACGTATCCATATATAACCCTTTAGCAGATAGAAGGGGGGGGGGGGGACACATACCGTTAACAAAAATTTTCACTTTAAAACCAAATATTTCGGAAACGGATCCCTAAATGGAAGAATGGTGTTCTCAACCTCACAATATTTTTCAAAGACCTTTTTAACGATACCCCACACGATGGGTAAGTAGAGAAAAAAAAATTCTTCCCCACTTTACTATACAAGTGGGGGAGAAATTTTTTTAGGGAGCTACCGTAAAAAAATTTTTTTCTACCACTATTTTGCCATAATTAATATACATACCCATATCAAATTACAGCTTTCTAGTGCTTATAGTCTCTGAGGACAGACAGACAGACATGGCGAAACTATAAGGGTTCCTAGTTAACTACGGAACCCTAAAAATTGATTTTTGTTTGTTTGTTGCAAACAGCATTGAATACATAGCCTCCGAAACTACTGGACCGATTTTCCAACTTCTCTCACTTATAGAAAGCTAATTTATTTGCGGGTGACATAGGCTATAATTGATGCGGATGAAGACACGAGAAAATTGCTAGTAAGTAGTATATTAAAATACATACATACTGAATGGCGGAGATATTCGTCACACTGAAAAGCGTAGGACTGTTTGCTGTTTACTGTAAAATTTCTCATAAATTAGTTCGTAAGTGCGAGCGTCCGTGGATCACCGGTTTTGGCCCCAACGGAAGATCAGTTCTGGTGGTTTTATTTAAAAACCCCCAGTGAATGCTGAGTTTACCATTTTGGGAGATTACTGATATAATATTTAAGGTTTTGTCAGTTTTTTTTAATATTATTGTGCGTAATTTGTACACAGGTTCATAGATATACCCGGTGTTATTTTACTGTCACCCTAAGCTGAGTGAAAATCTGGAGAAAGTAATTGGGTAAAAGGTTCATTTAGATTTAGTACTCTATAGCAATTTTACCGCGACTTGTTGTTCCGCGTAGCTGTTCGCATCAAAGACACAAATTCAGATGTTCGGGGGACATTTTCATAAGCCGATATTATTGGACGGAACCCTCATATCGGAGTCTCGCTTACGGCTTTTGTTCGGCTCTGGATATATAGGGATTTGTTACGCAGTGATATTCATACCATTGACTGTAAAATGTGGTTTCTGACGGTATATTGAAAAAAGTTTTTTTTTTAAATTGTGTGTTGATGGTTACCATTCCGTCTAAGAATACTTAGATGATATAGAGTTAAGGGGGCAAAGTTATAGTTCTGTGGGGCAAACTAGGCATAGTAGCGACGCCAATCATTTTATTCCTAATACTTTACAAATAGAAAGAAATTCAAGAATGTAAATCATTTAAGCACTAGTAAATAACTTAAAGTATTTTTTGGAATCATGTTTAATATTATCAGAATCAGATTACCGCCAAAAACGGCCGTTTTTGGCGGTAATCACGTTTTCTCTTAATGACTGATTCTCATAATATTAAAACATGATTCCAAAAATACTAAAAGGCAACTTAGGGAACATTAGCTAAACGAAGCTTATAACCATCAAAAAGATCTCCAACCCGTCTAGCCAGCGTGGAGAGTGTAGGCCAAATCCTCTGACTGCTCTAGCAAATATATGGTGCTCCTGCAGTGGACACTACGAAGTAAGTCCCCCCCCCCCCCCCCCCCCCCTTCTATCTGCTAAAGGGTTATATATGGATACGTATAAAAAATTACATCAGTAGTATATATACTGAAGTTGAAAGGAATACTATCAGAGCTGAGTACTAAGTGCAAACTAAAGAGTTATAGGCAACCAACTTGTAAAATGTACTAGAAAATGTAAAATTTCATACAATTATCATTGTTAGATGTTTTTGGTCGTTAAACTGTGAGGTGCGAGCATAAACAGTGTGAACTCAAAGTTGTCATTTGCAAATACCGAACCCTACACTGCGCGTGGCCCGACACGCACTTAGCCGGTTTTTTATTTAGAATGTGACTCTTAATATATCAAGTCCATAATAAGTCACATTCTAACTACAATTAAGTAAAGGAATTTCCTTGCTTTTCCCATGATTAATGGGTTTAACTTACAGCTGCCATACATTAAGCACGCACTACTTGTTATAAATGGTTTTCGTTCCTGTATGCTGCCTGCATTAAGTCCAATATGGAATTAAAGATACGACAAACTCCAAACTCAGCAAAGTAACCGATTATATTTTTGTTATGACTATAAATATCTTAATGGATAGGAAGGCAAAGTTAACTCGAGCCATTTTTTGCCCTGTGTTTGTATGGAACACTGAATCTACTTAGTACATATTTGATCGAAAGGGAAAATACACACTTATACAAGTTGTAAAATCTGTGAACATACCATTTTTTGGGACATACTATACTTATACTGATTATCCTGATCAACTTTCTCCAAGAAACATAGGTATATGAGAAAAGATGACTCCACATACTAAATCGATCAGATGATTAGCAAGTTTGTACTTTGGAAACTGAATAAATTTTTTCGAGTATCTATATTCCTTAGGGAAAGTTGTTCTTTATGATGAGAATAAGGCAAGTAAGGTATTTTTTTATGCATTTACAGTAAATATAAATAAATATATACGGACAAATCACACAGATTGAGCTAGCCCCAAAGTAAGTTCTTAAGAAAGACTTGTGTTATGGGATACTAACTCAACGATACTATATTTTATAACAAATACATATATAGATAAACATCCAAGACCCAGGTCAATCTGAAAAAGATCATTTTCCATCTTGACCTGACCGGGGATCGAACCCGGGACCATCCGTGTCACAGGCCCGCGTTAACCGCTGCGCCACGGAGCTCGTCAAATGTTATTGTACTCTTATTAAATTTGGAAATAAGGGAAAAAAATCCTCGCAGACAGGCTTTAAACCAGCAGTAAGAAGCCGTACAATATTTTATAGGTATCTTTATGCAGTACACTACACGTTGAATTTCTACACTTTTTCTAATATTTATTTCAAGATAGCAGGCTGTATATGAAGTTTCAATTAATCAAAAATGCTTTCAGTTGTAGTAGATATGAATATCAATAAAATTAAGCATGTAAGGCCCTCTGTGTAAAGAAGCAGCCCAAGTCTGGTTTTGTATAAAACGTCGTCGAAACGACAAATATGATACCACGATAGAGGTGCCCGATGGCCCAGTAGGTGTGATCATCATTAGCGCTTACGCATGTTAAGCAACTCAGGGAATAGTCCCCACTTGGATGGGTGACCGCATGTGGCATAAAAATATCTTGAGCTCTTCCGTGCTTCGGGAGGCATTTTAAGCCGTTAGTCCCGGCTGTCATGATTGATGGCAGTCGTCAAGCTATGTTCAATGCCTATAAGCAGCTTGAAAAAATCTGACGCCAGTGTAAGCCACTTACGCACACGAAAAACAAATAAACCACGATACAACAATAAAATATTGTGTAGGAAGTCCTTGTGTAATAATATTTTGTTTGTTCATCCCACCGCTATTGTCTCCAATAATCTATAAAAAGGTGAAACCATTAGCCAAATAAAAAACACGACAATTTCCTGGTGTAGTCGATTAATAACGGAACAGCGGGGTGCGGTGAGGGATGGAGCGTCACCCTCATTACAAAGAAGCTTAGATACTTATTTAGAAAAATAATACTTTCTTTTGCGCAGCGGTCAACACGCCGGTCTGCGACTCGGATGGTCCCGGGTTCGATCCCCGGTCAGGTCAAGATGGAAAATGAACTTTTTCGGATTGACCTGGGTCTTGGATGTTTATCTATATATGTATTTGTAGTAAAATATAGTATCGTTGAGTTAGTATCCCATAACACAAGTCTCGAACTTACTTTGGGGCTAGCTCAATCTGTGTGATTTGTCCGTATATATTTATTTATTTATTTTAGCGCTCAGATTTTGTCAGCTGATAACGATCCAACAGCAACAACGCTGAAATTAAAGGAGAATAAAGGGTACAGCGGAATGTGCAAAAAAGATGTTAAATTAATGCAAAATAGATGTGGATTAGCTCTTTGAAGAGGCAGTGGCGGGGCACATAGCGCGTAGAACCAATGGCCGATGGAGCAGAAAGGTTCTTGAATGGCGACCACGTACCGGAAAGCGCAGCGTCGGATCCCCAACGACCAGGTGGTCGGACCATGGCCCCCGGGTCAATAAGGCAAATGTCTTAACCAATGGAATTAGAACAAGGGTACCTTTTACTCGGAAAGTACTTCCTTGTGGAGTAATAATAAATAATAATAATAATGTCTTTATTTTATCTACAATCTTACAACAAACTAACTTAAAAGTAACATGGCAGAAGAAATATATGTTAAGATTGTGAGAGACTGGTGTCTGAACTAAGCAGAGCATGTATCTCAGTACACCGGCCTCCCCCCACTGTGGGATCCGAGATAAACAACTCGGCAAGTTTAAAAGGCAAAATTAAACGCGAGCGATGCGGTGGGTAAAAGCTAGTATTATATACAAATGAAGAGGGTATACTAGCAGTGCGTTTTCCATAAAAATATATTTCTCTATATTCTCGCTGAAAACTGCTTCTAGAGGCACAATTCTTTTAACATACAATCTATTACTAAAATATGTATGTCCCTATGTATTATTTTTTTCTTAAAACCTGTTTAAAAGAAAAAAAATTGTACAAAAACAGTTTTTTGGAAAAAATAAAAAATAGGGGCATTCTTATTTTAGTACTAGATTTTATGAAAAAAGGATTGTGGCTCTAGAATCAGTTTTCAGCGAGAAAATAGAGAAATACATTTGTATGGAAACCATATTGAAAAAGTACTGCTAGTATACGCTCTTAAATAATAAGCACAAAAATAAACACAGTAATATTTTTAAAACATAAATAACTCCTGAAAAAGGACACATTCCATCAAACATAAGCGATAGGGTTACAAAAAATATGTGGCAAAATTTCCGGGACAAACGGCGGGCGCGGGGTGACCATCATTCTTGTTTAGCGGGTGACAGGTGTATTTGTCCGGAAAATAGAAGTGGACGCTAACCTCTAGCGTAAGTACTTTACTTATGACAGTATTAGATGATACATTTGTCTTTCCGTGGAGTATTTTAGTTATTTTTACACAACTGCAAAAAAATGTACAATTTTTTTGTGTTTACACATGGCGAAATTTTGATCGTTCTGGACCCTTAAAGGGGTGATTCAGCCCGTTGATATGAACCATTTTTCCTATGGGACCAATGCTGGAAACTCAAATTTTATTTCGACATTTTCATACAAACGTGTTCGGCCGCCCGGGCAATTTGTATAGGAATGTCGAATTTTTTTTCGAGTTTACAGCATTTGTCCCATAGGAAAAGTTGTTTATATTGACAGGCTGAATCACCCCTTAAATGGTCCGGAACCATCTAAATTTCGCCATGTATATGTAAGATTTGTTTCTAATTCGAGCGTTAGCACGATAATACCACACTTGTAATGGTGGGATAGTCGTGTTAGGTGACGCTAGTCTTAATGCAGATAAAAGGAATGGGATATGGATAACTTTGACGTGCAAGATTGAAACGTGGTGGCCTCATTGTTAAGGCATTAGTCGTACAAAGACTAAGAAGATGGGTGGAATCTTGCCCGCGTGGAATATTCCCAATATCTTATTCCTTAATTTAAAAAGAGTATTTCAGAAAAGCATTGTAAATGCATAAAAAAACCTATAAAAAAACAACATTGATCTGAACAACCAGAGGAGAATTGAACTGAAACTGTGTATTTTACATAAGTTTGGCTCACTATTCTGGGTAAATTAAGCTTTAGAAATTTAAAAAATACTAAGCACATAGGGACGTATAACCTCCTTGTTTTTTTAGAGAAGGACCAATTATTCGCTTATTTAAGGAAATGTATTGCTTACAAATAACCAAACCTACCATAAAAGTAAATGTTATGTATGCTACGACTGTGCTACGAAGTTGCTACGACGTAGACGTATCGTAGAAATTTGCAGAGTTTATGTTTTCCATACACTATTACTGATTTTTCTCTTATGTGACGAAAAAACAACGTTAATTGAACCCAATTCTCTATTTCTCAAAAAACCAATTAATAATATACGCTACTTTCAAGTTTAAATAAAAAAAATGTGTTTACCTGAAAATAATTGTCATTTAGAACAAAATGGAAAGAAAACGCCAATTTCATATGGTAAGGACCCAATATAAAGAAATGTTAAGTCTTTTTAGGACCAAAACACTTTTTTATTACTGTGTGAAATTAAGATATACAGAGTAAAACAGAGTTTTGATGTGTACGACTCATCAAAATTCAAGTCATATCCTTTGGTAATTATGGCTATAGGAATCTTTTTCGTATGCTCATCAGTGTTTCCCGGAAGACGAATCACGTCGCTTATTAGAACGTCCTCATTAGCAGATACCGACAGGATGTGTATCTACGAGGAATTTTAGGGTTCCAATGGTCATGCTCCTATTTAATACAGGTTGATTTTGAAGCTATGAGCTATATTGAAATCACAGAATCAGAATATGGAATAAAATACAGTACAGAATTGTAAGAAAAAAATTTGAAAAACCAAAATAAATTTTAAATGCCATTTTATATGCTTACAAGTATAACGTTTATTTGCAAGTTTGAGATTCTGGCATGCCATGAATGAACTTCAAATGTTGAATGTGCTTCTTATCATGTTGCTTTGGCCTGAAATATAGAGTTTTGGATTCAGTCATTAGTAAGAGGGAAAATAATGTGTTCTTTAATAACTGATTATGAAACAGCGAAAGAAAATAACCTTTTTATAACTAGTTATGAAAATCTGGTTACAAACGTGAATGAAGGTCATCGTTGCATTTTCGTCATACAAGAGAAATATCTTGCATAACTTATTATGGAAAACATAAGCTCTACTAATTTCTACGATATAATGATATCTACGTCGTAGCCAATTCGTAGCAAAGTCGTAGCAGTACATTTACGATTTGATAGTTGAGCCTAATATTAAAAAGAGATATAGAGCAAAATATAATTTTTATTATATGGCAGGTTTGGATAATTTTAAGCAATACATTTCCTTGAATAAGCAAAATAATTGGTCTTATTTAACACATATAAATTTTCATATTTGATTTCACAACTTTCACAGGAACAAAAATATACCATTTCTTTTATACGTATCAGAATATTGAATGAAATACAGTACAGAATTGTAAGAAAAAAATGTGAAAATCCAAAATAAAATTTTTCCCCCCGTAGAAATTCTCCCAGCTGATCGGTGAGTTTGTATGGAAGGTCTAATTTTTTTCTTTTTAACTTTTTTGTTGCATTTGTATATTCCATTAACTATTATATAGCTTGTAGGTCCAAAATCAGCCGGTATGTACGAGAGAATTGGTTTCTCCCATATCTTATTTTTTAATTTCTTAACTGTCTAACAGAATCTTCCCGTGGATGTCGTAGAAGATGACTTAGGAAAACCAAGCTAAACAAAGCTTATAAACATCAAAGAGAACTCTCCAACCCGTTTTGCCAGCGTGGAGAGTGTAGGCCAAATCCTCTGTCTGCTCTGGCTAAATATGGCTCTGGTAGTACATACAGAGAGGGTCGTGCCCCAGCAGTGGTGACTAAAAAGATCCGATGATGATACCTATAATAAACTGCACATTTTTATTTTGACTTACCGCCAGGAGCTTGAATCCTTAGATTATATAAAATCTAAGATAGACTCTAGTCTAAAAGCGTAGAAAAAACTAGCGTCCGACCACAGTCGGTCGCGCACACATACAGCTACCAATTTGACGGATTTTGAGGGCATAAATTGACAGGACGCGTGTGAAAACACAAAGCTGTCACGTACACGAGCATTGAAAAATTGGCCTGTTTTAAAATCATTGAAACAAAGGCATGACGGTGTCTAGAGAGTATATAGTCGAAGCTTGAATCTTACTTAAAAGAGGATTTTATAAAAACGAGACTATTGGAAGGATTGGCGCTCAAGATTGCCACTTCGCATTTAACTTTCAAGATTCTTAAGTGAAATTCTTCGAGGTATTACCGGTATTATCGCCACTTGATGTCCTATATTCAAAATTGTTGATGGAAAATTTAACCCGAAAGTTTGAAGACGATTTTGAGTTGACTACGAACATGAAAATTGCAAATTGAACATGGTACTTAAGTCCTTCAGCGATGCATGCTGATCATTGCATTATTAGGTCTTTTTTAGTTTCCACTGCTGGAGCACGACCCTCTCTGTACTACCAGAGTCATATATCCAGAGCAGTCAGAGGATTTAGCCTTCACTCTCCACGCTGGCCAGACGGGTTGGAGAGATCTCTTTGATGTTTTTAAGCTTTGTTTAGCTTGTGTTTCCGTTTACCAAACTTAGTTGTATAAAAATTGTGTAGGCTTGCTTAATAAATAGCAGCAAGAAAGTAGTAAATTTGTCATCAAAATGAATATTCGGCGACGAAACCCTGTCCATTTGTGCGACTCTTCGCCGCCATTTTGCAGGTAACAATAGTGTTCATACTCCGCTGGTCACATTGTGTGACGCGACATGTCGTTGTAGAGGGAAAAAGTATAAAGTTCAAGCTTTATGCTTTTTGCCACCATAATTTTGTCAAATTACGGTTTACAATAGCTCTTATACGTGCTGGTCACATTGTGTGAAGATATAAGTGGTCGCAGAGTACAAGCTTTATACTCCTAGAAAAAAAAAAAAAACTACATTGGCCACATTGTGTGATGCGACATGTCGTTGTAAAGGAAAATAGTATAGAGTACAAACTTTATGGTTTTTGTCTTAATTTTGGCAAATTACGGTTGACCATAGCTCTCTAGTCACTTTGTGTGATAAAGTCTCAGCGTAATTATATCTAAATGCGTTCTAGTTTTATATATTTGGTATATGAGATAGCCATATCTTCTGACTGCTCTTGCTAATATAAAGCTCTAGTAGTACAGAGAAGGTTGTGCTTCTGCGGTGGAGATTAAAAAAATCTTGATGATGATGATGATGATGACATGGCCATACGCACCACCCTTTGATGTCCTTTAACGTGTGTTTAACCTCTTGACACGATGGGCAATCCTTACACTTTGATAGTCTTCCATATAAAAGCAATCATGTATGTGATTACATTTTTATAATATTTTTTGGATATTACCTATCACTAAATTTAACTGCCTCCGTGGTCCAGTGGTTGACCCAGGGGTCGTGGGTTCGATTCCCACGGGAAGCATACTTTGTTAAGTTGTTTCCAGTTTGGTTAGGACATTGCAGGTATGAATCACCTGATTGTCCGATAAGAAAAATGATTCCGTGCTTCGGAAGTCACGTTAAGCCGCTGGTCCCAGCTGCCATCTGGCAGTCGTTAAAGGAACCACGTCAGAGGCCGAGAGGCGGTTCCGAAGAACTCTGACACCAGGGTGTGCATGGTCGACTGACCGTGTCACCTACACGAAATGATGATGATGAGTAAATTTATTTAACTTGATTGGGTTTCTAGTTCGTCAAAATGCGAGTTTCGTTATTTTCAGTGCTGAAATTATAAAATTTATCTATTTATCAAAAAACTGTGTTCATGTTAAAATTGTATAAAAAGTGTACTTAGTTTGGAGCGTGATTGTATTTTTATTTATTACTGAGTTTTAGTTAATATAAAAACTTGACAAATGAGTATATTACTTAAACTCTCTTTTATTTATTACTCTGCACTGCAGTGTCTTTGTGATGAAAAACTAACATCCGAGGAAGGTGCTCTACTTCTCAAGAAACCTTTTCCGTTTCAATCCCAGGCCGCTTTTAACTCGGCTGGGTGTACTTATGGCTGGTTTAAGATGGATTTTTCTTTTCAACACTGCTTATAGTATACAAAGATTTTTTATTGGAACTGTCCTTGTATAATTCTTCAAATGGAAATCAATTGGGACCGATGATGATTGAAAGAACTGCAACTTTTCACAAAAAAATACCTATATACACATTGCAAGATTTGTTGAGTTTTATGTATAATTTGTATACATGGCTATGTACCACAAATTTAATATATCACGAAGAGGTTCAATTAAATATCAAGCACTTAAAATGGTGATACGAAACTAGCAGAGACAATAACCTTCGTGTTACCATTCAGTCAGAACAATGTACAAAGTGGAACATTATTACAAAACGTACTATTTGATGTTACAGCGTTTTAATGATGTGAAGCCGCAAGAGTCCCTGAAGCGGGGTCGAGGAACAATGGCGCTAATGCCTTTGATATTCATGCTATAATGGCAATTACGGGTCTCTGACTAAGATATACATTTCGTATTTATGTCATATATTGCCAGCAGGGACATTATATCCGAGTACAGTGGTTTGAACAAAAATTTTAATTTCGGTTTTAAACGTCAAGTATAACAGAAAAAAAAAATGCAGCGTGTCAATTGACCCTTGACATTTCCTTAGTAAATATATCAGGAAGAAGTTAAATTAAATATAAAATACTTATAATGGTGATACGAAACTAGCAGAGACAATAACCTTTGTGTTACCATTCAGTCATAAAAATGTTCAAAGTGGATCATTATTACAAAATGTACTTGAAGTTACAGCGCTTTAACGATATGAAGCCACAAAGGTCCCTGAAGCGAGGTCGAGGAACAATGTTGCTAATGCCTTTGATATTCATGCTATAATGGCAATTACGGATCCCACCAGTCAAGCCGTTACATTACTCAACGCCTTGATTGCACATATGCCAATTGCCATTTTCTATGATAATTTAAAGATTTTTCTTAATATGTGTACTTCCTATTTGTGTAGTTAGTTGATACTAAGTGTACCTGGCTCACGTGCACGTATTGGGAAACTGTAAGTGCACTGAGTAATTATAAACAATAAAGAATAAAGAACAATGTACAAAGTGGAATATTACTACACAATGTACTATTTGATGTTACAGTGTTTTAATGATATGAAGCCACAAAGTCACTGAAGCGGGGTCGAGGAACAATGGCGCTAATGCCTTTGATATTTATGCTATAACTAGCTGTCACCCGCGGCTTCGCCCACGTGATATATAGTTTGTCCTTTTCAGTACCTTAACCTATGTGTATGCAAAATTTCATGATGATTGGTTCAGTAGATCGGGCCTGAAAGCGTAACAAACAAACTCACTTTCGCATGTATAATATACTAGCTGTTACCCGCGGCTTCGCCCGCGTTGTATATAGCATAAATATGTCCTTCTCCGTACCCTTACCTATGTGTATGCAAAATTTCATGATGATCAGTTCAGTAGATACGGCGTGAAAGCGTAACAAACAAACAAACTCACTTTCGCATTTATAATATTAGTTGGGATTGGGATTAGGATTGGGATTGGGATTGGGATTGGGATTGGGATTGGGATTGGGATTGGGATTGGGATTGGGATTGGGATTGGGATTGGGATTGGGATTGGGATTGGGATTGGGATTGGGATTGGGATTGGGATTGGGATTGGGATTGGGATTGGGATTGGGATTGGGATTGGGATTGGGATTGGGATTGGGATTGGGATTGGGATTGGGATTGGGATTGGGATTGGGATTGGGATTGGGATTGGGATTGGGATTGGGATTGGGATTGGGATTGGGATTGGGATTGGGATTGGGATTGGGATTGGGATTGGGATTGGGATTGGGATTGGGATTGGGATTGGGATTGGGATTGGGATTGGGATTGGGATTGGGATTGGGATTGGGATTGGGATTGGGATTGGGATTGGGATTGGGATTGGGATTGGGATTGGGATTGGGATTGGGATTGGGATTGGGATTGGGATTGGGATTGGGATTGGGATTGGGATTGGGATTGGGATTGGGATTGGGATTGGGATTGGGATTGGGATTGGGATTGGGATTGGGATTGGGATTGGGATTGGGATTGGGATTGGGATTGGGATTGGGATTGGGATTGGGATTGGGATTGGGATTGGGATTGGGATTGGGATTGGGATTGGGATTGGGATTAGTTGGGATGGCAATTACGGGTCTCTCATCAAGGTATACATTTTGTATTT
This sequence comes from Rhodophaea formosa, assembly GCA_963082605.1. Classification (NCBI taxonomy): domain Eukaryota; kingdom Metazoa; phylum Arthropoda; class Insecta; order Lepidoptera; family Pyralidae; genus Rhodophaea; species Rhodophaea formosa. The sequence continues at coordinate 19,971,186 of OY720205.1, read as the reverse complement.
GAGTCATGTATTGCCGGAAGGAACTTTAAAGATATCCGAATGGAGAGTTTTGTACATTGTTTTTAACGTTTAAAACAGAAAGAAAATCATCATCATCATCCACAAGAAGTACACTGCTGGACATAAGCCTACCAAGAATTTCCAATACGACCGGTTGGAAGCGACCTGCATCCAGCGCCTTCCTGCGACCTTTACCAGCAGGCCGATTTGCTAACTCGGTGTACAACGATTTGATTGTCACTTTAGCATCCATTACGGTTTTCATATCTTAAATAAAAATAGCCATTCATACCGAAGCCGTAATGAATATTGAAGTTACCATGAAAATGATGTACACCGTAGCTGTCAAAAGTTAGCAAATAGGCCTGCGGGTCGTCGAACCACCTTGACATTCCCTTAAAGGGGTGACTCAGATCGTTAATATGAGCCACTTTTCCTATGGGACCAATGCTGGGAAGCAGACTTAAAAATACTTTTTAACGCCCACTACATTTCCCATATATAATATTAGATGAATTAATATTATTTCATCCAATGTAACAAAAGATAACTTCAAACTATGTTGGGTTATCTAACACAAATTGTTATATTTGCTTACCCATTATGCAAATGTTAATGAACCCGAGTACACAGAATAAACGAAACTTTTAGGTTCCGGGTGTGAAGGACAAATATTTGTTTATTGAAGGGCCGCCACGTGTCCTCTCGGCGTTATAATATAATTTAAATGGAAACTTTTACAGTTCAAAGGTATTTTTGGACCTTCGCCCACTAACACACTACAAAACACAAACTTACTAAAAATCTTTATTTACTCCACAAGTTACATATCTATTGATTTAAAAATATTGTAAGTTTATTATATGCAAACTTTGTTTCTTGTGGAAGCATTGGAGACTTCGACCTAAGCCGAAGCCTGTATCTTGGGCCACCAGGTCCCATACATGTGAGGGATCACATGCACGAGAATTTTACAATACACTAAACGTACTCTTTGGGTTTTATGAGCTTGGGCTCTGTCTACCCCGCAAGGGATAAAAACGTGATAGTATGTCTCCTGCCTGGACTCCAAACTCTTACAAATATCTTTACAGGAAGAAAAAAAATTGAAGTTACCCATTATATATGTAAGACATTATTTATATACGTAGATGTGTTAAACCTAATGGTTAATACCTTCATTGTAGAAAATCAAGATAAAGCATATAATAAATAAATAAATAAATATATATGGACATATCACACAAATTAAGCTAGCCCCACAGTAAGTTGTGAACTTGTGTCGCAGGATACTAACTCAACGATACTATAATTTTATAATATATACTTATATAGATAAACATCCAAGACCCAGGTCAATATGAAAAATATCGTTTTCCATCTTGACCTGACCGGGGATCGAACCCGGGACCCCCGTGTCGCAAGCTAGCGTGTTGACCGCTGCGCCACGGAGCTCGACAAATGAAAATTTTATACGAATTTATATTTTTATATGTGGTCATAATTTTGGTGTTTAAACTTTGATTAATTTAAAATCCTTTCTTGTTACAATGAGTTTAATTAAAAATGTGACAATGAGGGCGAATCATTCCTAAATGAAGGCATATAAGAACAATATATCTCCCTGATATATCGGCTTTAATTAAAGTTGATACATGAATAGCCCCAGGTTTTTAATTAAAGCGAAAATATTGGACAGATCGATGGCTGTCAGCGAGAATGTGTTACGAAACGCCCAGGTAGATATAGCGGGTGTAAATTTATAACATAGCCCTGTAGGGTTAATAGGGATGATAAATGGGTTGCAGATTTTAAAAAAGTTACGTATTGTACTTATATTGGTATGATATGAATGTCACTGCGTTACAAATCATAATAAATCCACAGCTGAACGAAGGTCGTAAGCGGTATTCTGATACGAAGATTCCGTCCAATGATATCGATCTTTGATGCAAACAGCTGGCGAGTTAGCTGTTTTCCTTATCTGTACTCCTTAGCTCCTTAGCTAAAAAACCGGCCAAGTGCGTGTCGGGCCACGCGCAGTGTAGGGTTCGGTATTTGCGAATGACAACTTTGAGTTCACACTGTTTATGCTCGCACCTCACAGTTTAAGAGTCGCCTGGAAGCGCATATCTCCATACAAACGGAAAAAGGGAATTGTGGCAATATTTGATAATTTTGGAGTAAAATTAAGCATTTAATCAATTAATCTCATTATAATCTACGTACGTTCCTATACAGCTTGGTTAAAATACCAATGGTTTGAGAATGACAAGCCTTTTCAAATTTGTATGGAAATCTTGAAAGGCGTATAATTCTCAAACATTTGATAATTTAACCAAACTGTATAGGAACATACGTAGATTGTAATGAGACTCATTGATTGAATGCTTAATTTTGCCCTAGAATAATCAAATATTGCCACAATTCCCTTTTTCCGTTTGTATGGAGACATGCGCTTCCAGGCGACTCTTAACGACCAAAAACATCTAACAATGATAATTGTATGACATTTTACATTTTCTAGTACATTTTATAAGTTGGTTGCCCATAACTTTTTAGTTTGCACTTAGTACTCAGCTCTGATAGTATTCCTTTCAACTTCAGTATATATATTACTGCTGTAATTTTTTTCACGTATCCATATATAACCCTTTAGCAGATAGAAGGGGGGGGGGGGGACACATACCGTTAACAAAAATTTTCACTTTAAAACCAAATATTTCGGAAACGGATCCCTAAATGGAAGAATGGTGTTCTCAACCTCACAATATTTTTCAAAGACCTTTTTAACGATACCCCACACGATGGGTAAGTAGAGAAAAAAAAATTCTTCCCCACTTTACTATACAAGTGGGGGAGAAATTTTTTTAGGGAGCTACCGTAAAAAAATTTTTTTCTACCACTATTTTGCCATAATTAATATACATACCCATATCAAATTACAGCTTTCTAGTGCTTATAGTCTCTGAGGACAGACAGACAGACATGGCGAAACTATAAGGGTTCCTAGTTAACTACGGAACCCTAAAAATTGATTTTTGTTTGTTTGTTGCAAACAGCATTGAATACATAGCCTCCGAAACTACTGGACCGATTTTCCAACTTCTCTCACTTATAGAAAGCTAATTTATTTGCGGGTGACATAGGCTATAATTGATGCGGATGAAGACACGAGAAAATTGCTAGTAAGTAGTATATTAAAATACATACATACTGAATGGCGGAGATATTCGTCACACTGAAAAGCGTAGGACTGTTTGCTGTTTACTGTAAAATTTCTCATAAATTAGTTCGTAAGTGCGAGCGTCCGTGGATCACCGGTTTTGGCCCCAACGGAAGATCAGTTCTGGTGGTTTTATTTAAAAACCCCCAGTGAATGCTGAGTTTACCATTTTGGGAGATTACTGATATAATATTTAAGGTTTTGTCAGTTTTTTTTAATATTATTGTGCGTAATTTGTACACAGGTTCATAGATATACCCGGTGTTATTTTACTGTCACCCTAAGCTGAGTGAAAATCTGGAGAAAGTAATTGGGTAAAAGGTTCATTTAGATTTAGTACTCTATAGCAATTTTACCGCGACTTGTTGTTCCGCGTAGCTGTTCGCATCAAAGACACAAATTCAGATGTTCGGGGGACATTTTCATAAGCCGATATTATTGGACGGAACCCTCATATCGGAGTCTCGCTTACGGCTTTTGTTCGGCTCTGGATATATAGGGATTTGTTACGCAGTGATATTCATACCATTGACTGTAAAATGTGGTTTCTGACGGTATATTGAAAAAAGTTTTTTTTTTAAATTGTGTGTTGATGGTTACCATTCCGTCTAAGAATACTTAGATGATATAGAGTTAAGGGGGCAAAGTTATAGTTCTGTGGGGCAAACTAGGCATAGTAGCGACGCCAATCATTTTATTCCTAATACTTTACAAATAGAAAGAAATTCAAGAATGTAAATCATTTAAGCACTAGTAAATAACTTAAAGTATTTTTTGGAATCATGTTTAATATTATCAGAATCAGATTACCGCCAAAAACGGCCGTTTTTGGCGGTAATCACGTTTTCTCTTAATGACTGATTCTCATAATATTAAAACATGATTCCAAAAATACTAAAAGGCAACTTAGGGAACATTAGCTAAACGAAGCTTATAACCATCAAAAAGATCTCCAACCCGTCTAGCCAGCGTGGAGAGTGTAGGCCAAATCCTCTGACTGCTCTAGCAAATATATGGTGCTCCTGCAGTGGACACTACGAAGTAAGTCCCCCCCCCCCCCCCCCCCCCCTTCTATCTGCTAAAGGGTTATATATGGATACGTATAAAAAATTACATCAGTAGTATATATACTGAAGTTGAAAGGAATACTATCAGAGCTGAGTACTAAGTGCAAACTAAAGAGTTATAGGCAACCAACTTGTAAAATGTACTAGAAAATGTAAAATTTCATACAATTATCATTGTTAGATGTTTTTGGTCGTTAAACTGTGAGGTGCGAGCATAAACAGTGTGAACTCAAAGTTGTCATTTGCAAATACCGAACCCTACACTGCGCGTGGCCCGACACGCACTTAGCCGGTTTTTTATTTAGAATGTGACTCTTAATATATCAAGTCCATAATAAGTCACATTCTAACTACAATTAAGTAAAGGAATTTCCTTGCTTTTCCCATGATTAATGGGTTTAACTTACAGCTGCCATACATTAAGCACGCACTACTTGTTATAAATGGTTTTCGTTCCTGTATGCTGCCTGCATTAAGTCCAATATGGAATTAAAGATACGACAAACTCCAAACTCAGCAAAGTAACCGATTATATTTTTGTTATGACTATAAATATCTTAATGGATAGGAAGGCAAAGTTAACTCGAGCCATTTTTTGCCCTGTGTTTGTATGGAACACTGAATCTACTTAGTACATATTTGATCGAAAGGGAAAATACACACTTATACAAGTTGTAAAATCTGTGAACATACCATTTTTTGGGACATACTATACTTATACTGATTATCCTGATCAACTTTCTCCAAGAAACATAGGTATATGAGAAAAGATGACTCCACATACTAAATCGATCAGATGATTAGCAAGTTTGTACTTTGGAAACTGAATAAATTTTTTCGAGTATCTATATTCCTTAGGGAAAGTTGTTCTTTATGATGAGAATAAGGCAAGTAAGGTATTTTTTTATGCATTTACAGTAAATATAAATAAATATATACGGACAAATCACACAGATTGAGCTAGCCCCAAAGTAAGTTCTTAAGAAAGACTTGTGTTATGGGATACTAACTCAACGATACTATATTTTATAACAAATACATATATAGATAAACATCCAAGACCCAGGTCAATCTGAAAAAGATCATTTTCCATCTTGACCTGACCGGGGATCGAACCCGGGACCATCCGTGTCACAGGCCCGCGTTAACCGCTGCGCCACGGAGCTCGTCAAATGTTATTGTACTCTTATTAAATTTGGAAATAAGGGAAAAAAATCCTCGCAGACAGGCTTTAAACCAGCAGTAAGAAGCCGTACAATATTTTATAGGTATCTTTATGCAGTACACTACACGTTGAATTTCTACACTTTTTCTAATATTTATTTCAAGATAGCAGGCTGTATATGAAGTTTCAATTAATCAAAAATGCTTTCAGTTGTAGTAGATATGAATATCAATAAAATTAAGCATGTAAGGCCCTCTGTGTAAAGAAGCAGCCCAAGTCTGGTTTTGTATAAAACGTCGTCGAAACGACAAATATGATACCACGATAGAGGTGCCCGATGGCCCAGTAGGTGTGATCATCATTAGCGCTTACGCATGTTAAGCAACTCAGGGAATAGTCCCCACTTGGATGGGTGACCGCATGTGGCATAAAAATATCTTGAGCTCTTCCGTGCTTCGGGAGGCATTTTAAGCCGTTAGTCCCGGCTGTCATGATTGATGGCAGTCGTCAAGCTATGTTCAATGCCTATAAGCAGCTTGAAAAAATCTGACGCCAGTGTAAGCCACTTACGCACACGAAAAACAAATAAACCACGATACAACAATAAAATATTGTGTAGGAAGTCCTTGTGTAATAATATTTTGTTTGTTCATCCCACCGCTATTGTCTCCAATAATCTATAAAAAGGTGAAACCATTAGCCAAATAAAAAACACGACAATTTCCTGGTGTAGTCGATTAATAACGGAACAGCGGGGTGCGGTGAGGGATGGAGCGTCACCCTCATTACAAAGAAGCTTAGATACTTATTTAGAAAAATAATACTTTCTTTTGCGCAGCGGTCAACACGCCGGTCTGCGACTCGGATGGTCCCGGGTTCGATCCCCGGTCAGGTCAAGATGGAAAATGAACTTTTTCGGATTGACCTGGGTCTTGGATGTTTATCTATATATGTATTTGTAGTAAAATATAGTATCGTTGAGTTAGTATCCCATAACACAAGTCTCGAACTTACTTTGGGGCTAGCTCAATCTGTGTGATTTGTCCGTATATATTTATTTATTTATTTTAGCGCTCAGATTTTGTCAGCTGATAACGATCCAACAGCAACAACGCTGAAATTAAAGGAGAATAAAGGGTACAGCGGAATGTGCAAAAAAGATGTTAAATTAATGCAAAATAGATGTGGATTAGCTCTTTGAAGAGGCAGTGGCGGGGCACATAGCGCGTAGAACCAATGGCCGATGGAGCAGAAAGGTTCTTGAATGGCGACCACGTACCGGAAAGCGCAGCGTCGGATCCCCAACGACCAGGTGGTCGGACCATGGCCCCCGGGTCAATAAGGCAAATGTCTTAACCAATGGACCACAGAGGCAGAGTACGTACCGATAGTTATACATCTATAATGTCTACATTCCTGATTGTCTAACAAAATATCTATACAGGTAATTCTTTCAATGTAGTGAATGCCAATTTTTATTAGGTATCAACACCCTAGAGATAAAATATTACTATTGACAAAGGTCAAGGGTTGGTTAAAATTCTAAGGAATCACGTTATAAGTGATGTGGCTAGCAACCCATCACTATTTTGATTCAGCTTTCCATCTTAACGCCCACAAAACGCTAAACGTTTATGACCTTCTGCTTTGTCTACCCCGCAAGAGAAAAGACGTCATAATATGTATGTAAGTATGTTTTGACAAAGGTGAGCTTTTGTGTAAAAGTTCAAAAGGCACACCATAGGCGTCCCGCGTCGAGCGAGATTTTTATGTGTGGCCACAAATAAAAATCTGTTGAATAATTAGCTAGCGATGGTAGAATTAGCCAGAGTAGTCAGAGGATTAATATATGGCCCTGGTAGTACAGGGAGGGTTATGCTCCTGCAGTGGAGACTAAAAAAGACCTGATGATGATAATGATGATGATGATGGTAGAGTTAAGAGAAAGCCACATGAATAATTAATTTACCGAAACACAGAAACTCTAATAATTATTTCAAGGTGCCTTATTTTATGAAACTTGTTATTAGCTACCAGTTGGACTTTTTCTGCAAATATGTTTAAGTTTTTCGAGAAAAAATATTTTTTATGTTTGATCTAAATTGGCACTTTTCCAATATCACCCAAACAAATTCGATTCGAAAAAAGAAAATTGAATTGCTTGAATAGTGTTTGAAAATAAAAATAACTAAAAGAAAGTGTTGGTATTGTCAGCTGTCAGTGGCGAAGATTTTTGTGAAATTAGTTTGGAAGTTCATTAAACTTTACCTCCTCAATAGGATAAAAGTTTAATGGTTTCAAGAAGATATACCTGTAATACAATTTTATGCCAATCTTATTTTTTAGGGTTGCTGGGTAGGTAGTAAACTAGAAACCCTTATAGTATTGCCATGTCTGTCTGTCTGTCTATCCGTCCGCGGTTTTACTCAGAGACTATAAGTACTAGAAAACTGTAATTTGGTATGGATATGTATATTAATCTTGACAAAAAAATGGTAGAAAAAAATCTTGAATAAAAAAATTTTTTTAGGGTAGCTCCCATACAAGTAAAGTGGGGGAGTATTTTTTTTTCTCTACTTACCCATCGTGTGGCGTATCTTTAAAAAGGTCTTTGAAAAGTATTGTTACGTTGAGAACACCATTTCTCGATTTAGGGATCCGTTTCCGAAATATTTGGTTTTAAAGTGAACATTTTTGTTAAGAGATAAGTGTCCCCCCACTATCTGCTAAACGGTTATATATGGATACGTGAAAAAAATTACAGCAGTAGTATATATACTGAAGTTGAAAGGAATACTATCAGAGCTGAGTACTAAGTGCAAACTAAAAAGTTATAGGCAACCAACTTATGAAATGTACTGAAAAATGTAAAATTTCATACAATTTTCATTGTTAGATGTTTTTGGTCGTTAAACAGTGAGGTGCGAGTGTAAACAGTGTGAACTCAAAGTTGTCATTCGCAACTACAGAGCCCTACACTGCGCGTGGCTCGACACGCACTTGGCCGGTTTTTTTTTTATTTTACAGCTCTTGTGTAGTATCATTCTGTGAAAATAATACTTACTGCTTATTAAGCTCCTTGTCATCATCATCATTATCTCATCCGCAAGAAGTCTGTGCTGCACATAGACTTAATCTTTAGGGGACTAAAGATTTCCATCATACGGATATTTTGCCATGCTCACCACCTTTGGCAGACAGGTTGGTGAGCGCAGTTTGTTCGGCTTATCTCAGTTCTATCGCTGCTGCCCATCAAATCCATTTTTAAGCGTGGGAAGAATAGGAGTTTGTTGGACTGAGGGAATGGAATTATTGTATTTGGGATGCTATTTGCTCCTCCCTATTTGGGATGTTATTTTGCGAAACGTGGTCCCTTACTATGGGCCTCATAAGAAAGCTCAAGGTCGCTCAAAGAGCTATGGAGAGGGCTATGCTCGGTGTTTCTCTGCGAGATCGAATCAGAAACGAGGAGATCTGTAGAAGAACGAAGGTCACCGACATAGCTCAGCGGATTAGCTCTTTGAAGTGGCAGTGGGCGGGGCACATAGCGCGAAGAATCGATGGCCGATGGGGCAGAAGGGTTCTCGAATGGCGACCACGTACCGGCAAGCGCAGCGTCGGGCACCCACCGACTAGGTGGTCGGACGACCTGACCAAGGTCGCAGGGAAGCGCTGGATGCAGGCCGCTTCCAACCGGTCATTTTGGAAATCCTTGGGAGAAGCCTATGTCTAGCAGTGGACTTTTTGTGGCTGAAATGATTGCTCAGATGGAATGGGGATGAGAAAGTAGCAATTCGGGAAGCCAGACGCAGGTACCCGATGCCATACCCACATCCACCGGACAGGGTGACACAATGACCCCCTGGACGGCTCCTATTAATCTGAACGTTTTCTCCAAGTCTGCTATTATGGCAACATTTAGAAGCGATATGATAAGGCAAAGGTTTTAACTCATTTGAATTTGATAAAGTATTATTATTCATAATCAAAATCATCATTAGTGAATCTACGCGCTGTAGACCTGTAAAAGTTTACAAAACTGGTAGTAAATAGATGTGTATAAAATACTCTTTTTAGCTGATCTCTGTACATAACTTACCCCTTCCGAAGGTATAATCTTGATAAAAGGTTAAGCTTGATGCTTCACGTGTCAATGTCTAAACAAGTTCCCGATCCATGATAAGGCAAAATTCAAGGTGTGATTTTATTGGAAGAGTAAGCGGATGCTAACCCTTATTTTTTAAACTGAGGAGCAACGTATTTTACACGACTGTCGATTTCGACTGTGTGTGATTTTTTATACCACCATTATTTATAAAGGCCTGAGCAGTTTTGGATGTGTATGTAATTGTATTGTATATAGAATCTTTGCCTTGCCTGTGACAAAGTTTATAATTTTTTATGGCCCTAGATTAAGTGTAAATTTTTTCACACGTAACAAAGCTTCTGATTTGGCCTCTTAAGCATTGTGGCTGAGGATGTAGCCAGGAAAAAGCTATTATCTCCAAACTCAAACCCACAGCATTACCTATTGGTGAGTTTAATAATTGTATCGTTCCTTTTTATTTATTTATTACTATGGAACGAACTTTGTCATTGTCTCTAAGTTATTTGCTTCGCTATATTCGTTGAGACCCCTGCAGTAATTCCTGCCATTTTCCACTTAAGTTCTCCCAAAAAATGTCACTTCTCTTTCCTTTGCTTATTCATACGGATGTAGCTTCTTATCTTGACACCAACGACATTGAATAAAATTGAACGTCTGCAAAATCAATGTATAAGAATTATTTTCGGATTGCGTTAATTTGATCACGTATCGAAATTTCTCCGCCGGTTTTAATTCAAATAAGAAATCAGCTTTAATATTATTGTTACAACTATACAGCCTAAACTACTTCCCATACAGTTACTAAGATATTAATCGCCCCTCTCAACGCTTCTGCCCATGTTTATAGTCGAACCTCAAACGCTTACTGCTGTATGGCCTACGAAAACGTGTGTAAAAAATGTACGATAATTTGTTATGCACGACCATCGCATCAACTTGGTAATATTTTAGCCTACGCTGTTTTGTACTGTACATGTTTTAGAAGAGTGTTTTCTGTTTATTTTTATATTTTGTTACGTTTGTATTTTATGGAATTATTTACGTGTTTTTAAATGTTCAACAATTAAAATAAGCTTCACGACAGCCATTTTATGATGAGCCAGGAAAAATGGCTTGACGTGCTTTCTAAGAGCCTGTAAAAAATGGTGTTAAAGACTACGGTGTATCATAGCTACGACATGCATTTAAAAATGTGCCTTTAATACCGGTAGTTGACGGCATTGTCATGACGCATGTGCTAACAACAAAGCTGTTACTCACACAAGCATTTAAACATTGGAATGACGGAGTCTAGAGTATATATATATATATATGTTGGCTTTTCAATAGGGACGCTCGAACTTTGATAGCGTATAGCGGCAACCTTGTTTAAGGGATAGTTATCAAATTTGGCGGGATAAATATTTAGTCATGAAAAAATTACCATGTAACACTACATACTTCAAGAATGCGTAGAGGTCAATAAAATTTATTATTAAAATGCGCTTTGTTCGCCTAACAAGTTCAGGTTCATTTTGATCACTTTTCCATTTTTGGTAGAGTGGCTTTGTTAATAAACAAAATTGCTGGATTTCGAGTGAAAAAATCCACGTGTGATTCAACGAGAGTACCTTTACAATTTGAAAAAGTCATGTTATGAGTGGATTTAAAGATGTCGTGCAAAATTGATCCACCAAAATACATCACCTGCAACTGAGTCACAGCGGCCATTTTGCTGAAATTTTATTTTGAATAAAATGTCATCAAATGAAATGTCATCAAATCAAAAATTATAGCAATATCACTTCAAGAGGTTATTTTATATAGTTTTAACTATATGAAACAACCTCTTAGAAAAAAATATCTCTTAAAAAACAAAAGTTCTAGCGCTCTTAATGAAAAACCCGTTAAAAGTGGATGGTACAAGGCAATAACCCCCAACGCTATTGTGAGATTTGTCTAGTAAACTCTATACGAACTAGTATTAAAGGAGTAGTTCTGAATAGTCCTTAAACAAACACGAGAAGGAATATGGCGGACACACGGTAAGGTTGAGACCGAGTGTAAGTAAGCACTGGAATAGAGTTCAGGCACCCATTCATTCGTTGCTTTTCAAAACTAAAGGATATTGTTAAATAGGTCTTTGAAAAATATTATGAGGTTGAGAGTACCATTTTTCGATTTAGGCATCCGTTTCCGAAATATTTGGTTTTAAAGTGCAAATTTTTGTTAAAGACAAGTGCCCCCCCCCCCTCTATTTACGAAACGGTTATATATGGCTACGTGAAAAAAATTACAGCAGTAGTATATATACTGAAGTTGAAAGGAAAACTATCACAGCTGAGTACTAAGTACAAACTAAAAAGTTATAGGCAATCAACTTATTAAATGTACTCTAAAATGTAAATTTTCATACAATTCTCATTGTTAGGTGTTTTTGGTCGTTAAACTGTGAGGTGCGAATGTGAACAGTGTGAACTCAAAGTTACCATTCGTAACTACGGAACCCTACACTGCGTGTGGCAATACAATGTGGCAAACAGGATAATACAATTTGATTCTCTGTAAGTCGTCCCGAACGGGCCGTAGGCATGTAGGACGAGTTGAAGAATTACTCTGTATGAATTCTATGCCAATTTGTATTATGTTACAAATCCATACTAATGATATAAATGCGAAAAAAATCGCGTTATTTTAATTAACGCTTCAACCACTATGCGATATCGGTAAAGTGATTGAAGCATAAATTAAAATTAAGAGATGGTTTACATTGCATTTATACTGCATCTTTTGCATTTGCATAAACGTAGATACCTATTATACATTTCTTGTATAAATTGGCAATGCAGCAGGTATCGTTGAAGAGATACTAGGATACGAAGTTGTTGTTACTTGAGATTTTGACTTTGTTGCTTTACTACAATAAGTAGCAAAAACAGAGCGAATGGGTGCGAGATTAGATTCGGCTTTCACGAACTTCAGAACTAACGAACAATGTGAACAAGTTAAATAAGCGTGGTTCCCTTCGCTCCAGGAAGAATTCAATAGACTCATAATATGTCGGTTTATACGCAGTTCGAACACCCTTTAGCAATAGTCGTAAATCATTGATTAGACTTCAAACTTATGCACAATGCGCCACACAGAAATTATTCCATGAATAATACTCGTATGGTACCAATAGCATAGTAGATTAGGGATGGTGTACTTTTCTATGTGGCCCATGTGGTGATGAGTTAATTTCACGTATATGTCGCAGTCATCTGGTTGAATCTGCTATTTGATTGAATGACTAGCGCGTTCATTGAATGACCACGTTTAATTGAATGACTAGGCCGAACGTTGATTGAACAAGCGTCGCGCAACGTCCAACTAGTTAGCGGATTGTAACATAGCCCTTTGAACAGAGCAGACATAAAATCCGTCAGGTGATTCAAATCGTAGTCAAAAGTAGTCACCAAAACAAATATGGCGTCAAACAGTTCGCACAGATGGCACGGTGTTGATATTTTATTCGATTAAATTTACTTAAAAGTGCGTTATTTGTAATAAAATAATATGACATCATGGATGTACCTATAATTACGCCGCCGCCGGCTACTTTAACAACTAAGAAAAATTTAAAAAAAAGTGAGATTAAATAAAGCTTTGGAAATCATGCTACCGTCAAATATTACAAAGTCAGCTAAGATTCAACAACTTCGCTAAATGACGTTCATTCAGTCAAGACATTGAACGTTACATTCAACAACTTGACGAGCTGTCCTTTAGTCATTCAATTAAACGTGATCATTCAATGAACGCGCTAGTCATTCAATCAAATAGCAGATTCAACCAGATGATTGCGACATATATACAGTGGCAAGTACATACATGAAATTAGGAGAAAAAAAAAAGACTTTCGCATTAATAATATTATAGTTGGGATGTCGGGATAGTTGGGACTGAGTTGGAATGGGATATATTTTATTTTTCTGGATCTTTGTCATGTTTTATTCTACATACATTATCTTAGTGATTGACACAATGTTGAAGTTAAACAGTCTAATGTATAAAGAGCGTTGCTGGTTCTCCAGTAGAGCTTAATAACTAAGTTTATTTTTATTATTATCGACAGTTTTAAACAAATAAATTAATCGGACAAATTGGACAGATTAGTCGCTTTGTTCAAGAAGTAATTTTGTAATAAGGAAGCGCAGATCTACGCATCGGCATACAAAGCATAAGCATGCATACGAGGCGTTAAGACCAGTGTGATTTTGGTGTGATGAAGTCCACAGCTCATAGAGCCACTAGTCTTATACTCGTTGATGGTAATAAAGTTTATCTAGGCAGTGGCAAAGTTTGCATATTACAGCATTGCAGGAACTCGATGCTGCTCGCTTTGATTAACGCTGCGTTTATAGACTATTAGCTGTGCCCACAATTTCATCCACGTGAAATAGTGAAATGTATAATAGCCTTTTTTCGAATCAAAAATGTCCTTTTTCAGACTCTAGTCTAGACCTGTGTTCCAAGTTTCATCTAAATCGGTTTAGTAGTTATGGCATGAAAGCGAGACAGACAAATAGACAAAGTAACTTGCGCATTTATAATATTAAGTATGGATAGTATGGATCCTGTTTCGTTCACTGTGAGCTTACGTATTAAACAGTGCACAACTAAACTTGTCGTGAGTTGGCTACTTACACACGTGAAAAAAAAATAATAAACGGAAAAAGAACTCTCACTTACCAAGATAGTGTGTACTTTACATAGGTAAGTGAAATATTTTTTTTCATTGAAATATTTATTGATAATTTTCTTTTTGTGTTCACGTCATGTCCCAAGCGTACCACAAAATTAGGGAAAATGGAAATAAATTGAAACAATACGGTCCAATTACAAGCGATACTGTTTTCTTTTAAGTGGGTTCGAATCCTTTGGGAAAATATGTTTATTTCTCTGAAGCCACGGGACTGTGACGAAGATATATAGAATCACTTATAAACCCACAGAATTAAAAATAAAAATGTATCTCTCCTACAAAAAATACCTTAAGGTATCATCATCATCATCATCAGGTCTTTTTTAGTCTCCACTGCAGGAGTATGACCCTCTCTGTACTAACATCGCCAAATATTAGCCAGAGCTGTAGAGGATTTATATGTAGGTTTGTCTACTTAGTCGTATTAAATGATCGTTTGTCCTATAGCTGATGATGAAATCTTATCTTTTTATGATTGTAGAAAGCTAATCAACATAATAAGGTTAAGGAAAAGTCTTTTCGTATTTTGTTTCGAAGATTTTCTCCGTCCATACAAAAGAACTAAACTTTGACATCGAAATTCTCAGACAAATTACGTTTGAATCCACTTTTTGCTATTCTTTCTCAGTATATCAAAAATCAGCGAAAATTACTTTCGGCCAAAGTATTTAAGTTTATTTATCATAGACGTTTCTAAATGTTATTTTTTTAAATTATGTATTCATACTTTATTCATATTTTATTCAAGCAATAACACAAGATAATATACAGTTGGAAAATGGCGGGACAATATTCTGTAACTGTCAATTATTTCTTAAAAAGTACCTTTCTTATCGTGTCAAATCCATCCAGGTAAATACAACATATACAAAGATATATAAATACAATTTTACACCTACAAAATACGAAATTACTTTTTCCTTGACCTAATATCATAACACAATACATTTATACTAAGTACATGAGTCATATCAATATATTTGTATGCATCAACAAAACTTAAACAGAGTTTAAAATACCTAACGAGAATATTTTACTTAAAGAGATTTGCACTCATAACAAATCCGTGAAAATCGCAAAGGACGCCGTATTACACAATACGTAATAAACAATTCTACTAAGCACTAAACGTCAGAAAATGTAAATAGGATCGCAGCAGAGATGTTAAACATTTTAGAGCAGATCTGTCGCCGCGTGGATGTGCAATAAACCTGTTTACGGACTCGACTGTACTAAAACGGACATTTTACACTAAGGCAGTAGCATGTTTTAGTATGTATTACTCTCTGTCTTTCGACTTATTCCTCTTTACTTCTGATGTTCTTCGGCTTACTTCGTTGTGAGACCATTAGCAAGCCATCGACATAACCTCCATCATCAATTTGAACCAGCATTCCTTCTGCCTGGGCTTTGCTTTTGTAGGATTTATTACAAAAACATATTCAGGGTTTATGTATAGCACGTAAGTTGCCAAATGTATTTAAATAAAATTAATCTAATACGGTTTTATCGCGTCTATTACATCATTTATTCACCTAACGTTTCTAACACTTTACAGTGTTTGCGGTCGCAGGTAGACTAAGTTGATATTTGCCATATGTAATCACAACTACAACATAATGAAAAGATTTAAAAATATGAGGTGTGGGGTATTTACAATGTTAAAAAAAAACTTATATACTCAGACGAGAGCGAAGGTAAAAATATTTTTTCTGTATTATTCAATTGCAAAAAATCCTTAATGGATAATATGGTGGCGTTTTAATGCTAGTAGTTAACGCACATTGAACAATGATTCTGAGTTATTATTTCAACGTTGTGAAATAAAATTATTTCACCATTTGTTTAGACAAATACATTATTATTATTAGTCGTGAAAGGATCCACGTCAGAGGCCGAGAGGCGGTTCCGAAGAACTCTGACACCAGGGTGTGCATGGTCGACTGACCATGTCACCTACACGAAAGGATACAGGCAGATACAAGAAATATAATTAAATCAGTGATTTTCGGTAGTGTTGCTAAATTGTATTGTATTAATTAAAACTGCCATCGTGTACACCGTCCGCTACGCTGAGACTTTGTACAAAATGCTCTTATATCGAGCGTAAAAGCATTTTACGAGAACTGAGAGTGTAGGTGGCTGGATACGAGTCGGTTTAGTGGCAATCATCGTGGAATAATGAAAATTCCGCCCGTATTGTTATGGAGATTTTATGAACAATCACAGTTTCGGATATGACTTTGTTAGATACACAACGTACATGTTAGTACTTTATCTACACACATAACATAAAGTATCTATAATGATATCAGAAACTGGCTTAGGATAGTATGTTTTCCATTGATACTTTATTTATGACATAGAGACTTGGTCGAATGTTGTATTTTACGTACTTGGTCCTTTTTCATTCCACAAATCACATTCTTAAATTATTTGATCGCCATTGCAAATGCATTGAAAAACACCGTATTATGCTCGTACTCAGTAACCTGGCTATTATAGTCATCAGTTTCAAATCAAACAATTTCAAAAGTACACGGCTTTGCTTCGTGCCAATAACTATACATACAAACTGGCACGTCTTTTTCCCTTGCGGGGTAGACATAGCCCAGGTCTTTAAGACCCTTAAGCCACGTTTAGCATAGTGGTGGACGTGGAGGTGGAAAACGGAATCAAAATAGTGATGGGTTGCTAGCCGCATCGCCTATTGCCATGATTCCTTAGATTTTCACCTATTCCCTCGATCGGCTTTTACGATCTGCGCGGGAAAAGAAGCAGCTGATTCATTTTTTATTTTCTGCAATGCCAGAAATATAATTATATTATTGAACTGTATTAGTTTACCTTAATATATTTTCGTACATACTAATCCATCCATAATATCAGGAAAACCCATTTTGACCATACTAATTAATGATTTCCTTTTTCAGTATTAAAATCCCAACAAACAATTTATTACATAGAGGTATGTTTTCCTCTGTGATAAGAGCAACATATAATATAATTATTACGATTAATTTAATTAAATACTAGTATATTATTATAAATAAACAAGCATTAAGTGAGTACAGTCGAATAGCAGACATGCCACCGAAGTTTAGCCATATTTTACTTTTTGTATTACTCATGCATTTAACTGTTGCTATGGAATCAATCGATATGATTAATATTACTGTGTTGAAAGTCGGTACTGATGAAAAAATTGAATATCTGATTTACCCGGATACTACTGATTCTACAGACGTTGGAGAAGAACCACCCCTCTTATATCCGGATATCCAAGAAGAAGAAGAAGAAAGAGAAGACGAAGAAAGAGAAGAAGAACCACCGGCGGAAAGCGATGAATTATAGGAAGTTAGTGTGCGCTCATTTGCAGTAATTTCAACTAGTGCTCAACAGTGATCTGTGAACAACTCCTTCGTTGGCATCAACTATGATTAATCCTGTATATCAAGTGCGGAAACGAGGAGATCCGTAGAAGAACTAAAGTCACCGATATAGCCCAGCGGATTAGCTCTTGGAAGTGGCAGTGGGCGGGGCACATAGCACGAAGAACCGATGTGTGATGGGGCAGAAAGGTTCTTCAATGGCGTCCACGTACCGGCAAGCGCAGCGTTGGGCACCCACCGACCAGGTGGTTGGACGATCTGATAAAGGTCGCCAACAGGTCGTATTGGAAATCCTTGGAGGAGGCCTATGTCCAGCAGTGGACTTCCTGTGGCTGAGATGATGATGATGACGTAACTGAAAATGGTGTAAATCAAGTTAGTAGCGATCCGTAGTTGTTCCATCAGTGGTTGTTTCGAAATCGATACTTGTAAGTAGCACTTTATAAATATGTTTTGTTTATAAATGTATATTTGGTATTAAAATGTAAAAATAATTTCTTAGAACTATATGTAAGTAAAATAAATGAGTGTTGAGCGTTGCTTTTTCTATTGACGACGTCATACGCCCTTCATTTTTTACCCGGCTAATCCACCCAGAAGGAGGGTTATGCTTTTCCCGCATATGTATGTATATAATATGTTAGTATATATACATACATGCATATGCGTGAAAAGCACCAAAGTAACTCTGTCTATCGGTCTGTCTCGCTTTAAAGCCTAAAAATACAGAAACGATTTTAATGAAATTTGGTATGCAGATCGTCTAGAGCCTGAGTATATAGGCTACTTTTAAACTAAAAAAAAAACTACCCAAATTCACTATTCTACACGTATGAAGTCACGGTAACCTTTAGTTTTTGATACAAATATTTTGATATTTTTTCGTCATTTGTCAGCTAGTTTTGCATAGATAAGTATGCAAATATGCAAAATATACGTTTTTTATGGGATAAGATATATAATTAGGAGCGCCAAAGAACTCTTGATGACCAATTGACAAAATTTTCTCGCTTGATCAATTGTTTCCTACATCCTTAATAATGGTGGGGAGCGATTCTAAGCACACCTGTCCCTTTTAATATCGCTATTATTCAAAATAAATGTAATGAGACTTTGTCTCGAAAAGATCGGTGTTTCTTTTCAAAATTATACCTTTTGTGTCCAAAAGGAAATTGTATGATCAAAGACAATATAATACTAACTTAATAGACTGCCAACCTCATACATAAATACTGGCTTACGTTAAGGTTTGCTATAAGCAAGTACAACTCAATACGCTGACTCAGCGACCCGAAGTGGATCTTGGCCTCCGACATTAAAGTGCGTCATTCTTCCCTATTCTGTGCCAAATCTGACTATTCGGACACTTCCAGCTCTTTCAGATCCTTGGCGACTTCATCCTTCCAGCGATATCTTGGACGCCCCACCGGACGGCGCCCGGAAGGTTGATACGCTTTCTTTACGGCTTGATCCCTTCCTATCATCTCCACATATCCTAGCCAGCCATAGAAGTAGGAAGACTGATTTTTTTTAATCTAAGTAGCCAGCGAAGTCAAGAGGATTTCTCCGATGATGTTCGGCTCATAAAAAAGTAAAGCAAGTACAACGTAGGCGTATATATAGTTCCACTAGCTGCCACAGTTGCCACTATGGGCGGCAGCGATGCCTCTGGCGTGCGCTTTTCCACTCGACACTAGATGGCGTTAGTCCGCGTTAGCCTAAACTTGCTTAAACTAAGAAATAATTTTCTAATCTGCCAAAAATATTGCTTTAAATTGAAAATATATATTTCGTGAATAATGCTGTCATTTTCTCATAATTTGGTTGATACAAGTTGCGATGCATCCTAAAGCGCCATCTATGTGCCATTATCAGAACAAATTGTACTAATTAGGGATTGGAACCATATGGTATGGTGTCTTCGGCAAAGTTGTGTTTAAAAATAGGCTAGTTTCTAACCGACTTCAAAAAAAGGAGGAGGTTCTCAATTCGTCATAATCTTTTTTTTTATGTATGTTCCCCGATTTCTTGAAGACGCCTGGACCGATTTAAGAAATTCTTTTTTTGTTCGATAGGTAAAACTTTACTGATGGTTCCATAAAATTTTTACCGAAAAATGACGAGCGCTATTTGAAAAAAAAAACACAAAAACAAAAAAAAAATTACAAGTATGCCGTTCGGTTTACACTTTTTTAAATTTTATTTTTACGCTTATTTAAATAAATTGATAGGATTGAAGTCGTTTTTTGTTTTTTGTTAAAAATATCTTATCTAAAAATATAATTAGTCCGTTTGTTGGATTACCAAAAAACATTTGACACGTATTTTTTATTTTTTCAGTCAAACAAATAATGTCAAAGATATAACCCGTATACATAGATTTAAAAAAAAATTCGTCTCACTTCTATGCCCGTATATATGTAATTCCGTGTGACGTCACTGTATAGTTTTTAGCGAACTGTGATGTCACTCACTCATGAACTTTGACGCGCTTTATCTTTATCACTTATTGCGTGATTACTGATTAGCGAAAGAAAAAAAAGAATGTCCTATATTTTTTGATTGTCAAACTTTTTGACTAATTGAAGTGTAATTATCTTGACCCAGGAAACTAGCCAATTTCGTAGGTGTTGTAATACAAAAGGTTTTTGAGAGAGAACATAAACATAATAACAAGAAACCTGAATAAAAGACTGTAATTATAACAAATGAGAATTAGATAACCAAGGTAATCTGTACAAATTACTTCGCCCACACGAGCGTCCCCGTAATTCATAATTTGCCTCTGGATTCTGTATGTACAGTCACGAGTATGAATATGAATTCACAGCGGGTCTAAGGCAATGTGATAATGTCTAAAATTGAATACAATTTCAAATATATTTCAATACTCGTGACTGTAAAGTGTTTTTTTTTTTCTAATTTTTATTCTTAATTGTTTGGGTTCCTGTATAATAGGACTTTTATCGTTGTCATGTTTAGAAAGAAAACACATATATTGATTTACTACTAGCAGTTCGCTTCATCCGCGTAAAACTCACCCCTATTTGGTGAAATGGGGTTCTAAAGGGGTAGGTTGAATTTCTTAAAATCCTATATCAGTGTTTAATTTAAAGTTTCTAAGTACAGTAGCTTCGGCTGTGCGTTGATATATAAGTGCCTTATATATTTTTATTTTTATCACTTTCTGTTCAATTAACAAAAAAAAAATCGTGTCCTATATTTTTTTAAAAAATCCAAAACTCTATTGTATTATTTTAGGCATTTAGCCTAATAATTAAGGGCGCGTTAATAATAATAATAATTGTTTATTTCGGATAACAGGATCCATAGGGGTTAGTAACAATTGACCTTAAAAAGTGCTCTGTTTTCTTTGAATTTTTTGCAATCTCAACAAAATTATTTTTTTTACTTCTGAAAAAAAGTTTTAAGTAACCTCTTTGGCTATCAGCTGCAGCTGTGCAGTCGGGCACATGCCCTTAACATCCGTTGTTTTTTCTTGTCATCGCAGTTTAATTGGGGTCACCCGTTGTGTTATTCCTCTTTATTGTTGAGTGACCTTTGTCCAAGAGTAATTTAAACGTCAAAAAATTATGATGTCGAGTCGCGACAGATTTTAAAGCAAAAAGTGCACAGCGCCGCTTAAGAAGTTTTCACTTAAAAAATGCACTTCTAGCTAGACCTTTGTAACCAGAACTATGCTATCAGATTTTGTTATTGGTTTTCTGTATTTTTTGTCGCAACCTCGCTTCCTCGCAAGAAAAAGCAGCCTTAAAGTAGGTATACTCGTAGGTGTGTACCTTTAAGTTTTCAAAGTACAGCAATACAAACAATAATAGCCCTGATTTAACGCAAAAACTTCGCACAATAAATCATTTATCTACAGATGGTTCGGTCCCTTTGTTTCCGAGTAAAAACGGCGAACTTTACGCAAACAAAGTTCAGCTACGCCGTTCTTGCGTTTGCTCCGGAGGGCTGAAGGCGAGTCAGAATCATTTGCCAAATATTTATTTGGAAAATCTCTCTTCTGTGCTGGTTTGGCAGAAAGGAAAAACTCTTACTTCCTGCGCAGACCGTAAAAGCCGATCAAGGGATTGGGTGAAAATCTTAGGAATCACGGCTAGCAACTCATCACTATTTTGATTCTACTTCCACCTAAACGCGATATAAACGGATATACGACCTTGGGCTCTGTCTACCCCGCAAAGAAAAAGACGTGATAATATATGTACTATGTAATTTAACAGGTCTGCTAGCTTTGACAATCCTTACTACTAGGTATTATGAGACTGGAACCTTAGATGTTTTATTTTTTGTTGTTTGATTTTCATGTGTGTATGTAAGTGGCAAACACTAGTGTCAGATTTTTGAAATTGCCTTATGGCATCTGACATAGCTTAACGACTGTCTCCATTGGTGACAGGGAACAATGGCTTACAGTGCCTTCCTAAGCTCGGAGTCATTCTAATGCTATAAATGCGAAAGTAAACTTGTTTGGTGGCTACGCTTTCACGCCTCAACTTTTGCTCGTAGCAAATTTTGAAATGATCGATTGATCATAACAGATCGATTGATCATTATTAAATTGCAGATGTGTTATCTGGGTTACCGAAAATGATATAGGCTTACTTTAATCTCAGAAAAGAGTACTGTCCCCGATGGATCAACCTTAAGAGGGTATACTAGCAGTGCGTTTTCTATACAAATGTATTTCTCTATTTTCTCGCTGAAAACTGCTTCTAGAGGCACAATTCTTTTCTCATAAAATCTAGTACTAAAATAAGAATTATTTATTATTTTTTCCAAAAAACCTGTTTAAATGAAAAAAAAATTGTACAAAAATAGAAAATAGAGAAATACATTTGTATGGAAACCATATTGAAAAAATACTGCTAGTATACGCTCTTATTTTATTTATTTTTATTTTATTTATTAGGTTCACCAACAGGTTACATGAACAAAGCTTATAAATAACATCTTTGCGAATATGCTAGCATGCAACCCAATTAAAGGTGGACACAGCTTTGGTAAAAAATATCATTAAGTTTAAACTAAGACTAATTATGAAACAAAAGTTAGCAAACATTATAATTGAATATGATAATTTGAATTGGAAACAAGTATTATACAAAAATAATTTAGTTAAATAAATGTGAATACGATGACTGAATTTTACTTTAAAAATTTCGAAAAGAGTCATGGTAAATATCTAGATCGTCACATTTTTCGTTTAGTCTATTATAAGTAGAGATCATTCTTGGTAAAGGTGCATTTCTACCGAGGTTTGTCTGTGCACGGGGGACGACAAACGTATTCACTAGCTTCCTTCGAGAGTTTCGCCTAGGAACGTTAATATTAACATTTGTAAGAATGTCCTCGCACTCAACTGTACCATGAACTAGTTTATGGAGGAATAGAGAGTCAATTAGCTCGCGACGATCAGCAAGGGACATTAAATTAAATTTAGATAAGCGCTCATTATATTCTGTTCTATAACTAAAATTTGACGTTTTATAAGCTAGGTGTCGTGTAAAAGCTTTTTGGACACGTTCAATACCATCCACGTGTTTTTTATAACATGGGTTCCAAATTACGCTTGCGAATTCGAGGTGGCTTCTGACCAATGCGTTGAATAATGTTACTAGGGTCTTAGTATTTCTGAAGTTAGTAGTATTTCGTTTTATAAAACCAAGCATCTGGAATGATTTTGAGATCATAGTTTCATAGTGGGGGATGAAACTTAACCTACTATCCAGAATTACACCCAGGTCTCGAACCTGATTCACTTCCTCTATATCGATGCCATTTATTTTATATGCAGAGTTACATTTATTTTTATTTCGAGTAAATTTGATGGTGGCACATTTACTTGGGTTAATAATCATGTGGTTTTCATTACACCAAATGCTTACACGGTCCAAGTCTTCTTGTAGCATTTTTGCATCAGCAATTGTATTTATGGCTTTAAATATCTTCATATCATCAGCAAATAAGGAGAAGTTACTGTGTTTAATGCATTTTTCGACATCATTTATAAAAACAAGAAACAGAATCGGTCCCAGATGTGAACCCTGGGGTACGCCAGATTTAGCCACATATGGTTTTGATGAATAACCGTTTGTTACTACAGTAAGTAATCTAGATCCCAAGTATGAATCAAACCAGCGATGCAATGATCCGCACACCCCGAATGCTAGTAGTTTCTGCAATAAGTGATCATGACTAATTTTATCAAAGGCACTGCTAAAATCTGTGTAAACAGCGTCAATCTGTGTCCTTTTGTCGACATTTTCAATTAGTTTTGATACATATGTAACCAAATTTGTACAAACAGATTTCCCACGAACAAATCCATGTTGCTTTTTATTTAATAATGGCATTATGTGTCCAGTAAAGATTTCACACACTACAGATTCAAACAATTTAGAAAACACGCTTAGTATACAAATGGGTCGATAATTTTTAACGTTATCTTTATCACCTTTTTTGTAAATTGGGATGACTCTCGCTTCCTTCCATATGGATGGAAAGATGCCTGATGCAATGGAATGATTAAATATGAGAAACAGAGGATACGTGAGTTCCGCAGCGCATCTTTTAATAAATGTCGGTGGTAATCCATCTGGCCCGGCTCCTTTTGATGGATCTAGTTTTTGTAATGCGTTATGAATTTTTTTCTCTGTGAAATAGATTTTACTTAATAGTGTATCAGACACAACATCATCAGTATGACAAGCAGTGCCTCTTGAAATATTCGTAGTGTCATGCCCAGAGAAAGTTGAAGAGAAATGCGTAGCAAATGCATCTGCAATATCGTTTCCTGAAGATGCGGTTAAACCATCGTAAATCATGTTGGATGGTAATGAATTCGTATTTTTTCGCCTTTCGTTAAGAAATTTCCAAAACTTTTTCGGGTTTGAGTTAATGTTATCTTCAGTTTTATGTAAGTATTTGGAGTAACATTCAGTAGCAAACCGGTTACAACGTTCGCGCAAGATTTTGTACTCAGCTTCATCACGCGGATTTTTATACTTACGAAATCGTCGTCTTAATTTGTCTTTTTCAGCAAAAAGTCGAATAAGAGAAGTATTGAACCACGGAGGATACTTAGGTGATCTAGGGCTAGATTTAGGAACATGCTTGTCTATGATTGTATTTAACTCTTTATAGAAGATTTCAGTCATCGTATAACTATAACTAAACTATTTATAGCTGTCTTACAATACCTTATGGAGAACTTAAAATGGTCCAAACGAGGCATCAACATCAACGGCAACTTTTTGAGTCACCTTAGATTTGCTGACGACATCATACTATTTGCGGAGTGTCCACAACAACTTAGCACGATGATTGATGAGTTAAACCAGGCAAGCTCAAAAGTTGGCCTAGAAATGAACCTTGAAAAAACAAAATTGATGACTAACCATAATACGTCACCAATTCTAATAAACAACATACCTCTTGAATTTGTTTCAAAATATATATACTTGGGCAAACAAATATCATTCAATAAAAACAGAAACTTAGAAGAGGTTGAGCGTAGAGTTGCAACCACGTGGAAAAAATACTGGGCGCATAAAGAAATCTTTAAGTCACAATTGCCGCTACCAGCCAAGAAAATTGTTATGGACACTGCCATACTACCATGTCTGACTTATGGGTGCCAAACATGGACGATCGACACCAAAACCAAAAACAAAATACAGACCACCCAAAGACGAATGGAGAGAAGCAGCATGGGGCTGAAACTCAAAGATAAAGTTAGAAACGCCGAAATTCGCAATAAAACTAAAGTTACAGACGCCTTAAGCTACGTACTGAAGAGCAAATGGAAGTGGGCAGGGCACGTCGCTAGGTACGATGATAACCGTTGGACTCGGAGAGCGGTAGAATGGTCCGGACCGCGAGGAAGAAGAGCGAGAGGGCGTCCGCCTGCCAGGTGGGCAGACGAAATAGCGGCAATAGCAGGTCAGGACTGGCTAGACACAGCCAAAGATAGAGAAAAGTGGCATACCTTGGAGGAGGCTTTTACCCGAAGGGGGTCCATACAATAATTTCTAATTAATTTCAATTCAATTATAATACTATGTTACATTTATTTTAATTTTACTAATCTACCAGAAACAATTGTAAATATTATTTAAATGTATTATTGTAAATGGACAAATAAAGCTATATTATTTATTTATTATTATCAACGCTTCCAGTAGATGAAAACTTTTGAGGCCAATTGATTTCCTTTAAATCTGCTTTGATTTCAGAATAATCTGCGCGGAAAAAATTTAATCTTTTCTGAATTTGTCTAGGAAGTATGGTTATATTTAAGTCTATAACAATATAAAGGGGGGGATGATGTGGATCAACTTTGCTAAGTGGATCTATTGACTTTTCAAGCTTTGCATTTTCTATATTCGTTAAAACTAGATCCAGAGTTCTATCGATACCATTTTTTACATAATTTAATTGCTGCAAACCGTTTAGATTAAGAAAATCAACCAACGTACGTCCCAAAGAATTTTCATAGTTTCTAGGAGTAGTTACACTTGAATCCTCGTCTTTTGACCACGAGATAGATTTAAGATTAAAGTCACCGGGAATCAAAATATTGTCCAAGGATTGCATAACGGATACAACATTGTCACAAAAGTTATCTAAAATATGCTGTTTTGGATATGGTAGATAGAAACAACAAATACCCAGTCTTTTTACTTCTAAGTTGTGATCCTTAAGTTCGAGTAACACCCAAACGTCTTCGTGAACAGTTTCCCATATTTCGACCCTGGACGATTTAAAGTTCTTTTTAACAGCTATCAAAACGCCGCCACCACCATCGCTGGGGCATCTGTCTCTCCTGTAGACATTATATCGATTGTCAATGAACTCAGAATCCTCAATTTCTGGTTTCAGCCAAGTTTCTGTGAATGTAATTATGTCGTAGTTGTTGTTTAAAATTGCTTGCCTAATTTTATCAGTCTTTGTTCTCATTCCTCGAAGGTTCTGATAGTATATGTTGAATTTTGATTTTGACAGATATTAATCACTTACTTTAGATACGTTAACTTATTAACTTCAAGCTATCGAGGTTACGAATATGCACAGCTTGGGTAGTTTCACTCTTCCTCACGTATATACGTCCATCACGCACCCAAACAAATCTGTACTGCAATTGCCTCGCTTTAATTCTCGTAGCAGCATGTAGCTGTTTGTTTGCTGGACTGAGGTGCTCAGACACGTAGATGGGGACTCGTGGACCTCCACAACCCAAATGATGAGACGCCAGCTTATCCTTCGAGTTTACTTTATTGAACTTGGTGATTGCAGATAGAAGTCCATCCCTGATTGCTCGGCTCTTTAATTTGGCGATGACAGCACGTGGACGGATCTTATCATCTTTATGTAATTTGGCAACACGTGTGATCAGAACTACATCACTTAAGTCCAATGGGTAGTCCACTGTTTTAGCAAGTTGTGCTAAGGCAGTCGATAGGTTCTCATTTGAATGTTCCGGTATGCCATTGATCTCTACATTATTTGAACGCATTTGTTGCTCCATTTCGCTGAGCCTGTGTGAAAGATCTTTCACTGTGATGTTGAGTGCTTCATTTTTTTTCTGAAGTTGATTAATATTGTCAGTCTTTTCATCCAAGCTCTCCTTTAGTTGCTCATACTGGGTATTGAAAAATGTCAATGAGCTTTCAATCGAGCATACTTTTTCTTTAAGGCTTTTAAATTCGGTAGATACGGCTTCTTTGATAGCGTCTTTAAGTGTTGTTTTGAGCGCCTTGCACATCTCTTCTTGAATGATAACACGAATATCGCCAATTGATATGTTTTCTAGGATCGGTTGATCATCGGAAGATTTACGACGAATAGGTCTGTCGACGTTACGCAAAGTTACATTTTCCGTCTCTTGCTGTTGAACGGCAGACCGAACTGGAGTGTTATTATTATCTTTTTTGGGTTCAGTGCTACGACACTCGGGGCATTTCCAGCTCTGTTTTATTTCAGAGGTCATAAGATTAAATCGCCTAGTGGGCACGTTAGCACACTCAAGATCAAATTTCGAACCGCAGTTGCAACATTTCATAAATTTTGGTGTCATAATAGTAGACCGACAACCCGCACAGGCAGTAGACGGGGGTGACATATTAGTTTATTTATATTATAACTGTATATCAAATTTTTTCAGTCTAAGTGACTAAAATCCTAGCCAAATAAATAATAAAATAATACCGCTAAGCAGGCTACGCGTTGTCCGCAATGTGTCCAAGTTAAGGCAGCCTCTGCTAGTTCGTAGCTACTCGTAGATCTCCGGCACGGCTCGTGGGCTCGGCGTCGCAGGGCGAAGGCGGTCGGGGCGCACGGGGCGGGCGGGTGTGCGCGTAGGCAATGCACGTTGCTAGCGGTGTAATGTGTCGTAGGTCAGTTACGATGGAATTATTTCAAATCACTTGTCATAAATCTTGCTGTAGTTCTTGATAGCGTTGTCGGATTGGAAAACGGTTTTCTGCACCATGTAGGCAAACTCAGGAGCTAACTATTGATGTGTAATTTATCTTTACACGTAGAAAAAATACTAGATATTAAGATTAAAAGGAGTAGACGTAATTGAAGTTAAACTTAACGCTCGGACGCTCGGCGTGACTTAACCTCACCGAGCGAAGCCGCGGTCGAAACTAGAAGTAAATTCCACAAGTCAAACGTGATATCCTTCATTTGTAATCCAATGAAATAATAGAATCGGCAATTTACCATAAATGATTAATGGAGCGTTTCGCACAAAACTAATGAGTTTATTGAATTTTCGCGCCATATTCATCATCTCATTATACGAAATAGGATTTGATTTATTTGGAAAAATTCCGTGTGGTTCTCGGCAGAGTACATAGAGTGGGACCACACCATAGATATCAGAATATTTACATCTCTGTGGACCACACCGAGTCTTCCTGTGGATGTTGTATAAGGCGACGTAGAAAAAACAAGGTAAACAAAGCTCATAAACATCAGAGAACCTCTCCAACCCGTCGGGCCAGCGTGGAGAGTATAGGTTAAATCCTTAATTAAACTGCTCTGGCTTATATTGGGCTCTAGTGATAAAGAGAAGGTCGTGCTCCTTCAGTGGAGACTTACAAAGACCTGATGATAATGATGGAAAAATTCTACATACATACATAGTAATTCCGTCTTTGTCCCATAGTAATCACCACAAACTACGAAGTGGGTACAACTAACTAGTATAAGACAAGTGACTGCTGTTTTCTGTTTTGTATTCTCTATGTAATACCATAAACAAATATTGGAGTGAGGGTAAAGATGAGTAAATGTAATATAATTAAGTTTGAATTTCTATGGGGGGCTACAAATTTAAACTCAATGACGCGTAATCAAAGATTTTATATCAATAAAAGAATAAGTGTGTAGTCTGTACAGTTGGAAATAGGAATCAAAATTGTGATAGGTCGCTAGTGGTATCACCTACCGACCATTTATAGACGATAGAGTGGTACATTAAGTGCCTATGTAAATGTGTTACTTTATTCCACCATAACTTTGAAATGCCTTATAATATTTATATTAATTGAGTCCTTAGCGCCAGCTTTATTTTTAAAGAGATGATTGTATATCACAGTTATTTATCTATTTGATAAAATCTGTATTATTATTTATTTTTTATTTCATTCTTAAACTTGGTCCAATAGAAATGTGCATTGAATCATTGTAATACGACTACTCTTATTTTTTACCTTTTCTTACTATAAGCGGGATCGGCATAGCAAATCAGTTTCTTCTTTTACAATCTATCGCGGTCAATACGGCCGGCCTGTGACACGGATGGTCCCGGGTTCGATCCCCGGTCAGGTCAAGATGAAAAACGATCTTTTTCTGATTCACCTGGGTCTTGGATATTTATCTATAAATGTATTTGTTATAAAATATAGTATCGTTGAGTTAGTATCCCATAACACAATTCTTACTTAAGTACTTACTTTGGGGCTAGCGCAATCTGTGTGATTTGTCCGTATTATTTATTTTATTTATTACTAGCTGTTACCCGCGGCTTCACCCGCGTAATTTATAGCCTATGTCCTTCTCGGTACCCTAACCTATGTGTATGCAAAATTTCATGATGATTGGTTCAGTAGATACGGCGTGAAAGCGTAACAAACAAACAAACAAACAAACTCACTTTCCCATTTATTATATAAGTTGGGATTGGGATTATACCCTTCTTATCCATGTCCTCTCTTGCATTCTCCTTCTATTGCGACCTTAGGAATACGAACGTGATGTACCTGAGGAAGTGTTTAAATATTGTTAATTTACCAATACACGTACATCACGCAAGAATATAATCGTACTCCTAAATCAGCGATCTCCCTTGCTATTTATATGTATATTTCCTTAGTATATAAGGTAGGTAGCAAGGTACCATCAAAGTCATTACCCGGTAACATGACTACAAAGGTAAAAGCCAACATCGAATCTTTTAGATCATGTCAGTTCAGCGAAGAGACAGGCAGTGCGCTGGAACGAAAAAGGCCTCGCTCGGTCCAGAAAACAATAGAGTCTAAGGTGTTCGAAGGCGACTTGAGGGGAGCGGTGCGAATCCTGGTGTCTGACGATACCTTTGCCCAGGGGAACCCTGACACCCTTGCGGCCTTAAAGGTTAAACATCCAAGCCCATCTCGCCCGCTTGTCCCCACACCAGAACCCGATGCGTCATTTACCCCGGTGTCAGTCACAGGGGATAATATCGAGCTGGCACTTGCCTCCTTCTATAGCGGATCTTCAGGGGGTTTGGATGGTGTACGTCCGGGCCACCTTAAAGAAATGACATCGAGCTCGGCAGGGGACAATGGGAGGCGCTTGTTGGGGAGTTTGACTAAATTGACAAACTTCATGTTAAGCGGTCAAGTCAACCTAGAGATTTGTCCCTACCTCTACGGGGCGTCCCTTTGTGCACTTTCTAAAAAGGATGGGGGTTTGAGGCCTATTGCCATTGGTAGCGTCTATAGGAGATTGACGGCCAAGATTGCATGTCGTGCCGTGAAAGAAGATATGGCCAGCTACCTGCAACCACAGCAGCTGGGTTTCGGCACACGCTTGGGATGTGAGGCCGCTATTCACGCCACACGTGCATTTGTATCGGATCCTGGTAACGCGAAACGTATTCTGCTGAAACTTGATATTTGCAATGCCTTTAATTCCCTGGAGAGGGACGTTCTGTTGGGTGAGGTCAGGGAGAAAACGCCATCACTCTACCCTTTTCTGTATCAGATGTACCAGTCCCCATCGAACCTTTTCTTTAATGACTGTCTTATTTTATCACAAGTAGGAGCACAGCAAGGGGATCCACTAGGACCCCTCGTGTTTAGTCTAGCCATACATAAAATAATCTCAGCGTTAAAGTCACAATTGAACTTATGGTACCTAGATGATGGCACACTCGGCGGTGATGCGGAGACAGTCTACCAGGACTTACAGGTTTTGATACCGCAATTAAAGGAGCTGGGACTGGACCTGAATCCTGCCAAGTGCGAGTTTTTTGCTTGCAGCTCAGAAGCCCGATCTCACCTCTCACGATTTGATGAACTTTTACCAGGCCTCCGAGAGCTTGCGCCTACATCTTTTAGCCTCTTAGGCTCACCTGTGTTTCCTGAGGGGGTTCCAGAAGCCATCAACTCGCGTATTAACCTCTTACTTGTCGCCCAAGAACGTCTTCAGGAACTACCGGCACATGTGGCAATCGTTTTGCTGCGAGCTTGTTTTGCGTTGCCGAAAATCAACTTTTTGCTCAGAACGGCGCCCACATGGCTGTGTCCTAACGAGATCTCAGCTTTTGACGGAACCTTAAAATTTACAGTGGAGTCGATACTCAATGTCTCTCTCAATGAGACACAGTGGTGCCAGGCGACTCTTCCAGTGAGGCTGGGGGGCCTCGGGATTCGGTGCGCTCGCGACGTTGGGTTGCCGGCTTTTTTGGCTTCTGCACATGGGGTGGCGGACCTTGTTACTTTCATTCTCTCGTCCAATGGTGACAGGGTTAGCATACCTCATGTAGCCGCGGCAATGTCTACATGGTCGACAATCAGTTCGGGCGCTCCGGTCCCGGAGGCCAACCATCTTCAACGGTCTTGGGATGATGTAGCCTTAAAAAAGGCTCACAGTTGTCTGCTGGATGGGGCTTCGGGGGCTGACTTGGCGAGATTGAGAGCGGTATCACAGCCAGAATCAGGTGAGTGGCTGCACGCACTTCCATCGCCTCACCTGGGCACATTACTTGACGATGACTCAATGCGGGTGGCCGTGGCGCTCCGCCTGGGCTGCAGAGTGTGTGAACCACATAGATGCATCTGCGGATCCATGGTGGAGGCCGATGGCCACCACGCGCTGAGTTGTCGTCGCTGCACAGGGAGGTTTCCACGGCACCATGCGCTTAACGACCTGATTCGTAGAGCTTTTGTTTCTGCCGGGGTCCCATGCTTGCTGGAGCCGACGGGCCTTTGTAGGTCTGATGGTAAAAGGCCCGATGGTTTGACTCTCGTGCCGTGGAAGCACGGAAGATGCGTTATATGGGATGCCACTTGCGTCAGTACAGTCGCTGCCAGCCACCTTGCACGTACAGTTAGTATGGCCGCAGCAGCAGCCGAGGACGCAGCGGAGAGGAAGCGACGGAAATACGCGGCTTTGGAGCCACAGTATTGTTTTGTGCCCATAGCCGTAGAGACCATGGGCAGCTGGGGTTTGGAAGCTAAGGGCCTAATGAGGGAGTTAGGTCACCGCATAGGTGAAAGGACTGGCGACCCCCGCTCTGGGTCGTTTCTGGTGCAAAAGATAGCCATAGCTATTCAGCGCGGCAACGCAGCTAGTGTTTTAGGCACTTTTGCACCAGAAACGTTAAGAGATGGGTTATAAATCCGCCTGTATAAACTTTTTTTTTTTGACTTGTTTCTTTTAAAACAGAACTATGTACATAATATGTTTAAAAACCTGTTGGTATTATCATTAATAAATACATATTATATAAGTTAGTATTTCGAATAAATAAATGCTTTCTTTTTGTTTACCTGGTAACGGTGGTTTAATTTACATACTCGCCATACCTTCTACCTACCCTTTCTTTATTCTTTCCCTATTTCTATGACCTCTGAGATTTCCATTCCCAAAACTCTTTTCGTTACATAATTTTCTTCCCTTCACATCACATGGCCATTATAGTTCGACTATTATCAAATATTGCCATATTGCCATTAGCCGTAGGGAAATAATTTAGGCTTAAAGTTTTAGGCTTAGCGCAAATCTATAATTATGAGAATCCCCATATTGAATCTAAATTTTCAATTCAAGCCTGAACTGAGCAATAATATTGCTGGTTATTCTTCATGAATGGTATCCTGTATTCTCGTAATTAGAAATTAAAGGTTTTTTTACCCGTCGCAGCCTTTTCTTCTCTGCAATGTACGCTTCTATTGAAAAGTTTAATTATTTCACCATAACAAATAATTTTTTAAATCATTATGGAGTAATTTTTTTATGCAATCGAAAGTACCTTTTTTGTAAATAGAACATTTATAATATTAAAAAATATATCTTATTTAAAATAATACTTGAAGTTAAATTCAAACATACGTAGAAAATAAATGGTGTGTTTTTATCCCTGGGTTTTATCTGTTATCACATGCCATTTTCAATGTTTTTGTCAATTTATCAAATAACAATGACGTTTATACAGTCAAGTCGGAAAGTTACCAGGTTGGAGAATATTTATCCAAAACTCGGGGAAAACTGTCAAAACCCTGACCTAATTTATGATGATTTTTTTCCTAGCCTATCGATGTTATGTCCCACTACTGGGCAAATGCCTCCCCCTTAATTTACTTAAGGACATTTAATTCTTATATAATTGGCCGTGTGGTTCCCGGCAGAGTAGAATAGGACCACTCCAAGTCATCCCGTGGATGTCGTAAAAGGCGACTAAGGAAACACAAGCTAACCAAAGCTTATTGAGAGCGTGGAGAGTGTAGGCCAAATCCTCTGACTACTCAGGCTAGTATATGGCTCTGGTAGTATAGAGAGGGTCGTGCTCCTGCAGTGGAGACTACAAAGACCTGATGATGATGATGATGATTTAATTCTTATGTATTAAATGTCTGTTTTACTAGACAATCTGATTTTGGCTCCAAAACCTGTTTGTTTCATATTATAATGTAACCTTTCGTGAGCGTCATACTCGCACTTGGCGGTTTTTACTGTGTACGTACTGAATTGCCCCCTGAAACAGCAGCTGTCATGCGGCGTCCCCTAGTCCACAATAGAGCAGCCGGTGAGCGGGAAATATTACATAATACAACCGATGTCGTAGGGAGCCACTTTTAACGGGAGTGACTGGGTATTTTTCTAAATATACAAATGGCTTTGTGAGCTCCCTCGCAAGTCTTTTCACGGCAAACTCACAAGCTTGAATAAATTCCAACACCTACTTCAATCGCTTAAAATATGTTAACTGTGGGTCACTTCAAATATTTTTTGAAACTAATATTGGGTACTTTTTATGATTTTTTAATTTATACTCAAACATAGGTAGGACTAGTAAACCAAAGTACGAAGAAGAGAATGTTATACATATTTACAAATAAATTATGTTACAACTGATGTCGTAGGGAGCTTCTTCTAACTGGAGTGACTGGGTATTTTTCTTAATTAACAGTGTGTTTGGTATTGACCTAGCGATAATTTAAATTGTCATTCTTAAAACCAATACAAACTACTTTTGTTCTGTGACCATACCTTGAAATTAAGAAAAAAAAATTGTTTGTTCCATAGTAAATTAAATACTTATTGTTTCAAAATGTATAAAAAGCAGCTGAATTTTTTTCTCGATTACAGGCTGGTCTCAGAAAAAATTTGTAAGTATTGTAAATTTGAATTATCGCTAGGTCAATACCAAACACATTGTATAAGTGGCATTGTAAGCTGTAGTTTTCCAGCGAACTCATAAGTTTGAAGAAATTCCAAAACCTGGATTGGTTGAAATATTCATTGTAATTATCGAAACTGTTCACAAAATTTCACGAGAATCAGCGGGATGGATGGACAGAGGGATATATGAAAGAAATTTTGCCCAAGCTGAAATGCTTACTTCGCGCCTGGCGCTCGTAAGAAAACCCAAAGGCCTCGTTTATCGTGTTATTGGGAGTTGACCGCCTTATAGTAAAGATAACACCATAATACTACACCATAAACTCCATAAACACCTTCCAAATGAGAAGATGCTAATGGAATTGCAAATTAATAGCAACGCGTAATTAAATTGAGACGTTAATTCATTTCTAACACCAGCAATATTTAACTAAAGCAATTAAGTCTGTACAAGAGTTCCAAATGAATTAAGATTTTATGCATAATGCCTTACTTTGGATTAAGTAACTCTTCGAGGTTTCAAGGAATCCGAGATGTTTACTCAAATGTTAATTCGTGAATGTACTTGAATATGCTAAGAATTATCGTCTTTATAGGTATTATAATATTAATTTTGAAAAACGAGTGAATATTTGATGGTGAACGTTATGAACTTTGTCATGCAACTGTAAAACATCTGTGACTTGGGAAGTATTAATATTTGATTATATTGCAAGTAAGCCACTTGATAATGATAGGTAATGATTAGACGGTAGTAAGCTTAATTTCATAACTTCAGAGAACTAAAAAAATCTGATCACTATCATACGCCTAATAAAACGCTCAAACAATAATCGCGCAACTCTTTTTTCCGCCAGTGTAAAAACAAAATCATCTTTAAAAATAATGACTCCATAATCATCTTTTAAATGAGAAGATGGCTAATGGAATTGCAAATTATATGAAGGTATAATTAAATTGAGACGTTAATTCATTTCTAACACCGGCAATATTTAACTTAAGCAATTAAGTTTGTACAAAAGCAAATAAATAATTAATTAACATTTTATGGATTAATGACTGAACTGTGGCTTGAGTAGTTTCTTCGAGATTTCAATAAATCAGAGAGTTTAACTCAAATGTTAATTCGTGAATGACTTAAAATGTCGAGGATTCATTATTAAGACAAAATTAGCGAGCGACAATTTCAGTGTACAAGTTAAATTCGATAATAATGGTGGTTCTGTTAAAATATTTTTTTACTTCAGTTCATTATAAACTCCGACATTCAGTGAATACAATATCTGTGACTATATTAGTATTAGTTTTTGATCATATTGCAAATAAAAACAAATTAAATATGCAAATTGGCAAATTTTTCGATGGAAGTTGCTAAGCTAAATCAGGTTCCCTTAGAAAACTTAAAAATTTAGATCTCCATCATACCACAAAATAAAACACTCAAAGAAAGATATAGCATCATTCATTTCAGCCAGTGATTAAAATCAAACCCATCTAAATAAATAATGACTCCATAATCACCTTCTAAATGAGAAGATGGCGAATGGAATTGCAAATTAATAAAGGTGTAATTAAATTGAGACGTTAATTCATTTCTAACACCAGCGTTATTTAACTAAAGCAATTAAGGTTGTATTAGAGTTTCAAATAAATTAATATTTTATACAGTGCATGGCTTTAAACTGGCTTAAGTAGATCTTCGAGGTTTCAATAAATCTGAGACGTTTGCTCAAATGTAAATTCATGAATCACTTGACTATGTTAAGGCTGACAAAATTAGCTAGCGATTATAATTATTTCAGTGTACAAGTGAATAATTTGATTATGAAGCCGGTATAAAGTTCAACAGTCAGTAAGTAATATCTGTAACTTTTAGGAGAGTATAAAAATGTGTGTTAGATATGCTGTTGGTACTATCTGTAATAATTTAATAGCTGTTGTTAATGTCAGATGCCTTCATAGATCTTAAAACTACCAGTAACAGACTGTTCTGGTCATCTTGTGCTAAGTGACTGAATACGCTAGTCTATTCCATGAAGTGTTTGTTTAACTGCCGCCGTGGTCCAGTGGTTAAGGCGTTTGCCTTGTTGACCCGGGGGTCGTGGGTTCGATTCCCACGGGAAGCATACTTTGTTAAGTTGTTTCCAGTTTGGTTAGGACATTGCAGGCATGAATCACCTGATTGTCTGATAAAAAAGATGATTCAGTGCTTCGGAAGGCACGTTAAGCCGGTGGTCCCGGCTGCCATCTGCTAGTCGTTAAAGGAACCACGTCAGAGGCCGAGAGGCGGTTCCGAAGAACTCTGACACCAGGGTGTGCATGGTCGACTGACCGTGCCACCTACAAGAAATGATGATGAGTGTTTTGGAAAAGCACAAAAATGTGATATTGCAACTTATGTATATACTAGGTGGTTCCTGTTAAACAATCATATAAATACACCTTCATACACAAATCATTCTTCGTTTCACTATCAATCTAGAAACCCAGATATCTGAAAGAGCTAATGGATTAGTGTTTTTTCACTGGTGTAGATTTTGGGCGGTCTTGCTATGGCACCACAAAAAAAGTTCAAGAATTCAAAATTAATTAAGATTTACTCTGATTTAAGTAGATCTTCGAGGATTAAATGAATCCGAGACGCTTACTTATTTGTTAATTCGTGAATATATATGTTATAGAAGCGGTAAAGATCTACCCAAACATCGATGTCCTTTGAGAGTATTATTTCGTCGGACGAGACGGCCCATTCATGCGTGGCGCAGCGGTCAACACGCCTGCCTGCGACACGGAAGGTCCCGGGTTCGATCCCCGGTCAGGTCAAGATGGAAAATGATCTTTTTCAGATTGACCTGGGTCTTGGATGTTTATCTATATAAGTATCTATTATAAAATATATAATCGTTGAGTTAGTATCCCATAACACAAGTCTCGAACTTACTTTGGGGCTAGCTCAATCTGTGTGATTTGTCCGTATATATTTGTTTATTTATTTATTTACTAGCAAGGGTGAATTTCGCTGATAGCGTGGCTCTACAATAAATTTTCGACGTTCTGAACAAGGAGTAGTCCTGCGATAATGGTTTTTAGTTAATTTTACATCTTTTAAGTCGCTTGCAGTGAGACCGTACAAATATAAACAGTGACTAGCGCTTTGCGCAGTGATTCTCCATTCTGGACAATGGGAAGTCCTGCAATAATGGTTTTTAGCCAGATTTACATCTTTTAAGTCGCTTGCAGTGAGACCGTACAAATATGTACGGTGACTAGCGCTTTGCGCAGCGATTCTCCGTTCTCATCATCATTTTGTGTAGATTGACACGGTCAGTCGGCCATGCACACCTTAGTGTCAGAGTTCTTCAGAACCGCTTCTCGGCCTCTGACTTGGTTCCTTTAAACGACTACCAGATGGCAGCCGGGACCAACGGCTTAACGTGCCTTTCGAAGCACGGAGTCATCTTTCTTATCAGACAATCAGGTGATTCACGCCTGCATGTCCTAACCAAACTGGAAACAACTTAAAAAAGTATGCTTCCCGTGAAAATCGAACCCACGACTCCCGGGTCGACAAGGCAAACGTCTTAACCACTGGACCACAGAGGCTGTTATTCTCCGTTCTGAACAATGGAAGGTCTCGCGATTTTGGTTTTTAGTTATTTTTACATCCTCTAAGTCGCTGGCAGTCAGACCGTACAAATATTTAGGTATAGTGACTAGCTCTTTGCGCAGTGATTCCCCATTCCGGACAATGGGAAGTCCCGCGATAATGGTTTTTAGCTAGTTTTCAAAGCTTTTGTCTACCTTCCGTGATGGCATACGTTGCTTTATGATTTAAGTTTAGGGATTATGACTCAGCGCTATGGAACTAGGGTAGCAGAATTTCCGATTTTACAACTACTGTTGTATTTTCATGATACGTGTTGTGACCCAGAAACGATTCGAGCACGGGTTTTGCAGTAGCTCCAGGTTGAGCAATAGGTATATACTATATATACTATGCTCAAAGTAATTCACATACAAGTTTCAATCCGTATACATGTCGGGCGGCAGCTGCTGGATAATAGAAATTATTTAAGCCAGTTGAATAGAACAGGTTTTTTAGTTTACGTAAAACCCCATCAATATGAACTTTTCCAAAATGCTTGTGCTTATAACGCTTTTTACATTGTAGCATAAATCGTATAATTAGCCGGCAAACGATCTAAACGCAAATGCGTGCGTACCTATAGTTATATAAATAATTGATAATAATTTGCTCCAGCTATGTGGGACCCAATATTCTGATATCTATGTGGGACCCGTTGTTTTCTTCAATAATCAAATTAAATAAAACAAATAATATAACAGGTTTAAAAAAGAACACACTGTCTCTTAAAAACTACTAGGGATAAGGCTTGGGATTCCGATTTCGGAGGCATGATGGAATAAAGACACTCACAAACATACACAAGATCAAATTAAAAAACATGATACTCCTTTTTTGGGGCAGTAATTAAAGTGGGTGTAATTTATCTGGCCGAAGCTCAAAGAGCAAAGGCACGCGTACCAATTAGTATGTAAATAATTAATGCTAATTTGCCCCGGCCAGCCTGTGGGACTCGTATTATTTTCATAGTATGAATTGCACAAAATTTGCAACCAAATAATAGTTTTAAGGGCTTTTATGATAGTAACTAGCATTATTATTTAACCTCTACATTTTTTTCAGACAGTTGCCCATAGATAACACTACCGGTAGCTTTACAACATTTTATTTACCATATTATAAGAAAATGAAAGCATTCTTAACGAAGTATCATAATCATCCTGTGCCCCGTTTTTTAGCGCTTTGCAGGAATTATGAAAGACTAGCTGTTACCCGAGGCTTCGCCCGCGTTATTTATAGCCTATGTCCTTCTCGGTACCCTTACCTATGTGTATGCAAAATTTCATGATTATCGGTTCAGTAGATACGGCGTGAAAGCGTAACAAACAAACAAACTCACTTTCGCATTTATAATATTAGTTAGGATTTAACATCATCATCGGGTCTTTTTTAGTCTCCACTGGAGGAGCACTATCTTCTTTGACTACTAGAGCCTCAGAGGACTTGGCCTACACTCAGGTGGTTTGGAGAAGTCTCTTTGATGTTTAAAGCTTTGTTTATCTTTTGTTTCCTAAGACACCTTCTTCGACATCCACAGCTCATAAGGTAGAAAAAGTTGTAATGCTATCAAAGGTGCCATCTATTTGCAAGTCTCAGAAAAATTGCACTGAGTCCACCACACCACCACAATAAACCACATGTAAACAATACTGCACCACGGAGGCCCATCATTAATTAGTATTTTGGCTGTAGTTGAATTAATTTGTAGCTCTGTCAAAATGAGCCATCCTTGGCCGTCCTCCGTCAAACTCCACACATTAGTGGCTCACCTCGAGGCGCCTAACTCGCCGCAGCCATTTATATCCCGACCACATTCAATTTATTCCGTAAACGAAGTCATGCAGCGTAGGGACGTGGCCTTACTACCACGCACAAACTACGTAGTTATACTATTACTAGTAC
The DNA here is from genome assembly GCA_963082605.1 of Rhodophaea formosa. Classification (NCBI taxonomy): domain Eukaryota; kingdom Metazoa; phylum Arthropoda; class Insecta; order Lepidoptera; family Pyralidae; genus Rhodophaea; species Rhodophaea formosa. The sequence continues at coordinate 19,931,031 of OY720205.1, read as the reverse complement.
CAGATGACCAACTGCATTATGTTTTCCTAGGCAATAGACCATAGTCAAATATTGCAGAGAGGGTAAATTAAACTCTCAATGAATGCGAGATTTATGCCCTAATATCTATAAAATCTTTTCGACTGTGCTACAACCATATTCTGACCAACATTGCGCTTAAAAACAACAAGGTATATCTAAGTAATAACCGTTTGAAAAAAAGCCGAAATGATCATAACAATACAGTACAGACGTACAAAAAAAAAAGAAAACGTACCTGCCACTTCCTATCCTTTTTGGTATTCTGCTTCGTTTTGTAATCTACTAACTGCAGTCCCGTACACATTGCCTTTTATTTATACGTAGGGACAATAGTGACAGTGACCTATTCGAACACAAAGCGTCGAAACGCCTCAATTCAATTTATAGGTGAATACTTCTAACTCGCCTCTCTTTGTCGTCAAACACTGCTGCTGTTACAATTCTGATATAATGCGGCAAACACAAGTATTCTGTTATTCATCATCATCATCAGGCCCTCCCATGTCTCCACTGCAGGAGCACAACCCTCTCTGGACCACCAGAGCTAATATTAGCCTGAGCAGTCAGAGGATTTGGCCTACACTCTCCTCGCTGGCCAGACTTCAGTCTATTATGACGTCATAATTCAATTGTTTTTTTATGTTTCGGTTGACAGTGCCGAGATACTATCAAGGAACGGTCAAGTGCTGCTGAGCTGCCATCGTGAAGCGTTCCGTCACACCCAGTCAACAACATGTAGGGAAGCATACTTTGTTAAGTTGTTTCCAGTTTGGGTAGGACATTGCAGGCATGAATCACCTGATTGTCTGATAAGAAAGATGATTCCGTGCTTTGGAAGGCACGTTATGCCGTTGGTCCAGGCTGCCATCTGGTAGTCGTTAAAAGAACCACGTCTGAGGCCGAGAGGCGGTTCCGAAGAACTCTGATACCAGGGTGTGCATGGTCGACTGATCGTGTTACCTACACGAAATGATGATGAACAACATGTAACTTCGAGAGAAAGACTAGCTACAGACATGTAACATCAAGAGAAATAAAGAACTTTCTACGTGACGTGATCTTGTGTCTCCACACCAACAACCGCAACTTACAATCAACATCATGAACCATGTATATAACGACATTGCCTGCATCATATATTAATTTAAATTTTATTTATTTCCATTCAAGTCGTAACGTAACGGCTGTCTGACGGTAAACTTCCTTAAGTAAACATTTTAAGTTGCTTTAAACTTGCCGTTAAATAAACTACTTGTAGATCAAAACAATCAGTAAAAATCTGTCAATATTTTAAACTGAGAACTCCGTATTATTCACTTTTGTGAACTATTGCAATCAAATTATGTCCAAAAATAATATAATTGAAAATATCCTAAATCGCTAAGTCCCGTAAGCAAAACCGCTTCTCAAATCTCGTCATCAATTTCAAACACCGCGATAACTATATTTCATAGACGAGTATCGGGATCAAGCCTCTCTATTACGCGTTAGTTATAGGCCAGTAGCTTTGGCCAGTGCATTGTTGAGCATCGGCGGATAACACAGTAAATAGATACATGGTTTTGGTGATATTAGCTTGTTTATGGACTGACATAGTCACACTTACTATAGAAGAAAGATGCGATTTCGAATCTGACGCAACGTATCAAAGATTACAAACTTAGAATAGTTCAAATATCTATCCTATAAAATCTCGTCGTAGATTTCAAACATAGCGATAACTATATTTCATAGGCGAGTATCGGGATCAAGCCTCTTTATTACGTGTTAGTTATAGGCCAGTAGCTTTATAGGATAGGATAACATAGTAAATAGATACATGGTTTACGGGTACTAGCTAGTTTATGGATAGACAAAGCCCACTTACGATATACACATCTGACACAACCATACAAAGATTACCCTTCAATTGCCAATTGCCTTATTCATCCCTCATGGGCAGAGGGAGGGGAAGGGTGGAGGTAGCAACAGATGGGAGAGAGCAACATAATCCCAGAACGCGCGATGAAAAACATGTGTCGAGTGAATCCTTCTTTTTTGCATCGCTTAATGAATAAAGTGGATTAAATCCGCTGCGAGAGTGCGTCCGGTTTACTCCGACATTGTTAGAGACCAGTATCAGAACAGTGGAACACACTCACAAGCTTAACAAGTAGAAGTGTTTGAAAACCTGACTGTCGTTTTGACTAGTCCTCCATTTGTTTTTTTCTGCTGACGTCACATAACCTGTTACACTCCGGGGAAGAATAAAAATCGAATGACACCTCACTTTTCAAAATCAGTCAAGCCGTTTAAGCCACAGAAGGCAACAGACATAATTACGTTTATAAGAACGGGCACTATTAGGTTCAATTTAGAAAAAATAAAGTTTTTTAACAAAGTATACAGTGTACAAAATTATGCGGTATCGCGCGAGTTTGACTCGCACTTGGCCGGTTTTTGAACCATTTCGCACGGTTTTAGGTATTCTTGGTTGTGAAACCATTGGCACCCAAGCATTTCTTGGGTTATCTTTTTCTGCCGGGCGGAGGCGGCGTGAAAAGTCATTTTCTCTCTTACATAGAGAGAGCAGATTTTCGAAAGACATGGCCGTACCTTCGTAGGCGGCGTATCACCCTATTTCCTAGTCTTTTATAGCAAAGTATTGAAACAAATTACTCACGGTTTCCGATTGTTATTTGGATCATGTACATACACACTTTTTGTGCAAATCTATCACTGGATTTGCCGTGTGGTTCCCGGCAGAGTAGAATAGGATCACTCCAAGTCTTCCCGTGGATGTCGTAAAAGACGACTTAGGAAACACAAGCTAAACAAAGCTTACAAACATCAAAAAGACCTCTCCAACCCGTCTGGCCAGCGTGGAGAGTGTAGGCCAAATCCTCTGATTACTCTGGCTAGTATATTGCTGTGGTAGTACGGAGAGGGTCGTGCTCCTGCAGTGGAGACTAAAAAAGACCTGATGGATGGATGGATGAATATCACTGGATTCCATGAACAACGTAACAGCACAGTAATCCCAGAAAGCGCGATAAAAAGCACGTGTCGGATGAAGCGTTCTTTTTTGCGTCGCTTAATGAATAAAGGAGATTAAATTCGCCGCGAGAGTGCGTCCGGTTTGTTGTGTTAGGGTTCAGCATTTAAATGGTTAAATAAATTTATTTCAAAGAAAATATTGTGATCCAGGTTGGAAGCTCCAGTTTCAAGGCGAGGTCTTTCGTCGAATTCAACTCGGCTGGGCAGCGTTCCGGAAGCTTCGCAGTGTCTTCTCATCCAAAATACCTCAGTGTCTTAAGTTAAAAGTCTTCGGCCAATGTGTGTTATCAGTGAAGACTTACGGGTCCGAAACGTGGTCCCTTACTAAGGGCCTCATAAGAAAGCTCAAGGTCGCTCAAAGAACTATGGAGAGGGCTATGCTCGGTGTCGATCTGCGAGACCGAATCAGAAACGAGGAGATCCGTAGAAGAACAGAGGTCACCGACATAGCCTAGTGGATTAGCTCTTTGAAGTGGCAGTGGGCGGGGCACATAGCGTGAAGAACCGATGGCCGATTTGGCAGAAATTTTCCTGAACAGCAACCATGTACCAGCAAGCGCAGCGTCGGAAACCTACCGACTAGGTGGTCGAACGACCTGACAAACGTCACAGGAAGGCGCTGGATGCAGGCCGCTTCCAACCGGTCGTATTGGAAATCCTTCGGGGACGCCTATGTCCAGCCACAGGAAGTCCACTGACCTCCTGTGGCTGAGATGATGATGAAAGAAAATATCATTAAAATATAAGCTACATGATTTAGCCCGTGGCTCTGCTCTATATACTATTAGACTATATATCGAGACTATATATCCTTCGGAAACAGTAAGTACCCTTTCCCTGGATGAAGGATACCTGTTATCCTTTTTAGGGTTCCGTACAAAAAAAATGAAAAAACGGAACCCTTATAGGATCACTCGTGCGTCTGTATGTCCGTCCGTCTGTCTGTCACAGCCGATTTTTTATACCCCAGAAAACGTGTATGCAAATTTTAATGATGAAAGGTTCGGTAGTTGAAGCGTGAAAACGTATCAAACAGATAAAAGAATTCAAAAAACTCACTCACGAGATCACTTTTGCGTTGAAGGTTCTTCATGAAGGCTGCTATTCAGATATTGTAATATGATGATGATGATGATGACCCTTACGAGTATCAGCTATCCCAATCCAGGACTGAAAGCGTCATAGTACATTGCGACTGTATACTTTTCGCTTCCGTTTTTTCGATCTGGGACCTTTCAGACCCACGAGTTCTGACCCGCTTGATAAAATTCTTCTCACGACCCAGTTTCAAGTTACCATTTGACCCACTGTGTGTCAAATCTTTTTTTTTTAATTATGAATTATTTCATGCCAAGCCTGGCAGAGTAGAATAGGACCACTACAAGTCTTCCCATGGATGTTGTAGAAGGCGACTTAGGAAACACTATAGTGTTTCGTAGGTCGCCTTCTACAACATCCAGCTTTGTTTAGCTATAGCTAAACAAAGCTTATAAACATCAAAGGGACCTCTACAATCCGTCTAGCCAGCGTGGAGAATGTAGGCCAGGCTCTGGTAGTACAGAGAGGCTCGTGCTTCTGCAGTGAAGACTAACAAAGAACTGATGATGATGATGGCATGCCAAGTTACGCTCTCAAGAATGGATTTAATTTTATTTGAAATTATACTTTTAGATAATACGGAACCCTAGTGAAATCACAACTCTAGAAATTTCTTTGTACAAACATCACGTCCTGATTTCTGGGGATGGATTTGTTAAAACCCGTGTATTTTTAACTGCCACGCAATGGAGTTGTGAGTGATTCGTTTTTTATTGTCGTACGTTGGTGTTTTGAACAATAAAACTCTTCGAACCTGCCGCTTAATTTGTGCGATGTGATGATGAGACAGCCTCCTTGGTCCAGTGGTGAAGGCGCCTTGTTGACACGGGGGTCATGGGTTTGATTCCCACAGGAAGCATACTTTGATGTTTCCAGTTTGGTTAGGACATTGCAGGCATGAATCACCTGATTGTCTGATAAGAAAGATGATTCCATGCTTCAGAAGGCACGTTAAGGGGGAACACTAGGCACAGTAGCGACGCCAATCATTTTATTCCTAATACTTTACAAATAGAAAGAAATTCAAGAATATAAACAATACAAGCCTTAGTAAATAACCTGAAGTATTTTTGGAATCATGTTTATTATTATCGGAATCAGTGAGAATTATGAGAATCTGATTACCGCCAAAAACGGCCGTTTTTGGCGGTTATCACTTTTTCTCTCAATGAGTGATTCTCATAATATTAAAACATGATTCCAAAAATACTTCAGGTTATTTACTATATTGTTTATATTCTTGAATTTCTTTCTATTTGTAAAGTATTAAGAATAAAATGATTGGCGTCGCTACTGTGCCTAGTGTTCCCCCTTAAGCCGTGGGTCCCGGCTGCCATCTGGTAGTCGTTAATGGAACCACGTCAGAGGCCGAGAGGCGGTTCCGAAGAACTCTGACACCAGGGTGTGCATGTTCGATTGACCGTGTCACCTACACGAAATGATGATGAATTTGTGCGATTGATTGGTAGTGGAAAATCTTTGATCTTATCATCGTCATTATAAAATGGGTTAAATACCACAGTTGCAATGGTGAGGTAGCTATGTTAGGTGACGCAAGCCCTAATGCTTTAAGGACTAGGATATGATGGAGAAATTTGATGTGCAGAATTGAACCGCGGTGGCCGGATAGACGTTGTCGTCTAAAACAAAGACAGGTTCAAATCCTGCCCACGTGGATTTTTTCCCATAATTTACTCTTAAATTTAATAACAATATATCAGAATAGCATTGTGAATGAACAAAAACACCTTTAGACATTATTACGACGACCTCCGTGGCGCAGTGGTTCACATGCCAGCCTCCCGGTTTCGATCCCCGGTCAGGTCAATGGAAACCGATATTTCTCCGATTGCCCTGGGTCTTGGATGTTTATCAATATTCGTTATAAAGTATTGTATCGTTGAGTTAGTATTCTACGACACAAGTTAACAACTTACTGTGGGGCTAACTCATTTTGTGTGATATATTTATATATTAAAAATGCTACCATACTGGGGTTAGTCATAAAGGTGTTCTCGATTCTAACACGACTTAAATAATAAAGTAACAAAAGGGCATATATAGAAGGCCTCGGTCTATCCACGGCTCGGTGTCATCACTGACGTATGTGAACAGACAGTCCCAGATGGGAGACGGATGCACGGTCTTTACACAGTGATGTTCAGTCCACATACCGGACACGGCCCTGATGTGTGGGATAGGCCTTAAAGCAGGTAAACCCTTGTATAAAGTTAAGACTTTATGCAAAGGTTTATAATTTCTTCCTACATTTTGACTTGTCTTGATGAAACATTAGCTTTCAAAGGATTTAATTTTCGGTTACGGCTATGTAAAAAAGGAAGTTACATTCTTAGATTTTAACTACAAAAGACCATTGCTTGTGTTTGTTTGCGTTGTTGAGTATGAAAAACCAGGATTAATATGGATTTTAACAGCAACTGGCGGACCCTGTAAACATAAAAATGTAAACTTACTATGGACAGTCGTGAGACAAAAAAAAACGAATTAAGTACAACAAAAAAAGAAATAACCCACTCAGCTCACAAAAATACATTTGGTGAAAACAAATGAAAACATGCGTTATTCATACAGGACAAACCCGGATTTAAATTAATAAAGCGGGAAGCAGCGTCCGTTGCCAGCTTTCGATATACAGTGCTAGACTTACAAAAGATATTTCATTATCAGGTCTTTTTTCGTCTCCACTACAGGAGAATGACCCTCTCTGTACTACCAGAGCCATGTATTAGCATGAGCAGTCAGAGGATTTGGCCTACACTCTCCACGCTGGCCAGACGGGTTGGAGAGGTCTCTTTGATGTTTATAAGCTTTGTTTAGCTTGTGTTGTCCTTAGTCGCCTTCTACGACATCCACAGGAAGACTTGGAGTGGTCCTATTCTACTCTGCCGGGAACCACACGGCAGAGATCACACACAAAAGATATACACCCTTATTTTAAATTCAATACACAAACGTTAAGAGGTGACTCAGCCCATGAATATGAACAATTTTTGATATGGGACCAATGACGGGAACTCAAAAAAAAATTACATACCCATACAAAAGTGTACAGCTGATCGGACCAAATGTACCTATGAAATTATATTGAATTTTCAGCATTGGTCCCTTAACAAAAGTTGTTCATGTTGATTGGCTAAGAAACCTCTTAAAGTTTGTGTATTGAATTTAAAATAAGGGTGTATTTAAAAGATGACTAGCATTTTTCCCACCACTTCAACCGCTTAAATTATAGCCTATGTCACCTGCAGATAAATAAGCATTCTATATAGGTGAAAGAATTTTGAAAATCTATTCAGTAATTTTGGAGCCTATTCATTCAAACAAACAATTAAATCTTTTCCTCTTAAATATTATATTATAATATTTAATAGTTATTTTTCCGCAACTTCATTCGCGTAAATTATAGCCTATGTCACCCGCAAATAAATAAGCTTACTATAAGAGAAAGAATTTTGGAAATCGGTCCAGTACTTTCGGAGCCCTATCAATTCAACAAACAAAAAATATAATGGTTCCAACACTAGTAAGATGGGTACAAGACTTACTAAACAATTACAATGAACCACACAATATCAGTTTTTCTTTTCCTATCTTCTTTTTTATAAAAAATATTCATGCAAGTATGTCGAGCTCCGTGGCGCAGCGGTCAACACGCCAGCCTGCGACACGGGGGTCCTGGGTTCGATCCCCGGTCAGGTCATGATGAAACGATGAAAACGATCTTTTTCAGAATGACCTGGGTCTTGGATGTTTATCTATATAAGTATATGTTATAAAATATAGTATCGTTGAGTTAGTATCCTGCGACACAAGTTCACAACTTAATGTCGGCTAGCTCAATTTGTGTGATATGTCCCTATATATTTATTTATTTATTATTTAAGTAGGATATCAATCTGTGACTAAGGTCTATGTTCTATGCTCTGCCAACTGAGCTACAGCGTTTCAAACCTGCACGTCGAATATAAGTATCTCCACTAATTGTTAGTCATTGTGTTAGGTGCCGCAAGCCTTAAACCTGCGTATATGAGGAATGGGTGATACAGCGCGTAAATTCTCTTGAAGGGGTGACTCAGCCCGTCATTTTGAACAAATTTTTTTATGAGACTAATGTATGGAGCTCGATTTTTTTTTGTTTTCCCATTCTAATTATTTGAGCGGCTGAACACTTTTGTATAGAAATGACGAATTTTTTTGAATTCTCTGCAATGATCCCATGGGAAAATATGTTCATATTGACGGACTGAGTGTCCCAGTTAAGGGTACATATGTCAAGGGTCAATTTACACGATGCTCATGAAAAACATTAATTTATTTTATACTACACCTACTCACATACTGCGTGCATCCGGAACGTTATCAATAAATAATTTAGGCGGTAGATTTTGCAGTACTTATAAAATATTAGACAAATGTCAACTTAGTCTACCGACCACGAACACTGCAAAGTGTTCGAAACGTTAGGTGTATTAGATAATGTAATAAACGCGATAAAAACCGTAATTAAAATATTTTTTTAAACAATTACTTACATACATCCGATTGGAATATCTTTCTCCCCGGCGGGCTAAAGGCCATGTTTAGCATGGTTATGGGCGTGTTGGTGGAAAACGGTATCAATAAAGTGATGGGTTGCTAGCCGCAACGCCTATTGATATGATTCCTCAGATTGTCGCCCATTCCCTCGATATATTGTACGTTTTTTCTTTTTTCCCAGACCAGAATGGCAAATAATTCTCTATGAAATATTTAAGATCATTTATAACTAGCATTAATAAAGCATCAGACTTACACAAAGATCAGCAGAGCAAATCGGGTCTCTCAGAAGACAATCCCTCAACCATAAATTGTAATTTTCGAAGGATATTAATATTACATACGCGTGCAAATAGTGAGCATCCATCAAAGCCTAAAAGGGTCTGTAAAGTAATTACTGTAGCTCGCATACTGATGTGAAATCGTCATCGGAGCGCGACCAATTGGATTGTCCACAATCAATATTAGACTGCTGCGATTGAATGGTGAATACCAATTGGTTTGGGCGATAGGACTTACTAGTGTCGCTCGAATTTATATATATATCTCTCTTTCTCTCTTATCTGAGCTTGTTTGTTTCCGATTGCATCCTCAATTGCGTGTAATTTACATCTACCAAGAGCAGAAGCGACTATTTATCCAGAAAAATATAGCGTGGACGTCTATAATATAAAATATTAATTCATAACCAATATTTATATAAACCATATAATGACGAAATCAGCAAAGCACAACATCAATGTTTCCCGAAAGACAAGCAATGTTAAGTAGATGCTCACTTTTTGGACGCGTATGTAACTGCGATTGAATGGTGAATACCAATTGATTTGGGCGATGGAGCGTACTAGTGTCACTCGAATTGATTTGATAATTGCGGCAAACTTTCGGTTTGGCAGTCTTGTAATACGATTATAAATTGTTTTTAAAGGGATACCAGACACTCCGAAATCGATGATGATACTTAAGTAAGTTTGAAAAAATAATTGACGTCAGTCGTCTTTCTCTCTTTCAATCTCACAGGTTTGTATTTTTCAATCATACATACTTAGTATCCCGTATTCATCCCTAGCCGTGTATACAGAAGCCAAGATCATAACACCCAAAGACTACGTTTAGCGTGTAGCGGGCGTTGATGTGGTAAGCGGAATTAAAATAGTGATAGGTTGCTAACCGCATTGCTTAATGACGTATTTCGTTCGATATCACGGTCTGCACGAGAAGAAACTCAGCGGGTATAAGTAGTTTATGTTATTAGTGTCGCCTAACAAGGTGTCGCTCAAATTTATTTTAATCTCATTCGAACGTGTTCCAGGGTGCGTTCTTATTTATGATTTACAGTTATCTCACTCTCCCGACTACTTAACGGAACAGAGCCAAAGATGGAGAACATGTGGTTCACTATCATTGCAACGTCATGCTAACACTTTTTGGGTTTAATATTTATACGGTTTATCGTTACTATCAGGACCAGGCAAAAGTAATATAAGTATCAAGACATTTGTTCTAAATTGTGCTATGATTTTTTTCAAGCTTCAATTCAATATTGCCGGAATAGTTCGGTTCCACAGACATACAATACAATAACAGCTTGCTTGGCGAGAAGTCCTTCGCTTTGTAACTGTAACGCGTGATCATCAAAGGAGTAGGTAGTTTGATTTTGGTTCAATAACCTGGAACGTACCTATATATTAATATGGACATGCCTCCGGGATTCCGGGATTTTAAATTGTTTTTACCGGAATTTCAAAATTTCACTGGAACATGTAGGATGCGTAGGATGAAGGCATTGCATTTGCTGTTGGCGAGAAGCTTCGCCCACATACATTTCGAAAAACTATTAATATATTTTGATAAAATGTAATCTAATGTGTTAATCCAGGTTATAATACGGCATCTCCATTTCAAATTTCTACCAAATCAGTTTAGCCTTTTTGATGTAAGTATCTTAAGTAAGTAATTCTTTAAACCCCATTAAAATTTAACTTTCCTCATTTTACTAATGAAGAAAGTTAAATTTTAATGGGGTTTAAAGCATTTGCGATGCACATTAATAATTTGTTTATTTAATAAGGCCATGAGCAAGATTTGTTCTCTCATTCGACATCATTTTCCCGGAACAAGTGACTGGCCTTCTAAAGTAAAAAAAAAACTAAGGCGTGGCAAAACTTGAGGAAAAAACGCAAAGAGACAGACACAATGCGTCGACACCAAATAATTTAGGAAACACACATCATTTTCCATTATCATATTACAAAATTTTATGAGTTAAAAAAAAAATTATAAGCATTATGTAAATTTTATAAGAACTGATTTAAGAATCCATACATACATCAAAAATACTGTAAGTGTAAAAATACTGTACTCGTAAGTACTGAAATAAAATCCCGGGAATAGACTTATCCATGTTACGATTTTGACAGTTCGTAAACCAGGTACATAAAATCAATCTTCCTACTTCGGGCTCTAATCATCATGCTTCACATTCTCACTTTCCCCTTAGTTTCGAGTTCGTATGGTAACTGTCAATATGTAATTCAGAGATGCGCGGCGACACGTCTGCATTTCGAAATCAATTGAAATTCAATATTACGGCACCTACACATGCTGTATGAGCTCGGGTTGGCTTTGATCATTTTATTACTCATCTCTGATCTCAGATATTGTTAGTTAACAATGCAACTTGTTCTGAAAGTTTAAAAGTATGAATTAATATGTACTACTTTTCCTTTTTCAACTCAAAATCAATAATTTTCATACAAAAATGTTCATCCGCATCAGATATACTATCTATATATTTTAATTTTTCCAGGATAAAATATATTTTAATTTTTCTTTATAGAGATATCTTGGCCTCGACATTAAAATTTATCCTGCACTCCATAATATATAAATAATTACTAGAATCCTAACGGCATACATTACTGAAATGCTATTACTCCGAAGTGCATGAAGTAGCTTCTTTGTAATACTTGTATTTTAGTTTATTTCGCTGTCCATATTTTTTTAAGAGTATGATTTCAGTAAGTCTTGTTTGGGCAAATAAGTATACTTAGTTTAATCCCGATAGCCCAGCGACTAAACGCTTTACTAGTGATTACGCATGTAAATAAATCTCAGATAAACTTAATTTATTAGTTTATTTGACGAGCTCCGTGGCGCAGCGGTCAACACGCCAGTCTGCGACACGGGGGTTCCGGGTTTGTTTTCCGGTCAGGACATGATGGAAAACGATCTTTTTCAGAATGACCTGGGTCTTGGATGTTTATCTAGGTATATAAGTATATGCTATAAAATATAGTATCGTTGAGTTTGTATCCTGCGACACAAGTTCACAACTTACTGTGGGGCTAGCTCAATTTGTGTGATACGTCCCTATATATTTACTTATTTATTATATTTATTTATTTATTATTCCAAATTTTTATTATTATTAAGTTTTTAATTGCAAATTCGCAAGAAATACCTGGTTGAAATGATGGCGAAAGTGGTAGTGATGTGCGACTTGCTTTACTTAATTTTGCTAGCCTTCCTTTGCACAGCTGTGTTGGAAACGATCAAGCGAAAAATGTGAATTGATCAATCAAGTATTCCTTACTTATATTCTATGAGTTTAGGTATTTGACCTTCGAGCAACACGACCTCCGTACACGGCCTCCGTACCGGACGGAGGGAGTGGGCAAAGCGACAATTTACTATGACAATTTTTCTGGCGTTTTTTGCGGGGGGAAATGTGCACACAAGTTTAGTTCCGCACACCTACATACAAAACTTAAACTGTCACTTGATAGTAATTATGACATTGTCACAAAAAATGTCATAAAAAAGAAAAAATAATTTGTGTACAGATGAGTCACACACAACTAACACACAGACATGCATATGCCTAATTTTGCTTGTACCTTGACAGAGGGGAATGCAGCGTATGGCTACTCCCTTCCGTGTTGCTCGAAGTATATAACTGATTGAAAACAAGAGTGAACTGACAAAATTATAAAAAGATTTGTATTTATGTATGTTTGTTTTAGATAAACTCAAATATTTCTGGACCAATATGACTACAACTGGACATTTTGGTACTCCAGACATTTTGTATAACTGGACATTTTGACACTCCGAACATTTTGTACAACTGGTCCTTTTGACACTCCAGACATTTTGTATAACTGGACATTTTGACCCTGGACATTTTGATACATCGGACCTAATGGACCGAAAGGCTGTCTTTGCACTGCACTGTTCTGGAAAATACACTCTCAAATATTTTTATACGTTTATTTTATGCAAACACAAAGACTAAGACGTAGATTCGAATCCCGCCGCGTTCGTGGATATTTTAAACATATCTTATTTCTTAATTTAATAATAGAACGCCCGCAAATTTTGGGTGGATACTATTATTTCTATTATGTGTTTCCATTAATTAGCTGTGTGGTTCCCGGCAGAGTAGAATAGGACCACTCCAAGTCTTCCCGTGGATGTCGTAGAAGGCGACTTAGGAAACACAGGCTATAAAAAGCTCATAAGCATCAAAGAGACCTCTCCAACCCGTCTGGCCAGCGTGGAGAGTGTAAGCCAAATCCTCTGACTGCTCTGGCTAATACCTATGGCTCTGGTGGTGCAGAGAGGGTCGTGCTCCTGCAGTGGAGAATATCAAGGACCTGATGATGATGATGATTTCCATTGATAGAAATACTGCGACAAATTCTCCCACTATTTCCATTGCGAGCAGCAGCGGCAAAAAAACGCTACATCACCCGACGTACACATAGAAACTATTTATTTAGGTTTAGGTGGGATAAGGTTCTACTACCGTTTATTTTCAAGTAATTTTATTAATCAGTAATTTAGGAGGCCGTCAATAAATTCAGTGGAAACAGATTCTCAAATAACACCACTTGACATGGAAATAATGGGATATTATTTTTTAAAAATGTTAGTCCTACTATTTCCATATTGTATTTCCATGGAAATAGTGGAATTCATTCCAAATTTTATTAGACTTGTACCGCTTTTTTACACAACACACCTTTTTTAGAACGCGGCATATTTCATACCCAAACACAAACGTTAAAAAAATTGTGTTTTTTTAACGTTTGTGTTTTTAATTAGAAGGATTATGATATTGAAGGTAAATATATTAACTAGACAAAACTTATATTTTCAGTATATACGTGAGGAGCCTGATGGTCCAGTGGGTGTGAGCTCTATGAGCGCTTACGTTTGTTAAGCAACCCTTGGTGCAGTCCCTACTTGGATGGGTGACCGCAAGTGGCATAAAAATACCTCGAGCTCCTCCGTGCTTCGGAAGGCACGTTAAGCCGTTGGTACCGGCTGTCATCGTTGATGGCAGTCGTAAAGCTATGTCAGATGCCTTAAGGCAGCTTGAAAAATCTGACACCAGTGTTGGCCACTTACACATACGAAAAACAAAACAAAGTATATACGTAAGCCTCTAAACGAGCCAAAACGCATAAATATAACGTATCTCGCTCTTATCTCTACCGCATTCATGTCATATTATTGTAATATTAGTAATTACTCCCCAAAATCAATTATACGTGACACGCTATATTGCCATGGAAGATTTACCGACTCACCAATCAGATTTACTCAATTTTACTCCGTAACTCCAAGTCTTAAGGTTTGAATTGCTTGGTGTCCTAAAAATAGACAAGGGTATTTATGGTGCAGTTACATACTTATTATTCTGATGAATTTACTATGAAATAGGCATGATTTAATAAAGTTGTGCTGGCTACTCAAGTAAAGAAAGAAAGTTGGTACAAAAGGAAAAAATAATACTTAATTGATATGCACACAACAATTTTGTACCAAAATGGTCTCCACTCAGCATATGCTGTGGTGTGGTTAATTACACGTATATTCTAAAGTAGTTCATAGTTGTTTATTACATATATTCAATAAGGTAGTCCCGATTTTATATAGATATTTTTTCACTAGTACTTTCCTGAGAATGTATGAGAGGGATAGAGTCATGAACAATTCTATTTTAAGTTATTTTTCCGCGACTTTATTATCGTTATAGCAGATAAATTAGCTTTCTATAGAAGAATATAAAAGAATATTGAAAATCATTCCAGTAGTTTCGGAGCTATTCAATGCAAACAAACAATGAAATCTTTTCTCTTTTTAATATGAGTATAAATAACAAATGTATACCTATTTAAAAGATGTAGTCCTGTGGCAGACGGACGGATGATCGAACATACAGAAGGACAGCGGAGGTTTCACAATAATGTCCCGTGGGTACCCATTAAATAAGGAAACATAAATAGGAAAGAGCAGAAACGAATGCTACGGGTTACGTATTCACTATGAATTTTGTAGCACTCGCTACGAAAACGGCGTAGCGTACAACTACAAAACTCGCTAACGAAGGAAATATAATGATACCAATGATGGGAACTCAAAAGTATACATTCCGACATCAGTTAAACATTTTGTATGGAATGTATGTAACAAATATTTTCAAAGTTCCTCCACCATATATAGGGCTTGGGTGATGTAACCCCACCATCACAGGGTATTTGATTTAACTCATCTTACAATGAAGTTCTTAAAATATGTAGGCAATGATATTCCCATGTAAATTGACTGAGCAGCTGAACATTTTATATGTAAATGCATGTCAATTTTTTATTTATGTTTCCAGCATTGGTCCCACTGGAAAAGTTACTCATATCGGCTGGCTGAATCACCCCTTTAAGAATCCAAAGCTATAAAATTATGAAAAAGCTGTAAAATATATGTATCTATTACAATAATATCGTTAGTTGTATCCTACTACACAAGTTCAGAATTTACTATGAGGCTAGCTATATATCTGTGTGATTTAACCCTGTATTTCTATACTGTATAACTGTCCTCTAAGGCGCGAAGCCTCTCGATGCAAACGAGTAACGATTGCAATTGCGTGAACTCAAAAGCTCTCAGCTCAGAGAGCTTCACAAATAATGGCCCTTCAATTGTATCCTTGTGATGGTCTCAAACAGGCGTGTTCTCAGTTGCGATAGTAGTTAAACATCTTTTTTTCTTTGTATGAAGTAAACGGAGTTCAAAATAGTGTGTTTGACTTTGATATTATTTGCTGTGCCGTGTGGTTCTGGGTAGTGTAGAATAGGACCACTCCAAGTCTTCTCGTGGATGTCGTAGAAGGCGACTTAGGAAACACAAGCTAAACAAAGCTTATAAACATCCACTTCAACCCGACTGGCTAGCGTGGAACGTGTAAGCCAAATCCTCTGACTGCTCTGGCTAATATGGCTCTGGTAGTACAGAGAGGATCATGCTCCTGCAGTGGGGACTAAAATGACGTCTAGAGGGAAGCTTCTCAATGAAAATGAGCAACTATTGTAATTGCGTGAACACAACAGCTCCACAATTAATAGAGTTTTAAATTGTAAACTTTTGAGGATCTCTCTCAGTTGCGTTGTACTTTAAGCACGTGGACTTAATTACTTTTTTAATGCGTACTATTTTACGTTAGGTATTGTCTTTGATACTCATCACATTTCATTATATACCACTAAACCACAGAGGTAGCTAAACATTTTGAAAGAGGCTGCTTAACGGATTGCGCTGACATTTGATACGCGGGTCGCGCGTAGTTATACATTGGCGCTCACTAAAAATGAATTTTCCAAAATTCCCTTTCAAAAAGGGTGTTACGGGGGTCAAATATATGCGGATTGTCGTCTGCGTTGGGCCTAAACTAAACGATTTTCATATACATACAAAAATACGACCGCGAGTAGAATCACGCAGGCGGATAAATTATGATAAATTAAAATACATTTAGTTTATTCGTAACCAAGTCAATCTGCGAGTTAATTAATATTTCAATTCCAGCACGTGTATTCGGTGAATATATTTGGTTTGAGTAGACTAAGATCCCAGTCTGCTTAAAGCCAAAGCCAAGTCAAAGCTATAAATTTGATTTCCGTAGTTTCAAACCGAAGTAAAGAAAATATACTATTCAGTTTGGATTTCGCGTCCTTTTATAGCAAACTATCCTAAGCAAACTTAAAATAACTTATTTACATGATTGTAGTTAATGAGGTTTTTAAATAAAAACTCGACGACAAACGACATCAAGATTTTAATGTACAAAAGGTCCACTAAATCAAAAAGATAGGTAGATAGGACAATTGCAAAAATATTAATTGTGCTATCTTGAGGTCGCTGTTGATCTGCTGTTTTCAATGGCACCGATCAAATGTACATTTTTTGCTACAATTGGACATAAAACAGACTTACAGACTAAACATACTGACCAACTGCGAAAAAGTTTTGTTACTAATTCGTAGAATTAATATAATTATTAATAACTTACATAGGATTGCCTTGTTAATAATCTATGGATGTCTCTGAACATTGTTGTTTTTTTTTACACCATGCTTTACCATTTATCTGAAAACCAGCTTTACTATAATGACGAAGGATAGACAAGCCTCAGATCTCAATATACATAAGTCTATCAAGTCTACGTCGACGTGTATGACATACGTCCCGAGCATGTTACTTGCAACTTGCAAACGAGCTTCTGACTATTGACATGACACGAAGCTGTACCAAAGTTATTCACTATTCGAGGCCTGCTTTACGGAGAAACATGAATTTTTTGGCGTCTACTCTTCGCTTTCTTTCAAATGATTTATTAAAAATAGGGGTAGTACTCGACCCCATTTATAATTAACGTCTCCGCTTTAAAAGCTTTAAGTAAAAAATCTCTTGCGGGGTAGCCCTAGGTCATAAGACCCAAAGGCCACATTTAGCATTGTAGTGGGCGTAAAGGTGGAGAGCGGAATAAAAATAGTTATGAGTTGCTAGCCGCACCGCCTATTGATATGATTCCTTATATGTTCGCCCAATCCCTTGACCTGCTTTTACGGCCTGCACGGGAAGAAAAGCAGCTGGTATATTCTATGTTTTTTCTTTTTTCCCAAACCAGCATGGAATAAGAGAAATTCTAAAAACATACAGTCGTTCTAATTCGGATCACATACGGACAATATTCAACAAAATGCCTTACCATACAAACCTAATCATAGAAAAGGGGAAATCACATCGAGAAATCGTATAACTGATTCAAACGGTCACGGACGGGCTGGACTACGTGATAACGTGGTAAGGGCGTAATCACACAATTTATTTTTATTTATTTTACAATATTGTTTGCTTGCTTTTCTTAAATGTGAAAATGTGTTTGTTTAATTTACGTTAAAGTAATTTTAAATTACTTTGAATTGACGAGCTCCGTGACGCAACGGCCAACACACGACCCGAGACACGGATGAGTTCGATCCCCGGTCAGATCAAGATGAAAACCAATCTTTTTCAGATTGACCTTGGTCTCGCATGTTTATTTATATATGTATTTATAACAAAATATAGTATGGTTGAGTTAGTATCACATACCACAAGTTTCAAACTTCACTCACAAGCTCAATCTACGTGATTTGTCCGTATATATTCATATTTATATTTACTTATTTGAATCATAGGTGGAGTCTATTTTTGGTAAAAGGACGCCAATTAATTCAAATACACCCTGTATTATATTGTAAAGCGGAAAAATTTAATTGATCGCAATGAAAAGCTCTATACCATAAGCTACTGGACCGATTTACAAAATTCTTTCCCATAAATATTATTAATTAAGAGGGCCCTTCCGCGACCGACTATCGTCAACGCGAGCATGGTCGAAAAGCTTGTTCCGTCCAGCGCAATATCAGATAAAGAGGCAAAGCGAAAAGAGCCCCTTGCCCTCGTCTCCCGCACACCTCTTACTGCCACATTGTAACAAGCTAGTGAGTACGCGAAGACATTGAACGAAAAATAGTGTGGGAAAATTTCATTAAATTTGTTTCAAGAAATACGTGTTTATTAGTAAGCCTTACAAGTTTATGAAAAAAAAGTTGTACATTTAGAATCTCCATTACATTTGCGAGGTTTCTAAAGATATATTTTCTTTACTTTTACAATTAATAAATACATTATAAACGCCCAAAATTAATATAAAATTTGTGCAAAAAAGCGAGTTTTTGGAGGCTAATACTGAAGTTGTTTCTCCAAATTTTGATTTCTCGTTTTGTTAGAAACCTAGATATAGTGCACAAGATACCTATTAGTTGAAAAGTTTTAAAGAAAGATTTGTTACAACGCCATAATCACGTACGTGCGTTTGTATGAAAAGATAGACGGGTTGGCCGCCCTTAAGGTATACATACTATAGTTATATGTGAAGATATGAAAAGGAAACAACACTAAACGCGACAGGAAAAAAAATGCTACTAATAGGACAAGAAGTGAGATTTGACAAGGGATTTAAAGCTGGCTAGCGTTTGAGCACACCGGATGGAGATTGGTAGTGAGTTCCAAAGGCTTAAATTATGTGATTAGTCCCTTTATATTATTTGTATTGTATTTTTTTATTACTAGCTGAGCCCGCGACTTCGCCCGCGTGGGAAAAAGTGTTTCCTATGTCCCTTCTCAGACACTAACCTCAATTGGTTTACCAAATTTTATTTAATTTTTGGCGGTTTACTAGTTTTGGCGTGAAAGTGAGACAGACAGACGGACATACAGTTACTTTCGGATTTATAATATTAGTATGAATAGTATGGAAGTATGGATTAAACTCTTTTATTTGAGCAGTCGTATAAAAAAAAGGACTTTGCTAAAAAGAGTAACTGCAGAAGTGCAAAATAAAACGTGATTTCCGGAACTGTGAAGAATATTGCGACAAATATTGGATCACGTCTTTGACTTTCAATGGTCGTATTTGAATTGAGCGTTTCATAGACTTCGCTGCTCTACACATTTCACAGTCCGAACTTTATCCATTTGGAATGTATATATCAAACATTAAAGTTTATAATATAGATACCTACTAGCAAATAATGTGAGCTGGTGGATGGGTACTGACATCCTAAGTGGTGCCCGGGTCTATGTTGACATTATCCGCGATATGAGTGATTCAGTTCCATAATCACTAACAAACACACACATTTAATGATTGTGGTGGTGTCTATCTTCAAACGATTGACTTTGTGAAAAATGGTTTAAGTACCTCAATGTCATTTTTAAGGACCTATCTAAGGACAACCCGCACAAATAGGTTTGGTAAAAATTGTTGTTCTGTGGGTAAAAAGCTATTTTTGTTACACTTCTATGTATGGGTATTCTATGCATGACATTTTATTCATGACACAATCTTTTATTTTTGTATTAAAATCTCAAGGCGGTCTATAGAATCCATCCACAAAGTTTCAACTGTACTTACTTAATAGAAAGTGGCTATGACATAGAGACAGAAGGACATGGCGAATCTATCGGTTCTATTTTGTCATTCGGCTACGGAACTCTAAAAATGCACTATATGAGCACAGCCTTACCCGCTTTGTTTACGCACTATTCAGGCCGCACCAATCAGCGAGATTATCCACCTCCAGGAAAATTAGGGCTCACACGTGTCACGGTTTCATAAAGGTGGGCGGAGATAGCCTGTTTATTATTCACGAGTTCTGAATGGCAAAATGGCAGGATAATAGACTTCACACTTTTTTTCGTTATAATTTGAAAAGAGTTTTTTAAATATAAGAATATCAGTGAAACTTGCTAACCCAAAAACTCGTCAAGGGTTCCAAAGTCGCAATTTTTCCTCTAAGCGTGTAAATTCCGCTAACAAAAATTAACAAACATGTGACGTCACTTCGTTAGAATTTTGTATAGGTGATGTGAGAACGTTGTTTTATGGTAAATATTGCGTTTATGGATATTACTTCTTAAGAAGGTTGATGGAACATGACCTTCCAATTTACAATTTTCTATAATTATATATCATCTTTCTATATATTTCTATTAATATACTATACTGTTTCCCGCCTCGTACAAATTTGGGATTTTCAAGGCAAGAGTGAATAGGCATTGTTTGAGTTTATATGTATCATCACCTTAAACCTCATTTGTTGCTTGCCATCAGGCAAGAAAGAATCAAACGCACTCAATTGATTCATAATAAGAAAAGGTAGGCAACATGATCAGAGGTTGGAAATAAAAATTATTATAAAACTAAAAATCTAAAAACGAAAGAATTTTCATGTTTTATGAAGGTTTTATGGTCCTATTCAATCTGATGAACGCAATCGACGTCGACATGGGATTAATATTGAAATTTCCCAAATTATTGTCACGTACTTGAATGGGAGTTATTGGGTTAGTCCGGTTATAGTGCCGCGGGAAAATTAGATTACAGTCTTCAAAGGGTTATGGAAAATGTACACATTTGTTATTTTGACAATAAAAATATTACTTTGCTTCCCTTACATTTTTTTTCATTCAAATGTGACTAACGGGTTACTGTGTCAGTTTTCCGTTAAAACGGTTATCTTTTTAGAAAGCATAAATATAAAAAAATATATATATTGACCTAGACGCAATAAAATAATAAATTGGCCTAGTGCTAGTCGGAATCGCACACTGGGTGGGTTCCGTATCACCGCTTTGTTTTTATTTTTTGTTGTTATAGCTGCATTAGTATTCTATAAAAATTTTAAGTCTACCTTTTACGGTTCAAAAGATACCCTGTGACAGACGGACTAAGAAGTTTAAGTAATTTAACCTTTTAGGTTCGTAACCTTAAAACGTAAAATTTATCAGTATCTTCTCCCGCAAACCGAAGAAATTAATTAAAGGAATGGGCGTAATCATGACGAGGCATCTTGGTTCTGAACTGACAATTTTTCTGATAAGGCACAATGAAAAATTTGGATTTTAGGTTGCATGGGTCGGGACACCCCTCTTCATCTCCAACTTTCTTTCTTCAAGATCGGAAGGCTTCCAAACAAAAATATTTGCAAGCAAGATTGTTTGGAGAACAGGTAAGAGCGCGCAATGAAATAAATATCTACACAACTACCTTGATTATTTATATTCCATCGCTCTCTGTAAGTAGAAACAGCATAATGTCGAGTTCAAAATATAAAAAATTGTACATATTAGCAGTGCCTTTGCTTAATAAAATATATGACACTTTCTAGGCTAGGTTAAATTAAAATTTTATCAAAATCTCTTTAGCTATTTGGTTAAAATCGGATTTTTTTTTCTACAAGATTATCAATTATTATAATATTATTAAAGAAATAAGTAAGGCATACAATGATGTCGTAAAGTTCCTATATGAAAATGATTCTGTTACTCATTTTTGTTATTAGCTGTAGAACAATAGAAAATACTGGCAAGTTAAATTGTAGATCCATAATAATACTTGTTTGAGGAGCCGCTAAGAGCGCGCAATGAATTATTAACAATCGTCTAAATTGTTGATATTCCAGCTCTCTGAAAATTTAGATAGCATATTTAGCGTCGCTTTTATTTATAAAGAAATGATGTGCTTATTTCAGCCCAATGAAAATAACTGTGTCAGTAATTTACGTTATAAGCAGTAGAATAATCAAAAATGTGCTAACATTTTAAGCGAAATTGTTGATACATAGCAAGCGAAGTTGTTGATGAATATTAAAAATTATTTGAAGAGCCGATAAGAGTTGTTGTTTCAAGACTCGTTGAGTAAATAGAAAACATATGTGACATCACTTTCATAAAAAAATTTAAAAGAAATTGACTCGGGTAAAATAATAATGTTACTAATTTATGTTACAAGCAGTCGAACAATCAAAATGATTAGCAAGCGAAGTTGTTGATACATAGTAATAATTGTTTGAAGACCCGCTAAGAGAGCGAAATGAATTATCAACAATCGTCTAGGTTGTTGATTTTCCATTGCTCTCTGAATAAATAAAAACAGTATATTTACCGACGCTTTCAAATAAATCTGAATTATACGGCGTGCTTGGAGCACGGCTTGAAATTCCCAAGAAATTGTTTTGCATATTTTAGTTGTGTCTTCGACGGCGATGAAATATTAACTCCTTTTGTAGTACAAATCATAAATATTTATAGATCCATATAAATATTTTGAATTGAAAGTATCAATAATGTTTTAAGTACCTATATAGTCAAAAATTTAATGTTCTGTTCTTTAGCTCCCAAAAGAAATTCAAATTCAATCGTTTATTTAATATAGGTTTCTTTGAACACTTATTAATTGTCATATTTGTGTTTACAATTTTTACAACAAAAAAATTTTGTAGACGTCAATAATTACTTATGGCTAAGTTTAGGCCGCTTCTAAAGCGGAGTGCAGAAGAAGCGGCAACAAACTGCACAGCGCACAGAGTAATATTTGGTGCCTGAAACTTGACTTTATATCCGTACACACGTCAGTGTGTGAGTTAAATATCAGGGTCGACACCGGATAATAAATTCAAGTATAAACTGAGAGCAATAGCAGCTAACCCTGTTTTTCGAAACCTTAAGAACTTCTGAGTACGGGGGAGAGGCGCGGGGACACTATCTGCGAGGGACGCTGTGAGTTTCCGTTGACACATTTATACCATTATTAATTCTGTGCTCGTACTGTTGTTGTACTGTGTACGGCGAAGGGCTAAAATATACGCACAAAATAAGAAAAGCTAGATTTTAAAATAAAAATATTTACAGTATCATATAGAGATTAATAAAAGCGAGCAAACATACCCACGTATTTGGCCGAAGGCTTTATCATTCATCAATTCTAGTTAACGATAACCGAGCCGCTTGACTGATCCCAAGGGTTGTTTGGGTTTACTTTGTTGTACTTGCGAACTTCTGTCCATTTGGGGAGTAATACTTTCCATAGACAAATATACTAATGAACGAATCCATCTTCCTTGGCAAATATTACCCAAAAAAAGCCAGAGTTGAGTTCTGACGCGATGTCTATGTTGTTAAAGAAAGAAACTAAATTTCTATTTTTCATTTGCTGGTCGGGAGAAAATATACGTAGGTTAAGTGGATAATTTCAAATAATAAAAAACCCAACCGCTTATTTGAAAGTTTTATGTCGACAATATTATTTATGTTTTGCTAACGTCATAAAGCTTATGACAATCCGGGAAGAATACGAATCTAACGTCACCTCACACTACAAAATCGTTCAAACCGTTTAGGCTACCCACGGGTTGCAACAATGGAACAGCCGTTCCTTACTCTCCCGAATCACCCTCCTCTTAGGTGGGCTAGTCGGGTAAAAACGTAGCATGTCCTAGTTGCTTCTGCTTCTGTCTCTTCATGATAAAAGGCGATTGAGGGACTTGGCGACAATCTGATTAATCATGTTAGTAAGCAGTGGTGTTGAAATTGTCCATGGACAGCGGTGATCACTTACCATCAACACCACCACAGCTGATCATGAAATGATTAGTGAAATATTGAACAACCAATGACTTGTGTATAATAGAGGTCATTGGCATCATCACAAATTGGCATCAAAAATAGTAGTATAATAGACAAAAGGGAAGAAATTTTGTCTATTCTTAAAAACAATGAAAAACAATGAAAAACTGCTCGAACAAATTTCTGTTCTTATAGTATATAGTATAGTAGTATATGTATATAGTATAGTAGTAAATAGGTATATGTACATTCCATAGACAAACATTTTAACCAAAAATACTTTCCTCTATCAATGGAAAATATTATTGAAATAACAGTACGAGGTGAGGGTGTGAGGTCTGAGATCAATATTTACCTTACACTCGTACGAGATGCCTACTTCTGTCTCAAGAAAGAGGAAAACGTACCTGGCATGTTTCTTAAGTATGCCCCAATTATAATTATAAGATGGTCACGTATTTCCCTATTTGTAATCAACATGCTGCCATGTGTGCGGCAGAGTAGAATAGGACCACTCCAAGACTTCCCGCGGATGGCGTAGAAGGCGACTTAGGGAACGCAAGCTACACAAAGCTTATAAACTACTTCTCCGATCCGTCTGATGGTGGATGGATGGATGATGATAAAGTAATATTTAGGCAAAGGACATTCATTCATTATTCTTTCATTCATTCATTAATTCAAAGGAAAATGTATATACCGTCGCAACATTGGACCCTGGACTCCTACGCAACACAGCTGCGGATGCAAACAAAAAATAGCTCAGGTCGGATATTCTCTAATATAAATAAGCCAAAACCCGTCCGTAGCTCTCCACACCACAGATTTAATCTCCCTTATTCATCGCCTGCGGTGTGCGGAACCACGTTATTTATTAAAATACGCTATTAATTTCGCCTGCATGCCTCTTTGATACTTGCATTAGATATTAAATTTTCAGTTAAGTATACTGCTGAGGTTAATATGCGGATATGAGATGTGTTTAACATAATATTAAAAGGGAACGTTAAAAAGTAAACTGAAATGAAATGCAAGAAGATCGGCTTTATAAAATGTGAGAGTAGATGCTGATTTTTGTTTTGGAGTTAGTTGAAATTATCAAAACCATTTTTTTCCATAATTAAAAAAAGGGCAAAACATCTTTGTAATTTATTCACTTTTGCATCTCTTAATTCATTTTAAACGTTCGTAGAGTTCCGCACCCAAAGGGTAAAAATAGGAGTTTATTACTGAGACTTCGATGTCCGTCTGTCTGTATCTCGTAAACCGTGATAGCTAGGCAGTTGCAATTTTCACAGATGATGTATTTCTGCTGCCGCTATAACAACCAATATACTAAAAGTGGAATAAAATAAATATTTAATGGGGCTCCCATACAAAAAATATGATTTTTTTGCCGGAAAAAGCTCAGTTCGGATAAATATTCTTTAATATAAATAAGCCAAAACCCGACCGTAGCCCTCCACACTACAGATTTAATCTCCCTTATTCATCGCCTGCGGTGTGCGGAACCACGTTATTTATTAAAATACGCTATTAATTTCGCCTGCATGCCTCTTTGATACTTGCATTAGATATTAAATTTTCAGTTAAGTATACTGCTGAGGTTAATATGCGGATATGAGATGTGTTTAACATAATATTAAAAGGGAACGTTAAAAAGTAAACTGAAATGAAATGCAAGAAGATCGGCTTTATAAAATGTGAGAGTAGATGCTGATTTTTGTTTTGGAGTTAGTTGAAATTATCAAAACCATTTTTTTCCATAATTAAAAAAAGGGCAAAACATCTTTGTAATTTATTCACTTTTGCATCTCTTAATTCATTTTAAACGTTCGTAGAGTTCCGCACCCAAAGGGTAAAAATAGGAGTTTATTACTGAGACTTCGATGTCCGTCTGTCTGTATCTCGTAAACCGTGATAGCTAGGCAGTTGCAATTTTCACAGATGATGTATTTCTGCTGCCGCTATAACAACCAATATACTAAAAGTGGAATAAAATAAATATTTAATGGGGCTCCCATACAAAAAATATGATTTTTTTGCCGGAAAAAGCTCAGTTCGGATAAATATTCTTTAATATAAATAAGCCAAAACCCGACCGTAGCCCTCCACACTACAGATTTAATCTCCCTTATTCATCGCCTGCGGTGTGCGGAACCACGTTATTTATTAAAATACGCTATTAATTTCGCCTGCATGCCTCTTTGATACTTGCATTAGATATTAAATTTTCAGTTAAGTATACTGCTGAGGTTAATATGCGGATATGAGATGTGTTTAACATAATATTAAAAGGGAACGTTAAAAAGTAAACTGAAATGAAATGCAAGAAGATCGGCTTTATAAAATGTGAGAGTAGATGCTGATTTTTGTTTTGGAGTTAGTTGAAATTATCAAAACCATTTTTTTCCATAATTAAAAAAAGGGCAAAACATCTTTGTAATTTATTCACTTTTGCATCTCTTAATTCATTTTAAACGTTCGTAGAGTTCCGCACCCAAAGGGTAAAAATAGGAGTTTATTACTGAGACTTCGATGTCCGTCTGTCTGTATCTCGTAAACCGTGATAGCTAGGCAGTTGCAATTTTCACAGATGATGTATTTCTGCTGCCGCTATAACAACCAATATACTAAAAGTGGAATAAAATAAATATTTAATGGGGCTCCCATACAAAAAATATGATTTTTTTGCCGGAAAAAGCTCAGTTCGGATAAATATTCTTTAATATAAATAAGCCAAAACCCGACCGTAGCCCTCCACACTACAGATTTAATCTCCCTTATTCATCGCCTGCGGTGTGCGGAACCACGTTATTTATTAAAATACGCTATTAATTTCGCCTGCATGCCTCTTTGATACTTGCATTAGATATTAAATTTTCAGTTAAGTATACTGCTGAGGTTAATATGCGGATATGAGATGTGTTTAATAAATATTAAAAGGGACCTTTGTGAAAAAGTGTACTGAAATACAAGGTAAGAAGATTGGCCTTAAAAAATGTGAAAGTAGCCCTAGTTTTGGAACTATTTAAAATAATCAATTTGATTTTGTTGGTTTTAATTAAAAACCGGCCAAGTGCGTGTCGGGCCACGCGCAGTGTAGGGTTCCGTAGTTGCGAATGACCACTTTAAGTTCACACAGTTCTCACTCGCACCTCACAGTTTAACGACCAAAAACATTTCGAGTACATTTTATAAGTTGGTTGCCTATAACTTTTTAGTTTGCACTTAGTATTCAGCTCTGATAGTTTTCCTTTAAACTTCAGTATATATACTACTGCTGTAATTTTTTTCACGTATCTATATGTAACCATTTAGCAGATAGAGGGGGGGGGGACACTTACCTCTACCAAAAATTCGCACTTTAAAACCAAATATTTCGGAAACGGATCCCTAAATCGAAAAATAGTGTTCTCAACCTCACAATATTTTTGAAAGACCTATTTAACGATACCCCACACGATAGGTAAATAGAGAAAAAAAAATTACTCCCCCACTTTACTTGTATGGGAGCTACCCTAAAAAAAATTTTTTTTCAAGTTTTTATTCTACCACTTTTTTGCCATGATTAATATACATACCCATACCAAATGACAGCTTTCTAGTACTTATAGTCTCTGCGTAAAACCGCGGACGGACAGACAGACAGACAGACGGACAGACAGACAGACAGACATGGCGAAACTATAAGGGTTCCTTGTTTACTACGGAACCCTAAAAAAGAGGTTAAAAATCTTTATTTTTTATTCCTTTTTGTGCCAATAAATTCCTTTTGAACGTTTTTTTATTTATATGTATTTGACTGCAATTCTAGAGCTTATTAAAAGGAGTGATAGTGTTTGGTTAAGTAATTATATTGAAACATGAATGATGTAAAACAGGAGGATGCGACCGGGAAACCCTCAAATTTGGAGTAAGAGAAAGGCTTATTGTGTATGGAAATGTAATTTATTTTTAGTTTCACGAGGGGCTGAAACTCTTCCTCAATACAACAATATTTTATCGTGTATGTATGTATTTTAATATCCCAACTAATAATTATAAATGCAAAAGTGAGTTTGTACCTACATTTGTTTGTTAAGTAAATGAAGCGTGAAGAGGTATATTACCTCTTCACGCTTTATCTGCTGAACTAATCTTCTTGACATTTGGTATACACATAAATTAGGGTATTTTAAAGGACATAGAGTGCCTTTCATTCCGAAAAAAATACTGTTCCCGTAGGATAAGCGATAAACAACTCGGCAATTTCAGCAAAAACGCGGGTAAAAGATAGTTTTCCCTATAAAACTAAAATAGCTTCGGCAAAATCACCTTCGTTACTATCGTTCAACACGATTGGTTATGTGAAAGCCATTTATTTCTGTAACAATTCATCATCATCATCAAGTCTTTCTAGTCTCCACTGCAGGAGCACGACCCTCTCTGTACTACCAGAGCCATATAGTAGCCTGAGTAGTCAGAGGATTTGGCCTACTGGCCAGACGGGTTGGAGAGGTCTCTTTGATGTTACTAAGCTTTGTTTAGCTTGTGTTTCCTTAGTCGCCTTTTACGACATTCACGGGATGACTTGGAGTGGTCCTATTCTACTCTGCCGGGAACCACACGGCGAACTGTAACAATTAATTGAGTCTTTTGTACCATCGTCTAGGAAACCTATCAAGTGACAACAAAGGGCTATATAATTGATTCGTATCCAATATAATTCCATTTACAACCAGTGGTGGCCTAAGCTAGTGCGAGCCCTCAGGGTGACAGGTCTTTGCCAAGCTCTTGTTTTTTGTATATTATGATGATATATATATGATGATAATAGTATATATGGTTAACTGGATATGGTAGTCTAGAAAGCTCAGTTCTATAATAAACCGATGACTTGAATAGACAGCCTACCGAGTAAGAGCGTCATACTACGCTTTTTAGGGTTCCGTAGTAAACTAGGAACCCTTATAGTTTCGCCATGTCTGTCTGTCTGTCTGTCCGTCCGCGGTTTTACTCAGAGACTATAAGTACTAGAGAGCTGAAATTTAGTATGGATATGTATATTAATCATGTCAAAAAAGTGGTAGAAGAAAATATTGAAAAATATTTTTTTTTAGCGTAGCTCCCATACAAGTAAAGAGGGAGTAGTATTTTTTTTTCTATACAAACCAATCGTGTTTGGTATCGTTAGATAGGTCTTTTAAAAATATTGTGAGGTTGAGAACACCATTTTTCGATTTAGGGATTCGTTTCTGAAATATTTGGTTTTAAAGTGTAAAATTTTGTTAGAAGTAAGTGTCCCCTCTCTATCTACTTAACGGTTATATATGGATACGTGAAAAAAATTACAGCAGTAGTATATATACTGAAGTTGAAAGGAAAACTATCGGAGCTGAGTACCAAGTACAAACTAAACAGTTATAGGCAACCAACTTATAAAATGTACTCAAAAATGTAAAATTTCATACATTTTCTTTGTTACATGTTTTTGGTCGTTAAACTGTGAGGTGCGAGTGTTAACAGTGTGAACTCAAACTTATCATTCGCAACTACGGAACCCTACACTGCGCGTGGCCCGACACGCACTTGGCCGATTTTTAATACATATATGAAGTGATGTGCTGAAAATTAACTGAGCAATTGTAATTGGTGTCAAAAAAAGGGTCAAGACCGTAAAATGCAACGTTAATATCCAATTTTCTATGTCATAAGGACCGTATTAATAGCAAATGTAGATACTGAAAAAGAAATATAATTTACAAAAGTTGGTATTCCTGGCAATCAAAAGCGACCGAGGGAAAAAGCAAGCTAGAGCGAAGCCCTAAGCTGTAAAAAGTCCAAGTAATTGATGACGTCATTGATCTTTGCCCTGAAGTATTTGTCACCCCCTAAGGCCACCACTGCTTACGGCTCTAAGTGCATAAATTATTGCGAGATATAATGAAGGCCATTAATAATTTGGTTATAATTATATATCCATATTTCATTTGTGGCCGTTTCTAATATCATTTTATATGATTATATTTCAAGATCAATTTCATTATGAGGCATTTCATCCGAATGTGACAAAACACCAAATATTGGCAAAAAAAAAACAAAATGATTGAATTCTTTTTTGAATATTGTAAATTACTGTAAAAGTATTTTCAAAGATTCATCGCACTATCAGAAATTGACAAACTAGAGAAATAAATATCAATTGTTACCGAGAATGAAAAAAAAAACTGGAAGAATAAAAGATTTTGTCATGTTACGTATGGAATTTGTTGTTCTAACTCTAATAAGATATTAAGTTCTTAAAATTCGACTAACATAGAGTTTTAAGACATTGAATCGCACGCTGAAAAACGGCAATTGGACTCAAAAAGAAAATCATTTCGACGCACAGTGAGACGTAATGTTATCAGATGACAATAATGAGAGAGCCGCCGGAAATAATTTGAAGCGCCGTGACAACATCAAAGGCTTTCAGGCACTCACAAATTAACTGTCATGCCTATTACTGTCCTTCTCGAATGAGCTGCAATTATTTGTCAAAATACACATGAACATTGACTTCAGTCTTTGACTTTTTCTTTCATAGGATCGGATAGGATTACCTAGGTCGACATCCGCGGGATTTGGGTATATGAGGCGGGACACTCTATACTCAATAAAATGTAAGTATATTAAAAAATAATAATAGTAAAAATATATCATTAAATCGCTTAGTTTAATTTATTTATTAATCGCTGTTACCCGCGGCTTCCCCCGCATAATATATGCGCCGCGCCTATGTCCTTCTCGGTACCCTATGTGTGTGCAAAATTTCATGATGATCGGTTCAGTAGATACGGCGTGAAAGCGTAACAAACAAATAA
Organism: Rhodophaea formosa; assembly: GCA_963082605.1. NCBI lineage: Eukaryota > Metazoa > Arthropoda > Insecta > Lepidoptera > Pyralidae > Rhodophaea > Rhodophaea formosa. Next base: position 19,900,177 of record OY720205.1, on the reverse strand, counting down.
ACAAACAAACTCACTTTCGCATTTATAATATTAGTTGGGATTGGGATTTTTTAAGTAACCTTATATTTTATATCCCAGTCAAGATTAATTTAATGATCAGTGAAAATGTGTTAAAATAAAGCGGATAGTGCACCTTACTTATCGTATTTCGTAAATCGTTGAGCAATCTTTTTAAGGTAGACTCACTGCTAAAATAGTTTTGGGTTTTATGTGTTTAGATGTTTACAGCGGTGTCTTCAAGCTAAAGGCATCTATCGTAGTAAAACGACTGCAACTAAATCTCAGCCGAGATCAACGATCTAGGCACGGAGGAGCTCAAAACATATCTATAACACTTGTGGTCACCAAAACCATTGTAGGCTATGCTTGGGGTGCATGCATACATCCTTACACCACTGATACATCACTAAATCTTCTCAAGTTTACTCACAGTAGGTAAGTTTTGTTCTCTCACAGGAAATCGACTTTTGAGTAGTAGCTTTACCGCGTCTATGCTTCGTTTGGTGAGTGAGAGTTTCGGAGGCCTAACCATCTCTCTGGGGCGGGAAAAATAAAAGGCCGGTAATGCTCTTGTCACACCCCTGATGTTGTAGTTGTCCATGGATGGCGGTGATCACTTACCATCAGATGACTCGCTTGCTCGCCCGCTTGCAAAAGTAAAATTTAAGTTGTATTGTTACGCCTTTTAGGTATATGTATATTATCAAATTATATTTCTAAGCACTTTGACGAATATTAACTTTCAAATCCGCACACAAAAAATTTACAAACGTAAATTTTTATTACCGCGAAAAAACTGAGCTAATCTCGTTATGAGACGTAATTTTGTTGAAATATGGCGGCCATCTTGTCAAGAGAGCATTCATTTTGTAGACTTATGGCTTGTGGTTTTGTCACCGCAAGCAAATTTATGTCTTGTTACGTAGTTTCTAACGTTTAAATTACCGTTGAATTTGCATTCAGCGTTTTGTTTCGCTAAAGTGATTATATGAAGTGCAATCGTGTCTGAAGGCAAAGCATTAGTGTTTATTATGTTAGTATGGAAATGAATATTATGGAGAGATGCTTCCGCTGAAAAATTTCATCGCAGTTTTTCCTGGTTAGTTTTATGAGTCTTTTAGCTGGCTGGTATCGCGTTTGAAACGTTGAAGTTTATAAAAGCAAAAAATAGTAGCTAAAACTTGGGTGATTTAAACTTTACTGTGGTTAAGAGCTCATTTTGCGAGTATTATAAGTTAGATAACTTTACATACTTACTTACGTTTATTAACATTCAATTTTCACATTTAATTCTAATGGTAGTCTGGATTCGTCCAAACCCATCGAAGACGAAGTTCGTGAAAATAAATAAACTCACATATTGTATGAACTTCGAAGACATTTTACTTCTGTTTTGTGCAGTCGCGTAAAAATCTTTTTACGTGGTTTTTGCTTATGCTTCTGCAAAGCCGGGGCAACCAGGAAACTTTTAATGAATCATTATAATAATTTAACTTGAAGAATACAGCAGTTTAATTGCAATACAGCAAAAGTTATAGGTATACAAATAATTATAATGTTATTAAAAGTTGCACGAAATCCCAATTTCCTCAATTTAGCCAAACATAGCGTTAATTAAATTATAGCTTAATTTTTATTAAAGGAAGCGAGTGATAATTGCTAAAACTTGGAATTTGTTTGTTTGTTGAGGAAGTCCGTAACCTTATCTGAATTGCGAATTTTGGGTTTATCGTAGCCCACCGCGCCTAAGATATTCGTAATTTACCTTTTTTGTTGTTTACTTAAACTTTCTGAATAAACTTTTTTTTTTCAAGATCGACTGGCAACAAAAGATTCCTGATATACTATTCTTGAACGGGTGTCTTGACAAGACGACTGAATTTTTTATACAAAAATTTTTCGTTTTCGAACAGTCATCCGTTTAAAAATAGATTCCCTACAACGTTTCGGGACTTTGTTATTCAAGTTAAAAACTTTTCAGTGAGCAGATAAGTTAGTCGAATACGTTATTTGCATAGTCATCCGATTGCTCTATATACAGTGATAAAACCAACCAGAAATATAATATTAAATGTGAAAAAAGAAAAAATAACAAATTACCAAAAGTCGTAGAACAAATGTTGTTGCTTTATGATGTTAGCTATTTAGTTCAGCGAGATTTACTACTAGGGTACTGTATAAGTTCAGTTACAAATACCTTTGTTTTATTATACTTATACGTCTGTTTTGTTGAAAAAAACCCTCCTCGAATATCAAATATTTTTATATATTTTATCTCGCATTTCGTAAGTAAAGAGGTGTGAGCTCGACACAAGATAGTTTTCGAAATATTTATATAAATATTGGTTTAGTAGCAAATTCAGACGTTATTAAGCATCAAGCAAACGCAATGTAACGTTACTAACGCTTGGCGTGACAGTGAGTGACGTATATATTAACTGTTTGTTCAATGACGCGACACCGTCGCGTGTAGACGAATTAAGGGTTCCGTAGTTCAAGGCCACTCTTCTTTTTTTACGATTCGCCCATTCTTTAATCATTTCTATATTTTTATGATATAAATCACGTTTGCCATATGATGCCAGAAAGATGAGTATGTTCAGTAACCAAATGGGTTCTAACTGATGGCAGGCGTTCAAGAGGTAAGCCAAAAATGAGATGAAGGGACGAATTGTGTGCATTTACAGAGGAATGGCTGGATAGGGCACTGGATAGGACTAGGTGGAGAGCGGAAGGGGAGGCTTTTGCCCAGCAGTGGGACCTAAATAACTATTTTAAAAAAATACTTTAGAAGTGATGAGTGTGGTAAATCACTAGTCTTGAAAAAAATAAGCTTCGCTCATGATTGTAGGTCGCTCGGGAATAGAAACATTTTTTGGGGGATGAATAGGTACCAAATGTTAAGTATTTCTCGGGCGTCAAACAATTTCCATACCAAATTTCAACTACTTTGGTTCTGTGGTTAAGGCCTAAAGAGGTAACAGTCAGACAGATGGAATAAATCTTGCATTAATTTACTAGTACGGATTTAACCGAGACACTGCTCACAGTTTTTTTTACTATGATAGTTATTTATTTATTTATACTGATTCCTCTACCAACAACTTTTTTTTTGTAACATATTCTATTTTACTAACTGTTTTTCAATATGTTTTTTTGGGAGAACGTATGAAAACATTCAAATTCTACTCTGCAAAATTAGAAAAATACATCGATTCTACTTTCATCAAACACAATGTAACTCTTGTAACAAGCCGTTAAGCATGTCTTTAGCATTTACAAGTAATTAACCAAGTTAAATTAAAACGAAAAGTTAACACTGTCAGTGCCTCATTACAGACATCTGTCAAGGGCAGAACCGAGTTCACTCAAAGTTCGCAAGAGGTATGTTCCGTACCGTATTTTGGTTCCATAATGTTCTCATACTCAGCTCTTTGACTATACAGGGTTATTTGTAAAATATCAATAGCCTTTTAAAATCGGAATCAGAATCCCAACATCATCATCATCATTTCGTGTAGGTGACACGGTCAGTCGACCATGCACACCCTGTTGTCAGAGTTCTTCGGAACCGCCTCTCGGCCTCTGACGTGGATCCTTTTAACGACTACCAGATGGCAGCCGGGACCACCGGCTTAACGTGCCTTCCGAAGCACGGAATCATCTTTCTTATCAGACAATCAGGTGATTCATGCCTGCAATGTCCTAACCAAACTGGAAACAACTTAACAAAGTATGCTTCCCGTGGGAATCGACCCACGACCCCCGGATCAACAAGGCAAACGCCTTAACCACTGGACCACGGAGGACTCAACATAATATTTACAGACTCACAAGAAAAAAGTGAAAATCGGAAAACCATATTTAGATCGGTGAATTTGTATGGAAGGTCCACTTTTTTATTATCAAATGTCTGATCCATTTGTGCTTCCTGTAACCTAAACGGCTTGACCGATTTGGAATTTTGAGATGTCATAGGCGGCTTGACCGATTTGGAATTTTGAGATGTAACGTCACGTTAAAATCTATAGATATTTGCTCACGTAAACTATCTGAAAACGGAGGTCAGGACTTAAATTTTTCAAATAAATCAATCATCATTTCGTGTAGGTGACTCGGTCAGTCGACCATGCGCACCCTGGTGTCAGAGTTCTTCGGAACCGCCTCTCGGCCTCTGACGTGAATCCTTTGAACGACTACCAGATGGCAGCCGGGACCAAATAAATAAATAAATCAATTATTCTAAGCCTTAACATATACCCGAGTTGCAGCCTCAGATATGATGTTTCGTAGCGAAGTAGTCGCTTTTTGTTTCTAGGGTTCCGTACTCACGGAGTACCAACGGGACTTTTACTAAACCTGCGATCTCAATCCGTCTGTTTATCACAAGGTTTTATCTATTAAACCGTAATAGGAGAATACTGGACATTATCACAAAATGAGTTTATCAATCGCCATTAATGTCCCATACAAGAAACGTGTTTTTTTTGTAGAACCTTTGTGTGAGCAAATTAAAAATAAACAGATATTTTTATGAAAGATATTTAACAGATATTTTTTATTTACATTTTTAATATATGATTAAAAATTTTATTGCAATTGTCTTATAGATAGAAATTTAAGAATACAGATGAAGTTCTCAGATACAGGTACGGTACCCTAAAAAGAACCTTTGTTATAAAAAAATGAGGTTAAAACGAATACATAATTCAGTTTAATAGCGGCACCCGCGGACGGTCGGTGTTTACCAAAGTTAAATAAACTCCAACTTCACCAAAACATGCATTTTTACTGAAAAAGAATCAGTAGGACATGTAATACAGCATGTTAACTGACCCTTGACATACCCTTAGAGGGGTGTCTATCAATATAAAAAAAAAATCTTATGGCGTCAACATACATACATAGAGAGGAAACAAGGAGAGCATTCACAGACGAAATAAAAGAGAAGGCAAAAGTCGTGTCGTACAGAGAGGTCAAAGAGATAGCGGAGGATAGGGAAAAATGGAAAATACTCCACCGACAAGAACAAGGTTCTTAAATATATGATGATGATGATACATACATACTATCACGTCTTTTTCCCTTGCGGGGTAAACAGAGCCCAGCTGGCCTATTTACTAACTCGGATGACAGGTGTCGATGCCTATCAATCAAGAATTTAGTGTTACAATGCGGTTTTTGTATTTCAAATAAAAAATTCGAGCAAGCAAAACCCGCATTGCAACAGTAAATTCTAGATTGATAGACATCGACACCTGTCATCCGAGTTAGTAAATAGGGGGGGCAGGTCTGTAAAACCTTAAGGCCACGTTTAGCATGTTGGTTTGCTTGTAAGTGAGAACGGAATCAAAATAGTGATGGGCTGCCAGCCGCATCTCCTATTGACATGATTCCTGACGCCCATTTTATCGATTGGATTTGACGATTTACGCGATAAGAGAAGCAGCTGGTACATTCTACGTTTTTTCTTTTCTCCCAGACCAGCTTGGAAGATGGGATCAATGCTCAAATTAATAATCGAAATCTAAATATATATAACTCAAGGGTGACTGACTGACTGACATAGTGATCTATCAACGCACAGCCCAAACCACTAGACGGATCTGGCTGAAATTTGGCATGCAGGTAGATCTTATGATGTAGGCATCCGCTAAGAAAGGATTTTGAACAATTCTACTTCTTAACGCGAGCGAAGCCGCGGGCAAAAGCTAGTTTTTATATAAAAGTGTTCAGCCGCCCGTGCTATTATTTTGGTCAAGTCAAAAAAAATGGCCTCTATATTATAGAGGCCAATTTTTTTGACTTGTCCAATCAAGACTGATGGGAAGCAACGATGACAACTCTAGGGTGCGTCGCTATTTCATAGCCGAAGCGACTGTACCTTGAAACTTGAAATTGAATACAGGGGTTCCTTTGATAATGTAAGTGAGCATAAAGGAAGGATTTATAAAAATTCTACCCCTAAGGGGTGAAACAGGAAAGTGAAGTTTAACGCGGACTTAGTCGCGGGAAAATTGTTATTATATTCATAAACAAATCAAACTCTAAAACAGAAATATAATTCAGTTTATGCGGCGGTTGTCCCAAGGATGTTTGCGAAGTTAAATTAAACTTGTATAGGGACAAAATATGCATTTTTTCCCGCCGTGAAAACGATTATGGTAATGTAATTTCTGGACTTTTACGATGTCAAATACTCATTTTTAGGTGTAAATGTAATATTACAGTATGTTCTTATAAAAAGCTACATTGGCAGTTATTTTTAATATGATAGCGGCAGCTCATGTTCAAAAAAATTATTTGGATCGCTTTTTGTTTGTGTAAGCGTTGGCCACTTACACAGCTGCCAAAAGGCATCTGCCATAACTTAATAACCGCAGTCTACTGATGAAAGCTGGGATCAACGGCTAAAAATACCTTCTGAAAAAAAAGTGCTCAAAAATTTTTTTACGAACGATATTGGTGGTTATGGCAAACATCGCCCTTGGAGAGCAGAGCGAAAAGAGCGACCTATTTGAATTGATACTACTTATATACGACATAAAACTCTTTATTGGGAAATGTTTTGATAAGATACATGTTATTAGCAAATAAGTTATAAGTATAAGGAATTTGCAGTATAAAATAACTTTTAAACCAAAAATTTATAGGTATGAAAACAAAATCAACTTAGTAGGCATTTGACTATTAGACCTAACAAAGCTTCTTGAATTTTCCATTCACTTTTTTCGCACACATATTTTTCACAGCTCTAACGCTAAAACAAACTTGAAAACTCATTTCCTAACTATTTACACATAAAAGACAGGTTAAACACATCTTGAGCGGAAAAGCCAAGAAAGTCGCCCGTTAAGGCAACGCAATTTGCAACATCAAAAACAAGACACATTTCCCCCACCCTTTGCAAAAGGGTCCTGCTTTTCGTTTTGCCCGTGATAGAAATATATGAGCGGGAGGTTTGATTATAGTAAATATTTTTTTGAACCAGTTGATATAAACTTAATCAGCGTGCCTTTTTAATTACGACGACAAGATTATAAAAGTAAGTATGTCCTATTAGTATTGCGTCCTGTCATAAATATCTTATTAATATAATTTTAAATTTCCTTTTTAATATCTATACCTAATATCTACTAGCTGTTACCCGTGACTTCGCCCGCGTTGGCTTCGGATTATAACGCCGGAATTTTAGAAAGTGACCGCAGAGTGACTTTGTATTTTAGTAAATAAAATTTAATCTAAATCTGTTCTGCCGTTTCAATGGATTTGAGTTAGTAGGAAAACTTTTGCTCTTACCATAAGGATATCTATACCCTAATGAATTAAAACAAAAATTGGGATTTGGATGAATGTTACTCAAGCTGCCAATAATAACTCAAAAAGGTTTGGATAAAACTTGGCCCTTCAATAGTGGATGAGCTTACTATATGGGCAAGACATGATGACAGATGAACACGAATGGTGTCAAGGTTAACTAGACTAAGCAGCCCATAATAAAATTAAAATCCGATGGAACCGCCACAGAATGCTGACAAGACATGTCTTTTTACATCATGTCGGTTTCCGTATTGCTTTCAGTGGCTAAGAAATCGTGATTGATGGGCTATCGTGTCATTTTTCGCCAGAAACGTGAATCTTTAAGAAAACGCTAATTTTGGGGATTTATCTTTAATAAAAAAGATTTTACTTCCTTATTCTTGTCATATTTTTAGAGATTAAATTGTGATGCTCAGTATCGTGCTTTGATCTCTATATAACTGTTTTGGTAGGAAAACATCAACCTTCTTTTCGTATGGAAAAGTTAAAAATTATCTATTTTATTACATATTAAATATTTTTTCCTGTTCTTTTGTTTAGGTATGTTGTTTAGTGGCTGATGGTTGCTGGACAAAATTTGCTTATCGGAATTAGAACTTTGTTTGGTAAACTAATAATTTATTACCTAAAGCAACATATAAGATCATCATCATCATCATCATCAGGTCTTTTTAGTCTCCACTGCAGGAGCACAACCCTCTCTGTACTAGTATGCTAGCCATTTAGCTAGAGCTGTCAAAGGATTTAGCCTACTCTTCACGCTGGCCAGACGGATTGGAGAGGTCTCTTTGATGTTACTAAGCTTTGTTTAGCTTGTGTTTCCTAAGTCGCCTTCTACGACATCCACGGGAAGACCTGAAGTAGTCCTATTCTACTCTGCCGGGAACCACACGGCAAACATATAAGATACCTTTTATTGCAAACAAAGTCACGGTCACAAGCTTGTCCAGATTTTTTTTAACCAAAGATTTATCTGTCATTTCGATGATCTTTGACTTAGATCTTCGAATACTTCGATGCAATAAAACGCGGATTTTTTTTAATACTTTTTTGAACCCTTGTTCTATTCTCGGCTTGTCATAACTCCAAACCCGCATCTTACCAAACATAGCACTTGGGCCTTTGGCTTACTATGTTTGGATCTTACTATTCATTTCTATAATATATACTTTACTTTATATACTTTGCTCAAATATATTTTAATAGGAAAAGTATAAAAAACCAGCCAAGTGCGTGTCGGACCACGCGCAGTATAGAGTTCCGTAGTTGCGAATGACAACTTTGAGTTCACACTGATCCTACTCGCAACTCACAGTTTAACGACCAAAACCATCTAAAAATGAAAATTGTATGAAATTTTACATTTTCGAGTACATTTTATAAGTTGACCTATAACTTTTTAGTTTGTACTTAGTACTCAGCTCTGATAGTTTTCCTTTCAACTTCAGTATATATACTACTGCTGTACAGATAGAGGGGGAGGGGGGACACTTACCTCTAACAAAAATTCGCACTTTAAAACGAAATATTTCGGAAACGGATCCCTAAATCGAAAAGTGGTGTTCTGAACCTCACAATATTTTTTAAAGACCTATTTAACGATAACGATAACGTCTATCGTTACTAATTACTCCCCCACTTTACTTGTATGGGAGCTACCATAAAAAAAATTTTTTGCAAGATTTTTTTCTACCACTTTTTTGGCATGATTAATATATATATCCATACCAAATTACAGCTTTCTAGTACTTATAGTCTCTGCGTAAAACCGCGGACGGACGGACAGACAGACATGGCGAAACTATAAGGGTTCCTTGTTTACTACGGAACCCTAAAAAACCGAAACCGGCACAAAGATAAGTTTTCAAGGATTTTAACTTTGTTTACGTAAAAACAGGGTAATTCCTCTTTTCATTAAAAAGGCTGCGCTCTGTGTACTCAGTTTCACATCACTTTGTTTTGGCTGCAAGGACGGATTTAGTTACATTGTAATGTGAATATTTCACTTTTCAGTGTTTTGGTACTAATGGAAGAATATTAAAAAAAATATATTGAAATTGAATAAATAGAGGAACATGGAAAGATAAGACATACTGCGCCGACCCCGGATAATGGGATAAGGTAAGGAGGATGAATATTAAAATTGAATAAATACATACATTTCAGGACTATTATATTTACCACACAATAAAAAAACTGCTCACAATTTAACTAAATACCGAGGACAAAAATCGTTGTATTATTATATTAGAATGTCTATTAAATTACGTATGGATTATAGTCATTTTTCAGTTTGGCATATTTGACAAAAAAAAACTGTTCGAATACTTGACGACTTTATTATGGAGTTTCTTGTGACAGTAGGATTTTATCGATGTTAAGGATTTTTCTGAACTTTGCTCAAACTCTGAACTAATGTTAGTTTTCATATTATCTTAACATACATACAGTCCAAAAACTTTATTTTCATTTCGTAACAATACTGAAACTGTAATTTTTTTAACTTAATACCAACTGGACACACCGTATTTAAAATAGAGAGAAACTGGTCACATCTTAATTACACACCACTATCTATAGTCCCTTCTAATTGTTGTAATAACAGGTTGACCCCGTATAATCAGCAAACCATCAATGCTTAGTTACTGACGCTCTACAATAAGCATGATTAAACAGTAAACATGATAAATATGTGTTTTGTAAACACAAACTAGGATAAACATATATTCGTATTAATACTTATTTTTGTACAATAATTATGTATAAACCAGAGAGGTTTATAAATATTTTTTGCTACAACAACACAACTACAACTTATGTACCTTTATATCTTTTGTATTACCTTTATAACTTGTTATGTTAGAAAAATATATGACTGGACCTACCTAATTTAAAAAATCCAACCAAGGCTTTTGCATACCTCATATTTTAGTATGATTTTGATACTCAAGCGAAGCAGGCCCATATCATGATTTGACAGATCTAGTCCAAAATATTTGATTTTCATGACCTTGAGGAACTGGTCGCATCCTAATGCCACTGTCTACATTTTCTATACACATATACATATATTAAGTCAAGGACAATGGTTTGAAATCTGTATGTAGGAAAACAAAAAGTTAAAAGCATTGTTGAAATATCAAATGCTAGAGCTACCGGACTATATGCCATGGATGGATAATCAGCTAGAGATAATTACCATTAATACTTCATTACTGACGTCCCGAATAAACATGATTAAACATACACAATGTGTTTTGTAGACACAAAACAGGATATAAAATTCCACATTCTTTATAAAACTCTTTGTAGAAATAGTCAGTGTTTCATGTATTATTTTAATTATTTATTTCGTAGTAAAATATAAATTTAACCGAGCCTTGCACATACATCATATTAATATATGCTATGTGATATTTATATTATGGATGAGTGGGTCTACGGTGGTGTGATTTCTTAACCGATCTAAAAGGTTTTCGCGACAGTGAGGAACTGGTCACGTCCTAATTACAGACCACTGTAAGGGACCATTTCCATAAGCGACAATTTAGTGTTTCGTAGACACATAATTCATAATAATTATAAATTTCCAGATAATCTCCCGTGTGATTTTGGGCCTACTCCACTTTCTTTTTCTTCTTCCAAAAGCATGGTCTAAGATAGTTGGCGTAAGGACGGCGGTTAAATCTTCATTATTTATTGCATCGTCAGCACTGGGATCTGGCTTGACTGGCTTGGACTCCTGGGTGCGGTAAGCAGAACTAAGTTTATAATAGGACTCGTATATTTTTTGTATTATGCAGGCCACTTCTAATTAGTTGTATTGGAAATCCTTGGAGGATGCATACTCGTGTATGTTCAACATTGGATTTCTTGTGGCTGATATAATGAGATATGATTGCTTAAGAATGGAAAAGTGTTTACGTCCTCTTGCTCGGACACCAACACTGCTTGGATATGTTTTTGCAAAAGACATTAGAGAATTTTTCCTTTCGTTACCTCGTAAGACATTAATAGAAAGGAACTGAAAACGATACTCGTACGACACACCTTCAAACGTGCACTTTTGAATCAGTATATTAAGTTTGCCTATCCTCAGCTTTCAATATCATAGTAAAAGAAGGCATTACGTCTATTCATTTGGTTCTCAATGTCACAACACATGATTGCGTCGAGTGTGTATCAATTAGAAGCTGATTGCGCTTAATGAGGCGTGTTTGTTCATTTGCAAGATCATACCGCCTACACGATAGTGAACAGCCACTAATTAATTAAGAATTAGTTATACCTCATCCCCGTAGTATCTCTCATAATTATATCAAGGAGCATATCTACATGGAAATTTTAAAGGCACATTGCATTAAGGATCATGTAACACTTTATGTGTATTGACCTTTTTTTCAACCGACGTCATGGTTATGGGAGCCTTGACCGGACACTTCGAAAATAACAGTCAACTCTTCAAATTGAAAATTGTCGAAAGCCCTCTATGTAGGGCATGTGAGGAATCAGAGGAGACGATGAGCAACAAGAACAAGATATGTCTTGTGCTACTGTGACTCTTTGGCTGGTAAGCGTTTGGACCTTTTCGGATCGGCGTATCCTGATCTAGAGGACTACAGGCACTACGCACCAGGTGATATCCTGAAGTTTATGCAGTCCTTCTTCGGGAATCACCGAGTGGGTGAGTAAGGCATGGGGTAAGTACAAAATAACCCAAAGGATAGACGTGTTTCCGATTTATAATCGGCCCCAATGAAGATAAGATAAGATAACCGACGTCAAAAAAGGAGGTTTTCAATTCGTTGGCCACTTACATATACGAAAAACAAACAAACAATTCGTCAGAATCTTTCTTTTTTCGACCCGATATGACTTTTTGGGTCTGAGTTTTTAATGTTACTCGTATCTATTAAAAAAGTTATTATATAATATTAGTGTAAACACCGTTGTCCCTCAATCAATAGAAATTGGAGGGATTTGACATGTAGGATATATGGCGCAGTGGCCTAATTAGTAAAGTATTAGTCATACAAAGACTAAAGACAGATTTTTAGAGATGACTAGCTGTTACCCGCGGCTTCGCCCGCGTAATTTATAGCCTATGTCCTTCTCGGTACCCTAACCTATGTGTATGCAAAATTTCATGATGATCAGTTCAGTAGATATGACGTGAAAGCGTAACGAACAAAGAAACAAACACACTTTTTATTAGTTGGGATTTTTCCAATATCTTTTTTCTTTATTTAATAAGAGTATATAAGAAAAGCATTGCAAATGCAAAAAAGGTCTACATAATATCGGTTAACAACATTGAGATATTAAGTATTACGTACTAGAGCCGTGTGGTTCCCGGCAGAGTAGAGTAGGACCACTCCAAGTTATCCCGTGGATGTCGTAAAAGGCGACTAAGGAAACACAAGCTAAACAAAGCTTAATAACATCAAAGAGACCTCTCCAACCCGTCTGGCCAGCGTGGAGAGTGTAGGCCAAATCCTCTGACTACTCAGGCTAGTATATGGCTCTGGTAGTACAGAGAGGGTCGTGCTCCTGCAGTGGAGACTAGAAAGACCTGACGATGACGTACTAGAGGCGCTACGTAAAATATATTCAGTGTTCCATTTTTCGTAATTTAAAATCTCAGCGCTACAGCGCTAAAACAAATAACGAAGCGTCCAATCGTCCATATTCAATAATTCAGCGCTATATTTGCTACAATCACGCGTTTCCATAGCAACATGTCAACATAATGCAAAATTACGGGAGGTAATAATATTGATTTTCTTTTTGGAAAAATTAAATTAGTTTAAGTACTTGCTGATGAAAATTTATTCCTTTGTACTGTGCAGTGCTCGATAAGTTATTAGTGTCATAACTCTATACACACCAAGGCATTTTTTATGATTTTCACCATGTTTTTGTTTATTAATTGTGGGAAGTACTACGCGCGAAAGAGATAGCAAGCGACAAAGTCAGCTGTGGCGCGGCGGCCACAGTCGAACGGGACAAAGTGAGTGGTTGCGGTGGCTTCTCTAGTACATAGTACTTAATATCTCAATGATTAACAAATTCATTTGTTGTTCAAAAGTAAAAAGACGTACATTTTAAAATTAAATTGATTATGTAATTTTTTTTTCTTTTTATTTTTAAATGGCTTTTATCCTAGAAGGCATGTCAGCCCTAAAATTGATTATGTGAAGACACAGAAACCCAGACATTTCACTTTTAGTTCGAAGCTTAAAAATGAATAACTTGTGACCTCTATAAGGTCGCACTCGCAAAATCGTAAAGTTGTTCATCGCTACTAAAATTCGACTATTGAAATGTTTTTAGGTATACTTACATAAATTTTTAAGGTCAAACATAAATTTTTAAGGTCTCATAAAATTTTACGTTTTCTCAAAGGCTTGTTCTGCGTTTTATCCGATAACCGAGAAAATATATTTAAAAAGATTACATTTATTATATTCTTTATTTTATGTTAGATACATAATTGTTAAGAGTCGCATGGACGCGCATGTCTCCATACAAACGGAAAAGAGGAATTGTGGCAATATTTGATAATGTGAGGGCAAAATTAAGAATCAAATCAATTAATCTCATTATAATCTACATACGTTCCTATACAGTTTGGTTAAATTATCAAATGTTTGAGAATTATACGCCTCTTAAGATTTCCATACAAATTTGAAAAGGCTTGTAATTCTCAAACCATTGATATTTTAACCAGGCTGTATAGGAACGTACGTAGATTATAATGAGATTAATTGATTAAATCCTTAATTTTTCTCCAAAATTATCAAATATTGCCACAATTCCCTTTTTCCGTCTGTATGGAGACATGCGCTTCCAGACTCTGTCTTCCTCTTAAGTTGAGCTTACGGAGGTGTTAGGATCGACTACCTGTAAATTTTCATACAAAAAGCGATAATTTTAAATGAGGAAACTTTGGTGTCATTCGATTTAGCACACCTCAAGGCTAACCGTTTTTAGGGTTCCGTAGTAAACTAGGAATCCTTATAATTTCGCCATGTCTGTCTAACTGTCCATCCGAGGTTTTACTCAGAGACTATAAACACTAGAAAGCTGAAATTTGGTATGGGTATGTATATTAAACACGTCAAAAAAGAGGTAGAAGAAAATCTTGAAAAAAAATTTTTTTCACAGTAGCTCCCATACAAATAAAGAGGGAGTAATATTTTTTTTTTTATCAATACAAACCCATCATGTTGGGTATTGTTAGATAGGTCTTTAAAAAATATTGTGAGGTTGAGAGCACCATTTTTCAATTTAGGGATCCGTTTCCGAAATATTTGGTTTTAAAGTGCAAATTTTTGTTAGAGGTAAGTGTCCCCCTCTATCTACTAAACGGTTATATATGGATACGTGAAAAAATATACAGCAGTAGTATATATACTGAAGTTGAAAGGAAAACTATCAGAGCTGAGTACTAAGTACCAACTTATAAAATGTACTCGAAAATCGACTCTTTTTAGTCTCTACTGCAGGAGCACGACCCTCTTCGTACTACCAAAGAGATATAGCCAAAGCAGTCAGAGGATTTGGTCGACACTCTCCACGCTGGCCAGACTGGTTGGAGAGATCTCTTTGATATTTGTAAGCTTTGTTTAGCTTTTCCTTCGATTCACCTTCTACAAAATCCACGGGAAGACTTGGAGTGGTCCTATTCTACTCAGCCGGGAACTACACGGCATCATTCCTACAATGCCGCTTTAATATAGCGCTCCAGGCTACTCAGAGCCTAGCATAATCAAAATGCTGTTAAAAATCTGTCAAATTCGCAAAATGACCCATATAAAAATATTGTAATGTAAGCGTCCAAATTTGAATCAGTAAGGGTAATATTTTGGATGTCATAATTACCCACTCCGGCCTGTCACCACCAAAACCGCAGGAATTTTCTTATAGGCTTCTCAGATTTTGCTGTGGTACAAGAACAAAATATTTCTTTTTTGAAAATGATACGCTTAACACGAGCGTATTGACTAAATATTCCAAAAATAAATGTTGACCATGACATAGCAACTTACCGTATTTTTTCAGACAAATTTAGAAACCTGATTCTCAACTAGTTACATATATTCGACCGCTGCAGCTCTATTTTTGCAAATACTAGTGGCTGAAAGGATCATTACTAAAATAAAATTCTAAAATGGTCAAGAGTGTCAACCTCAACTGCCTGTTCGCTGGTTGCAAGTATGGCATCAGGTACGCGCGCCCAGCCTCTCAAGCTGCTACTTTCTCATCCTCAATCCGTCCGAGAAAGTAGCATCTCAAATACTTTTATCTTATTCTCCCAGTCCAACAAACTCCTACCTTTCCTTTGCTTAAGAAACGGTTCAGATGGGCAACAGCGTCGCAAACGAGATAAGCAAAACAAACTGCGCTCACCAACCCATTTACCAAGCGTGGTGAGTGTGACAAACCCCCCCCCTCAATGGAATGAAAAGCCTTTAGGGGAGGCTTGTTTCCAGCAGTGGACTTTTTGCAGCTGAATTGATGACGATGATAAAGGAAATAAAATAAATCGCTCCCGCTTATAATCTGCACCAAGCATTTTAATCACGTGCCACGGTAGTAAAATTTTTACAAGGTATTCCGTTTCGGCAATAGGGCAACAGTAACGCGTTTCTAACAGGCCAAATTAAATACTTTCACGCATTTTAAACAGTTTTTATACCTTTAGATCACTTAAAATGTGATTAAATCGCTATTCTTTTTATTGCTTAATAAATTTTCAGTGATGTCTTGTGTTAACTATAATATCCTTAATTATTAGCGACGTTAGTAATTTTTTTTGGACAAATCACACAGATTGAGCTAGCCCCAAAGTAAGTTCGAGTCTTGTGTTATGGGATACTAACTCAACGATACTATATTTTTATAATAGATACTTATATAGATAAACATCCAAGACCCAGGTCAATCTGAAAAAGATCATTTTCCATCTTGACCTGACCGGGGATCGAACCCGGGACCATCCGTGTCGCAGGCAGGCGTGTTGACCGCTGCGCCACGGAGCTCGTAAAATCTCACTAGAAAACTGTAAGTGGTATTAAAAAAAAGCTACCCCCTACAATTTAAAATCTTGGAGTCAGGTTTAACTCCCCCGACTGTACATCCAGGTTTTCTGAGTTGTGGTGTATCGGAGCATGAGAATAATTAATTTATCGTATAATAATATTATAAAAATTAAGATATTTAATATTGAAAAAACACCCTTATCCAACTTAGCAACCCATCACTTTTTTGATTCCCTTATCCATCTACAAGCCCACCAATATGCTAAACGTGGCCTTTACGGTTTACGAAAAGACTCGATAGTACATATGTATTAAAATGTTATATTTTTAGCGTATTTTTATTTCTGATGGAATCGTCTAGAAATATTATCCCAACTTCCGAACTATCCCATCTAATATTATAAATGTAAAAGTGAGTTTGTTTGTTTGTTATGCTTTCACGTTGCCTGGAGTACGAAGATGGACATAGGTATCTCATTTTATTTCATCCGAATAACAATACTGTTCCGAGGGAACGACACTAACGCGAGTGAAGCCGCAGGCGAAGGTTTCAATTCAAGACACCAAGCTACGTCACTAAAAGTAAGAAGCAGTAAGTTATGTTTCTACTGTATTGGAATAACACCCTTATCCTTCAAACTATCAAACCAGCCCGTCAAAATAATCAACTTTTTTTATAATTTCATACTATTTTTCCGTCCATGAGTTATACCCCGAAACGATATGAAACGTAAACTTAACGTATCAATGCCAGGTTATTTTTGGTAGCCATTATTCATACCATGTCGGTAGCGTGTCGTCTACGAGGAAAATATTATATTATTAGGGTATTTTTATTTCTGATGGAATCGTCTAGAATACGTGGGGCACTCAGAAAGTTTTTCGGTACTTAATGAAATGTAGTAACAAATTTTTATTTATTTTATGTATTTTCTCAAAGAACTCTACATTAGTGTCTATACACAATTTCGTAAGTCTAAACCAATTTTGGCCAATGGAACTCGGAGATAACGTAACTATTCAACGGTGAAAGCATTTTTGATATCTGTCCAATAAATAAATTAATATAAATAAATATATACGGACAAATCACACAGTTTGAGCTAGCCCCAAAGTAAGTTCTTAAGTAAGACTTGTGTTATGAGATACTAACTCAACGATACTATATTTTCTAACAAATACATACATAGATAAACATCCAAGACCCAGGTCAATCTGAAAAAGATCATTTTTCATCTTGACCTGACCGGGGATCGAACCCGGGACCATCCGTGTCACAGGCCGGCGTGTTGACCGCTGCGCCACGGAGCTCGTCAATAAATCTTGAACTTATTGCATTCAACCAAACAAACAAACTCTTCAGTTTTATAATATTAGTCTCAATCTTTGATTGATTTGCCGATACGGTGAGATGATAATGTGATGAAACATGATCACATTTTTAACCAAAATTTCGTTCGGTTTCAATATACAGCAAGACCATAATTTTCATTAGCCATTTAATGTCATATTAAAAATATTATACCCTACTTTATAAAACAGCGTTATCCGCTGACTAAGGGTTTTCTAAAGTCAAGGTTAGTGCACCTTAAAGATATATAACGGGGGTGACAAGGGTCGCCGTGACCGGGCGTTAACGGCTCATTCTCAACGGAATTTGAACCCTGACCTATCAGCAAGGGTATGAATAGTGGTTTAGACCTACGTGATAAGGAATTTTAGTAGGTTAAATTTCCTTTTGAAAGTAATTTCTTGTAAAGTAAAGACTTATATTATAAAGTTTGTTTTCAAGTATATTACGTCTTTGCAGACTGTGACTCTGTGAATGGCAGACTGTTTCATTATTCCTGCCAAAAATAGTCACTGTTTGTGTTTGTAGAAAGCCAAACAATAATATTGTGATTCTCGCCGTGTGGTTCTCGGCAGAGTAGAATAGGACCACTCTTCCCTTGGATCTTGCAGGAGGCGACTTAGGAAACACAGCTAAACAAAGCTTATAAACATCTAGAGACCTTTCCAACCCATCTGGCCAGCGTGGAGAGTCTAGCAAAAACAGTGGCTCTGGTAGTACAGAGAGGATCGCGTGTATGATTAGGAGCTAATAGACTGAGGATATTTTGAGGTTGCTGAATAAAATCCGGGATCTCGTTGACACGTTTATTGGCCAAGGAAAGCAAGGCAGAAAGAGAGGGAACGACATTAAAACAATTGCCATATTTAAAAAATACCAAAGACAATATGTTTGATAAGTTTACCTAATTGCCATATAAAAACAAAGATAAAAATTATTTATAACTAAATGTTGGAAGTTCCAACATCGCGTGCTCCTGCAGTGGAGACTAAAAACATCTGATCACGATGAACATCTGACGCTCAAATTTTGACAGCGTATGGCGGCAATCTTTTGAAGCGATAGCTGGATTAATTTGGCGGAAATACATATTTAGTCATGACAAATTACCATACTTTCGCTACAGTAACCTGTCGATGAAGCGTTGTCGATGCAGCGACCATCGATGTAGTGGCTGGCGATACTGTGATCTAGACCCATGTAACACTTCATGCTTTTAGAACGCGTAAAGGTTAATTAAATCAATTATAAAATGCGATTTGCAGGCTTATCTAGTTTTGCGTAGCCGAAAAAAAACTGAGGCTGATAAAGCTCATTTTTGGTCACTCTTCCTTTTTTGGTAGTCGCTTTGTTAATAAACAAAATTGCTGGATTTTGAGTGAGAAAATCGACGTGGGATTTATCGAGGGTACCTTTACAATACAAAAAGTAAATTATATTCTGAATACGTCATCAAATGACTTTTGAAATAACATAAAAATTGTGGCAATATCAATTCAAAAGGTTGTTTTATTAGTTTCAAAGTTCGAGCGCTCGTAATGAAAACCACTATACACTAATAGAGAGGAGGGGCTAGAGAGGGCATTGAAATGAAAAATAAAAGGTACCAGTTTCTTTCAATGTATTGCAGTCAAAAGTACAATTTTCAGCATTGTTTGCGCACAAAGGTCTGCAGAGGGCGCTAGCAAATTGGCCGGCTAGCTTTGTATTTGTCGTGCCCGATTGATCGAGCACGTTTTGTTCCGTAGGTCACAGTACTTTGGTTTACTGTGTACTGCTACTTCGGACTCTTATAGTCCAGATACAAGTGCAATTTTATGAAAGGTGCGACCTGATGAGTTTCGTACATTACTTTTTCTACAATCATACAATAAATCCTCTAAAATAATTCAGAAGCTATAGCTATCACTTGACTTAATATCATTCAGTCAATCTCAATGTATTGAAGTTTTAAACGCACAATTTAGATAACTTTTAATCTAACGTCACCATGTAGTACGTAAAGGTATTTATTTTGCATTGTTTGCACACAAAGGTCTGCAGAGGGCGCCAGCAAATTGGCCGGCTACCTTTTTGTTTGTCGTGCCTGATTGATCGAGTGTGTATTGTTCAGTAGGTCACAGTAGGTACTTTAGTATGTGAGTTACTGAACAAACTGCGTTGTAAGAGTCAGAATATAAGAGTAATTTTATGAAATGTGCCGCCAGGAGGTTTTATACATTGCACTTTTCATACATAAACTTTGACTATCCTATCCTAATCCTAACTAATATTATAAATGCGAAAGTGAGTTTGTTTGTTTGTTTATTTGTTTGTTTGTTACGCTTTCACGCCGAATCTACTGAACCGATTGTCCTGAAATTTTGCATGCTCATACGTGAGGGTACTGAGAAGGACATAGGCTATATTTCACGCGGGCGAAGCCGCGGGTAACAGCTAGTGTTAAATAATCAAAGAAATTAAATTATCTACACACATACAATAAATCCTCTAAAATACTTCAGAACCTGTAAAACACTTCAACCTAGTATCACTCAGTTAATCTCAATGTATTGAAGTTTTAAACGTACAATTTGGACAACTTTGCTCATAACTGACGACCTTTCCCGCCTCTTCAGACCGTGACCCACGCTTGTCTAGTTACTAAGTAATCGCATTATCGATTTGTCATCGGCAAAGCTGACACCACCATGTAGTGCCTATACGTAAAAGTAATTTTTTTGCATTGTTTGCACACAAAGGTCTGCAG
This sequence comes from Rhodophaea formosa, assembly GCA_963082605.1. Lineage (NCBI taxonomy): Eukaryota > Metazoa > Arthropoda > Insecta > Lepidoptera > Pyralidae > Rhodophaea > Rhodophaea formosa. The sequence goes on along the minus strand of OY720205.1, from coordinate 19,879,713 downwards.
AGGGTGCTACTAGATTAGCCGGCTGCTTTTTTGTTTGTTGTGCCTGATTGATCGAGCGTGTTTTGTTCAGTAGGTCATAGTACTTTAGTTTGCTGCGATATAAGAGTCATAGTACGAGTGTAATTTTATGAAATTGGCGGCCAGGCGAGTTGCATATTCAAATTCAATTTTTTTTTTCAAATTCATGTGTTTATTTAGTATAGGTTGCTCAGAGCACTTATTAATTGTCATACATATAATTATTTACAACTGGAAATTTGTTGACGTCAGTAATAACTAATGGCTAAGTTTAAATGGCTGTTTAAGTAATACATTACTTTATCTACGTGTGTATATGTATACAATAAATACATAAAAATAGGTTAAAATCCTGTGTAGTTATCACTTCAACCTAGCGTTATTCAGTTAATCTCAAAGTTTTAAATGTACGATTCAGACAACTTTGCTCATAACTGACAACCCTTCACGCCTAAACCGTGACCCACACTTGTTCCGTTACTAAGCAATCGTTTGATCGATTTAACATCAGCAAAGTTGACGTCACCGTTTGAACACAAACGTCTACAGAGGGCGTTAGTAGATTGGCCGGCAACCTTTTCGCGACTCGTGCCTGACTGATCGAGCGTGATTGTGTATTTACTGGGCGCACTTAGTAAGGGACAAGTACCAAAATTAAAATTTAAGCAAGGTTTCATACAAGAAACTTGTTTATCGTTTTGTCTAAATCATTAAATAGGTGCAGATAATTCCTTAGTTTTATAACTGAGCCGTCAAACTATGGATGATTATGATATTATGATAATTTGATTGTCCTCTCAAGAGATGTCGCTAGGTAACGGTTTCATTGGGTTTACATCAGCAAAAATGCCTGTTCTTATTCATACCTTACTTTGTTATCTCCCCTTTCTTACCCCCTTCTAGGTATATGTTTGTGTCGCTACTCAAAATAAAACGTTGAAGCGAAAGGTTTATCAATTAAAGTATTTTCACGATACGCTCTCGTGATCGAGTCATCGCTCACATCACAACCTATTGATTCATAAACGGCCATTTTGAGTCCATTCGCTTCACTTCTCGTACGCGCGCCATTTTACGAATCAATCGTGTTCGTAGTGTAGGTAAATAACGTGTGTATAAATCTCTAAGGTAAAATATTTTTTTGCTTTTCTTTTATTTTCATCATTAAAAATAAGTTATTTTCTAATTAAATCATTGAGATAGCATTCTGAATTGGTGTAAACTTGTAAGTGATACCGGCTAAAGTTACGAGTGTGAATCTGTTTTTTAATAGTGTCTTTAATTACTACACTATCCTATTTAGCATTTCTTCTAAGTGTGAAATATCAGAACAACTATTTGTCCATGTGGACATTGGCTACAGCCAAATTTTAAGTAGATAGTCATAAAATTGACTTACTTAAAGCATTATAATATACACTCTTATGATCAACATATCGCTCACATCACAGCCTTTTGCTTCATAAACGGCCATTTTGAGTCCATTCGCATCACTTCTCGTTCGCGCGCCATTTTACAAATCAATCGGGTTCGTAGAGTAACGCTTGTTTAAATCTTGTGTATTTTCAATTTAAAATGGAGTTTTCGCTTTTGTTCAATTTTAATCTATATGTAGCTAGTTTTCTTCGTTGAATCATTAAGATATCCTTCTGAATCAGTTGAAACTTTTCGACGATACTGACTAAAATTACGAGGCTGAAACCGTTTTAAGTAAGTCATATAATTTACTAAATTAAAGATAGGTCCATAAATGAAAGCATTTGAAGATACGCTCTCGTGTTTGACACATCGCTCAAATCACAACATATCGATTTATAAACAGCCATTTTAAACCCATTAGCTTTACTACTTGCGCTCCAGCTATTTTAAGAATCGTGTTCATAGTCTTATGAAGCATTTATGAATCTACGTAGTATTTTCTCAAGTTACCATAAAAAATCCTTTTATTTGCACTGTGATTGGCCCATTTTGTTGAACGAATGCTCATTAGCCTATATCCTTCCTATATCAAACCAATTACGGATATAAATCCTACTAGCTGTTACCCGCGGCTTCGCCCGCGTGTTATATACCTTATATCCTTCTCTGTACCCTAACCAATGTCTATGCAAAATTTCATGATGATCGGTTTAGTAGATAAGGCGTGAAAGCGTAACAAACAAACTAACTTTCGCATTTATAATATTATTAGTTGGGATAGTTAGCTGATTAGGATTCGTATTATTTTAGTTACCATATTCATAAAAAAGTTACACAGGTCACAGTCCTCATTATGACTTCCTGACTTTCTGACTTGGCTGAAACTTTTCAGCCGTACCAACTTTTCAGGGGTACAAAGTGAGTAGACATGTCAAATATTAACAAAACAGTTAAGTATCATGTTGTCTAATAAAAGCATTTACAGAAACGCTCTGCTATGAACAACACATTGCTTATCATCACAACCCATTGATTCATAGATAGTCATTTTTAGTTTTATTATACGAGACTAACTTTAGTACCTGGTTTAACCCTTTATCCGACCAAAGTAAGTCAACACTTATCAACGTGTCGTTTTCTCAGCTATCATTGCCAATAGGTTTTGGTTGGATAATGGTTTAAACCAGATAATAAAGTTAGTCCTCGTTTTTATAATACGACGGATCGAGTCGAGATCGAGAATCAGAATTTATTTCACGAGCCAATCCAGATTCGTATTCGAAGAGTAAATAACTCGTTTAAGTGAATAGATCTAGTTTTTAAAATCGAGTAAAAGTAGATATATTTTTGCATCAAGATCTACGATACTTACCATACCTATCATGTTTTTATCATCACATAGAATAAGTATATGACTACCCATTATTTGATTATTAATCATCATACTGAGTAATGGCTAACTATAATGTTTTGGCATTACCTCTTTCAAATTCTTCATTTGCAAGAAAACAATAAGAAAATTAAACCGACTTGATTAAGACTGTTTAGTGAGACCTCAAAAACTTCTAAACCTATTTTGATGAAACTTGCATTTTTCTTGTCTTTCCAAACAAAAATATTTCTTATATAAATACGACTTATTGTTTTTGAGATATGCGCATTGAGATATACTTCTCCTTAGTGTACTTACATATGCCTATAATTTTTTTTAATTGTGACAAAATTGATTCTTTTTTGTGAAGTCGGTTAAAATACTTGTTTTCATTTAGTATTTCAGGTAATGCCGTTGTCCTGTAAACATAAAAAGGTAACATAAATATAAGTACTAATACTAATTAGGCGGACGTCGACATTCTTCAGGGTCATGACCCGTCTGGCTAGTTCAAAACAAGCCAACGTGCTCAAAACATACGAGTTTAACGATAAGGCCCATATTTGATCTTTAAAAGTCATATCTTGTCTTTCTATCTTCTTATTAAAATAATTCTATTATATTATGAATTATATATTTTTTAATATAAAGGGTTAATAATAATAAATAGATCGTTTATTTTTCTCTACAAATATTTACTAGGTTACACAAGGTTTGCATCACAGTTTGCATGGCAGCATATTACCTAAAATAAGTGGAGAGAACTGGTGCCTGAGATAGGTAGGTTAGACCCACCTGTATTACGATCACCAGGCTCATTCCGCCCTTATGATAGATATTAATATCTATCATAAGGGCGGAATGAGCCTGGTGATGGTTTTTTCGGCTGCGTTACTCCAGCCGAAAAGCACCTCTTTTCGAAAATTGACAATGGCAAATAAGTAGAGCCCAACGTAGTATAAAATTAATAGTAGGTACATTTATTCATGAGGAAGGTTTATGGGGATAGGGAAGGGCTGCTAGTAGGTATATGGAATGTGGGTATTAAATTAGAATCTCCTTGTCTGTTCCAATGTTTTTGTCTCAATTATATTACAATTCTACAATTTCCATCTGGATTTTTTTTGAACTTATTGAACCTAGTGTTGCCATATGGCAACGTGTTTACTTGTTAGTCGGCTATTGACGAAAGAAAAAGACAGACTTACATACACACACAGGCAAACTTCATGTATAAGAACTGGTCACTGTCACTGGAAGTTTGGAACTGGTCAGAAGCCCATTATCAAGGAGAGAGCGGAACGGCGGAGGCACCCGAGCTCTTGATATTTTTCTTTCAGTCTTATTATAAAACCTGAATTTAATTTGAAACCTGGAACCATGGAGATATATGTACTATGTCTTTCGTAGTTTAATCCAATATCCACCAAAAAGAAATTGACAATGACAGTTGAGAGAATGAAAGTGATACCTATGTTTCAACTTATTGGTTTAAACCGTTTAAGTCGTTTTAATATATTTTAATATAAGAATAGTATCTTTGTAGTTTGTGATATTTACACAGAATGTTGATTACATGAATGTATCTCACGTCATTTTCTGTGATATAATAGACAATCATTTGAAATTGATTATACTTCCCCCACTCATAACTTATTACTTATTCGCAGACTTACCCCTCTTTTTGAACAAGGTTTAAAACTTATTGAATTTGACGCCGTCGAGACGAGCAAATCGCATCAGCATCGATAACTTTGTTACTTTCAGTTCGATGCAAGTATAAAATAAACTTGGCGACTTATTTGAAGCGATCTAATAAAAATACGAATATATTTTGCTTTTCGATTTGAAGCCAACCAAACACTTTCATTTTATTTTTTGACAATACACTGGTCCAATTGGAAATAGGTACCTCCTTTCGGTTTTTATTTTCTTCCATACATATCTGGTAGAAAATAAAGAGACTAAGAGCATGTGTTTTACTTTCCAAGCAAATTGAATATCAAAATCATTGTATTGTTCAAATTGCAAAAGCCGTAAAGAGGATGGGTGAAAATCTATATAACGATGTAAAGGTCACCCAATGTTTAGAAGCCAACTGATTGTGTCTTCTAGTTGATAGCAAAATTGAACGTGGCTTGAAATCTCAACCCCCAAAATTCCGATCTTTGGCTGTGTTTCGAGGAATGTGCCCTGGAAAAAGGAGATACGATAAAAAACCTTTTCTTGCGGTGAACGCACAAAGGTTCAAAACTTGGTTAAATAAAAATTATCTTTCATGTACAGTGTGTGCTATCATCTACATAATAATGAATGCCGCTGGATTGCACCATATCATTGATCGAGCTCCGTGGCGCAGCGGTCATCACGCCTGCCTGCGACACGGATGGTCCCGGGTTCGATTCCCGGTCAGGTCAAGATGGAAAACGATTTTTTTCAGATTGACCTGGGTCTTGGATGTTTATCTATATATGTATTTGTTATAAGATATTCTATCGTTGAGTTAGTATCCCATAACACAAGTCTTTCATAAGAACTTACTTTGGGGCTAGCTCAATCTGTGTAATTTGTCCGTATATATTTATTTATTTATATGCAGAAGAAAAAGCGTAGGAGACAGAACACAGCCCTGTGGGACGCCAGCGGTCACAGGTTTGTATTCTGACCATGAACCGTCAACTACAACATCAATGATAGAAGAGCCTTGGCCAGACCATCGGGTCTGGCCAATACTCTTCTATCGAAATAGGTACCTATTTTACTATCAAAGGCTTTCGTCATATCCAAGCTAGCCACCAAGGCCTCCCCACATATATAATAACAAAACTATCGTCTGTAACGTAATTCTGATTGAAGATTGCTCCTGAGATGGTGAGTATGGGTAACTTTGATAGTTACGTGGTGTTACAGGTTATATTTAATGGCGAACCATGATTTTGTTTGGGGTTTTGATTCCACTTCAGTATTTTGGTCCTAGGCTCTGTATATCCCGTATCAGACGAGATGAAAGTGTGTCGTTAATATAAAATCTATAAAAGATAAAAGTCTCTGATTCAAAAGCTGTTGATGAAAATAGTTCATACGTGCAAAAATAGGAGAATTTTCCTCATGTCAGATAAACTTTCCATACTTTGCCTAAATGATCTCAGCTAAAAGTCAGTTAATAAAGTGGAAACTATGTTTATGTGCGCGGAGGTGGCGTCAGATAACTTTCTGATTAATCGCCTTGTCCGGAACACGCTTCCTCCATTATCTGCTGCAGCGGCCGGGGTTCCTGGGTTCAAAAATGTTACTCGACTACGAACTATCTGCAGATACGAGCTCCGTGGCGCAGCGGTCAACACGCCCGCCTGCGACACGGATGGTCCCGGGTTCGATCCCCGGTCAGGTCAACATGGAAAATGATCTTTTTCAGATTGACCTGGGTCTTGGATGTTTATCTATATAAGTATCTATTATAAAATATAATATCGTTGAATTAGTATCCCATAACACAAGTATCGAACTTACTTTGGGGCTAGCTCAATCTGTGTGATTTGTCCGTTTAATTATTTATTTTTATTTTATTATTTATATACTAGCTGTGTCCCTCTATTTCCTCCGCGCGGGTTTCGGTCCTTTTATATCGTAGTCTATACGGACCTCCGGGTCGTCCCAGACCCTGTGATGGTTTTGTGACGTGAGGAAAAAGACAATAAGGAATAAATACGTAATCATATAAAGCCCTTCAGGCGACCAAAACTATTGAAAAAAGTTTCTTTTGGCGTTTCTTCTCTGCAATGGTCGGTTCCGAAACGCTAGTAGTCTGTAAGCTTTTGAACAATCAATAAATACATATTATCTAATATGATAATTTTAAATATGATATGACGAGAAAGGCCTGCAAAGGCCTATTTTCTGAATAAATATTTTGATATGATTTGATTTGATACGTGAGTATGCAACTGGAAACACGCTTAGAAAGATTAATTATTATTCAATAGTTTTTGCAGCGCTCAACCAATCATGATGTTTTAGGTAAATCGTTGATACATTGGCTTAGATTAATGTTATTTTCATCATCATCATCAGGTCTTTCTAGTCTCCACTGCAGGAGCACGACCCTCTCTGTACTACCAGAGCCATATACTAGCCTGAGTAGTCAGAGGATTTGGCCTACACTCTCCACGCTGGCCAGACGGGTTGGAGAGGTAGGAATGTTATTTTAGTACATTCCTATTGTTTTTAAAATAAATATAATCAATGTAGGTATAATCGCTAATAAAGTAACATACTATTGGTGAAAGAATTGTATTTGATCACCGCTTAAGTCTAATTTTTAACAAACACAGAATCATATCAAGGTACAAAAGCTCTGTGATCTGTGCGGTAAAAAGTAAATTACCTTTTAAATCATCTACGGGTCTTTGTTAGTCTCCACTGCAGGAGCACGACGCTCTCTGTACTCCCAGAGCCTAATATTAGCTAGGGCTGTCAGAAGATTTGGCCTACACTCTCCACGCTGGCCAGACGGGTTGGAGAGGTCTCTGATGTTTATAGCTTTGTTTAGCTTAACTGTTTCCTTAGTCGACTTCTACGACATCCACAGGGAGATTTGGAGTGGTCCTATTCTACTCTGTCGGAAACCAACCACACGGCAATCGGCACACGGCCACACGGCAAACACCTTTTAAATATTACATCTTTTTGGGCAAATACACTTAAACATAGAGCATATCACGAAAAAAATAAACTATTTTTGAACAACACTAAACTTCGTTCACAAGCATAAATTACGTTTTTGTAAAGTTTTGGATATTCTCTGAAATCAACAGAATATTAATAACAATTATCATAGCGACAGTAATTTCACTAGTTATTTGCTACTTGTTCACTTACACAAAATGCCGCCAAAGTGCCTTCACTCCTTGGCTACTCCAGTGTAGAGCAGTGTAGCATCAATGCAGTGTGCTGTCGATGCAGCGTACTATCAATCAATCTATCAATCGTTTATTTACTCAATTTGCTTAGCCTAGGGTACAATTATGTAATAGTAGCACTAAGATTAGTGAAAAATTAATTCAATTTAATTATGAATGTATATAAAACAAATCAATCATGAAAGAAAAGATTTCTGTGTAGTGTACAGTATACATAGATTCCCTATAGCTAAATTAACTATGTAGTTTCCTATCTGCCGAACTAATTAAAAATTGTATCACGGCAGATATTTCACAACGTCGTCTTTGCAATACAATAGGTAAGGTATCGGGTTTCGCGCGGCCTGCAGCGACCGCTCGGTCACAATAACAACATGTAGTATACTCAAAACAATAAGATGCTACATTGTTGCATTTTATTACTATCAATATGATCTACTCTTGTTGCAGCAAACCCTCGTCAAAATAGGTTCGATACAACGGCCGGTGATATTGTGTACTTGTGTGTGTATTACCCCTTTGCTTACTTATACATAAGTGTGTTAGTACCACAGAACAGGGAATGTGACATTCGCTCGCACCCTAACTGGAGACAATTTTTTCAATACATTTCATACGAAACAAGCGTGTAAGGGGCGTATCGTTTATTGAGGTTTTGGGTTTCAAGGTAATAGTAGCAAAGCAAAAATTTGCTATTTTCTACTAACTTGTTTTATTAGGTTTTTTTGTTTTTAAGAGTATCATAAGTTTATTTTAATAAACTAAAAACAAAGAACGAAACTAAGATTATAAACTATAACTAGTCTTAAAAAAAGAAAATTAACCTACAAAAAAAAAGAAAAATAAATAAATAAACATTAAGTTAAATAAAAAATAGAAGCCAAATCGCTGCAGTCAGCGAGCAGGGTGCCCAAAAGACTGGCGGCATTTCCTCGTTACATCACAATTTTGTATATTAACCTTTTATTGTAATTATGACGCCATATCATAGCACATTTGGGTTTTTTACGTTTTTTGAGCAAGAGCTGACAGGCCGAGTATGCGACTTTTGTGTACTAGCCAGGCGCGGGTTGACACGCGGTATTATTATTATTACTTTCTTCATCATTCTGTTCCTTCCTTCCTTCTTTTTAATTATGGCTTCCACCGAGATTTCAGTGATTCTGCCAATGTCCAGTATAATGAGATACTAAGTATCGGTGTTGTACGGTATGTGGCATCAAAGATGGCGTATGTTCTTTGGCAGCCTCGTAGGAGATTTTGGCGACAAATCTATACGAGTCCATTTAACAGTCTACTTTAACTATTTCACAAATTGTTCTCGAGCACGAGCATTTATAACACCAAACTACACCAATTTCATATTATAAAGTCCACTTAAATCAATTTGCAAAATTGTATAAAGCAAACGACAACTGAACGCCTTGACTTCCCACAAAAAAAAACCATCATTCTGTGTTCTGTGGTTGGTACATAGTGACAACGTCATATCGTTATGAGAAATTCTCATCTGTCGCCGGAAACCCGAATAGTGCGTAGTTTCGGAGATACAACGTCCTAACGAGCAAGATGTGTTCCTGTCTACAATGACTGTGATAACTTTGATCATTAAGGCTGTTAAGAAACAAGTTTATTAATAATAATCACACAAGAACTAGTAGTGAAACTATTTCACTTGAATATTTTAGTCGGAAATGCCGATAATTTTTTTTTAATACATCTGCACAAAAAATAAGAGTAAAGTGTTCATGCAAGAATGTATGCGAGTTTCTTTACTCCAACATAGCCTGAGTAAAATTAGCGATATTTTTTTAGAAGGGCAGATGTCGTTTTCTTTCCTTTTTAGAAAATAAATATTTGTAAGCATACCGTTACAGGAAGGACGGTTATTTTTATAGCAAGTTGAAGGAACGTCAAAACATGGATATATTTGGATTCCTCGAAAACATGTAAGTATCATTACCTACTTTAAAATAATTGTCGATGTATCCGACTAAAAAATGCGGTTAATACTTTGAAAATTGAGAAAACAAAAAATACTAACAAAAAAAATGTTGTCACTAGATGCAATAATCTTGCGAAAAAGATTTTTTTTTACTAATTATAGAATTAGGCATTTGTCTCCCATCTCACCTGATGGTAAGTGACGATGAAGACGAGGATGTTACATGCCTATCCAAGAGATATCCATTTATTCTACTTTTAATGTTAAAAAGTAAGTCCGACTTTTTATGTTAAAAAAAAATATTCATATGAAACTAGAATTACATTTCAAACTAACAACTGAAAAGGCTTTTTTATTCCAAAGTTAAAGTCATTGACCTCAATATATTATCCGGTTAATTCACGCAAAATTCAATGGAATAAGTGATTTGTAACATGTGATGTAGGATGGGTCAGGACGTGCGCTAAAATAACTTTTCTTTGACCTGAATTAGCAAGGCCAATGTAACAAGACCCCTGTATCTCTGCTTGCATGTTACGGCCTATGGGTCACATCATCATCAGGTCTTTACTCCACTGCAGGAGCACGACCCTTTCTGTACTACCAGATCCATATATAAGGATGTCTAAAAGCTTTGTTTAGCTTGTTTTTACTAAGTCGCCTTCTACGACATCCACTGAAAGGCTATGGGTACAAAGATAGCCACTTTTATGAAGTATTGTCGTTTAGACTTGCGTTACCTGGCGATGTTACCAGGCTAACAAGGTTTCAGGGTAGCCAAGAGAAATAACTCTATATTCATATTAAACTAAATGTAAAAGCACCCGTCTATGTAACTTATGGACCGTAACAGACAAGCAGGGCACAGAGGTCTTGTTACATTGGCCATAATAATTCGGGTCAAAGAGAAGTTATTTTAGCGCGTCCTACAGGGCGATTTGCTAACTCGGTGTACAACGATTTGATTGTCACTTTAGCATCCATTACGGTTTTCATATCTTAAATAAAAATATTCATTCATACCGAAGCTGCAATGAATATTGAAGTTACCATGAAAATTATGTACACCGTAGCTGTCAAAAGTTAGCAAATATGCCCGCTGACCCGTCCTTCATCACATGATACAAATTAATAATTCCATTAAAATTTTTCATCATCAATCAGGTCTCCTTTAAGTGTCCACTGCACGACCGTCTTCATAGTACTAGAGCCACATATTAACCAGAGCAGTCGGAGGATTTCGCCTACACTCTCAACGCTAGCCAGACTTGTTGGAGAGGTCTCTTTGATGTTAAAAAGCTTTGTTTAGCTTGTGTTCCCTAAGTTGCGACATCCACCGGAAGACTTGGCAATAAGGATATAATGTTTCCTTTTGCGTGACTTAATAATTATACTGTGACCTACCTAAAACCGAAATTTGATAAACTCATATTACAATATTAAAGCCTTTCCCAGCCAAAATTGCATTGATACAAGCTATCAGTCTTTATTTAACCTTATTAAAAGAACTGTGTTTTGAAAGTTTATGAAGCTCTACGAGTTATACTTTTTTGTCTCTTGAAACCACGAGTTTGTAAACATACGTTTTCGTAGAGCCTGCGTAGGCAGTGCTACGGTATGTCTTCGATCGTCTACGATGTGTCTATGAGTTCACTTTTGTAGCTCATTTTGTGATGACATAATGCGAACCAACGAAACGATTTTTGCGTTAAATTGTAGTAATGAGATTTTTCGGTAATTATATATTAAAACTTTATTGCATTGGGAGACGAGCTCCGTGGCGCAGTGGTCAACACGCCGGTCTGCGGCACGGATGGTCCCGGGTTCGATCTCCGGTCAGGATGGAAAGTGATCTTTTTCAAATTGACCTGGGTCTTGCATATTTATCTATATAAGTATCTATTATAAAATATAGTATCGTTGAGTTAGTATCTCATAATACAAGTCTCGAACTTATTTTGGGGCTAGCTCAATCTGTGTGATTTGTCCGTATAGGTATATTTATTTATTTGTCCAAATAAAAATAATTATCCAAGCATTATTCTTTTATGTGATGTGTATCATATTGTTACAAGCTTAGAGTACCTAACTGAACTTTTCATAAGACAACAATTAGGGTTTTTTTAAATGCTTACTACCAGATGGCAGCATTGTGACGTCAATATTTGTATCCCGTCTGTAATCCACTAGAATCGCGAACACTTGGTAAATACTCGTATATTGTAAGGTTAAGGGGGAACACTAGGCACAGTAGCGACGCCAATCATTTTATTCCTAATACTTTACAAATAGAAAGAAATTCAAGAATATAAACAATACAAGCCTTAGTAAATAACCTGAAGTATTTTTGGAATCATGTTTTGATATTATGAGAATCAGTCATTGAGAGAAAAAGTGATAACCGCCAAAAACGGCCGTTTTTGGCGGTAATCAGATTCTCATAATTCTCACTGATTCCGATAGTAATAAACATGATTCAAAAAATACTTCAGGTTATTTACTAAGGCTTGTATTGTTTAGATTCTTGAATTCCTTTCTATTTGTAAAGTATTAGGAATAAAATGATTGGCGTCGCTACTGTGCCTAGTGTTCCCCCTTAATTGACGGCGGCGGAAGGGTCACGATTGTTTGTTTTGCCAACTGGACAACGCTTTGTTTCTGATTTCAATTCTGCGGGTTGGGATTGTAATAACTCATATTTTATTTATGGGTTCGAATAGAAATGCCATTGCTAACAAGATATAAATATTGATAAATTAAGTCAAGTATTATTTTCCTTCGGACTCGGTACTTATAATAAGATGACTTTTGATATGAGAAAGTATTTGCAATGAAAATAAATTAATTATTTTTATTTCATTAGTATAGCCTTTGAGTAAAACAGTAAATGCAAAATAAGAGAAAATGTTAGCAACGGCTATTCAAAATGATGATTTTTACATATAGGTACACTAGAGCTCGTTTGAATATTACTACCATACCTATATTTTTACATTTATGGATGACCGAATACTCAAAAGTCTGTAGTACTGTCTTAAATATTACCTAGCAGAATAAAGACATCACAAGACTTAAGAATGTGAGTTACAATTATTTTTTTTGGAAATTTTGCTTAATTTGAGCCCCCTAACCTGACGGCTAAAGAGGCTTTGGGACCAAGCCTCTTTAGAGCTAATTAAATAAATAATACAGTGATCATTATGTTACTGAAAGATATTTACAAATACATCCGTCCATTCCCACGGAAATATTTGTGAATACACTGAATAAAAACAACGTTTTTGAATATGGAATAAAAAAAAACTCACGCGTGAAACGACAAAGTTAGTTGACCACTGTTTTCACTGCGCTGTAAAAACTAACGGATATTTTGCAATTCTGGAACGTAAAACTGAAAATGTGTTAATTATAAACTCGTTTCTATTCTTTTTGAAATGCCACCCGAAAATGCAAAGCCCCTATTTCACAGCTGCACTGTTATCGATTGATAATATCGTAACTGTATTATTTCTTTAAATGTCATCTTTAGAGGGCAGGAACCATTATCTTCATTAACGTGCCCTCAATGGCATAGTGCTTAACATTCTACATCGCTTACAGTGTAAGATTGGTTTCATATCTCAACGCTGGCAAACATTTTTTCTTCAGTTCTACAAGCAAAATTTTAATGTGTTTTTGAAGTAACTGAAGAAAGTCGTCTGGCGTCAGGAAGGCTGTACAAAAAATAAATTCCTTATGGCATGAGCACGAGCAGTCAACCCTAAAATGTTGTCATAATATAGAATTCCAGGCGCTATGTAAATATTTTGTATATTGGTAATAAAAGGCTAGTAACCCATCACTATTTGATACCTCTTCCCACCTTAAATATCACTGACACGCTAAACGTGGCCTTTGGGCTTTATGACTTTGGACTCTGTAAATCGTGATAACATGTATGTACGTATCTATCAAAAAGGCAGCCTTACTGAATGATCTATTAAACGCGCTGAAATTTGCACATACATATTTTTTATGACGTTGTCATTCGCACAGAAGGGATTTTCAAAAATTCATCTTCAAAGTTAGCATCTAAACCGAGCGAAGCCACAGAAAAATTCTAGTGTTGCATAAACTGAAATGCTTTAGAGAAACAATATCGCTTATCACAAACTCGGCTCTACAAAGCTACTAAAAATTCATTTCTAAAATTTCATTTCACAAAATCAATCTGGCAATAAGCGAAGGCACTCCGGGCTCTTGATTTATTCAACTGAATTTTACTAAAGAGCCATCAGCCCTATAGACAAAAGATATTGGAGAGTGTATCATAAAAGGGAAAAATAAGATTTTCTCTTAACTTTTGATCGGAAATTGCAAAGTTGAAAGTTCAACAGTACAATTTCATTATTGGAAAAGAATTCTTACTGAGCCCATAAGTAAAAGATGGAGTCACCAGAGAATTTATTGAGGTACTACGATTGTTTTTTCCTTATTATACTGGCATACAATATGAGTTTATTAGGTTTCGATGTAAGATATTAATAAAATATCGTGGAAAAATAACGAAAATGAAGTTTTTTTTGCAGTGAGTTATTTTTAATTGCTCCTTTTAATACCTTCTGTATTTTTTTGTCATTTTTCTGTTTTGTATTGAGGAAAAGAGTATCCCCAGATCCAATTTTTTTATAAACTTATGGTGAGCCTCTGCGACGTGTGCGAATTGTAATTATGGTAAAAATATCAGGAATTTTAATTTTGAACTTATTTGTTAAACTGAAAATAGTCATAAAATATGTAGAAAAAAAAATATTTTGCTATGCAATAATATCATAAATTTAAAATGAATTAACATTAATGAATAGTTTTTACTATGAAAGGACCTTGAATAAGTCTTATAAAGGTGATTCTTGAGGGCTCTCAAAATTTCGACGTTAATATAGTTAGCTTTTATATGGTAGAAAATGTTTTCCTTTTCACATAAAAGTTATCAGTTAACCGAACGATTTATTAAGTTTTTTTATGGTCGTTGCGTTCACCTAATATGTATGTGTCTAATCCATATAAATTCGGAATGACGTTAAATCACATATTTTTCCAACAAAAATATTTTCTAGCTGTTAAAATAATTTCATCCCTCGCATATCTGATCTGCCGTCACTTAATTTCTCCAGCAAAGGATTACGATCAAAGACGACATGTTGCGAACCCGATTGCCACTGGCTCCCACATTGCGACAGTTCGTGAGTCACGTCACGATTAGGGTGTGTTTTCATGATTTTTTGAGAGAGCAAAGTGAGTGGTGCGAGGATAATATGTAATTTTTTCTTTTAATAGCCTATACCATGTGGTCTCAACGCCTTAATCGTACGATTTGTTCTCAGAAACTCGCATAGATGGCGCCACTCGAAACTACACAACATTGAATCTACCGTATTATGAGAATATAAAAACATGATTCACAAAATATATCTTATTAAATATCAAAACAATATTTTGGGCATAATATTTTAAAATGACACCGTATATTTAGTAAGTTAAAGGCTAACGCAGATTACCGCCATCTAGTATCGAGTAGCAAGCAACTCTCCTGCGCCATACATTCGCCTGCTTTTCGCAACCTTAATTTGGTCCAATATTTTTGTGTGAGGTGGGCAGACTATTACGTTAGTATTATATTGTCTTTGCCTATACTGACCTAGCTGAGAAGGCTTTCCCTCTGTTCCGCCACTCATCTCTATCTCGTGCGATTGATATTCAGTTTGGGTCAGGAGCCAATCTTGTCTTGTCTTAGTCTGGCCTTTTTTGCTAGCGTCATCATTCAGTATTGACCCTTACCTCACTATCTGGGTGGAGCCTACACACAATTCCCGCCCACTAACTACACTATGAGGCTCATTTTCTGAGCCTCCTTTCTTTTGTTAATCTTTGATGAAAACGGTCTTACTAAAGAAAACCTGCAATATTGTCAGTTTAAAAAATCTAAGAAGGGTATTATTTTTCACAGATTTACCATACTTTGCCGCATACAGTTTCTAAGCATCGCAATGTACTTATATCAGCGCCACTTTCCTTTGATAAGGAAAGCAGCCTTATCCGCCTTAATGAAACAAAATCGTCAAATCGTCGAGCTCCGTGGCGCAGCGGTCAACACGCTAGCCTGCGACACGGGGGTCCCGGGTTCGATCCCCGGTCAGGTCAAGATGGAAAAAGATCTTTTTCATATTGACCTGGGTCTTGGATGTTTATCTATATAAGTATATATTATAAAATATAGTATCGTTGAGTTAGTATCCTGCGACACAAGTTCACAACTTACTGTGGGGCTAGCTCAATTTGTGTTATATGTCCCTATATATATTTTTTTTATTTCTACAAAATCCTTTGATGTTATGTGTAATATTTTTATAAAAGGTTCGTGCTTTTACGCGTGAAAAATTCTGTATCTAGGGAAAATGCGACCGATTAGGAGCCAATAGAAATTTCACACTAAATTAATCTTTTAATCACGTAAGCTTCATTTGACCCCATCAGTTTTGCAAAATGTTTCATTTCAATAATACAGTTGTAAATGTTAACATATTTTATAATATTTTTATTATCGTGAAGTACAATACAAATGTCATATTGCCCCGCTATTTTTATGCCAATATTAATGATATAACAAACATCTTATTAAACTCCATTTCACATCGTCAGGTTCCTTTAAAAGGTTTATTTTTAAAGTAAGCAAAAAATGCACCACTCTAACGTCTACATATACAAAGAGGTGAGGGTGACTTACAGCGTGTGCGCGCATTTCTCATTCCTCGGCACTTTCGAAGCCATTACTCATTGCTACTATAGTTGGAGCAGCTTAGATTTATGACAGTTTTTATGACAGTTTCACTCTTTAAAATAAGCCAAAAATGCAACACTCTAACGTCCACATTTACAAAGAGTTGAGGGTGACTCATAGCGTGTGCGAGTATTTCTCATTCACATGGCACTATAGAAACCATTACTCATTGCTGCTATAGTTGGAGCAGCTTAGAGTTATGACATGCATATTAAAAATTAAAAATAAAGAAAGTAAAAAATATGACCTTCAAAAAGAGATACAATTATCCAATTTTGAATAAAAATCTTTGATTTTGACAGTTTTGTTAAAGATTCATACTTTTAAAGTAATTCACAAGTCTGACACTCCAACGTCTACATCTACAAAGAGGTGTGGGTGACTCACAGCGTGTTCAAGCATTTCTCATTCATGCGGCACTTAAGAAACCATTACTCACTGCTGATACATTTGGAGCAGCTTAGATTCCTAACAGTTTAGTGAAAGGTTTATCGTTTTAAAGTAATCAAAGTCAAAGTCAATCATTTTATTCATCGTAAGATATTTCAATATCATTTAGTGAACGTCAATTTTTTTCATAATTACAATTAGTTTACAAAAATATATTATTGTTGACGTCAATAATTTACTTACGGCTAAGTTTACACCGCTTCCAAGGCGGAGTGCAGAAGAAGCGGCAACAAACTGCACAGCGCATTACCATCCACAAGTACACCACTCTCACGTCCACATCTACAAAGAGGAAAGGGTGACTCACAGCATGTGCGAGCATTTCTCATTCCTCGGCACTTTCGAAGCCATTACTCACTACTGCTTTAGTTGGAGCAGTTTAGATTTATGACAGTTTTGGAAGAAGTTCATAGCTTTAAAATATGCCAAAAATGCAACACTCTAACGTCCACATCTACAAAGAGGATAGGGTGATTCACAGCGTGTGCGAGCATTTCTCATTTCTCGGCACTTTCGAAGCCATTACTCACTACTGCTTTAGTTGGAGCAGCTTAGATTTATGACATTTTAGTGAAAAGTTCATTGCTTTAAAATAAGCCAAAAGTGCAACACTCTAACGTCTACATCTACAAAGAGGTAAGGGTGACTTACAGCGTGTTCAAGTATTTCTCATTCACTCGGCACTTTAGAAACCATCACTCACTTCTCTTATAGCTCGGGCAGTTTAGATTTATGACAGTTTATTCGCAGCCAAGCATTTACTCTGAAAAATTTACATAGATCTTATTTTGCAAGTTACTGAAACAGAAATTGCACTAATGTAAAATTACCGTCGACATTCCCATAAAGGGGTAGCAGTAACCTATAACATAAGTTTCATTCCTGATTTGGGTCCATGATGTGTCCCTATTGTTCTGTTATTTATCTATTCTAATATTATAAAGAGGAAAGATTCGATTGTTTATTTGTTTGTTTGGAATAGGCTCCTAAACTACCAGAACTATTTTTAAAATTCTTTCATCTAAGAAAGCTTATTTGTCTGCAAGTGACATCGGTTATAATTCACGCAGACAAGGTTGCGAAAAATTGCTAGTTATTAAAAATTGTACTGCCGTTCATACAGTTAAATACAACTTGACAACTAAAGAGCTCTGAAAATGGCTTGAAAGCATATCATTTCTGTACAATAGACAGAGATGCTCGTGCAATGACACTGCAGGTACAGAAATATCACGAAACCGTACCACGCCATTGTACACACCGTGGAGTTTTAATAAAAACAGAGCAAAGAAGTATATGAGAACCGTGAAATTTCAATAGGTTCCGTTGCTATTCATATTCTTATCCTTCCCTTTGATCCTTTCCTAAACTTTTTTGCTATAACAATACCTAGTTCAAACGTTACCTAATTTTAGTTGCCATTATTCATAATAACCCTACATTACAGTAATAATAGTCTCCGTGGCGAAGTGTCTAATACGAACAAATACTTGTATTTCATCTTTACAACTATTTGCCTGTGAATTAACCGTAAAAACTAAGACATATTTTTATCATGAATGTTATTATTGCAGCACCATGCAAGATGACCACTGTTGAAATTCAAATAAAAAAGCCGTTGAAAATATTCTAAATATGTAAGATAGCCACTTTGTAGGTAGAGTAAATATCGCAAAACGTGCAGGCAGTAGCAGACAGGAGATTTAATAAAAAAGAAGCTATGAACAATGTTAGAACCATGATATTGCAATTTTTTTTATGTCATGGGACGGCAAACGAGCAAGCGGGTCACCTGATGGTAAGTGATCACCGCTGCCCATGGACTAATGTAACACCAGGGGTATGACAAAAGCGTTGCCGGCCTTTTATTTTTCCCTCCCCAGAGGGGATGGAAATGGGGATGGGTCTCCGGCGCTTTCACTCACCGGACGAAGCATAGAAGCTGTAAAGCTACTACTCAAACGTCGATTTTCTGTGAGATTGTGGTACTTCCCCGGACGAGCCGGCCTATTCATGCTACCAGCAAAAGTGATTTTCGCCGGTTTTTTGTTTTGTTTGTTTTTCGTGTGTGTAAGTGGCCAACACTGGAGTCAGATTTTTCAAGCTGCCTAAAGGCATCTGACATAGCTTAACGACTGCCATCAATGATGACAGCCGGGACCAACGGCTTAACGTGCCTTCCGAAGCACGGAGGAGCTCGAGATATTTTTATGCCACTTGCGGTCACCCATCCAAGTGGGGACTGCGCCCGGGGTTGCTTAACATGCGGAAGCGCTTATAACGCTCACGCCCACTTCGCCGGTAGCCTGGCTCTACCACAACTAAAACTTTTGTACTTGTTCTTATTATTGTATGTTTGTTTATGTTTTCATGTGTATTACAAATTCACGCCGGGCAGATAAACCTGACCATACTATTACATTTAAAATCTGTTCGTAAGAGGTCAGGTATATCAGCCATTTTTGGGAAAATAATTATAGTTTTTTGTCGCCATTGTGAAATACAGGAAGGACTTTCTGACTGGTTCTCTAGATTAATTTTAGTTTTTAATTGACAGACTCTTTGAAAAGAATTAAAATTTGCAAATTATGGATCAATACTAACCCACATATGAAGCTAAGCCATGATGGATTAGCTCCATATATGGGTAAGTATAAAAACTTATGTTCAAAACGTAGAAAAAATATTGCGCAACCCTATAAACCACACGCTAGCCTGCAGATCAACTTGTCACCAAACAAAGGACGATGGTCACCATTGGAACATTCACCGTGTGAAGTGCCACACATGGTGTCACCATTGTGTGGCACTTCACACGATATAGAGAAATTTGAGCCAAAAGGTATAAACTTAAACTTTATTTATACGCCATAAATGTGGTAGCAAAGTACAATCATATTAAGCTATAAGCATCACACATTTAGCTGGTTCCAGCATGCAAATATTATAATTAATACATTATAATAGCTAATCTTTCTGCTCTTATTATTATGTCATTTAGTTATGAAAGTCAGTACCTATCTTATAATGAATGAATCGAATATAATTTTATTGCAGTATCACCATTTTTATTTTTAGTTATCATTTACAGAATAATAGCACTTTTTAATAGCCATAAACCAAACAGAGTTCATATTCTTATATTTATTTATGATTCAAATTCTTATAACTGCTGTAATATGTGATATGCAAAAATATGGATATAAACCGCTTCATGACCCGAAAAGCAAATAAATTTACTGTTATTAATTTGAAAAATACGAATCAGTCAGGTATGAATTCAGTTACAGAGAGTGGAGTGGTACGACTTCGTGTGCGCATCTCGGTTCACATTCGCCCTTAGGAAGACCTCTCGAAACATGTCGAACCGTAGTTGACTTTATACGTGCGTGAGTGACCCGTATTTTACATATTCATTGTTAGTAACTCACGTTAGTTTTATTCTCGTGAATCATATTTTTAACTCTACTGGGTTAAAATCTGGCAATCAAAATAATCCAGAAGTAGTGAACTAATTTACGCGAATAATTCGTGGGCAAAAGTTATAAAAAATAAACCGGCAAAAGTCTTATTCGTAATTTGAGTTCGCAAAATACATTAACAAATAAAATACCTCAACAATTCCCAATTCCGGAAGTATTTAGCCAAAATTGTGATTGAGGCGACTAGCAATTCAGTGGGAAATTCCCAGCGGCTCCAAGTCGTTCGCATTTTCCCTAAATACAGAATTTTTTACGCGCAAAAGCACAAATTCCTGGATCTTGTCATTTATAAAAAGATTAGACATAACATCAAAGGCTTTAGTTTCCGTAAGAAAAATAAGGCTGCGATTCCACTAAATATATATAGCGTTAGCTGCCTAGGGACGGATTCGCATGCTTCTTAGATTTTAATCCATAGTATTATACACGTGCTGCTACTCGTAGTGTGAAAAAGGCATAAATAAAAATAAGCATACTACGAAGATCGCAGGTGGGTTTTTTAGCATGCTAACTGAGGCGGGAAGTTATGCATGCTTATTTTAAGCACGTGTGTGCACATAGCTTGAAACCCAAAAACTCAATAAATGGTACCGCCCCCTGGCACGCTTGTTTCGTATAAAATGTGTGAAAAGGCGTCTCTAGTAGTACGTGAGCGACAGTCACATTATGCTCTATGATTCAAACGATATACTTCTAGTAGATTACTCTCTCGCTTAGTTCAGCTATTTCGCAGATGGTGGAGACTCAACCTAATCATGTCGCAATTCATGAAAACTGTCGCCAAATGGGTGCCACTGGCAATCGGGTTCACAACATCTCGCCTTTGATCGTAATCCTTTGCCGGAGAAATTAAGTGACGGCAGTTATTGCGAGTTAGAAAATATTTCTATGTAAAAAGCAAATAATTGTATGTTTCTTTTTGTACAATTTTTTTTCCAAGATTCTGTCTGTCTGTGTAGGTCAAATCTTTGAAGCTAATTTTTTGTAGAAAATTTGTCTTAACTCTCACTTTCTAAAGTTCGATTGAGCTGAAATTTTGTTTGGACTAAGTTCAAGTAAAGGTACAATGCGAGTTTCAACATGTGAGTTGAATAAATCAAAATTCCAGAGTGCTTATAGTTATTGTCTGATATATTTTGTGAAATTTCGTGAAATTATTTTTATTAATAAACATCAAAATTATTCATGATAAATGGTATAGAGCAATAAAGCCTTCGATATTATCGATAACAGCGTAACTGCGGAACAGAGGCTTTGTAACACAGCTTTGTGCTCTCAGGTACTTAACTTATAAAAATATCAAAAAGGAGTTTGTACTCACATTTAAAATTTTACGTTCGAAACTTGAAAAATAAAAATAAACGTTAGTTTTTACGGCGATGTGAACTGGTTGCTCAACTAACTTCTTAATTTTAAGTTGTAGACTTTTTTACTCAACGATACTATACAGCGTGTAACTGGACCCTCGACATACCCTTAAAGGGATGAGCTAGCTTGGCAGTATGAACAACCTTTCCTATGGGATCAATGCTGTGAACCCATGTTTTTTTATATTTTCGTGCAGATCTGTTCAGCCACCCCGGGCAATGAGTATGGGACAATCAAAAAATTTTGAGAACTTATTTAGTTTTATTCAGTTAGGTAATGTTTAAAAAAATCTCGGTCAAATGCAAAACCTTATTTATAAAAAGAAAAGAAGAAGCAATAGAGTTCCCTATTTGTAGTATATTCTCGAGAACTAAATTTAAAAAAAATATTGCTTCCTAAGAGAAGCGAAAAATATACTACATTGTCTGCAATAAATACAATCGGTGTAAAATGCTCATTGAAACAGACGTTTCATTACACACTTACACTCTACAATATTTCCAATTTCCTATTGTTATTGTATTACAGAAAAGTAACTTAACTTTGTAAAGTTTCCACTGTATTAGCTTCTGAGAGCGGTGGATTTTTATTTGTTTGTATACTTTGATAAATCAAAATTACTTTGGCACTCCTTAGGGACTAGGCAGGCTTGAAAAGCTCTTTGTTCAAATATGTTTGAAAGTTTTCTAGTAAGAAAACTTTCGAACATATTTGGATGTTCTTTGTAAGGAAAATTAAAATATAATGATTTCTAATATTATCGCGTAGGATGACAGGTAGACTAAATTTACCTGCGAACATGAATACTGTAAATTGTTTGAAACGTTAGAATAAAATAATGATGTAATAAACGCGATAAAACGGTATTAAAAGAAATTTTATAACGTAATTTAATAAAATTATTTTAAATTTACATTTAAGAACTAATAATTAAAAACAAAAGCTGCTAAGAAATTCTTAAGGTTTCAAAACACAGGATTAGCTGCTGCTGTTCTCAGTCGCATGTTACGCACTTAAACGTATGTTAGTACTATAATTCATTCTCCGGTGTCAGCCTTGAGGTAATTTTTGAACGCGTGACACTCGACGATTATTCCATACAAAAATTGGCCAAGTGCGAGTCGGGCTCGCCCATGAAGGGTTCCGTAGAAGCAAGCTTAGATCAGCCAAAAACCTCTATAACTTTTCACCAGCAAAAATAACTTTGTTCGTCATAGTGTTTGTATTAATGACAAAGTTATTTTTGCGGTTTGTGAAAAAGTGCTATAACGTTTTAGTTTGTACTTAGTGCTTAGCTCTGATAGTTTTTCTTTTAACTTCGTTGTATACTACTCTGTTACTAACCGTTTAGCAGATAGAGGGGGGACACTTATTTCTAACCAAAATTTGCACTCTAAAACCAAATATTTCAGTAACGGATCCCTAAATCGAAAAATGGTGCAGTCAAACCCGCAATATTTTTTAAAGACCTATTCAACAATACCCCACACGCTTGGTTAATAGAGAAAAATAACAATTACTCCCACTTTACTTGTATGGGACCTACAATAAAAAAAAAACACTTTTTTGGCATGAATAATATACATACCCATACCAAATTACAGCTTTCCAGTACTTACAGTCTCTGAGTATAACCGCGGACGGACAGACAGACAGACAGACAGACATGGCGAAACTATAAGGGTTCCTTGTTTACTACGGAACCCTAAAAATCGTTCGAAGACGAGTGTCACATGTTCAAAAATATTTTTATATTAACTCACACCCAGAAGTGCAAAAATGTAAAGTTTCGTTTGTACTAGTTTTAGGAACAAATGTTACTCCGCTTATATGAAGCACCATACCTGTGACAAAAGTACTGCCCAGTTGGCAAAACAAACAATCGTGACCCTTCCGCCGCCGTCAATTAACCCAACAATATCCAAGTATTTACAAAGTGATCTCAAATTCACTTAGCTAAAGATGTTATTTAAATGTTTTTAACGTATATTTCAATACCTTTGCTATTAGTATAGCCATGTTCAGCATGAAACCTTTTGCTGATTCTTGTCATAATGGATTTTAGTAGTAAAGAGAAAACATGAATAAATGTACGTGAGTAATAAATTCCTTACCTGCCAAACTGCGTTCTTGTTTAACTTTATGGTAAACGCAAATGTATTGAATAACGTCATATAGATGCTAGTACTCACTAAGCTTATATGCATCATAATGTACTGTTTTTCTTTTATGAGCTCATTTGAACGCAGGATAAAATGTTGTAAATTTTTAATTATATTTATGAATGTACCTTACATTCAGATTGCACCAGTAATATTTTAGTTACACATCGTATATTATATACTTTTAAAAGTTAAAGTTTTCTTTCATGATGGCAAGATTACATATCGGTGCATATTTTTTAATTTTGTTTCCAAATTCTGTATCTACCTTATGAATCTTAAAATATATAAAATAATTCTTCGCTACGCGTCATGTGTCTAAATAATCACATCACACCATCGCACGTGAAAGTAGGATTCACGCAACTTTTGTTTAAGCTACAAAAAAGTCGCATTAAAAATGATGCAATGACCTAAGTCGGTAAAAGCCAATAAAGCTACAGCGTCCATGACAAAACCGTAGACACTTTGTCGTAGCCATTGGCGTAGACATAGCGTAGCGCAGTCTACGCACACTCTACGACATTACTACTGCAATCATAAATACCTACGTTTGAATCTGTAAACATGACAAGCTTAGCCCACGACTTAATCTGCGTTAATTAATCTAAAAACTTTCACATTTACTTCGTATAGTATTAATACGAATTTACAACTGTCTTACACCAAGACACGCACGTCGGCCTTCATAAAAGCAGCCTTTTATGTGACCCATAGTGCGTGTTCAGAGACAAATAAGACACAGAGGTCTTGTTACATTGGCCACGCTAATTCAGGTAAACGTCAAGTTATCTAGCGCGCATCCTGACCCGGCCTACGTCATAAGTTACAAATTAGTTAAACCATTTAATTTTCCCGTGAGTTAGTTATAATGACCTAACTTTTGCCCGCGCCTCTGCTCACGTTGAAAAGTAGCTTATGTCCTTCTCCGTATTCCAAACAACATGTATGCAAAATTTTATGATGATCAGTTCAGTATATGTAAGGCATGAAAGCGAAACAAACAAATAAACAACCTCACTTTCGCATTTATAATATTACTTGGGAAGTTGAGATATTTTGAAGTCTATAACTTTGGCAATCCTCAAACCTTTTTTATTCGATCGTTCCACAATCAATTTTTAGGGTTCCGTAGTAAACTATACTCTTATAGTTACGCCATGTCTGTCTGTCCGTCCGCGGTTTTACTCAGAGACCATAAGTACTAGAAAGCTGAAATTTTGTATGGGTATGTATATTAATCATGTCAAAAAAGTGGTAGAAGAAAATCTTAAAAAAAATTTTTAAGGTAGCTCCCATACAAGTAAAGAGGGAGTAATATTTTTTTTTCTATACAAACCCATCGTGTTGGGTATTGTTAGATAGGTCTTTAAAAAATATTGTGAGCCTGAGAAACACCATTTTTAGATTTAGGGATCCGTTTCCGAAATATTTAGTGCAAATTTTTGTTAGAAGTAAGTGCCCCCCCCCCCCCCCCCCTCTATCTGCTAAACGGTTATATATGGATACGTGAAAAAAATTACAGCAGTAGTATATATACTGAAGTTGAAAGGAAAACTATCAGAGCTGAGTCTAAGTACCAACTTATAAAATGTACTCGAAAATGTAAAATTTCATACATTTTCATTATTACATGTTTTTGGTCGTTAAACTGAGATGTGCGAGTGTGAACAGTGTGAACTCAAAGTTGTCATTCGCAACTACGGAACCCTACACTGCGCGTGGCTCGACACGAACTTGGCCGGTTTTTGTTTTATATGAATAAAGAATTATTTCAATAGACATTTTGAAAACTCTGGGTAACTCACGCTAAATAACGCAATTCCATCAGAATTGTCTCTTTTGTTTAATTTTTAATATTTTTTTTCACACTGAATTTTAATAAAGCTCTACTCCTTGTATGAAATAGTCGTTTTTTAAACTTTCACGCCTTAAATACTTAATCACTTAGTTGCACATGAGATCACATAACTTAATCCTTCAATAACTTGATCAACTAAAATGAGTATGTCGTTTAGTGATATAAACGAGTATCAATCTCGTACACTGTTATCAGATTTTGTAATCTGTCAATTAAAGTTATTCGGCATACTTATCCTAATGATCTATTTCCTAAAAATTATAATAATAAACGTTACATCAACTCTTCAAAGCAACTGCCTCCGTGGTCCAGTGGTTAAGGCGTTCGCCTTGTTGACCCGGTGGTCGTGGGTTCGATTCCCACGGGAAGCATAGGTACTTTGTTGTTTCCAGTTTGGTTAGGACATTGCAGGCATATTTTGCATTGCATCACCTGATTGTCTGATAAGAAAGATGATTCCGTGCTTCGGAAGGCACGTTAAGCCGGTGGTCCCAGCTGCCATCTGGTAGTCGTTAAAGGATCCACGTTAGAGGCCGAAAGGCGGTTCCGCAGAACTCTGACACCAGGGTGTGCATGGTCGACTGACCGTGTCACCTACACGAAATGATGATGATGATTCCAAGCAACTTCTTGCAAGCTTTCCAAAGGACCTGGGTTTACACCCGTTACTCCAAAGGATACACAAGAAATAATAGTAAAACCAAAATGCAATTTTATTTTTAATAATTTTTGGTTATTTTACTTTAATATTGCGTGCAATTTGCTTTCCATTTAAAAAACAATGAGACAGCGAAAAATCTATTGTTTTTGCACCCTTTTTCGCCATGACAAGCTCTTTGATTCACATTGTCGATCAAACCAAGTACTATCTATCATGGGGTCCCATGGGACGCTACGCCTCATCACGTTTGTGTGACACACTTTTACATCTTTCACCATTACGGGCTAGGCAAAGCTAATGGTCACAAGAGGAAATCTGTTTAGATAGCTAAAGCCTTAAGAGGGTATACTAGCAGTGCGTTTTCCATACTATTGTATTTCTCTTTTTTCTCGCTGAAAACTGCTTCTATAGGCACAATTCTTTTGACATAAAATCTATTACTAAAATAAGTATGTCTCTATGTTTTATTGTTTTCTTAAAACCTGTTCAAAAAAATAGTACAATAACAGTTTCTTTGGAAAAAATAAAAAGTAGGGGCATTCCTATTTTAGTAATAGATTTTATGTAAAAAGAATTGTGCCTCTAGAAGCAGTTTTCAGCGAGAAAATAAAGAAATACATTTGTATGGAAACCATATTGAAAAAATACTGCTAGTATACGCTCATAACACTTCTATGGTTCATTTATGGTTTATTCACTTTACGAGACGCAATATAAGTATTATTGTTATTACATCTACAGGTTGACTGGTAAATCACGTGTCATAAGGACATAATAAATCATGATCTCAAATAACGTTAATATACATATATAATATAATATAATACAACATGATTTTCAACACTTTACAGTGTTCGTGGTCCTCTGCGACCACGAACACTGTAAATTGTTCGAAACGTTAGGTGTTTAAATAATGTAATAAACTCGACTTAACCGTATTAAAATTAATTTTCTTAATGTGTTGCTAAAATATGTCTTTTTTATTTTTTCAGCCATTTTTGTTGAATGCTTTTCCTCTGTTTCCGATCTTTTATCAAATATCAATCCAAAAAATAGACTCAAAGCAGATTTCTGTTAATTCAAAACGGATTTAAATTGAACAATTTGAAGTCGTCAACACCTGCAACGTTTCAAAGTTGGGAGTGGTTTTAATTGAAATGAAATCGATTCACATTGTATAGCACATAGTCCAGTGGTAAGACGCGTGTTATGAAAGAGTACTTCGGTCTGATTCGTACCATGACCTTTTTTTTAAGAGCTGCATGAGCAGCAGGAGCTGTTTTAGCGTAGGCATATTTTAATAAAAATATAAAGAAATTTGATTGAATTGAACATTATTTTATAAAGCAAAAGATCTTAACTATTGACTACAGACTTAAAGCATTATGTATAAAAATCTTCTAACAGTTTATACAAGTTATATTCTTAGTTTTTACGGTCAGTTGATTTATTTTTTCAATATATTACATAGCGAAAGCATTTTTTAATACTTATTGTCATTGCTAATAATTATTTATTATAATAAAAATATTAATTCATAAACATACTTTGGAAGTAGGGCCAGCCTTATAACGTTGCCAAATCATATGTTTGCTATTATGCATACTTCTATGTATACACAGTATGAAGGTGTCATCCATCATAGCTAAGAATGCAATGGGGAAAACATTCAGATGAAAGGAGGAGGATATAAAAAACAAATGCAGTCTTGATGAAAATTTTTTATCACCTTCCTGGACTAGAAGCACAGACCGACTGTCCTTTGTTCGGTATAATTAAACGAATTTTACTTTAAAAGTCAACAAAAAAAGTTGATCATTATATTGTATTGTGAGCTAATCTTTACTTTTTAAAACAATAGGCTATCATTCTTGGTAAAAGTAAAATAACTTTCATTACATTGAAAAGTATCGAAGATTTTTTACGTTTTAGTAATACATAATTTGTATAAGCTTTGACTCCTGTGGGAAGTTGATAAAACTTGGGCAGAATGCTAATCGCCTGGAGTTCCCAATGACAATGACAGATAGGCATGAAAGGCTCAATCAACGATACAATATTATATTACAAATACACACACATGAAATAGTTTTGGAAATCAGTCAAATATTTTCACTTTATAATTTTAGTATAGTAGGAGCCCGATGGCCAAGTGGGCGTGTGAATTTAGCATTTACGCATGTTATTCGACCTTAAGCGCGGTCTTCACGTGGGTTGGGTTCTACAAGTGTCATAAACATATCTCGACCTCCTTTACGCTTCAGAAGGCAGGCTAAGCCGTTGGTCTCAGCTTTGAGCTATGTCAGCTGACTACAGGCAGCTTGAAAAATTTAACACATGTGTATGCATGGTATCTGAAAAACGAAAAACAAACAAAAAGCAAGGATATAAACAATATGGACATAGGTAGGTATAATATCGATATTATTTATCAAATATTGTTTTCTCCGAATACTTGACACGAGCCCACGACTATCGAATCAATATCGGATGTCGCCCACAAAAGGGTGATCGCCTTAGATTAAATTCCTGAAGCTTGCGGCGCGACGAGTGTCGTGGTTTTGAAGAGAAATGTGTTGTTTACAGAAAATATTCTTTTTGGTTAAAAAATAAAGTATTTTGTTTTAACTACCCTCATCCTATCCTTATTATCGATTTATTTGTTTGTTTGTCACGCTTTTACGCCCTATCTAACGATCATGATGAAATTTTGCATACACACTTAGGTTAGGTAGGTAGGCATATATTACGTGGGCGAAGCCGCGGGTAACAGCTAGTTATTTTTAATCTGGCCATTTAAACATAGGATAAGTAGTGACCTCTATTCATGGAAGGTGGAATAATATTCTGCAATAGGTTATACGTAGGCTGGTAGCATGTTAGATTTGCTTAAATGGCTATTACCGTCCCGTACTGATTCTTTATCTTCATCAGGAATTTTTTCTTCTTCTTAGCGTTTCGATGGCAAAAACATTAAATTGTCGCAGCCCAGAAATTAGCCACCCCAATCGCGTTGTCGGTGGCATCCATTAGGTCCTGCTGCGTGCAGTTGTTCGGGCACGCGGAGCACGAGGTCAGGTGGGCCATTGTTTGCAACGCACCACACAAACAGCTCAAGTCTGTGCCATCAGAAAACCTCCATCTGGACATATTTTCTTTGCTCCGACCGACCTGTGTCCGAAGTCTATTTAAGGAATTTTTTAGTCACTACTGCAAGACCACTAACTTCTTTGTACTACTAGAGCCATATATTAGCCAGAGCAGTCAGAGGTCTTGGCCTACACTCTCCACGCTGGCCAGACGGGTTGCAGAGGACTTTTTGATGTCTAAAAGCTTCGTTTAGCTTGTGTTTCCTAAGTCGCCTTCTACGATATCCACGGTAAGACTTGGAGAGTTACTATTCTACTTTACCGAACCACTCGTCACGTACGTTGCTACTTCAATGACACAGGTTTACCGTTAATACCACCCTTAAAAGTATTTCATTCGTTACCG
This sequence comes from Rhodophaea formosa, assembly GCA_963082605.1. NCBI lineage: Eukaryota > Metazoa > Arthropoda > Insecta > Lepidoptera > Pyralidae > Rhodophaea > Rhodophaea formosa. The sequence goes on along the minus strand of OY720205.1, from coordinate 19,849,744 downwards.
ATTTTTTTATCATACATTCGCATACATACTATGTATCACGTCTTTTTCCCTTGCGGGGTAGACAGAGCCAAGGTCTGTAAAACCTTAATGCCACGTTTAGCATGTTGGTGGGCTTGTAGGTGAGAACGGAATAAAAACAGTGATGGGTTGCTAGCCGCATCGCCTATTGACATGATTCCTAATGCCCATTCCCTCGATCGGCTTTTACGATCTGCGCGGGAAGAGAAGCAGCTGGTACATTCTACGTTTTTTCTTTTCTCCCAGTCCAGCGTGGAAGCGTTACCATATCATCATCATCATCATCATCATCAGGTCTTTGTAGTTTCCACTGCAGGAGCACGACCCTCTCTATAATAATATAATTATATCTCGACCATATAATTTACCTAAATCATGATGAAAATCAATTACGAAGTGCTTTATCGTAGCAATCTATTGTTCCTGCTAAGCAGATTTCCTCATTACCGTTGCTTTGCTGGTTAACTGAATTATGAAAATTACAGTAAAACAATTTACCGCACAAAATTAGTGTTATGACAATCTGAAATTTTTTGTGTGTTTATTTCTTTCCTTTTTATAATTTTCGTGCTAAATATATTACTTACGTTTTTATTTTTAAGGCACTTATTAAAATATGCAACTCCTGTAAAACCTCAATAAAAACAAATAATTTCATTGTGGATGAGGAGGACACTTTGTATACAAGTAACTAAAGTTTACCTAAATCTCTTACAAAAGCATCAAAGTATCCTATACACTCAGGCTAGCAACTAAACAAACGGACAAGCAATTAAAAGGTACTTAGCAGTTTGCCGCCAACTTAAGATTTATCAATTAGGAGTTGCAAACTACTAGATTGTGACATCATTCACCTGCGTAAGTTACACTCAAACCAGTAATCAACACCTAATCCCTTACAAAAGCACGCTTTGTAGGGTTCCGTAGTAAACATGCTTAAAGTATTCTATTTACTCAGGCTTCCTACGTTAAACACATGGACAAGCAATTAAAAGGTACTTAGCTGTTTGCCGCCTACTTAAGATTTATCCGCAATTAAGAGTTGCTAACTACGACATTTACTTACTTTTCAGAGTTGGGGATAGAAAGTTTAGTTATTTGTTGTTCCACGCCTAGCGATCTTGATTGTTTTTTACCCATTGGCCGTGGCGATAAGTTCGAATGATGTTTTTATTACTACCATCTGATGGGCTTAATGGCTTAGTGGGTGTGTGCATTAATATGAGTTTAACAACTTCAGGATAATGTTACAAGTAGGATTTGTGACTACAAAAGTACCATAAAACTTTTTCGTAATCCGCAAAAATAACTTTGCCATTCATGCAAACACTATGAAAACCAAAGTTATCTTTGCTGGCAAATAATAAGTTTGAGGTTTTCGGATAATCTCAGCTTACTTCTACGGAACCCTTCATGGGCGAGCCCGACTAGCATTTGGCCAATTTTACTTTACTGTCTTCGTTAGATAGAAGTCGTCAATTTATTTCACATACATTTATGTAGCTTGTATCATGTCTCACTGGTGTAAGTTACACTCAAACCAGTAATCAACACCAAAACCCTTACAAAACACGCTTAAAGTATTCTATTTACTCAGGCTTACAACGTTGAACAAACGGACAAGCAATTAAAAGGTACTTAGTAGTTTGCCGCTAACTTAAGATTTATCCGCAAATAGGAGTTGCAAACTACGACATTTACTACTAAGAGTTCGGGATAAAAGATTTAGTTTCGTAGTTAGTTGCTCCGTGGCTGGCGATCTTGATTGTTTTATACCCAACTGCTTTAGTGTAAAGTAAGGGTGATGTTTTTGTTTCACACAAAATTAAATTATACTGTTTTCCATGTTGTCATGATGAGAGTGTTGAAATTACTTGTCAGACTAAAAAAATAATTTAATAAAACATTAACGGACACTTGCCTGACGCCAAAACTCCTTTGGTAGTTTTTGTAAAACATTTATCTTCCTTAGACATTTATAGAAAGAGCACCCGTCACAATTTAACTAGTAAACCCCCTTCTCATATGAACTTCACCCAGTTACGTCTCTAGCTGTTGTCGGTCCATTTTTGAGATGAGCCTGGCGTCCATTATTATTAGGTAATTCATGCTGATTCGGCAAAGGTTTCCCTGCCGGCCATATGCAAGGAATTTGAGTATCTTAGCTCGATTGCCGCCCTGAAATACCTGAGAAAAAGTCAAGTATTTTCACGGGCTGTGAACTGAACCCATAACCTCACCTGAAGGAGTTTTAACCACTTTGCCACGAAGGCTTTTAAACCATCATCATAATTATCAGGTCTTATTCAGCCTCCACTGCAGGAGCACGACCCTCTCTGTACTTCCAGAGCCATATATTAGCCAGAGCAGTCAGAAGAATTGGCCTACTGTCTCCACGCTGGCCAGACGGGTTGGAGAGGTTTCTTCGGTATTTATAAGTGTTATGTTTGAATTCGGACTATGAAAAGAGATTGGTTACTCAAGTATTATTCTCTATGATAGTGATTCTTTTTAAGTTTGAGCTTGTCAAATAAACAGTGCAATTTCGTCTGTCATCGGTATTTTATTTAATAACATTTATATTCGTTAAATATACAATAATTGGCGACGAGGACAACGGAAAACGAAAACATGTTTGCCACCACATCTAATTTTACTGTGATTAATTTTGATCATAGTTCTCAAGATTGGAAAACGTATAAATGTCGTATAGAGCAATGGTTTATTGCTATTGGTATCGATGAGCAGTCGGATAAAGAGAGAGTAAAGAAAAGGGCTTTACTCCTAAGTGCACTCTCGGAAAGCACATACCAGCTTGCTAGTAGTTTGGTTTTACCAAAAGTCATATCGGAAATTGATTACGAAGACATTATCAAAGCATTTGATGACCATTTCACGCCCAAACGTTGTGGGTTTGCGGAGCGGCACAAATTTTATACCGCGACCCAGCAATCGGATGAATCGTATGCTCAGTGGGCGGCAAGACTGCGGGGATTGGCTGCACATTGTGGTTTCAAAAATCTTGAGGATTGTTTAATGGATAAATTTGTAATGGGGATGTTGCCGGGCCGGGAGCGTGACAAGATGTTTGCTCAAGACATTGCCGAGTTGACGCTGAGCAAAGCCGTTGAAGTGGCAGAAAGCGTGCGCTGTGCGCGAATAGGCGCAGCAATGACTCCAGCGAGACCCGGACAACCTCAGGAAGCAGTACTCAAGATGTCTCAGCAGCCTACGTCGTCGACCGGGCAGCGTTCTTGTCAGAAGTGTTTCGTGTGCGGTTATACTAATCATATTGCGTCTGAATGTCGGTTTGCCGGTTATAAATGTAAGCAGTGTAATCGTAAAGGTCATTTGAAACGTATGTGTCCTAATAAAAAAGTGAACTTTGTAGGACAGAACGGTGACAATGACGAAGGCGATGATGGTAAGTTGTTTTACAACATTCGTTGTAGGGACGGTAGGCCAATGTCTGAAACAGTTTTGATGCAGGGTATTTCAATTATATGTGAGATTGATAGTGGCTCTGCTGTTTCTGTTATATCAGAAAATACTTATAAAAAACTCTTTGCGAAAGTTCCTTTGTCACGTGCGACTAAGAAGTTGACAACTTATACTGGTAGTACACTGGAAATAGTAGGTGTTATAGTAGTTTCGGTAAATTATACTGGAAGAACATCTATGTTGTCTGTGTTTGTAGTGAAAAACGGTGGGCCTCCGTTGCTGGGCCGTGATTTTATTCAGAAATTCAATCTAGAGCTGGCTCCTATTTATTATGGCGAGACATGCGACGCCTCAAATGATATAGAGACAGCGTTGATATGTGATTATCCAAAAGTTTTTTTCTGAAAAGTTAGGATGTTTACAAAATTATAAGATTATTTTGCCATTGAAAGATGATTGCAAACCAATTTTTTTTAAAGCACGTTCTGTACCGTTTGCACTAAGAGAAAAAGTCAACAAAGAATTGGATCGCATGGTAGCTTCAGGTATATTGAAACCAGTGGGATATTCGGATTATGCATCGCCAATAGTACCAGTTTTAAAACGCGATGGCAGTGTGCGCATTTGTGCTGACTACTCTGTAACTATAAATAAGCAATTGAAAGTTGAAAAGTATCCTCTTCCAACTGCTCAGGAATTGTTTAGTAAATTACATGGTGGTAAGCAATTCAGTACATTAGATTTGTCTATGGCGTACAACCAATGCTGTCTCCATGAGGATTCGCAAAGCATTACTTGTATTAATACTCCGCGAGGGCTGTTTAATTATACTCGATTGACATTTGGTTTATCTAGTGCACCAGCTATTTTTCAGCGGATCATGGAATCAGTAGTAGGTAACATACAGGGTGTTTTAGTGTTTTTGGATGACATTTTGATTACTGGGGAAAATAAATTGCAGCACTCGTGTCGGTTAAGAGAAGTGCTCAATCGGCTACAGAATGCAGGCTTAACTTTAAATAAAAAAAAGTGTTCGTTTTTTAGGGATCAAGTGTCGTATCTGGGATACATTATTGATAAAAACGGTATAAGAAAGAACCCAGAAAAGGTAAAAGCTATTTTACAGGCGACGGTTCCTAAAAATGTGTCGGAATTGCAGTCATTCTTAGGGTTAATTAACTATTATAGAAGTTTTATTCCTAGTGCTTCGTCCATTTTATCTCCTTTGTATTCATTATTACAAAAAAATGTTAAGTGGAAGTGGATAGAGGAACATGAGAATGCATTTAGAAATATTAAAGAACAGTTAGTTTCAGATAATTTTTTAGCACATTTTGATCCTAATGCCAAGATAATCTTAACTGTGGACGCCTCTCCTTTTGGGCTTGGTGCTGTTTTGTCGCAGATTGATGTTTCGGGTAAAGAGCAACCTGTTTCATACGCGTCTAGGTCATTATCATCTGCTGAGAAAAAATATGCTCAAATACAAAAAGAGGCAACAGCTATTATTTTTGGGGTAAGGAAATTCCACCAATATTTATATGGCAGGTCAGATCCTTTTATTTTACGAACAGACCACAAGCCTCTTACAATAATATTTGGTAACCGTAAAGGTGTACCTGAGGTATCGGCGAACCGCTTACAGCGATATGCTTTATTTTTAGGTGCATATAATTATGAGATTGAATATGTCAAAAGTTTAAATAATACTGCAGATTTTTTATCTCGGGCTGTACCGGTTGCTGACAGTGAGTCCAATAATGAAGGTCCTGAGGATGAGACAGCCTATGTAAATTTTGTTGTGGATGGTTGTTTGCCTGTAACATTAAAAGAGCTGCAAAGTGAGACTGCTAAAGATAGAGTACTAAATGCAGTTAAAGAATTTGTGTTAAATGGATGGCCTAGGAAAATGACAGATGGTGACCTAAAACCTTATTTCTATTGTAAAAATGAGATTGCTTTTGAAAATGGAGTGTTGTTGCGTGGTCACAAAACGATAATTCCTGAGTCGTTGCGTAAAAATATTTTGAAAGAGCTTCATAGTTCCCATTTTGGAATTGTAAAAATGAAAGCGGAAGCTCGATCTAGATTTTGGTTTCCAGGTATAGATAGTGTTTTAGAAGAGTTAGTTAAATCCTGTGAAATTTGCGCTCAGCTCAGGCCCTCTCCGCCGCGTGTACCACTTGCTCCGTGGCCGCATCCACCTGCCGCGTTTTATAGGATCCATATTGATTTCTTAGGGCCTTTTCACAATAGATTGTATTTAGTAATTGTTGATGCATTTTCTAAATGGGTTGAATGCTATGACATGAGCTCTAATTCAACTTCTAAAGCAGTTATCACAAAATTGTGCGACTTCATGTCAAGGTTTGGTATGCCGCGTACTATTGTAAGTGACAATGGAACTTCGTTTGTTTCGCAAGAGTTTCAAAGTTTTTGTAATTTAAATGGCATTGAGCGTTTATATTCTCCAGTGTACCATCCCTCTAGTAATGGTCAAGCAGAGTCTTTTGTAAAAATTATTAAAAAAGGAATCAGAGGTATATTTTTGGAACAGCATAAGGCTGGAGATTTTCAGATTCGATTAGCAAAATATTTATTTGACTATCGTAATTCAACAAATGGTACTACTGGAACATCGCCTGCTCAACTGGTTTTCGGACATAAACTACGTTCGCGTTTAGACTTGGTTACTGTTGAGAAGTCACCTTTGTCATCGTCACTGTCGGCTAACGTGAGGCATAATCAGTCTTCACAGATTAAAACTTATGGTGGCGTGGAAAGAAAAGACTTTATTGTGGGAGAAAGTGTTTGGGTTAAACTTTATGTAAATAAGTCAAAGTTCCATTGGTCTAAAGGTTCTATTAAACGAAAAATTGGTAAAGTGATGTTTGAAGTGGAATTGTCCGATGGTCAGAAAATAATGCGTCATGCCAATCAGTTGTACGAACGTACTGAAAATGAAAACAAAGATTCTGGCTACGATTGGGCATTTGATGACATTCTTCCAACAACATCTTCAGGAATGGCTGACGTTGTTTCCGATCCTTCTTCGTTTATGACAACCGAAAATCCTTTAATGGAGGATTCTGTTTTGGTGGAAACTGAAGTGACACCAGAAATAGCGGAGAGTCCTGAAGGATCAGAATCTACGGTTACTTCTCCAGATTTAGCTCCAAGAAGTCTTGTTAATGAAGAGTCAGGTTCTCAGACTTTGCAACCTGATGTTTTAAGAACTTCTAGACCGCGGAGAAATAGACCAGTGGTGGACTATACAAAGTTTTTTTAAATAATGTTTCCTTATTTAAAGGGGGAAAAGATGTTATGTTTGAATTCGGACTATGAAAAGAGATTGGTTACTCAAGTATTATTCTCTATGATAGTGATTCTTTTTAAGTTTGAGCTTGTCAAATAAACAGTGCAATTTCGTCTGTCATCGGTATTTTATTTAATAACATTTATATTCGTTAAATATACAATAATAAGCTTTATGTAGCTTGTTTTTTAAGTCACCTTCTACGACATCCACGGGAAGACTAGGAGTGGTCTTATTCTACTCTGCTATGAACCACACGGCGTATCGATCGTATAGTTCGAGGAATTGGTATTCGTTTGCCATTTGAAGAGAGCGTGCAATCCAGCGTATGAAAGCAAACAAACAAACTCAATGTCAATACTAAAGCGAATTCGTGTTTTGGGCTATATTTTTATTTGCTTTGGCTGATGAAGGGTTCCCGTTTTAATGGCTTTTTGTTACCGTACAGATTGAATATAGGAAGACATTTTATAATATTTAAATGAATACAAACTCAATGTCCTGTAAAATTAAGATTCAACAAAAATGTTTATAGGTAAGTACTTAATATAATATAATCATTAATCATACAAAGCCCTTCAGGCGAGTAGGCGACCTATACTGTTGAAAAGAGTTTCTTTCGGCATTTCTTCTCTGCAGTGGTCGGTTCCAAAATGCTAGTAGTCTGTAGCTTTTGAACAATAATTAGTAAATGCATAATACTTAATAAGATAATTTTAAATGTGATTTGACGTGAAAAAGTGCCTGCAAGGGCCTATTTTCTGAATAATCATTTTGAATCTTGAATCTACTAAATCTTTAAAAGCTGTTGTAATTAGATGTTGAATTGATATTACCACCAAATCTTTATTAAATAATTCATCATCATCATCATCATCATCAGGTCCTTCTAGTCTCCACTGCAGGAGCACGACCCTCTCTGTACTACCAGAGCCATTACTAGCCTGAGTAGTCAGAGGATTTGGCCTACACTCTCCACGCTGGCCAGACGGGTTGGAGAGGTATCTTTGATGTTTACAAGCTTTGTTTAGCTTGTGTTTCCTTAGTCGCCTTTTACGACATCCACGGGATGACTTGGAGTGGTCCTATTCTACTCTGCCGGGAACCACACGGCGGATTAAATAATTGTATTAATTCAATGAACCAGCGGTAAGGAGCAAATCTGCTCAGCGTAAACAAGTTACGGTGATAATTTATTATTTATTTACCTCTTTATTGCACCACTAAAAACAAATACATAATAAAAATACGAAGAAAGAAAATACAAAAGGCGGCCTTATCGCTAAATGCCATTTTTTCCAGGCAACCTGAGGAAAAAAAGAAAACCACAAGGTAAGGCGCGAAATTAAGAAATAAGAAAATCTGTTGAAAATACAAAAAAAAAACTGAAGCATATAATATAAACATACTATAAGTATATCTGACTGATAATATTATATAATATTTCCTATAAAATTACCAATTCTTTATTCCTGCCAACAATAATTAAATAGATGGAGACAAGAGTCTAATTTTAAAATGTAATTAATAATAGATAGGTAAACTAATATAATTATGATTGATATAACGAAATATTAATATGACTCGAGTAAATGCTAATTTATATAACCACATTACTTTATATAATTTATATACCTTAGTTTAATACACATCATAAACATAACCTAAAAAAAAAACGGCCAAGTGCATGTCGAGCCACGCGCAGTGTAGGGTTCCGTAGTTGCGAATGACAACTTTGAGTTCACACTGTTCATACTCGCACCTCACAGTTTAACGATCAAAAACATGTAACAATGAAAATGTATGAAATTTTACATTTTTGAGTACATTTTATAAGTTGGTTGCCTATAACTTTTTAGTTTGTACTTGATACTCAGCTCTGATAGTTTTCCTTTCAACTTCAGTATATATACTACTGCTGTAATTTTTTTCACGTATTCAGCGGTTATATAACCGTTTAGTAGTTAGGGGGGAACACTTACCTCTGACAAAAGTTTGCTCTTTAAAACCAAATATTTCGGAAACGGATCCCTAAATCTATAAATGGTGTTCTCAACCTCACTATATTTTTTAAAGACCTTTCTAACGATACCCAACACGATGGGTTGTAAAGAAAAAAAAAATATTACTTCCTCTTTACTTGTAAACTAAAAATTTTTTTTTTCAGGATTTTCTTCTACCTCTTTTTTGCCATGATTTATATACATACCCATACCAAATTTCAGCTCTCTAGTAAGACAGACAGACAGACATGGCGAAACTATAAGGGTTCCTAGTTTACTACAGAACCCTAAAAATAAGAAATAAGAGCCTACACAAATCTCGTCAAACCATGAACTAATGCATTTAATTGATTTTCTAACAGAATTAATACATAATTCAATAAAACAGCGAAGCAGCGATAATGAGGAAATCTGCTTAGCGGGAACAAGTTACGTCGTTAAAATTATTTTCCTTCAAAGTACTACGTAATTGATTTTTCACAAATTTATCACAATATTTGTGGTAAACGAAATATTTCCTGCAGTTGATTATTATCTGTAATATAAGGAACTGAAAGTTCTTTTCTTCTTTCTTCTTTTTAATTATGGCTTCCACCGAGATTTCAGTGATTCTGCCAATGTCCAGTATAATGAGATACTAAGTATCGGTGTTGTACGGTATGTGGCATCAAAAATGGCGTATGTTCTTTGGCAGCCTCGTGGGAGATTTTGGCGGCAAATCTATACGAGTCCATTTAACAGTCTACTTTAACTATTTCACAAATTGTTCTCGAGCACGAGCATTTATAACATCAAACTTCACCAATTTCATATTATAAAGTCCACTTAAATCAATTTGCAAAATTGTATAAGGCAAACGACAACTGAACCCCTTGACTTCCCACCAAAAACTCCGAACTGAAAGTTAATGTAATTTTAGTTTTTGTTTTTGTACCGTCTTTTTGAGATGTTAATAAGTTTTCATCATTATGTTCCTCTGATGGATAGATTTTACATAGAGGAATAGTGAAGTTTGTGGCGGGAATTTTAGCGGATTACATTGTGTTGATTTAGATTGTTTTGATTCTAATGGTCTTTAATATATAAATGTTTATGAGCAATATGTGGAATTAGTTATTCCACATACCTATTGCTCAAGATTATCATGGGAAGGCTGTAGTGAAATTTCTTTAGCTGCGTCGTCTATGATAAAACCAGTGGATTTGCGAAAAATCGTCAATAGCGACGTAGTAGCCGCCTCCGTCGAACCAACGAACTGAATTACACCATAGAGACGTATTAAAAAAAAAACCGGCCAAGTGTGAGTCGAACTCGCGCAATGAGGGTTCCGTACAATATGCTTCGTGAACACACACACAATGTGCAGAAATGTTTTATTCAATTGACTAGCGCTATCTAGTGGTGTTTTAGTGAACTATTTCCCTAGGTGTACTTATTATAGTGAGTTTACCACTTTTTTTTCAACTGATAGAATTCTTATTATTTTTCCTGTAATCTTCAAGCAATAAACTATATATTGTAATTTTTTCGAAATTTTAGGCCCAGTAGTTTCGGAGATCAGGGGGGGGGGGGGGGAATGGTCAAATTTTGCCTTCTTTCGTGAATAAAATCAAAAGTATTTATTTTTCCCGAACAAAAAAAATATTTTTGAGATCCTCATAACAAGCCCTTTCTTTTGATATATAACACGGTAAGGTTTGCAAAACTTTTTTTTAACATTTACTATTTGGACCCCCTAAACTGACCCTAATTTAAAAAAAATATATATTTACTTTGCACATCCGTGTTTGGGTCATAGGTTTACACCATCTTACCAAATTTCATTTAATTTGGTTCTGTAGATTCGGAGAAAATCGACTGTGACAGACGGACGGACGGACAGACAGACGCTCGAGTGATCCTATAAGGGTTCCGTTTTTCATTTTTTTGTACGGAACCCTAAAAAGAAAAATAGTAATCATGGTCCATTCGTAGAGATTCTAACTGTAACTACTTTGGTATTTTTAAATTTAAAATAAATTTTATAAGGAAAGGAATCTTTTTATTTACCTTAGAAATGTATGTTTATTAAGATTCAAATATCTTGCAATATAACAATTAAGTAGTTCTGCTCATAGATTGAGCTGTAATAGTGGTTCCCGGCAAAGTAGAATAGAGCCACTCCAAGTCTTTCCGTGGATGTCGTAGAAGGCAACTTAGGAAACACAAGCTAAACAAAGCTTATAAACATCAAGAGACCTCTCCAACCCGTCTGGTCAGCGTGGAGAGTGTAGGCCAAATCCTCCGACTGCTATGGCTTAATATAATGGCTATAGTAATATAGAGAGGGTCGTGCTCCTGCAGTGGACCTGATGATGATGATGATGATGAGGTGTATAATTAGTTAAGGAGATAAAAGTTAAGGAGATTAAAGTTGTTGGGAAAAATAATAGGGTCATTAAATTTATTTGATTATGAATAAAACTTCATTTCTGTCAGAACTGAAGCATTATACGTGGCAACGATGTTTTTTGGGTAATGTAATGGATGTGTAATTAGAATTTTTTATTGCACCTTTAAAAACTATGTTGCAGTTGATTTTTTATATTTTTATATTTTTCGTATGTATAAGTGGCCAACACTGGTATCAGATTTTTCAAGCTGCCTTAAGGCATCTGACATAGCCGAAGCACGGAGGAGCTCGAGATATTTTTATGCCGCTTGCGGTCACCCATGCAGTTGATATGTATTATGAAGAAAAGAATCAATTAGATCTTCTATTGTTTAGTAAGCACCTTGGTCTATTGTTTTTCGTTGATCCAACCAACGGTTAAGCTTAAAACAATTTCAAATGTAAACCTACCCTGTAAATGTATCTTCAGCGTAATCCTGAATATAAAACACACGCTACCCTTAATCCCGTGTATTATTTACCGCCACCATAAGTCACCCCTAGCAAAACACTTCCCTATGTTCACATTGCCTGATTTATGTAAAAACTTTTTGGTAATCGCTTGATACTCGTAGTATTTCATATTTTTGTCTGACTGACCCACTCAGTAGGAGGGTAATGTTTTTCGAGCGTATATGTATGTAACTATATCTGTTTCTATTGTTGCATCCTGATGCCTAACGGTTTGATCGATTTTGAAGTGTGAAGTGTGATTAAATTCGTATTGTTCTCGAATTGACATAGGCTATGTGATGCCAGCAATAAAATACTATGGTAAACATAAAGGTACGTTTACTGTCAAAAAGGCAATCGGCTAATTTATTTTTGAAAAGTAATTGTGATTGTACGAGTGTAAAAAAGCATATTCTGTCTAGTTGAGGTTTCACATCTGTAGGTATTTGGATCATAGATATACACTATTCAAAAACTATACGTTATTTTTTCATTGATAACTATTCTAATACCTAGAAATTCCATTAGCTCTCCAGACACGTGACTAGATCTATTGTATCTCAAGACCTGCCTAATTGTAAGGTCTTATTAAGAGTAACCAATATACTTCCAATGAATATTTTCTATAGCATCTTAGATATAGGCGTAAGTACATTGAACTCCTTTATTATATGAAACACGATGTTAATAGGTACGTTCAAATTCTATTAACCTCCCAGTCACGTGCTTGGATCCAGTGTCGTGTCTCAAGACTTTGCTAATTGCGAACCCTCAATAAGATTACTCGTTGCACTTCCAATGAATAGGTTCAATGCGTCTTTACCCGTATGCGTAAGTACAACGACCACATTATATAAATACATTCCTAGATTTAGTGTCCTTAGGTCTGGCTAAATTACAAAGCCTTGATAAAAATCAAAGGTATATAAGGAGTTCAATGTTAACTGTGTAGGGACATTGAACTCAATTATTACACAAGACGAGACATCGTCTTCATACCTAGAAATAAAATTAGCTCTCCAGTCACGTGCCTGGATCCAGTGTCGTATCTCAAGACTTTGCTAATTGCGAACCCTCAATAAAATTACCCGATGCACTGCTCTCTAGTTACATGCCTCCATGATGTAATGTACTTAGATCTGGCATGATTGCAAAGCCTTGATAAAATCGTCTGTGGTACTTTCAGTCCACAAGATTGCCTGATGCATATCCAATATAAAGTTTAATAAGAATTTTAGTATGCGTAGTTACATCGGTCTCAATTAATACATAAGACACAGTCTTAAAACTACAAACTAGTCACGAGCCTGGATCCAGTGTCGTCTCTCAAGACTTTGCTAATTGCAAACCCTCAATAAGATTACCCGATGGCTAAAGACGTCTGAATTTATTAATTGGAAGTATCCAATGAAAAGATTCAGACGTCTTTAGCCATAAGCTTAGGCACAATGAACACCATATATAAATAGCTCTCCTGTTATGTGCCTGAATCTAATATCTTCAGACCTGGCTAGATTGCGAAGTCTTGAATTAAATTGTCTGATGCACTTCCAATGAAGAGTTTCAAAGTCATGTTAGATATATGCGTAGAAACATTGAACTTCTTAAACTCCTTTACACTTACACGATTACACGAGACAGTCTTAACAATTAGGTCTACAGTCACGTGCCTGGATTCTGTACCTGTGGTATCTCAAGACTTTGCTAATTGCAAACCCTCAATAAGATTACGCGTTGCACTTCCAATGAATAGATTCAATGTGTCTTTACCCGTATGGGTAGGCACAATGCCCACATTATATAAATACATTCGTTGATTCAGTGTCCTTAGATCTGCCTAAATTACAAAGCCTTGATAAAAATCAAAGGCATTTGCCCCTAATTTTTATCAAAAGAGTTCATATTACCTACCCAGTAATCTTTTAAGATTACTGTGGTACATTGAACTCATTTATTACACGAGACGAGACACAGTTTTCACACCTAGAATTAAAATTAGCTCTCTAGTCACGTGCTTGGATTCTGTGACGTATCTGAAGACTTTGCTAATTGTAAACCCTCAATAAAATTACCTGATGCTCTTCCAATGAATAGGTTCAATGCGTCTTCAACCGTATGCGTAAGCACAATGAACATCTTATATAGATAGCTCTCCAGTTATGTGCCTGAATCTAATATCCTGGGACCTGGCTAGATTGCGAAACCTTGATTAAATTGTCTGATGCACTTCTAATGAAGAGTTTCAAAGGCATGTTAGATATATGCGAAGAAACATTGAACTCCTTTATTACACGAGACAGTCTTAGCACATAGAAATACAATTATCTCTCCAGTCACGTGGTTGCATCCAGTGTCGTATCTCAGGCTCTGTTAATTGCAAACCCTCAATAAAATTACCCGATGAACTTCCAATGAATAGATTCAAGGCGTCTTATATATGTTTAGGTATAAAGAACACCTTTTATAAATAGCTTTTTATTAACATGCCTGAATCTAGTGTCCTTAAATGCACTTCAAACTCACAAGTGAAAAAGTGAACTTAGATGAAGCGTCGATATGTATATTGAACTCCTTTACTACACGAGACACAGTCTTCACACCTAGAAATAGGTACAATTAGCTTACCAGCCACGCGTGCCTGGAGTGTCGTATCTCAGGCTTTGTTAATTGAGAACCCTCAATAAGATTACCCGATCCACACCTAGTGAATAGTTTGTAACGCGTCTCAGATGTATCGCATTGAGCTGAATATTAATTAGCTAGACTCCGCACGACATTAGATTGCTAAATAAAAAAGAGTTTCAAGAAATAAATGGCCAATACTTTCTCTCATATTCGGTCCTAATGTCCTGTTTCAGACTTTTGCAAAAGATAGAAAGGTATGTTTCTTACTCAAATAATCTGCGCGTCTTAATTTTGAAAACCAGACATTAACTAAAGCAGAAGCTTTTAAATTGAGACAAAGTCTCAAATTTGATGCGCGATTAACAGGCAACATTTTTATTTTTCAGTGAAGGGTTTTTAAAGTGACATTTAAGAAAAATAATGACAACTATTTTTATTATTAGATAGCGTTGATGCAAGTCCAGTGTCAAATCAGGCCATAGTTAACAAATAAAGTGACTATAGGAGTTTTTGGTGGGAAGTCAAGGGGTTCAGTTCTCGTTTGCCTTATACAATTTTGCAAATTGATTTAAGTGGACTTTATAATATGAAATTGGTGTAGTTTGGTTTTATAAATGCTCGTGCTCGAGAACAATTTGTGAAATAGTTAAAGTAGACTGTTAAATGGACTCGTATAGATTTGTCGCCAAAATCTCCCACGAGGCTGCCAAAGAACATACGCCATCTTTGATGCCACATACCGTACAACACCGATACTTAGTATCTCATTATACTGGACATTGGCAGAATCACTGAAATTTCGGTGGAAGCCATAATATAAAACAGAAGAAGAAGAAGAAGAACAAATAAAGTGACTATAAAATTTTGTCATCCATGACATTGACACTTGCCTTTTTATCAACACCATCTAGCGAACTCAAAGATACTAAATGGTTTGTAAATGTCAGTTTGAAAACCCCTCATTTAATTTCGTTGATTATCGGTGTTGTCCATGAAATCGGGTATCCCTTAAAAATACAAAGAAAGAGGAAGGCCGATACGGTTTCCTCTTCAAACATGTATGTAAATGTAGTTTTAGGTACAGTAAGCCTGTGGAAATAGCAGCTGCAATCTTTGCAAAATATCAGACGAAGCTCAAAATCAATTGCGGTTAGTCCCGTAGTGAAAATAAAAGATAAAAGAAAAACTTGCAATAAGTTACAAAATTTAAAAAAAAAAGAACGAAAAGCCCTCTTTTAAATTGACAGGACGCGTGTGATAACACAAAGTTGTCACGAAAAATCCAGCCAAGTGCGTGTCGGGCCACGCGCAGTGTAGGGTTCCGTAGTTGTGAATGACAAATTTGAGTTCACACTCGCACCTCATAGTTTAACGACCAAAAACATCAAACAATAAAAATTGTATGAAATTTTACATTTTCGAGTACATTTTATAAGTTGGTTGTCTATAACTTTTTAGTTCGTACTAAATACTCAGCTCTGATAGTTTTCCTTTCAACTGCAGTATATATACTACTGCTGTATTTTTTTTCACGTATCCATATAATATAAGAGTTTAGCAGATAGAGGGGGGGAGGACACTGACCTCTAACAAAAATTTGCACTTTAAAACCAAATATTTCGGAAACGGATCCTTAAATTGAAAAATGGTGCTCTCAACCTCACTATATTTTTCAAAGACCCAGGAGAACGATACCTAACACGAAAAAAAATATTACTCCATCTTTACTTGTATGGGAGCTACCTTAAATTTTTTTTCCAGATTTTTATTTAGGTACTACTTTTTTGGCATGATTTATATACATACTCATACCAAATCACAGCTTTCTAATACTTATGGTGTCTGAGTAAAACCGCGGACGGACAGACAGACAGACATGGCGAAACTATAAGGGTTCCTTGTTTACTACGGAACCCTAAAAAACCAACTGCCATTTTTGACAGTTTACGTCGTATTGTTTTTTTTTTGCTGAAAGAATATCATACCACAGAACCATAACTCAAGCAGAATACGAATCGAATGACACTTCAAACTTCAAAATTGGTCAACTTGTTTAGACTACAGAGGGAGTTTGTGGTGGGAGGTCAAGGGGTGCAGTTGGGGTCTACCTTGGACGATTTTGCAAATTGATTTCAGTGGACCTTATAATATAAAATTGGTGTAGTTTGGTGTTATAAATGCTCGTGCTTATGGAACAATTTGTGAAATAGTTAAAGTAGACTGTTATATGGACTCGTATAGACTTGTCACATAACCTCCCGACCACGGGGCATCAAAGAACATACGCCATCTTTGATGCTACTTGTTAAAACTTTACCGTACAACACCGATACTTAGTATCTCAATTTACTGGACATTGGCAGAATCACTGAAATCTCGGTGGAAGCCATATTATACAACAGAAGAAGAAGAAGACTAAAGGAGGCAATAATGGAACAGAATAATGATACATACATTCATAAATTACATACACATTTATTTATTATTTATTTATACATACACGCGAAAATCATTTTCCTCCTTTTGGATTCAGTCGCTTATAATAATAGTAAATAAACATCAGAATACCTAGAAACTTCTCTAGTCCGATCTTCACAAAGCACTTTAACGTAATTATCTTACAACTTGTAATGCCATCGAACTTAAAGCGAGAAGACAAGAAATAATTGAACTTATCCCAAAGACTTATCAGTTTAGAGTTAGCAGCCCCGGCCCTGTATCTAAGAAATTATAGTTGACGTTTCTATAGAAATTTACTAAGTGCGTACTTACGAAAAGTTACTGGGTAACAAAATAGGCTTGTTTACTATATAAATTCTTTTTAAAATAATAATTCCTTCTAATAAATTATTTAAAAATACCTATATATATTGTTTTTCGTATGTGTAAGTGGCCAACACTGGTGTCAGATTTTTCAAGCTGCCTTAAGGCATCTGCCATCAACGATGACAGCCGGGACCAACGGCTTAACGTCCCTTCCGAAGCACGGAGGAGCTCGAGATATTTTAATGCCACTTGCGGTCACCCATCCAAGTAGGGACTGCACCAGGGGTTGCTTAACATACGTAAGCGCTCACAGAGCTCACACCCACTGGACCACCGGGCTCCTCAAAAAATACCTATTGAACATATATTTTTTCTTTTGTCATTCAAATAAAAAATTATAAAGATATAGCCCGTTAAAGTTGCGCGTGACGTCACTGACCGATACAGTTTTTACCGGCCTATTGTGTCATGCATGATCCCTCACTCTTGTACTTTGATGTGCTCTATCTTTATGATCTTTTGTTTGATATATGGTTTTACCGTATTAAAATAATTTTATTTAAATGTGTAACAATCGCGAAAACATAAGAAAACATTATGTAACGGTGTACGGGCCGGAAACAGCCAATAATAAACGCGATAAAAACCATATTAAAATAATTTTATTTAAATCTTTTGTTTGATTTAAAAAAAAAGAAAAAAACTACATATCTTATCCTAACTAATATTATAAATGCGAAAGTGACTTTGTTTGTTTGTTTGTTAGCTTTTACGCCCTATCTACTAAACCAATCATCATGAAACTTTGCACACACATATGTAAGGGTACTGAGAAGGACATAGATATCACGCGGGCGAAGCCGCGGGTAACAGCTAGTATAAAATAAGACGGAATAATTATTTATAAAAGATTTTTTTATGAAACATGCCTATTCTATACAAAGTTGCATGATAATGATCTTACAACCAAGAATGCCAAAGCCCGGATGGAGTAAAGAAGAAAAAGACGAAAACACTTCAGATGAAAGAGATCTATACATAATGTGCTTGAATTGCTTAATTACTATTTAAATCTCAATATATAAGCATGTTAAATAAATATACATAGGTATAGGGACATTTAGCTAACCGCACAGTAAGTTGTGAACCTGCGACTTTGGATACTAACTCAAGGTGACTCTTAGATAGATATACTCAAACTACTTAGATCGCCACGTTTTTGCCCCAACATTATCGGCTGGTGTCATAATTTCGTTACCTGTAAAAGCAAAGTGTACCCATGTTTTACTTAAGAGTCGTCTGGAAGTGCATGTTTCCATACAAACGGAAAAAGGGAATTGTGGCAATATTTGATAATTTTGGGGTAAAATTAAGCATTTAATCAATTAATCTCATTATAATCTACGTACGTTGCTATACAGCTTGGTTAAAATACCAATGGTTTGAGAATTACAAGCCTTTTTAAATTTGTATGGAAATCTTGAGAGGCGTATAATTCTCGAACTATTAATAATTTAACCAAACTGTATAGGAACGTACGTAGATTATAATGAGATTAATTGATTGGATGCTTAATTTTACTGCAAAATTATCAAATATTGCCACAATTCCCTTTTTCCGTTTGTATGGAGACATGCGCGTCCGGCGTCCAGGCGCTGTGGTATTAGACGATACGAGACACTCACCACCCAGCAATTAATTCTTTTATGATCTTTTAAGTCATCGAATTAAAAATAGTGAAAACTTGTACCAAGAATACTACAAGTAATTTACTAGGGCATTCAGCTATTAGATTTTTTTGAATTTGATATAATTTAGGACTTATCGAATTAATTGCTGGGTGGCGCTAGTGTTTTGTATCGTCTGATACCATAGCGCCTTAAGAATTTACTACAGCACTTAACATAGTGTTACAAAGAATAAAAATCACAAAGGCTCAAAGGATTACGTGCTTTGTGGTCTATTGTGTAAATGTATTCAGAACTCACAGCAAATCCTTAAGAAAAATCTCCTGAATACAAGAAAAGAAAATAAAATGCTAGGTTGTCTGGACCACTTATTCATGTTGCATTTGATTCTATCTGTATGACGCTGATTTATTATCTGTCTTGTCCATTGTATTAATCTTTTGTGTGATGGTTTTTTATTTGTAGATAATGAATTGGTTTGAAAAGATTGTTTTATATGTTATTTTATTATATATTACATTTGCTAAAAATGATATTTTCTGAATAATATTATTATATTTTATGCGCAAACTACTCGATATGTGTATCCTGATTCCTGCCCATTCTCACCTATGGTTCACAGACAGACAAAAATTCAGACTCAAGGTCTGCTAGCGGGCGATGGAACGCAGTATACTCGGCGTTCGTCGATTCTATAAAGCGAGAAACACTGAGCTACGGTCCAAGACTAGGGTTGTAGATGTAGGCGTCAAGTCAGCCAAACGCAAGTGGGATTGGGCCGGGCACGTGTGTCACATGCAATCAGACAGATGGGCCCGGAAGGTCACCCTGTGGGTACCCAATGGACCTCGGCGTAGGAGCAGACCACGAACGAGATGGCGGGATGACCTCAACCGGTTTTGTAATGACTGGCAGCAGATTGTACCAAAAAGAGACAAATGGAAAAAGGAAGGGGAGGCGCAGCGGTCAACACGCCTGCCTGCGACACGAATGGTCCCGGGTTCGATCCCCGGTCAGGTCAAGATGGAAAATGATCTTTTTCAGATTGACCTAGGTCTTGGATGTTTATCTATATATGTATTTGTTATAAAATATAGTATCGTTGAGTTAGTATCCCATAACACAAGTCTTGCTTAAGAACTTACTTTGGGGCTAGCTCAATCTGTGTGATTTGTTCGTATATATATTTTTTGCTCAGCAGTGCGACACAAATAAGGCTATAAAAAAAATTCTGAAAAAAAAATCTAACAGAAAAGTTTATTTTTTATTTATTGTTTCTTCGCTCATATCGTAAGGTGATGTTTCAAGAAGTGCAGCACTAATAGGACTTTTTATTTAACGAATTCTTGCATGTTTGGACTTCATTGAATTACGTATAAACACAATTTGCGTGAACCTTACAATAGTATTGATTAATTAAACAGAACATTAATGGAATAGAGATTATTCAACGAGCTTAATGTAAGATCTGATTGATTCGTCAATTAGATTCAGCATTAAGGGGATAACATCAATTATTACGAATATCCCTCCCATTGATCTGCCATTCCATCTAAGTTTATTATTACTATTACTACGAAGTAGATTTACTTAGATTAACTTAGGATTTGATGCTAATTTTGTCTAATCTATTCTTACATTGTATTCAAATTTAGTTTTCTTTATAAAATCTTTGAGTATAAAATTGAGAGTTTTCTGAAAGGGTATTATTCTTTTTCTTTTAAATTCATTTTATTTCATTATTTGAGATTTAATATTCTTCTCTATGATAATTATACTAAACCCACACTAAGTGTGCCACCTGGCTCTCTTTTTCGTTTAGTTATTGCATTCTTTCAATAATGACATTTCAGCAAAAGTCCAACTATTAAAAGAATCAGAATAGGTATACAATCAAGCATTTTTATCAAGGGCAAAGACAATACGTCTTTCTTGTTAAGGGGCAAGATAGCCAAAGATGAGTATGAAGCAATTTTGAATCATCAGTCCTAGATTTTTTCCTTAATTTTATATGCGTGTCTACATATTTTAAACTAAACTCACGAATGAGGGCTTCACCAAAATCAGTTTTATTATATATCTACTACTATTGATTTACTGATTTTTAAACAATTTTCAACAACAAATATATCCTTAAAGAGGTTCCTTTACAGGTACAGAATCCTAAATTAAATATATTTTTGCTCCGTCTGAAACGTTGTGGGTAGCTATCATTCACCTGAAATCTATTGTGATACCAAAGAATATCACTTTGTTAAGGTCACTGCGCCGATAAAAAGGGCCTATATGCTAAAGCAAATGAAAAAAAAAGAACATATAACTTCTATGTATCTTATCAGCCTTATTTTTTATACAGACTGTACTATAAATGGAAACTATACTGACAATAAACATGATTTAAATTTGCTTTCAGTAACTGAACCCTCATCAAAACTATCCGATTACACCCGTCTGCCCCCGGACACAGAGAACAACGAGTACAGAAACTATTTCATTTTTCTGTTTAAAACATCAGTTTTTTCTACCTTCATTTGAGTAAATTTAGAATTTTCCCCAGACTTTTTTTTCTACCGAATGTTATCAAGGTTATTTTAATGACGGACTTTGCCATTCATACAAACACTATGGAAAACAGATATTTTTTTGCTAACGAAAAATGATAGTTGCTACTACGAACCCACCATAGGCGAGACCAACTCGCACTTGGTTACTGTTTTCTCGATAATCAAATGTAGTTTTAAAGATGGTACAGAACCCTTCCTACTCGAGTCCGACTAGCACTTGGTCGATATTTCTATAAAATTTCGCAGCAAAAATCTCAACATGTCTTTCTGCTTTTTTAGTATTTTGCTCAATTCTCGGACCAGACAAAAGTGATTGAAAACGAACGTTTTCAATATAACTTCGACTGAAGGCTTGTAAGAACAGCGCTATCTCGAACCGTAATCGATTCTTTTCTTACTTGGATTAAGTAGTACTTTACAAAACTCTGTCATTACACTTTTTATGAGACAAATATACAGCGTGAAGATTTATAATTACATCTGTAAAAAAAGCTCATCCACATATAAATATCTGAATCTGTGTTTATAATACAGATTCGTGACTGTAAATGAAGTTATTTAAACATGGGTCCTGGTGTTTTAGACTTGTTTGACGTTTAAATCAAAAATGCTAAACCAACGAATTGTTTTTTTTTTGTGTATTCAGAATCAGAATCGGCGTTCTAGACACGTACTTACATGAATTTGGATCCATTTTTGTACCCTTCATAACTCAAAATCTTTATAACATTAACACACAAGATTTGGAATAAATATTGAGAATCCTAGAAAAAACGACTTCCCAACATTTTATCAACATACCATATTTATATTACACGCAAGTTTTTTTTTTTATATTTTAAGGTTCTATCATCCTTATTTCAATTTGATTTTGCTGGTACCTTATTAATTTTTTCGAAAAATCTATCATCATCATCAACCTATACTTGTCCACTGCTGGACATATGCCTCCCCAATTGCACGCCATCGAGATTTATCTTCGGCTGCTGTTGGCTGGGTGTCGTAAGAGGCGACTAAGGGAAGCTTGATCTAAAGAGATGGGCACCAGCGTCTCCTTGTGCGGGCCGCAGAACCGGTCCATACGGCGATCGCCAACCCGCCTGCCCAGCGGGGCGATTATGGGCATATTCCCCCGAAAAAACTATGTTGAGGTTCAAAAGACTGGAGAACTTGGCACCTTTGGTATCCATTCCATTTAGATCTCAATTCTTTTGTCGATAAAAATAACTTACTACACCACCACAACATGATTGAACTTTGCTTTCATTTTCACATTTATGTTTTAGTATGTAGGGAAACATTTTATTCCGAATTTACCTATAAATTAGGAATAAAATGTTTCCCTTCAAACAACAGGCTCGTGGAATATCTCTTTGTGAACAATTTTATTCAAGAATTTCATTTACTTGTAGGCTTTTATTATAAGCGAATTTGTGTTGAAAATTTTATGAATACAGTAAAGAGTTCATTATAATCCAACCAGATCTTTGCCATTATTACGTTGTATTATTATGTAATTTACATCGTGGATACTGAATTACAATTTCATAAATATTTGCCGTTGGTTTTGGAGCTACTCCAGTATAATTAGCGTCAGACATGAGCAAGGTTTAAAAAAAATTGCGAAATCATGTGACAGCATAAATGTTGTCGTACGCAACCATAAATATATCCATCAAGCTTAAAAATATCAAATTATTAAGATCTATACACAACTCATTGGTATCGTCATACTTACATGTAAAGCTTGGCGAGCTCCGTGGCGCAGTGGTCAACACGCCAGTCTGCGACACGGGGCTCCCGGGTTCGATCCCCGGTCAGGTCATGATGGAAAACGATCTTTTCCAGAATGACCTAGGTCTTGGATGTTTATCTATATAAGTATATGTTATTATATTATCGTTGAGTTAGTATCTCGCGACACAAGTTCACAACTTACTGTGGGGCTAGCTCAATTTGTGTGATATGTCCCTATATATATATTTATATTTATTTATTTAAATTTTAGGGATGACTTGCAGAGAATGGTATAATATGGTATCGCAGCATTTTTGCTGAAATAGCATCGTTGGTTGCACCAGTGGGCTATAGTAGAGTAGGATCAACTTGTATGTGTAACTGTCTTTTCTAACATAGCAATTTCCAGAGAGAATTATAAACTTTTGTATACAAACAAAAGCAATAATGTCGCAGTAATAAATGCGCATTTACAACGACTCACGACTGCACTTAGCGGAATACAGACTTAATTGACAGTGACTCTGCAATTAAGTTTCATTGGATTATTTACGAACCATAGATATAAAAGGAAATAGAAGTTTAAATTAACGTTTTAAATCTAAAGGAACGTGAATTACTTCCTAAGGCTTTATCGGCTGTTAAATGAGTTCTTCAAAATACATTTTCATGTTATTGGTATTCATTTTTGACTTCTTAACAAATTAGTACTTCTACAGTATATTTAGTGTGCTAAAATGTACAATGGCCGAAAACCGGGATCAACTAGTCATCCCGGTTTTTTCGCATGACATCGATTGTTAAGCTATATTGCTGCAGACATTATTCCGATATTGGTCTTAAAAATATAACAAAAAAGCGTTATAAATAAAAAAATAAAGGTAAATATATAAGTCATAGGCTTGTTTCCTAAATTTCTTAGCAGTAGACTATTGAAAAATAGCTGAATTTTTTTCTTTTTTTCAAAGAATACAATAACAATTGATAAAAGCTAGCCCATTGAAGTTCCACGTGATGTCATTAACCGATACACTTTTTAGCGGCTCGTTGCATGAGCCTCCCTCCACTCCTGCAGTTTCATGTGCTATATCTTTATGATTTTGGTTTGTTTAAAAAAAGGAAAAACACCTAACTAATATTTTTCTACAATCTATAAGACTAATTTAAAAAAACAGCTATATATTAGGAAACACGAAGAAAGCGCTCTTGTGCTATCAACAAAAGTATTTTATCAGTGTCACTTTGAATAATATGTTGCAGTTTCATTACTTGCATTGTTGCGTTTGGAGACATGCTGAGCTGGTATTTGGATATTGCTTTTGTTTTTCGTGTAGCTCTATAAATAGAGCAAAATTTTGATAATACTTGTCGCCCAACTATAGCTAGATCAAATCTAGATAAATTATTAGTTAAAATTGTTTTGTAACGTATATATGAATTTAGTCTGTCAAGCAAGGCGTTTCTCATAATAACTTCTTGTTTTGTTCTTTTTGTATCTTTATATTATTATATCTTTAACTTTATACTCTTCAGACTCCGTCATGCCTGTATTTCAATGATTAATAAACAGGCCAATTTTTCGATCCTAATGGCTTATGTCAACTTTTGTCATTAAATTGGTAGCTATATAAATGTGTTTGCATCATAATACGTGAGTTGGACTCAATTTTTTCTACGATTTTCGGCTAGTCTATGTAGGATTTGTACAATCGTAAGGTTTATATTAAGTTAGCCTACTTATAAGTAAACCCTTAACCAACTACGAAACTAAAGCACTTAACCTTCGTTTATGCACGTCCCCAGTGCAAAAGGGTCTGCAAATATAGCAGGAAATAGACAAGAATTCTAGTGCGAGCCTCAACTGAATAACAGTCACTTTTTCAAATTGAAATTACCAAAAGCCCACTACGTAAGGCATGTTAGGAGTCGAAGCGACAATGAAACACATTTCGTGTCCCTGTGCCTCGTTGGCTGGTAGGCTTTTGGACCTCTTCGAATCGGCTTATTCAGAGCTAGAGGACTATATATACGACACTACACACTAGGTGATATTCTGAAACTCATGCAGTTCTTCTTCAGAAATCACCACGTAGGTGAGTAAGGCGTGGGGTAAGTACTGTAGGTCATATAGAAAAGTAGATATACTATCCCCCATACTATTGGAACTATTTTACGAGTATTATACTTTTCTATATGGCCCATTGTAGAAAATGAGTGTCCATTTTATTCGGACAGAAAATAAAATATAAAGATAGGTAGTGTTAATATTTTTGGGGGGCGGTAAATGTTTAGCCAACACTTTTTAAAATTAGTATGCATATATAATATATCTTGATATGTTTTTATACATTAAGAAGATAATATAACTTATAGATTACCAAGAGAAAACTTAAGTATTAATCAAAACACACGTGTGTTGGTTGTACCTATTTCAAGCATAAAATTGGATTTAAAAGCAATCCAGAAATATATCCCGGAGTAGTAATTTTCTATCGACCGACTGGCATTGTCTACAGATTGGATTAAATATTGTCGGGTTCCGTATTGGTATTACACGTTGTTTCAATCTGTGTTGGATGACGGCTGTAGTTACTGTCTAAATGCTAGTTTCCTAAGAAAATATAACTATTTCGTTAGTTTGATTATCAAAAAACATTGGACGCGCCCAAGGATTTCCATCATAGGGAGGCTTTTGCCATACTCACCATGCTTGGCAAACAGGGCCATCGCGCTAAATACTTCCAGCTGAATCGCAACCGAACCGCGATCGCAACACGACTTTTTGAAGGATTCAGTATCACGCTAATGTTTTGACAGATAGTTGGAACGCAGCTGTATTGCAGCTCATGCGCAACCGAAGCGCAACCGCTGTCAAACGAAAAGTTGATGCGACACTACTTTTTTTCGACCGTTAGTCAAACGTTTCGTAGTTTTGTGTGTTAAATTGTAAAAAATTGTTAACTTGTTGTAACTCGGTTCCGGCGTTGCTGCCCATCGAAATCGTTTTCTAAGGGAGGAAAGGGAGTTTATTGGAGTGGGGGAACTCGACAAAGGTATTTGGGATGCTAATTGCTCAGTTGGTTTGGATGAGAAAGTAGCAGCTCGGGAGGCTGGGTTCACCGGCGTACTGGATGCCATACCCTCAACCACAGAACAGGTAGTTGAGGATGACACCGATAGCCGCAATGGATGTTGATGATATTATTTCTTCGAGCTGCGCCACCTATTTTTTTAGTCTTCGCTCTATTTCCATAAATAAGTTTGCCTGTAAGAGACTGTGTATGTGATAACGCCGCCACATGTACATTTTTTTTTTAAATAAAAAAATTTGTAGGTACTTTTCACTATGTATTTTTAATGGTGCTATTAAGAATTTGTTTTGTATCGTTGATGCACACCAACACGTTGTACACCGTAGTTGTTAAAAGTAAGCAAATGATTAATATTTGGTGACATTTTATTATACCACACCTCGAATGACAAAGTTCGTAATAAAGATACAATCCCATTCCTCGACACATGCATGTATATACAATAAAATACAACAATATTCTAAACAAATATCCGAATGATGACGTCATACGTGGATTACATGTTTTGTATTGGTTCCACCTGTATGAGAGGGTTTATAGCGGATAGGAACATCGGATAGTAATTACTCTCTATTCAGAGCCGTGTTTGTTACGCTTTAGGTTTTCATTGGCCAAGGATCTTAAAACTTAATGGATTTTTTCTTTTATCAGGAAGAGTATGGTCGGAGTTTCTAATTAAGACGTGAAAATTGTGGGAGAGAAAAGAAAACTGATAAAAGAAATTGATAATAGGAGGAGTAGGATGATTGGTCACTTGATACGAAATGCGACATGATACCTACTTCAAAAACATACTAGAGAGTAAGGTATAAGAAAAGAAAGGTCCAGGGATAATGAGAAAAAGCTTTTTTGACTGAAGGTATACACTGGTTTCATCGTGACAAGAACTAAAGATTATATATAGCAGAAGTTAGATAAGTTCGGCGCATCCTCCATTGACAAGAGTTATAAAGTTCAAAAAGATCAGTATAAAGAGAAACCTTGCACCCTTTTACTAAATAAAAAAACTCTAACTGATAAAAGTTAATATTTTTGAATGAATAAAATGTTATTCCCAATAGTAGTAAAGATAATTATTTCTACCTCCTTATCTGATCGTTTTTTATAAAATGTATGATTATACGGGTCGCACTAACTCCATTTAGTTCTAACATATATGGTATAGCTAGTACGAAGGTATTCCAATATCTATTGACGTTATCCTATTTGCGAGTCGTCAAAAGACAAATAGTTTTGGCTGAAATTGCGATTGCTATCTATTTATACGAACAATGCGTTATACGAGTGTTAAGGAGATTGTTATTTTATTTATTTAAATACATATTAATTACATATTAAATATTTCAACATATAAAAAATAGTAGGATTATTCCGAACCTAACCCAAAATCGTAACCCGGTCGCGGGTTAGGTTAGGAACTGCAATAAAAATTTAATATTTATTATGAACCTAACCCGCTTCCTATCCTGACCCGATAGACAATTCCTATCGTAACCCGAACCTATTCTATTTTTTTTTTTATTATTAAACACATTTGTCTTTATGTAATAAAGCAATATTTTTTTTAAATCAAATTCATAATTAGCAGAAATTCCAGCTATAAATATTGTTAAACCTGATAATAATAAAAATAACGGTAAGAAAAATAAATTTTGTAATAATAAATTAAATCGAATCAATAAAAATACAATATATACAAATATATATAACTCAAAGGTGACTGACTGACATAGTGATCTATCAACGCACAGCCCAAACCAGTGGACGGATCGGGCTAAAATTTGGCATGCAGTTAGATGTTATGACGTAGGCATCCGCTAAGAAAGGATTTTGATTAATTCTACCCCCAAGTACCGGTATCGGGAACAGGGTCCAAGCAACCGGTGGTCATGGCTCCAGGGAAAGGAACCTCCTAACAATACGGGCCGTGTCCAGGAGAACTGCTTTCCGAATCAAGCCCTTTAGCCGCCTAACGAGAGCCTCTTCAGGTACTGGTCGAGGCTCTTGGCAATTAAGCCATGGGAAGCCACGACTATTGGCACAATGATCGCTGAGTCATGATTATTTTATTTATTATTTGAGTCATTTTTTATTTATTATTATTATTATTTTGTTTATTCAAGAACATACATATAAATATGGTGTTTACAATGTGGCTATACCCTAGTAGTTTTTTAATGTTATTTTGATTTTTCGTGTGTGTAAGTGGCCAACACTGTTGTCAGATTTTTAAGCTGCTTTGTGGCATCTAACATAGCTTAACGACTGCCATCAATAATGCCTGATGCCATCATCAGCCGCAACCAACGGCTTAATGTGCTTTCCTAAGCATGGAGGTGGATTAACAACTTAAACGTCGAAAATAAGCACAATTGCTACTATCACAAAACATAATATACTTGATCTGGGGGCGCCTTGTCTCACATAACTTATTAACTCCTATTATCGGTAGTCCGAATTTTATTTTCATACAATTTTACATCCTAATGATCACGTTTCATATTTTTTGTTACTACTAATGACTGTAATGTATAATCATCGGAATTCATAATATCACAATTCATACATTTTGTTTCTACTAATATTTGGTTTCATATATTTTCTTATACGAATGATCGAAAATCATAATCATCGAAATTTCTAAAATCACTATTCATACACTTTATTACACTAATATTTGTGTTATTTATCTATCAGGGTTCGAAAGCGACTGGTTTGTATACGTGACTTGGTAACAGAAGGTAGGTTAAGTTATGGTTACACATAGACCATTATACGAGCGAGCGAGCGAAGCGAACGAGGGCCGACCTGGGTGCAAAAGCGACTGGTTGGGATACACGACTTGGTAACAGAGTTTAGAGGTTAGGTTATATATAGAATTTGGTTACACATAGACCACCAAATAAATTATAAGTAAAATTATGAGTTGAAACATTTCTTAGTAATGACAGTATGAATAAAAAAAATATGACTACTGATTGTTATGAAGAAAAAAGTAATGAAATAAAATATTAGGAGTTGAAACATTTCTCGGTAATACCAGTATGAATAAAAGAAATATGAAAATTCCGATATTAGGGATAAAAATTTCTGAACAAAAAAAAATATGAGGAAAAACATAATGAAGAGTGATTATTATATGAATACAAATAGGTAGTAAAAAAAAATATTGGAGTACACTAGTCTTCTATCAATGGATTGGACCTGTAGCATAAAATTAACAATATGATCTTATACATTTTCCAAAAATATTCTACAAATCCTCTACAATACTAACGTTTTACTCGTCGGCTTTGGACTTCTGCCGAAAGCAAATATTTATTAGAATTTTACCCGAACAATACCAGGATATCAATATATTATTGAAATCATAGGGCCCCAAGGACAAAATTAAAAATATTACGTGACATACCACTAAAATCCGATATATTGGCGAACGTGTTATAAATTAATATTAATGAAAATCCCATTGAAGGGTGACATGTGATGTGACGGCACCCGATATCAGATTTCAGGAATCATGTCGAATAATAAGATAATGAACAATATATGGTAAAATATCCTTTTAAACAGAGAGATAACGGCTAATATTTCAAAATAAACCTGAAAAATATCTCTACCAACTCAGCATTGGAGTTCTGCGATCTCCGTGGCGCAGTGGTTAACAATCCAGTCTGCGACACGATGGGTCCCGGGTTCGATCCTCGGGCAGGTCAAGATGGAAAACGATCTTTTTCAGATTCGCCTGGGTTTCTCTACTAAAGCATCAATTATTTTATAAAATATAGTATCGTTGAATTAGTATCTTAGGACTTGCTGTCGGCTAGGTCAATTTGAGTGATATGAAAAAAAAAAGTTTCTGATTATATCACAACTTTGTCGTCACCGATTAGTCCGCGGGTCTAGTTAGCGAGTTCCGTTAATTTTTCAGATTGATCTGGGTCTTGGATGTTTATTTACATATATAAATATATGTTATCATCATCATCATCATCATCAGGTCTTTTGAGACTCCACTGCAGGAGCACGACCCTCTCTGTACTACCAGAGCAGTCAGAGGATTAGGCCTACACTCTCCACGCTGGCCAGACGGGTTGGAGAGGTCAGTTTGATGTTTATAAGCTTTGTTTAGCTTGTGTTTCCTAAGTCGCCTTCTACGACATCCACGGTAAGACTTGGAGTGGTCTTAGTCTACTCTGCCGGGAACCAGACGGCTATCATATATGTAATAAAATATAGTATCGTTCAGTAAGTATCCCACGACTCAAGTTCACAACTTTCTTTGGGGCTAACTCAATTTGTGTGATCTGTCCCTCTATATTTATTTATTTATTTTGCCAACTTGAAGAATATTTGAATATACTTGAAGTTGCCTGTTTTGTTAAAAATAACATTAATTTGTTTGAAAAGCCAACACAAACAAGAAGCAGGAGAGACCTGTACAAACTAATATACAGTAAAAATCCAAAGCTAACTCTTTATACAAGACAATGCAATTTTATGTGCGTGAAAATCTTTAATGCTATACCACATGAATTCAAATCGTTACCTAATAAATTATTTAAATGTAAACTAACCAGATGGCTTAAGGAGAAAAATTTTTATTCCATAAATGAATTTTTAATAGACAAATAGTATTGACAACATTATAACTTTGACGAATGTGAATAACTGATTTTGAATTTATTTTATTGTATATTTGCATGCCATAATTTGGTAAATATGTGACCTATATCATTTTGTATAACATCTTTATGTACCATATTTTATGCAAATAAATTATTCTGATTCTGATTCTGATTCAACCTCATACTAAAATTTTGAACCAAATTAAGGCTTCTTACAAGGTAGGCAGCGTAGTTAGACGCCGGCGCTACAGAGTTTTTTTCCAATCGTCACTGGATGATGTTAGTCTGCATTAGCCTAAAGTTGAGATATATTTCATAAATAGTTATTTTATGTTCTCATTATATAGTGAATATAAAGTTTCGATTGAAATCCGTAAAAATTATGTGCCATTGACAGAAAAAATCATACGCAATAGAGGTTGGAACGACATGTTATAGCTGAAAGTCGGAACACAATATTGGTGACTTGGCGTCAACATGAGATTCAAGCCCTTTTTCTCAAAAACACAATCAATACGGTCACAGAGCTATAGCTTCTGAACAATAATTAATAAAATACATATACTTAATACTTAATACGATAATTTCTAATGTGATTTGACGTGAAAAAGTGCCTGCAAGTGCCTATTTTCTGCATAAACGTTTTCATTTTGATATTTTAGGGTAGTCGTTAAGTTACTTGTTACAAGCCGTGTGGTTCCCGGCAGAGTAGAATAGAACCACTCCAAGTCTTCCCGTGGATGTCGTAGAAGGCGACTTAGGGAAAACAAGTTAAAAAGCTTATAAACATCGAAGAGACCTCTCCAACCCGTCTAGCCAGCGTGGAGAGTGTAGCGCGAATCCTCTAACTGCTCTGGCTAATTTTTGGCTTTGGTAGTACAGAGAAGGTCTCCTGCAGTGGAAACTTAAAAAGACCTGATGACGTTAAGTTACTTATGAAGATAATGTTAATAACTTTGAATCAAATGGGACTTCAAAGGTTATTGAAAGTCAGCGCCTGTGTGTTTGAATTCCCACCAATAATGTGATATCAAAGCAAATCCTAACAATGGTGCTGCGATGCAAACCACATGCTTTGTAAGCTCTCATACGCCCAGCTTTTAATTAGGTTTATTATTAGCACATTAATCAATATGCTATTATTAGTAGTGCAGGCACAATAGTAGTACTGCATAGGCAATGGTCTATTTCATCAATTTTGGAATTATATTCGTCCTTTATAGAATTCCGTATCTTAATATTAAAACGTTGTCCATCTACAAATTATGACAAAATTTAATATTAAGTATTAAGTTACGCAATCCAATAAAATTGTGAAAAGGTAAACTTCTAAGTTGAAGGCATTGAAAATTATGGTAAATTTCACAAATTACCTATAAGTTGATCTCACATCAATTAAATTATCATATGATAGGCGAATTATACATATTTTTATAACTGTTGATGTTTTTTAGGAAATATTGTTCTTTTTTATAGACTTATAACAGAAATTAAAATAAAACATTGAGCTTTCCATAAACGTTTCGTTTTAGTGAATAGAGACGTCAAAAACATATATATATATATATATATATATATGCATGAAATAGGTCTAACTTGCAATGCGTACTTACTGTTGCCTGCTATTGCACTACATATGCATCTTATACAATCGCACAGCGTGCGTGTGATTCACACTAGTTTACGCCAACCTCGCGTTAACTGACAATATTGTAGGTAGCTGCTAAATATGGTTTAGAGGAACACCTGTCTTCTGATAAAATAGTTTTTGTTGTTAATTTATCTCACTCCCTTGAATAATATAAAAAATGCGTGAAGTGATTAGATTATTGAGTTTATTGTGAATGTTACGAATATGGAAGGACCTACTATCTAAGATACAGGCTCGGCCTAGTTTAGGTACTAGTGTGTCGGACTAATATACATATATGCGACCTAAGTATGTAAGTAATAATTAGCACGAAGTGAAATTGTAAAATTCTATTTATGTTTACGTGCACTTTATTTTGTAAAGTAAAATCGTCTGAACTGTGTATTATAATCTTTTTAATCCAAAATTGTAAATTGAATAAGATGAAGATGATTAAATGATTTATTATTATTATTATAGCTTGACATCATAAAAGTGGTATGAATAAGTACAAAGCCCGTCTTTACAAGACAGTTTTCGTCCTCCATATTTTTTGTTGACGTTATTGACATTCCAGGTCCGTATAAAAATGTGTTGCACGTCAACCGCCTTGCTAGCTCCAGAACCCTGGAAAAATTGCTTTGAAAATAAACAACAGTTTTCCCACGACGGGAATCGAACAAAGTGTCCCTCGTGTTTGGCGTTTTAACTACTGTACCACGGAGACAATCACGGAGTTGTAGGTACACATAAACAATTTGAAACTTTATAGCGAGACGTAAACAACAATGTTTAATTGTTACAGAGGTCACCTTAACGTAATAGAGAAATGTCCTACATAAGTATTATTGCCCATTAAGACTCTGGACAGGGTCGTTCGCATTTTATAGCGGCTCTCAAAATACCCCCACGTCTCTCGTTGGGGAGAAATATGTAGGGCCTACTAACTTGTAAGAAGCTATTCAGGATAGCTCTAAGATAGAGCCTTTATTAAGCACTTACTAGACAATAAATGTGAATTGTGTTTCGACCAAAAGTAAGGCTATCAGAATTTACTAATTCGTTTATCATCAATGAAACCCATATGATATGCTTAGCTAGCTTAGGCTGGAAACACTTCCAGCTAAAGTTTAATTAGATAAACATAAAGATGAATACGGTCATTATAAAATAACAACAAATTCACATTACTAGCGCATATGCATTTTAAGCAACCCTGCAGGCCTATTTGCTAACTCGGTGTACAACGTTTTGATACTCACTTCAACATTCATTGCGGTTTTTATATCGTAAATAAAAATAATCATTGATACGGAAGCCGTAATGAATATTGAAGTTACCATGAAAATGATGTACACCGCAGTTGTCAAAAGTTAGCAAATAGGCCTGCTGGGCGTATATAGTCTCCACTTGGATGGGTTACCGCAAGTGACATATCTCGAGCTCCTCCATGCTTCGGAATGTACGAAGCTGGTCCTGGCTGTCATCAATGATGGCAGTCATTAAGCTTTCAGATGTTTTAAGGCAGCTTGAAAACTGCAACGCAAGTGTTGGAGAATTTAAATTGGAGAGCATCACTTAAGTTATAGATTTCTTTATCTCTCGATTCAGCCAATCTTTGGTATGGCATACCATTTATTAGCAATTTCCTGTGACTTCGGTACATAATATTTTATAATATGACATTTTTATTTAATTTTCAATAATTTGACATTTTGCTATTTAAATTTTACCTATTTAACATTTCAATGATGACATATTTTTTTTCCAATTTAATTTTTATCAAGACATTTAATTAAAACAATGCACACTCAGTCCACATATATATAAGTAGTTTATAAGGTCTAACTAGAATTGTGAGTTGACGTCGCTTGGAGAAAATGCGCTGTGCAGTTTGTTGCCGCTTCTTCTGCACTCCGCTTTGGAAGCGGCCTAAACTTAGCCATAAGTAATTATTGACGTCAACAAAATTTTTTTGTTGTAAAAATTGTAAACACAAATATGACAATTAATAAGTGTTCAAAGAAACCTATATTAAATAAACGATTGAATCTTGAATCTTCGTTTGCGTAAAATATAGCTTTTGTCACCCGCAGAATTTTTTTTAATTCTTTTACTCGTAGAAAGCTTTCTATGGGTGAAAGAATTTTCAAAATCGATCCAGTAGTTTCGGAGCCTATTCAATGCAAACAAACTTACAATCACATTTTTCCTCTTTATTAGTATAGAAGCATAGATTATCACTTATTACTGCCGTTATCTCATTCACAAACTTCAAACTACCCAAACTCCATAAAACCTCCTATGAAAATACAGCAAAGCCCTCTTTTTTCCTCAAAATCTGTAGGAAGAATCTACTTCCTCTACCAACAATGTGCCCATAAATATGTTCGAAGCGGAGCGATATCTATCTCAACGACTAACCGCCTCCATCGAGATTTTATATTGGCGTGTGAGCTGTAAAAAAACGTTAAACGTAGCTGCTAGGAAAGTAATACGCTGATAAGAAGTGAAAAGAACGTATCGAAACGACGAATAATAACGAATACATTGAAGGATTTCAACCGTATTTACGACAACATGATGGCCTGCTTGGCACAGTGGTTACTCTAGCCTGCGACACGAGTAAAAAATACTTTATTGTATACCATAAATTAATAGTACATTGTGTACCAAGGGCGGTATAGAAGACATTACGTTAAAGAGCGACTAGTAACAAGCACGAGGCGAAGCCGAGTGCTTTTAGTAGTCCGAGTTTGTAATGTCTAATACCGGCCGTGATACACACAATGTTTTTCATCTCACCGAGTAAATAGTAGAGTAAAAAAATATTTTTCATCTCACCTACCCTTAAACAGCGTCATTAAATGCAAGCAAAGTGGGCTGGATGGTCGCTATTACGACCGCGCTATAAGATATATACGGGCTATAAGATTTCATACAAATTCCATAAAGCCCGAGAGTGCGTTAAGTATTTTTTAAAATTTAATAGGGCACTATACCATGTCAAATCTTCTACATCCAAAAAGTTTTCAAGTCGTATATTCAAATTTGGAATTGCTAAATAACTGTTGTAAAGTGTTTCATATTCATAGTGTTCACAATAAATGGTATAGTGCAATATCCGAATTTTCATTCCCAACTCCTGGCAGGCTCCCCAGCAACGAAACCTACAGTCCATTGGGGAAAACCAAGGGAAGTAGATTCAAGTCCTCCCAGGCCCATAAGAGGCCCAAGAGAAGCATAGAAGCGGCAAAGATACTACTCGGACGTTGATTTTCTGTGAGAGTGTGGTACTTCCCCGGACTGAAGTGCAAATTCATATATCACACATCACTTACTCGCTAAAGATGACAAATAACATTATTTCAAAATTAACTGCTCTTTTTGAAAGTTTACGTCAACAATATCGATTTTTACTTTCGTTCGTTACGTAGCTTATGTATGAAACTCCGGGGAAGAATACAAATACGCAAGACAGTTACACTTCATAATTAATCGGTCAAGCCATTTAGGCTATAGAAGTCGACAATGTAACAGACATACTTACATAATACACGCGAAAATATGACCTTCCTTTAGGGTGGGTCAGTCAGGTATTAAAGAAAGAATCAGCATTTTATTTGAATTGTCTCAAATGCTAATACCTGAATAGTCCTGCCCTAGTCCTACCCTACCCTACCCTAGTCCTGCCATCCGACGAAGCTTAAGCCTCAATCTAGAATCCGGTAGATGTCGGACAAACTCCCAGAGATTTACATCACAAGAAGTCATTTCCGGGCAACCTGAGATACCTAACATTCAATTGAAGGAGAGTGTAATTCTACCAACAAATGTATTTTATAGAGTAAAATTACGATATTATCCACCATTTTTATTATTGCTGCTGCATTGATTTAATTCTTAGTCCAACATCATATTTACAAGTTGCCTTCTAAGTATTCACACGTCCTGAGAATCAATATGACATTTAAAACATATCCTAATCCTAACTAATATTATAAATGCGAAAGTGAGTTTGTTTGTTTGTTACGCTTTCACGCCGTATCTACTAAACCGATCATCATGAAATTTTGCATACACATAGGTTAGGGTACTGAGAAGGACATAGGCTATATATCACGCGGGCGGAGCCGCGGGTAAAAGCTAGTAATTCATAAAGTAGTGGGTAAAACCTAGTCCCACCTGCAATCGAAGCTTAAGCCTCAATCTAGAATCCGATAGATGGTCGGACAAACTCGCAGGGATTTGCATCACAAGGCAGGAGATCATTATCAAGCAACATGGGGTTACACTGGGTTGCACTCAATTGTCAGACAGTGTAACTTTACCAACCAACTTTACAAATGGATTTTATACAGAAACATTGCGATAGTTTTCACCATTTTTAAACACAACATATTATAAAACAAAGTCCTCCGCCTCTTCTGTTTTCACCAACAGATAGAGAATCCATAACTTTCAAAACAAACATAATCATCATCATCATCATATATAAGAACTTTATTCTTGTCGGTTCAAAACAAACAATCTACCAAAATAGTGAGTAAAACCTAGTCCCGCCAACAATCGAAGCTCAAACCTTAACTAGAATCCGATAGATGTCGGACAAGTCCCAGAGATTTACATCACAAGGCGGCAGATCAATTCTAACTTTACCAACAAATGCATTTTAATATATCTATAAATACTTACCAATCAGTTGTGACAATTCATTTGATTCTTGTAAGGTATTATTATATATTTATGGTGTAATTGTTAGACCCTCACTTTCATTTAAAGTCGAGCCTTTCACCGCTGATGAGCAAAGTAAACATTGATTATTATATAAGTGTAATGTTAGTCTAGCATCTTACTTCAACGTTGCCCTGTTAGGCAGAGACACGTTCTGAGAATACATGACTTTTAAAAAAGAAATAATCCAAAACAGTAAGTAAATCTTAGACCCGACAACAATCGAAGCTCAAGCCTCAATCTAGAATCCGATAGATGTTCGGACAAACTCGCAGGGATTTGCATCACAAGGCAGGAGATC
Source organism: Rhodophaea formosa (assembly GCA_963082605.1). Taxonomy (NCBI): domain Eukaryota; kingdom Metazoa; phylum Arthropoda; class Insecta; order Lepidoptera; family Pyralidae; genus Rhodophaea; species Rhodophaea formosa. The sequence continues at coordinate 19,812,317 of OY720205.1, read as the reverse complement.
AATTCCGAGCGACCTAGAATCACACTCTATTGACGGACACAAAGACGGTGTAACTAGGGTCGGGTGTCTATTGACGGACAAAGAAATTGGTATTATTTTTTTCTTTAATAAGTCTAATCTAACGAAATGTTACTCATGGCTGTTTGACTAATGCTTAAATACCTAATGAATTACTTTCATAGAAATAGAAATGAAAATCAGTATTTTTATTTATACAAAAGCTATAAATAACTAGTGAATTGCTAGCCTCGATAACGATTTAAACTAAAAAAACTTGTCTTTGACCTGGGATTACACACTACACTTACACTTCTTTGACAGACATAAAGACTACGTAACTTTACTAACAAATGCATTCTCATCCAAGCTCTTTCGACCCTGTTAGTCTTACCAACAATCAAAGTTCAAGTCTCAACCTGGAATCCGATTTTCAGAACGAGTAACAGATAGTCGTTCTACGTCGTATCTGACCCAAAGGCTTTCTATTGCAATTCAACGTGGCAATGCCGCAAGTATTATGGGAACCTTTGGGCCAGGGACAATACGAGGAGGTCTTTTAGACTAAGAATTTTGACGAAGCATGTCACGGATTGTCTTACTGTTCAGTTTTGACGAGGCATTCCTGTAAACTTTTGACGAAGCATGTTGCTAATGATTCTTTGTTGATTTTTGAAGAAGTTTGTGGCGGATGACCGTATGTAGCAAATTTATTCGTATATTTAACCTAACTATTTATTTAATAAATAAATATTCATCCGATAAATGTTCTGACAACTCGCACAAGGCGCAAAGTCAATTCCAAGCGACCTGGGATCTCAGGTCGCTCGGACTTCGCACCTTGTGATGCAAATCCCTACTACTTTGTCAGAACATCTATCGGTTGAAGATTTAGGTTTGAGCTTTTGAAAAGAAAATATTCGTAGTTCGTTACCGATATTTTTGTTCTGTAACTCCATCCCTACTAAAAGTTACTCATTAGGCTTGTGTGTGTGAGATGCCGTGTGGTTCCCGGTAGAGTAGAATAGGACCACTCTTAGTCTTCCCGAAGAAGTCATAGGATGTGTAGGTTTTGGTGGATGAATAAGTAAAAACACTTACGATCTTTACAGCATATATTCCAGTCCAAAAGCACAGTTTACAAGCAGAAGGTTGCACAGATGGAAGAGAGAAGTATAGTTCGAAGGTATAGCACAAGAAGAAGGCACAAGCAGTAACAGTTCGAAAAACAGGAAAGATGAAACTAATAGTTTTATGATTTAACAAAAAGTGTACGAGCGTGTTAGATTATGTAAATATAGGACCTCTCATATTGGTTATTTATTATGAAACTACTTGAGTTTTAGTAAATTAACTACCAATTTATGAAAATATGATTCTAATTACTAAAATAAAGATAGTATCAGAAGAATAAAGAAACAACTTTAAACACATCATAGTTATTTATTATAAAGTACTTCAAAAATGCGAAATTATTTACACTATAATATTTAACAATATTTTATTAACTTGATAAAAACACAATTGAAATCTACTTAAACATAGCACCATTAATTATTGTTTAAAATTATACAATAATACTTATCTGGACGTCTGTCTTGTTCGAGTCACACCGAGAAAGTGAGCCATACATTTGCCACTCGCCCTACCTTCGTCTGTTACGTCATAACGGAAAATATCTCATGACAACCACTATATTGATTTCAAGTATATAATACTTCTAAGAGTATAAATGTAAATTATCAATTAATGTTTGATGGAATTATCTTAATGCTTTAAGTAACATATTTGTGTACAATTAGAAATAATACATTTAGTAGTATTAAACATGAAAATGTAATTAATATAGTCAGCAAGTGACTTATTCTTATTGAACAACGTATTTATATTTTATAAACTAGGTATAATCAACATCTTTTATATATATTCCCTAACACGGCCAATCTGACACGTACTTCGTTCTCGAAGTACGTCAAAAAAATATAAAAATAACCAATACAATAGTTACATCAAATGACCAAACTTTGTTCTGGCCATTGTAAACAAGTTCAAAGCAACAAAAGTACAGTGTATCAATTGGATAAATCAAGAAAAACAGTATATAAGTATTTGACTGCTTTTAACTAATCTTAACTATTTATATTAAAATTCATCCTATTAATAAAAATACTAAGTTCATTTGAAAGCAATAGTTACACCAAATGTTAAAGATTATATATTAATATTTGCGACATATTATAAGATTTTGTAATCGTAGGCCGCCATTTAAAAAACAAGTTCAACGCAATAAAAGTACACAGTGTATCGATAGGATTACACAAGAAAAACAGTATCTAAGTATTTGGCTGCTTTCAAGTAATCTTACCAATTTATCTTAACAAAATTCATCCTGTTAAATGACAAAAGTACAAAGTTCATTTGAAAGCAATAGTTACACTAAATGCTAAAGATTTTATATTATTAATCGCAACGTATAGGATTTTGTACCACAAATATTCTAGGCCGCCAGTTAAAAAAAAAAAAAAAACATTGTTAAGTTCACCATGGTTGTACATATACGAAATATGTTTACTTAAAAAAAAAACAAACTCCAAATTGTTTAAAACTAGTTATAACTTTCCAAGTAGGTACAGCAACAGAAATTCTCAAATATTGCTGCTTCCTTCAATGAAAACTACTATGTTTAACTCCATTTGCACTATGGCAAAAAGAATATCTAATACGTTACCAAAAGACATAAAATATATGTTGTTTTTAAATTTCTAAAAAAAAATCCAGATTCCGATTCCGATTGCTCAAAAAATATTACTATATTGTCAAAGAACATTTAGATAAACATTGACTAGTATTAATGTAAAAAAATCTTACTTTTATGTATATTCTCATTATTTTTTTATTTGCATGTCAGAAATGACTAATGTATGAAACTACTATTGCACCACCATTGTTCGAACCACATTTAACGCAATAATTATCATTTCATTTCACTTAATTAATATCATTTCATTTCACTTAATTTTATTTCAATTAATTTCATTTTAATTCATTCTATTTTATTTTATTTCGTTTCATTTCATTTCAATTTGGATAAAAAAAACTATCATTTTATCCAGCAACAACAAAAGCAAGTATTGTCTGCTTTATTTTATTCAACAACAACAATAATTACTATATTCGCAGCAGTATTAAACAACAACAAAAGTATTTGGCATTGCCGACCACAACAACGATAAGTATACTTTCTGCTATATAGAACAACGCTCAATACTCGGTTTAATGGACAATAACAACAACAATGCAATTTGAGTCTTTGCATTGGTCTTCAAATTTCGACTTCAAATCTTCATGTAAAATATTTTATTTTCACGTACTGGGTACAAAAATGTTTATAAATATTAAAATTACCGTCTTTTCTTATTGCAAAAAAATAACTTTTTTTTTTGCCCTTCAACCAATTTCTCAAGTCTGTAGCACACGAATTGCTACAAAAATGCGAGACCTAGCTTTTAGCCTGGTGTTTTCTGTTTTCATTAAAATACCAAGACTAAGCTTTTTTTTGTATGTGATATGGAACACTATTGTTTACTAAATATCACATCACCACTAATGTAAGAAAAGTCGGGATCGTTTACATATTCTTGAGACATTTTCTATAAAATATAATTATTTTTTTACTTTTAACACCTTTATCACTCAGTAATGCAGATAACTTTAACTAAACATAATACTTTTAAAACATTCGATGCCAACTAAGTAAAAGCTATGTTGTAAATAAATATGACTATTCGATTTAATACATTCTGTACATAATATTTTTAAAGATGATATTTATTTACTTAATTTTTTTAAAGATTTACCAATTAAATTTAAATATATTTTTCATTTGACATAATTAGGACAATGTATACTCAGTCCACATATTAAGTTTTTAAGGTTATAATTGTAAGTTGACGTCGATTGGAAAAAATGCGCTGTGCAGTTTGTTACCGCTTCTTCTGCACTCCGCTTTGGAAGCGGCGTTAAACTTAGCCATAAGTAAATTACTAACGTCAATAAGTTTTCTGTTGTAAATAATATGTGTATAGCAAATTATAAGTGTTCTGAGCAACCTATATTAAATAAACATTTGAATTTTGAATTTTATTAAGTTCACGGAGGGTAAGATCATTAAATTCGGAATATCGCAAAAATTTAAACGAATAAATCTCGTTTACTTGTAAATTTTTTTATTCAGCATGGGTAGTTAATTAGAAATTTGTTAAAAATTATTTCGGATACTTTATGTTGTGGACTAGTAATTTGGCAATAATCAATACAAATATTTACTCATTGCTATAAGTAGTGTTTAATACTTGTAATTGAATGTTTTGAAAATACATTTCGTTTAAAAAAAGAAATAGTTTCTTACTCAAATACTTATTCCAGCAACTATTGTTACTACGTCACCTAGGTGGAAGTATTTATATAAATAAAAAAAGCAGTACAGAATAACATAAAACAAATTGGTACTCTGTAGGTACTCAGCAAAAGAAAGTCAAATTTGTGGGAAAAATAAAATTACTCTAGGTAGTCACTGTACCTATTTGATGATACAAAATAGCGATAAAATTTTTTATAACATCTATTAAAATATATGTTATTTATTGTTTTCTATTTATTTATTTCAAATTAATATTTTAATTTAGAATTGAAGAGTTAACTATTGAACATAGTTACTTGTAGCTATCAGTATGATAGGTGTTTAGTAGCTCAAAAAAGTAACTACGCTTTGCTTGAAAATCGATTCCTTTTGTACATGGATGGATTTCAACAACTACGTTTATTCACGAAATTTTGGTGGAAAATTTTGATTCTGGATTTTTAAGCAATATTATATATTCATATGAAAGAGACATGTTCTTTGTTATATACGGCATTAGAGATTTATAATAAATCCCAAGAGTTTTTATTATATTGCGATGGTATAAAATAGCGATAATTTTTTTATTACTTATCTATTAAAATATATGTAATTTATTGTTTTATATTTATTAATTTCAAATTAATATTTTAATGTAGAATTGAATAGTTAACTATTGAACATATTTACTTGTAGCTATCAGTATGATAGGTGTTTAGTAGCTCATTTAAAAAGTAACTACGCTTTGCTTGAAAATCAATTCATTTATTCACCAAATTTTGGTGGAAAATATTGTTTCTGGATTTTTAAGCAATATTATATATTCATGTGAAAGAGACATGTTCTTTGTAATATACAGCATTAGAGAATTATAATAAATCCCAAGGGTTTTTATTTTATTAGAGCCACAAAAATTGGTCGGACACCAAAATTACATACAACTCATGACTTACAAATTGATGTATAGTTCTTTAAATGCGAAAATTTACTAATATTTTTTATAATTATTTAGTATTGTATTAGTTTTAATTGATATTTCAAATCCACATGACAACTTTGTAAAAAAAATATCTTTCATATCAACAAAATTAAATTTCACATTCTAGTTTTGACTACTTAACAATGTATCAAAGAATCACTAGCTGGAAATAATAATATCAGCTTCATATTAAATGAATTGAATCACTAGCTTACTTTATTTTTAAAAACTATAAACCTTACATTAAAATACTAAAATTGTGATAATAACCAACTTTAGTGCTATTTAGCAATTTTGATGATTAGTAGAACACAACTTAAGCCACCAAAAGTAGAATTACGTCAAAAACATTTTTTTTTTGATACTATTATGAACCAGCTATTCATGACTATATAATTAAAGAAACATAACTTACATGTGTATTATTAAAATATATCACAACACATGCTTAGTCAGATACGTCTTGAAACAGTGAAACCAAAATTGCAAAATTTTGGTCGATGTTTACGGAAATATGTGCTTTTTTTGCTTTTTTTTTTTCGCAGAAATCCTGAACATGGTGACTCATTTCTTTCACTGCTGCTCGCAAGCAACCAACTAAAAGAATTAAACGATAGCAGTATGGTTCGTTGAGATTCATTTCTATAGGAGTAACTAGATGTTATTAGGATACCACCAAAATATTACCATTTGGGCGGACAGACCTTTTCAAATTTCTCCGTGATAAAATATGACACTAAATATAAGAATTAAATTGTCATCAAATAGAAAAAATACTGCTTCGTATAAATAGTACTAGTTATTTCTCTTAAAGTTGTAAATTTTCGTTTATGAAATGGCCAAAACCAGAAAAACAGACTGTGGACACGCCACCAAACTTAAAAAAATAATGAGGTAATTTTTATTTTATTTAAATAACTACTATATGTTTTACTGTAATTTTAACTGCTTCGTCAAGAAACATATGCTTTTTTCGTGAAAAAAAAAATCATTGATGTAATTGGGCTTCAAGGTATGATTATCAGTGCCGCCACCAAAAAATGCGTTTGAGAAAATCACTCACATTATCCGTAACCAAGTTATTCCAATCAAACCTGTATACAAGGTAAATTACCCTAGTATGACCTTTTATATCTTTAGTCGATATTTGTACATAATATTAATAGATAACTGGTCATTCCATAAACCGTTCGGCCAATCTGACATATACAATTTAATCCTGACATAGTTATATATCGTTCAATTAATTTGATCATATACTATAATTTGACACAGTTTCCTAGACTAAATTGTTTTGAATAAGTTGGGAAAAAAAAAAACTTATCTAAATAGGTCGGATCGTTATATAAATCAGATGTTTTACTGATCGACCGTTATATGATTTTTAGACATATAGGTTCGATTACTTTTTTACTAAAATATATTTTACAATGAACTTTTCTCAAGCATATTCTCAGCAAGAATTACAATAATCTGCAGAATACAATACGGCCTAGTCAGTTCCATCGAGATTTTTTTTTCTTGTGAGGGTGGGTAGTGGTTGCTCCACCGACAAGAATTTTGATGATAGTGGGTGGGTACAACGCAAAATTATAGTTCTTACAATTGTTGGCTGCCAATTCTTAAATCACGATAAAGCTGAGCCCTGATAGGCCTTACCGGCTTTAGCTGCTAGTTGAATCTTGCTCCATCCAAGCTCGATGCGGAGGACCGGAGGACCTCGATGTTTGTGCACCACGCCTCGGCGCCGTTATCATTTTTGTCAGGACCGAAAACCAGCAGCACACGTCGGTACGAAGTCGGTTGGACAAGGTGACTGCGCAGTTTAACTGATCTGAGAAGGAAAAAAAAAAATTAGTTAAATCAGGTTGGAATCCCACTTCTGATGTTAGATTATGTAAATATAGGACCTCTCATATTGGTTATTTATTATGAAACTACTTGAGTTTTAGTAAATTAACTACCAATTTATGAAAATATGATTCTAATTACTAAAATAAAGATAGTATCAGAAGAATAAAGAAACAACTTTAAACACATCATAGTTATTTATTATAAAGTACTTCAAAAATGCGAAATTATTTACACTATAATATTTAACAATATTTTATTAACTTGATAAAAACACAATTGAAATCTACTTAAACATAGCACCATTAATTATTGTTTAAAATTATACAATAATACTTATCTGGACGTCTGTCTTGTTCGAGTCACACCGAGAAAGTGAGCCATACATTTGCCACTCGCCCTACCTTCGTCTGTTACGTCATAACGGAAAATATCTCATGACAACCACTATATTGATTTCAAGTATATAATACTTCTAAGAGTATAAATGTAAATTATCAATTAATGTTTGATGGAATTATCTTAATGCTTTAAGTAACATATTTGTGTACAATTAGAAATAATACATTTAGTAGTATTAAACATGAAAATGTAATTAATATAGTCAGCAAGTGACTTATTCTTATTGAACAACGTATTTATATTTTATAAACTAGGTATAATCAACATCTTTTATATATATTCCCTAACAAGCGCGTAAGCGGTGTAGGTACAGCGCGGAGCACAAAGCGACGTGCGTCTGCTCCAAACATGCGTGGCTCACTGGCTGGCGTTCCGCCGGCAGGTAGTAACGGGTCTCTGCGCCCGAGTCGTCATCCGATCGCGAGGCGAAATAAGACATTTCTTACCATACGATTTCGGTACGATTATTACTGTTTACACAAAAATAGGTAAGTACTTGTTATTGATATTTTTATCTATAATTAAGTTTATACAATTATATAATTGTGAAAGGTAAGTTATTATGTGATTTTATATAAAGTTAAGTAATTTAAAGTATATAATAAAGAAATTAACCTATGCGCTTCGTACATTACATATAGCTTTATAATTATGTTTATTTATATTTTATGTTTATATTTATATTTATTATACAATATTAATAAGGGTAATATTGTGACTACAAATGTACAGTGAAGGTAAGTTCTATTCCTTATTTATATAATTTTATACATTTGTCTATGTTATTAATTTATGTTTTTGTTTCAGGTTCAACGGAGTCGCCACAGATGTAAGGAAACACAAGCTGAACTAAGCATATACAAAGCAAAGAGACATTTCTTACTCAGCGTACCAGCGTGGAGAGTGTAGGCCAAATCCTCTAACTGCTCTGGCTAATATCAGGCTCTGGTAGTACAGAGAGGGTGGTGCTTCTGCAGTGAAGACTAATACAACCTGAATATGATGATCAGGTTGTGGGTGTCCAATTAATAATGTGAACCGAACCTAATTATTAAAAAGTTGTCTTAAGCTAGAATAGTATACTACCTACCTAAAATGCTAGTGTCGATAACAATCGGAACTCAAAAGCCACAATCTAGAATGTTTCGCCAAACTTGCAAGGATTTGCATCACAAGGCATCGCAATCACAGACACAGAGACTAAGCAACTTCGAGAACAAATTTGTTCTCGAAGTTGCTTAGTCTCTCTTTAGTCTCTCTCAGTCTTAGTCTCGAGTAAGAACTAAATAAAAAGTGTATTTATACACTTTTTATTTAGTTCTTACTGACTAGAAATCATCAAGGTCGCTCAAAGAGCTATGGAGAGGGCTATGCTCGGTGTTTCTCTGCGAGATCGAATCAGAAACGAGGAGATCCGTAGAAGAACGAAGGTCACCGACATAGCTCAGCGGATTAGCTCTTTGAAGTGGCAGTGGGCGGGGCACATAGCGCGAAGAACCGATGGCCGATGGGGCGGAAGGGTTCTCGAATGGCGACCACGTACCGGCAAACGCATACGCAACCGGTCATATTGGAAATCCTTAGGGGAGGCCTATGTCCAGCTGTGGACTTCTTGTGGCTGAGATGATGATGATGACTAGAAATATAGTATGTGATATAATAAGGTTCAGTGGTTTTCAAAACGAAGAGTTAAGGTCACATTCAGGCCGGGTCCGGGTCGTGGACGGAACGTGATTCGTTAGGAGCCTAAAACAATATCGTTACATGAGGTGCTCCCGCACAGCAGTTATATCACGTTATGAAACAATGTGTAACACAACAACTTTTTTTAATAATGTATGATGTTATAGAATATTATCAATGTTGCACTTTGTTTTGTAACGTTATATAACTGCTGTGTGGGAGCAGCTATACATTTTCTATAAATTCGATCACACAAGTGCCGGCAACGCAGCTTTAGTATTCGGGCCGACGCACTCACTTGCTCCACTGCTCTCCCTACTTTTATCGCAAGAATGATAGATATCATAAAATATATATAATATCCGGTAGTAGGTATGCGGGCGGGTGACCTGGAGGCCTGAAATAAAAGTTTTCCTAGTTTAGGCTTTTCTTAGTTTCACATCACTACATATTATAAAACAAAGTCCTCTGGTGCGTCTGTCTGTCTGTCTGTTCGCGATAAACTCAAAAACTACTCCACGGATTTTCATACGGTTTTCACCAATAGATAGAGTGATTCACGAGGAAGGTTTTAAGGTATAATACATGCCCGGGCGCAGCCGGGTAGGGCTGCTAGTATTTTATATTTTGTAAGCAGTTGTGGAAAAATAAAATATATTTTCATTTCACTTGCACGACATTATTGATATTTTTATCACAACTACTTTTAAACGGTGTCAATAAATACTATCATAATGGGTTAGATGGGCTATTACTAAAAGAATGAAGTAAAAGAAGGTCATAGATACAACGTATAGGCGGTATGGCCTGACGTATGTTAGCATGCAGCCACTGACGGGACACGAATGCGACATTGCTCCTGCAACGTCCGAGGCACGGCCCGGATGTGTAGGCCTAATTCTTCTCTGAGCCTGATTGCTATTATATAGCTAGTTATTATGAACTCAATATTTTTTTCTCGAAGTTAGTCAGAAAATTAGAAAAAAATCTTATCAAGGCATCAATTGATACTCAAATTGCTCAATCTAGCTAGAGCGTTGCTTTCCTACAAACTTCCAGGGATTTGCATCTCAAAGTGCGAGGTCGTTTCCGAACGACCTGGGATTACTCTCTTGACGGACACAAAGACCGTGTAACATCATCAAAATATACATTTTCTAGAGCTACAGCTTGTAAGTTGACCCTCGACTTCCATTAAAGAGGTAACCCAGCTCGTCAATATGAACAACTTTTCTTATGGGATTAACGCTAGGAACTCATTTTTTTACATTTTCATAGAACAGTGTTCAGCCGTCCAGGCAAAGTATGGGGAAGTTAAAAAAATCGAGTATTCAGCATTGGTCCCGTTGAAAAGGTTGTTCATATTGATGGTTTGAGTCACCCCTTTAAGGGAATGTCGAGGGTCAATTAAATACTGTATATTTAGTATTTGGTATTTCTATAAATTTAACAGAACAACATAAATATGGGTTCATCATCATCATTCTAGCAGCAAGAAGTCAAGATAAGAGTACAATACCGATATTTTATAAGTTAAAATATATTATGATGACAAATTTAATTTTATCCTGGAAATATCTCTTTGGTAGGTCTAAGGTCTGGTCTGGTCAGAATACAGAGTCTCAGGAAGCAGAAATGCTGATCAAAAGTATTTATACATTTCCAATTCTATCAAAACGTAGTCAAAAATATTTACTCGAATTCAGTCTGGACATATACTTATATTTTGGAAATGTTTGGAAGAGGCATAGGACTCTTCCAAACATTTCCAAACAACTCTGACACAGAACAATATTACTTGAACTCTGAACATAGGTTCAGCAGTAGACTTCTTGCGGCTGAGATAATGAAGTAGGTAATTAAATAAAATGCAAACCAAGTAAATAGTGAAATCATAAACTCATCAAAAATCGAAGCTTCAAAGTCTAAATCTACAATGTTACAAGATACTCCCAGAGGTATTTGCATCACAAGGAGCCAGGTCATTTCAGGGATTACCTGCTCTCCATAGGCGCACGCAAAGCTCGTGTAACTTCGAGAACAAATGCAGTTTCCGTGTTGAAATTCTCAGAAATTTTCGTGCAATTGGAAACCAAAGATATTCAGTAGGGAATATCAATTTTAGTTTGTGATTGGCTTTCTAGGCTTCCTTTCATCCTGCCTCTCGCAGATGCTTTGGAGATCGTGAATTTACCAAAAATTAATCAAAACACTATTAAAAATATATTAAGTATATAGGGACATAAATTGCACAGATTGAGCTAGACCCACAGTAATTTGTAAACTTACTTTAATTTAACACACTTAACGATACTATATTCAGTACAAACACTAAACAACGCACCTGCAAAATTAAAAAAAAAAATGTTAATTAAATTAATATAGGTTTCTCAGAACACTTATTAATTGTCATACATTATTTACAACTGAAAACTTGTTAACCTCAGTGATTTACTTATGGCTAAGTTTAACACCGCTTCCAAAGTGGAGTGCAGAAGAAGCGGCAACAAACTGCACAGCGCATTTTCTCCAATCGACGTCAACTTACAACTCTTATAGGATCACTCGTACGTCTGTATGTCTATCTGTCCGTCTGTAACAGCCAATTAGCTCAATTGAATGTTTGAAAAAGGAAGCGCAAAATAAAACGTTGTTGAAAAGTTTAATAAAGTATGAAATGAAATCCTTTATCGGTCCGGGATATTTTAATACCTCCCGCCGGCGGCGGTATCTTGCCGTTCGTTTGTGCCCAAATAAAAGTTTCAAAAGAACACCTTCAAACTTTTATTTCGTTGTTTCTATTTATTTTCTTACGTAATCGGTTTTCACATTTTATTTTTTATTAAATAAATGAAAACTTTAGAAAATTATTGAATAAATGCAAACACAAGAAAATAATACTATATATGTCTGCCCAGACACGACTAAAATATATGAAGGTATATATGTTATCAATTCACGAGTTTCATAGTTATGACACTCTGAACAATACTGAACATATTTTGATAGTTGAATCCTTGGTTTCATAATACTGGCCTATAATTACCTAAGAAAGGCTGTCGTGGGTGTTCCTAGAACAGAAGAGCTAGACAGACAGTCAATCATAATATAAAAAGATCACTACATAAAACAAAAGTCCTCCGCCGTGTCTGTCTGTTCGCAATAAACTCAATAACTACTGCACGGATTCTCATATGGATTTTATCAATAGATAGAGTGATTCATGAGGCAGGTTTATAGGTATAATACATGCCTGTGCGCAGCCGGGGAGGGTTGCTAGTCTTTGCATAAATTAATACATCAACGCTTCGCTTGCACTTCGTGCTCGCTCTTTCAAAGAACTAAATATGTATATAATATGAAAATTTGAGTGCAGAACCGAAGTGCAGTATCTTAATCGGTAAAGCCCTGGTCGTTAACACCAACACCAAATACCAGTTAGCAGCTTCAAATACGGCTCTGGTGGAATATTTTTTCACCATATCTGTTCATGTTTTTTTTAATGAAATGAAGTAGTTACTTATTCGTAATAATTTGCGATAGCAAACCAAACTTCTTAGACGCACAACACAATGTTAGTTACAGTAATATGTAGCCTACGAATAAGTAATAACTATTCGTAGTATGTAGCACATTAATTTTCCCTTTGTATTATTTCCTAGTGATTTAGTCAAACACAACTGAATAAACTAACCAAATCTATTGTTCACGAACCTTTCAATATTGCGGTCGTCGGCTAACCTCTCGCAAACAAATCTATCAAACTTAATCACAAAACTGCTGTTTCCAAATCAAAGCTTTTTTTTTGTAAATCATAGCTTTTTGTTCTTTGTGTATGTAAGTGGCCAACACATGTCATATTGTTTATGCTACTTAAAGGCATCTATTGCTACTATGTCCTTTATACAGGGTGGAATCGAATTCGTTAGCAGGTTTGAGGTAGTTATTGAGTTTTTCTTAAATTTGAATAATGTGTAATTTTAATTTACTCGAAAGTAGTCATAAATTACTTTCAATCATGGGTATAGTCTATATTTAAAAGGATGCCAAAAGAATTAAAAAACACTATACAATATAAGAAGCGGGCTTGGGCCGACATAGGTTTTTTACGTTGTAGGTATTGACCACTGGACAGTACATAATTTTGTGTCACTTGTGTTCACCTCCCATCCAAGTGGGAACACGCTGGGCTTCCTATGAGTAAGCGCTAACTATGCCTAGGACCTAATCGAGCTCCTGTTATTGAGTAGGTTTGGTTAAACAACTGAATAAACGTTAACCAAATCTATTGTTCACGAACCTTTCAATATTGCGGTCGTCGGCTAACCCCTCGCAAACAAATTTATTAAACTGAATTACAACATTGCTCTTTCAAAATCAAATGTTGATATTGACTGGAAGATTTTCCTGCTACATAGATTTCATTTAATTCAAACAAGATTACTTAGACACAACGAGTCTAAGTAATCTTGATACGGACGAGTATAGGCTGCTGATGATCATCATCATCATCAGCAGCCTATACTCGTCCACTGCTGGACATAGGCCTCCCCAATTGCACCAACATCATCAGGTCTCTCTAGTCTCCACTGCAGGAGCACGACCCTCTCTGTACTACCAGAGCCATATACTAGCCTGAGTAGTCAGAGGATTTAGCCTACACTCTCCACGCTGGCCAGACGGGTTGGAGAGGTCTTTTTGATGTTAATGAGCTTTGTTTAGCTTGTGTTTCCTTAGTCGCCTTTTACGACATCCACGGGATGACTTGGAGTGGTCCTATTCTACTCTGCCGGGAACCTCTAAGCAACTCCTTATTGTATTTATAAGCAAATCCTTCTGAGTACATCCGCTCATTTCCTAGGAGACAGTACGTGGGGGTATAACCGTAAGAGGCTTAATGAAATATATTTTAGTCGGATAATAGTTTTGATTACACTCCACCTTGACGCCCACTAACACACTAAACGTGACCCTTGGATTTAAAGACTTTGGGTTCTATTTATCCCGCAAGGAATAAAGACGTAATAATATGTTTGTATGAATGTATGGATAATACGTTGATTTAATTCATACAACACAAGTGACCACATTTGGGAACTTTATCAAGAGTATAAACGAACAAACGGTACTTATAGCAGACCCCGAGACCCAAAGTATAATACTACCCTCAGATAACAGAGGGAATTAGCCTTAGCATAGAGTCAAAATACTACGCATGTTTACCCTATAGTTTCAATTTAATTTCATCTGATGTTTGCCATGATACTTACTTACTTACTGCAATGGCGCAGCGACCCAAAGCGGATCTTGGCTTCCGACACTAGGAGGCGCCATTTCTAGTGGTCACGTGCCAGCCTTTGCCTGTCGCATACTCCGCGGCTCTGTAAGTCCTTGATGATCTCGTCACACCAGCGATACCAGCAGGCCGATTAAAAATAGTCATTCATACCGAAACCGTAATGAATATTGAAGTTACCATGAAAATGATGTACACCGTAGCTGTCAAAACTTAGCATACAGGTCTGCAGGACGGCTAACTGGTCGACGGCCATTCGCTCTACCAAAGTTTGCTCTCTTTACGGCTCGATCCTCTTCCATTCTCTCTACGTGTCCGACCCACCGAAGACGAGATGATTTTATTTCATTAATAATGTGTGGTTCAGACACTAGGTCTTCGATTTCCTAGTTTTTTCGGGCTTTCCAAGTCTCATCTTCCCTTTGCGTTGGTGTTATGATACAATAATAAACCTCCTATTTTCCCTGTTAAATTATTATCTGAATTTAAAATAATACTTTTACTTTTACAACAGAATACTTAATAAAACAGAAAATTAATAACACTAAATTTACTTACAATTAACTCCTTATTGTATTTATTAGTAAAACATTCTGATTACAGTCGCTCATTCCCTAGGAGGCAGAACGTAGGCGTCTTCCCGCCTCTTAAGGCTCGATAAAATTTATTTTCGTTGGTTAATACCTCTGTACATATCGTTACAACAAACGTGACTCAATTTGGGGAGAACGGACTTTAATTTGGCTGGAGATTTTCTGGTTAATCCCTCTTCATGCTCGTCGAATGTTGATTTGCAAAAAAACAATTATGATTATTAGTACACCTATGACATGATAACGTACACAAAAAGGCTTGGTGTTAAGCAGGCATCTGGCTGTACAAACTTCCAAGTGACGGCCTGCGTGGCGCAGCGGTTAACATGCCAGTCTGCGACACAAATGGTACAAGCTGTTACCCGCGGCTCCGTCCGCGTAATATATAGCCTATGCCCTTTTTAGTAACCCTAACCTATGTGTATTCAAAATTTCATGATGATCGGTTCAGTAGTTACGGCGTGAAAGCGTAACAAACTAAACAAACTCTCAAAATGAATAAACTCTCTTTCGTATTAATATTATTAGTTAGGATGGATTACGAAGTAAGGATGGTATCGTTGAGTTAGTATCCTACAACACAAGCTCACAACTTACTTAGGTGTATCTCAATCTGTATGATATGTCCCTATTATATATTTAAAGCATAAAAAGTATAAACAAACAGCCGACCCCTGGTACAGAACGACAGCCGTAGTATAAACTTTGCCAAGTCGTACCAAGACTAAAGCTAGTTCAAATCCTGCCCACGTGGAATTCCTTCCCATATCTTATTTCTTTAATTAAAAAGAGTATACCAGAATAGCATTGTGAACGCATAAAAACTATTTTCCAACTTATTTGACAGCCATTAAAGTAAAAATACCTCGTGGGCGTACCTAAGAGTCAGTCCGTGGGCGTCTTACCGTAAGAGCTTCAAAAAAATTAATTTGGTCGGCTAATACTCGTACCTCGGTACATATTGTTACAACATACGTGACCCAATTTGGAGAGGAACGACTTCAATTTGGCTGAGTTTTTTCCGATTGATTCCTTTGACTTGCTCTCTCCATTGATAATGATGAGTTGAACAACAAACAACCAAAAAACATGTCTTTGTCTATAGTCTATAGACAAAGACATGTTTTTGGAACGAATATATATAGTATATTATAAATAGGTATAACTGTATACTAATATTATAAAGGGCAAAGATTTCGTTGTTTGACTAGGCAAATTTTCAAATTTATTTCACCTTTAGAAAACTAATTTCACTGCAGATGATTTCTTAAATTTTCGCCTTCTCCTCAATTGGCTTTTACGGTCTGGCCAGCATGGGAGATTCTAAATTAAATTTTAACACTTGGGTTTATTATTACTTTTTAAAAACTTTCAACATTACTTTGAAAGGTTAATTCGGAAAGTGGAACTAAAACTTGGCAACAAAGGAAACGGACCTAAAACGATCCCCGAATTGAGAAAAAAGTTAATAGCTACGAATGACGACGTTTTTAACAGTCGCTTTATGATTCGCCTTGACATCAGGTTTAAGAAGCATTATTAAATCTTTTTAAGTAAAAATTATTTTGACATGGATGAGTACTGAACGAATACGTTCATCAAATTTTCTGCCACACTGGTCTAGAAGAAAAGAAAAAGCGGCCAAATGCGAGTCGGACTCACGCATCGTATCATTATTGTACAACATTAAGACTATTGAGCATAATAAGGCAAAAAATCACGTTTAATATTTATTATATTATGATTTTTCTAATCATTATCATCATCTTCAGGTCTTTCTAGTCTCCACTGCAGGATTACGACCCTCTCTGTACTACCAGAGCCTACTAGCCTGAGTAGTCAGAGGATTTGGCCTACACTCTCCACGCTGGCCAGACGGGTTGGAGAGGTCTCTTTGATGTTAATAAGCTTTGTTTAGCTTGTGTTTCCTCCACTTCCACACGGCGCCCGGTAACCACACGGCGCATTTTCTAATGTAAATATGTAACTAAATATTCCGTGAATATTTCCAGCGTCTAGCTAATATTTGTTATTAATATCGAACAAAAAACAAACAAAAACACATTATCTGTGAAAATGTCTAGCTTTCACGGCTTATAAGATTCAGCCTGACGACAGACAGATGGACGGACATCGAAGTCTCAGTATACGGTCCAGTTTTTATCGTTTGGGTACGAAACCCTAAAATATCATTCAATTCCAGTATAAATAATATTCCATTAGTAATATGTAACACAATGTCATAACCAAATTATAATTTGTGCATACAATGAAGCTCGTACGCGAGCGTAATTTGCGAGTTTTAGTACGAGACGAATAAGTTGTTAATTGCTGAAATCTTAATTACATCGTGCACGGAAGTTTGGCGGTAATGCACGTGATAATAAAGTTTTTGTTGCAAAGCGTAATTGGGAGTTAGGTTATTACATTTAAATAATTGGGTGATGGCTTATATGGAAAACATTAAAAATTTGTTTCTTTAGTTACATTATGGTAAATACTTAAAATACTTCTTATATCTTATTTCATAATTAATTTAATATGATATGAGTATATTATTTCTGCTGTGTTTTGTGGGGCAAAAAAATCTTATTTGGAATTATTAAAACTACTAAAAAAAATACAGCCTATCAGTTTATTTAATTACTTTTTCAGCAAGACTTACATAGTTTCCTTAAGAAAATTCTAACATACACGTTTTCAGGCTATGTTATTATAATATATAGTATAAATCGTGTCTTTACCATGATACAAAACATCCTGGAAAGTAACAAAGGTTTGATTCCGATGAAACATAATAATTTTATCACCTGCTACAAATTCAGAGCCTCATTATAATATTATTTTATTTTTGCATTCAATGAAGCTCGAACTCAAGAATAATTTGCGAGTTTTAGTACCAGAGAAATACGTTGTTAATTGCTGAAATCTTAATTAAATCATTATAATTTGTGCATTCAATAAAGCTCGCCGTAAGCGAGAATCATTTGCAAGTTCGAGTACGAGACGAATTGTTAATTGCTGAAATCTTAATTGGATCGTGCTTGGAAGTTTGGCGGTAATGCTTGTGATAATAAAGTTTTTACGTGCAAAACGTAGTTGGGAGTTGGGATAGGTCAAACATATAAAGTTTTAGGTGATAGATTTTATGAAAAACATTGATAATGTTAAAATATATCG
Organism: Rhodophaea formosa; assembly: GCA_963082605.1. Classification (NCBI taxonomy): domain Eukaryota; kingdom Metazoa; phylum Arthropoda; class Insecta; order Lepidoptera; family Pyralidae; genus Rhodophaea; species Rhodophaea formosa. The sequence goes on along the minus strand of OY720205.1, from coordinate 19,793,937 downwards.
TGTCATTACCTTAAGACTGCCTGCGACACGGGGGTCCCGGGTTCGATCCCCGGTCAGGTCATGATGGAAAACGATCTTTTTCAGAATGACCTGGGTCTTGGACGTTTATCTATAATAAGTATATAATTATAAAATATAGTATCGTTGAGTTAGTATCCTGCGACACAAGTTCACAACTTACTGTGGGGCTAGCTCAATTTGAGTGATATGTCCCTATATATTTATTTTATATTTATTTATAAGACTAAAAATCCTGGGAGGTAACATAGTTTTGATTCCAATATAAAATAGTAACTTTTTAGCTACAAATTCAGTGCCCCATTACAATTTGTGCATTCAATAAAGCTCAAACTCGAGAATAATTTGCAAATTTTAATACGAGTAGAATAAGGTGTAAATTGCTGAAATCATAATTGTATCATTATAATTTGTGCATACAATGAAGCTCGTACGCGAGCGTAATTTCTGAGTTTTGAATACGAGAAATAAATTATTAATTGCAAAAATCTTAATTGGATCGTGCATGGATGTTTGGCGGTAATGCACGTGATAATAAAGTTTAGATAAGTTATTTTTTTTTTTAGATATAAATTATTTTTTAGTTTAGATATAAATTATCATATTTTACAAGCATTGAATAATGGATATTTGCTTACATAGTAAACATTGTTTTCTGTAGTAACATTCTTATTAGTAGTAAGAAATATATTTTTCATGTTATTTCGTTGTAGGGCATATTTTTTCTCAAACATTATAACTTTTTAAAGCAAAATAGAGCTATCACATTTTTTTTACCAAAATTTTGGTAATTTATACATAATTTTCTTTAAAAAATATACCATAGTCTGTAAACGTGTAGGTATAGCATACGTTATAAATAGTATCTTTACTTCAAGATACAAAATCTGAAAAAGTAACAAAAATTTAATGTAAATATAACATAGTAACATTATAACTTGCTATAAAATTCAGAGGCTCATTATAATTGTGCATACAATGAACTTCATACGCGAGCGTAATTTGCGACTTTTAGTACGAGACGAATAAGTTGTTAATTGCTGAAATCTTAATTGGATCGTGCACGGAAGTTTGGAATTAATGCACGTGAGAAGAAAGTTTATGTTCGCAAAAGTTAGTCATGTTGTTAAATTGTAAAAATTGAATGGTAGTGTCATTTTTATGTTTCTGTAGTATTAATACAGTTATTTAATTTAAATTCAATGTAAGAACTCTTATGTTTATTTTGGGTTCCCGTTTTTAACCATATTTTTACAAAAGGGTAAAACGGAATCCAAGCCTACTCACAAGGCTGTATGTATTTAACCCTTAGAGTTATATCTAAGATTTAACCGTAATATTTTGACCTGGTGTTTTCATGAAAAGGCAAATAAATCATTAGCGACTATAGCAACAAATCACAAAAATAAGCGGGCAACTCATAAAATTAAAATATGTATTTGAAGAGTTCTTTTTCTATTTTAACATTGTATCGTAGTAGGGAACCCCTACGTGAACAATTCCGACTCGCACTTGCCATGTTTTATTTTAATATATGCGCGGGTCCAATGTTGATAGTTATTCATTTCGACGTATACTAATAATGTATAATTTTAAGCTTTCGCGGAAACAATCACTATTATGTTCTCTACGGGACTTACCACGATTATATTATATAATATTAATAATGTCCTGAAATAAAGTAAGGATTCAACCATATATGTCAAGACATGTGTCTTTCCGTATTCTCAGATTTTAACTAATTCACAAACTAAGCCTGAATCCCTTGGGGTGTGGTGTTGAAATAAGCCTAGTTTAAATATTTAATGTTACTGAAAACACGCGAGTTTAACGCGTTTACTCTTGCGTTGTATCTTTTGATGCGGTGAGTAATTTAGTTTAACACTTAGATTATTCTTAACGTGATAGACAGAAATTTACTTTGACTTACCTATTATACGATGTTATAATTGTGTAACTATATAATTAGTAGTATTTTTGCAGTTAGTAATGTAGATAGACAGTTCTTGAATTACACAAAATAATACAACTAACGATTAAATCGTTGAATAGCGTGGATAGTCTTGTCTTTTGTGCTGACATATGCCCGTCTTTGCTATTCCTCATGACTTATTCACAAACTAAGGCTGTATCCTTTGTAATGTTGCGTTGAAATACGCCTAGTTTGAATATTTAATGTTACTGAGTACACGCGAGTGTAATGCGTTCATTATGATTATGTTTTCGCGTTATTCCGTTGTAGTTTCGTATCTCTTGACGTAGCAAGGAAATTTCTCTCTTACTGTGAAGATGTGTCTTCTCTTAGTACGATATACATAGATTGTTGTTAATTTTTAAACGACTTCAAAAAAGGAGGAGGTTCTCAATTCGTCATAATCTTTTTTTTATGTATGTTCCCGATTTTTCGACGACGCCTGAACCGATTTAAGAAATTCTTTTTTTTTATTGGTATAGATGATCCCATTTAATTTTGATGGAAGTGTGTCGAGCGGTATTTGAAAATATACACAAAAACCAAAAAAAAAAAATTACAACTATGCTGTTTGGTTTACACTTACTTCCATTTTATTTTTATACTTATTCAAACAAATTGATAGGGTTGAGGTCGATTTTGTTTTTTGTTAAAAATATCTTAATTTATAGTACGATGTATTGATAATTATAGTAATAAGTTAGTATTAGCAGAACTTTCATTTATATATAGTGCGTATAGTGTAAATAGATAGTTCTGTGGTTACAAAAATAATATAAGTAACGATAAAATCGTTGAACAGCGTGAAATAACTATCTATTTTATTGTCTTTTGTCCTGTCATAGGAAACCGTCTTTCTTCCCTTATATCGACTCGATAACTAATTCACAAACTTAGTCTGAATCTTTTGTTGTGTTGTATTGAAAAACGCATAGTTTAAATATTTAATGTTAGTGGGTACACGCGATTTTATACCATTAATTATTTTCTTGCGTTGTTCCGTTTTAGTTTCATATCTTTTTAGGCTGTAAGGAATTTGGTTACGCACTTATATTATTCTTTACGGAATTAACAGATTTTTTTTACTTACCTATAAACAATGTAAATTTTTGCACAACCATATTACTAGACAAACTGTTTCTAAAACAGTATCATTCTCGATTTTCAAAAAATAATATAGTTAACGATAAAGTCCTTAAGAAGCGTGGGTAGTAAGGAGCCTTGTCTTTTGTCCTGACATATGTCCGTCTTTCCTAATATTCATAACTTATTCACAAACTAAGGCCGAAGCCTTTGTGGTGTTGTGTTGATATAAATGTTATTAAGTGTTACTAATTTCGTTCTAGCGTTGTTCTATCTTAGTTTCGTATCTTTTGATGCGGTACACTTTTATATTTCTTCTTTGATAGAGAGAAAATAATTTCTGTCTACTTTCTGTACGAGTTAATAAATCATCTTTTAAACTTACTGTTAGTAGTATTTTTTTATTAATATGTGAAGTGTATCTAGATAATGCTTTAATTACGAAATTCAATAAAGGTAACGATAACATCGTTGAATAGCGTGGTAAGTTTTGTCTTTGTCCTGTGACACATGTCCGTCTTTCCCAATTCTCAGATGTTAACCAATTCACGAACTAAGTCTGAAGCCTTTGTGGTGTTTTGTGTTACGCTTAGCGTAAATATTTAATGTTAGTAAGTACACGCGAGTTCATAGCGTTAATTATGTTCTTGCGTTGTTTCGTCTTAGTTTCGTATCTTCGGATGCGGTAAAAACACTTTTATATTTCTCCTTTGGTAGCGAGAAATTAATTTCTGCTTACTTTTTATACGAGATAATAAGTTATCTTTTCAACTTGTAGTTAGTTGTATTTTTGTATTAATATAGTATGTGTGTGTAGTGTATGTAATGCGTTAATTACATACAATGAAATAAGTAACGATAAAATCGTTTAATAGTGTGAGTATCTTGTCTTTTGTCCTGACATATATCCGTCTTCCCAAATCTTCAGACGTTAACTAATTCACGAACTAAGTCTGAAGCCTTTGAAGTGTTGTGTTGGAATAAGCTTAGCGTAAATATTTAATGTTTGTAAGTACACGCGAGTTCATAGCGTAAATTATGTTTTTGCATTGTTCTGTCTTAGTTTCTTATCGTTGGACGCGGTAAAACACTTTTACATTTCTTCTTTGATAGAGAAAGAATTAATTTCTGTCTACTTTTTATACGAGTTAATAAATTATCTTGTAAACTTATTGCTAGTAACCAGTATTTTCTTTTATATTTCGAGTATGTAGTGTATATAGGTAGTGCTTTAATTACAAATAATAATAATGTAACATTATAATCGTTTAATAGCGTAGAAAGTTTTGTCTTTGTCCTGACACATGTCCGTCTTTCTCAATCCTCAGATGTTAACTAATTCACGAACTAAGTCTGAAGCCTTTGTGGTGTTGTGTTAAAATAAGCCTAGCGTAAATATTAAATTTTAGTAAGTACACGCGAGTTCATAGCGTTAATTATGTTCTTGCGTTGTTCTGTCTTAGTTTCGTATCTTTAAACGCGGTAAACATCCTTTAATATTAATCCTTCAGTAGAGAAAAAAATATTTCTGCTTACTTTTTATATAAGTTAATTATCTTGTAAACTTCTTTTTAGTAGTGTTTTCGTTTAAATATAATGTGTGTGTATAGGAAATGTCTTAATTACAAAAAAAATAAGTAACGATTAACCCCCTCATTCATAAAATTACCAAACGCTTATTAAAACTTTTTTAGTTAAAATATGTTTTGTCTTTATCACACTCTCTAATGTTTGACTTCGAAAGAAGGAGACAAAACATATGTTAACTAAAATGAATAAGGGGGTATATCATTGAACAGTGTGGATAGTCTTGTCTTTTGTCCTGACATATGTCCGTCTTCCCAAATCTTCAGATGTTAACTAACTAATTCACGAACTAAGTCTGAAGCCTTTGTGGCGTTGTGTTGAAAATTGAAATACGCTTAACCGTAAATATTTAATGTTGGTAAGTACACGTGAGTTTATAGCGTGAATTATGTTCTTACGTTGTTCTGTCTTAGTTTCGTATCTTTTGACGCGGTAAGAAATTTGGTTTAACACTTTATATTTCTCGGAGGTAACAGCCTAAGGCCATAAGACCCGTTAAGAATGATGAGGAGCGTGTATGTAGAGGATAAATCAAAGTAGTGACAGCTAGCAACCCTATTCGCCTATGAAATAAGGTGGTAATAATGCTTTGTACCTCTCCAACCCGTCTGGCCAGCGTGGAGAGTGTAGGCCAAATCCTCTGACTACTCAGGCTAGTATATGGCTCTGGTAGTACAGAGAAGGTGTGCTCCTGCAGTGGAGACTAGAAAGACCTGATGATGATGATGATGATGAATGCTTTGTAGCATGTTCATATCCATGTCAATCATCGTCATCCTGTCCACTTTTATTTAGAAACTACAATTTTAAATATCAAATTATATTTTCAAATACTTCATCACAGCCTTTCCTTTTCTACACTTACTCTTAGTGACACGTAGCTTTGCATCTTTTTAAACAACAGTTTATCTCAACTTCATAACATGAATAGTTATTGAATCCTCTCAAACATTCCGTTTGATTCTCGACACGATCTGTTACTTTTGTTAGTAAATTGTCTACGAAATGGATTTCAATCACATATTTAAACCGTACCCTAACATTTAGGCACTTGTTTTATTTCATAGACTGATTCGACTGATTCTACGATCACAACATCGAAGTAGGTAATTATTACCAAAGTTAAATTAAAATATTAACGAGCAAACTCGCGATGAATATTTAATAACTAAACTAAACTTAGTCGATATCTTTTCAGATTAGTATCCACGCTGGAGCCCAATTCTTATATCACTCGTATGATTTCTAGCAGTCAAATTATTACACGAAAGTACATTATATTTCGAATGAAAACTATTTATTATCAATATTTATTTAATGCTTGCTAAGTTTTGCCATCAAATATTATTTGATTAAACAAAATTCAGTCACGGCAAAAAGATGTGCAGAAGTAAAGGCAAAAATCCAGTAACTATTTGAAACTTAGATATCACGGAACGACATTACATTACATACTTATACTTTATTCCTCACGAAACCGACAGCTTACAAGCCATAAGAACCAAATAACATGTGTAGTAGCTATTGGTGGTCGTATTAAAAGTATTTTTAAGTAGAAGCAACATTATATTCATAAAGCGTATGGGTTCCTTATTAGCGACATATTCGGAAATCTACTAAGGATTACATGACATATAAAGAATACTTCTAGATTTCCGAATATGTCCCAAGGTATATAGGTACTTTACCTAGTCGTTCGGATGACTTACAAATAGACCCCTTCTTATTTATTTATAAAGTTTGCATCAACGAATTCTGAATACCTGTTTATTACCCAATCATAACACCGACGCCCACGGGTGGATCCCAAAATAACATCCATTACCTGGGATCCAATCTCATCACTGGAATCAGCAGAGCCTTTAGAAGTGGGCTTAGGGAAAACTTGCAATCAGATTAATTCAATTTTTATGCTTAGGCCTTTATGAAAATAATGTTATATCAAAGAATTTTATCATATAATGGATTTTTATGAAAATAAAAGCATGACATAGATGAAAATATAAGAACATAGTTGTGCCTTTTTAAAAATACTTTTTCTAATTCTATTTATCTAATTCAGGCATCTTGCGTCTTGGGACACGTCTGTCTCACTGTGTTGCTCCTCGAGTAAAGCTACGGATACACATGCTAGTTGTGAGCTTGCATATAAGCAAGCATGCCTCTAATGAGCGAGCATGCTTGTGTCCCGCACGCGACCTGCACACACGTGCTTAAAATAAGCATGCTTGTTTGCGGTACGCAGCGATATACTCAATGAATAATACCCTTCCCTCTTCCAGCCCCGCCTCAAGTAGTATGCTGAAAAATCGACCCGTGATCGATTTTTAGCATGCTACTAAGTAGCATAATTATTTTTATCCATGGCTGTTCACACGTGCTGCTAAGTAGCACGTGCTCAAAACTAGCACAAAAGCATGGTACTATGTAGCATGTGTATCCATACCTTAATTCATACGCTGAAATAACCTATCCTATCGCTGGGTCCATACTTTATACTGCCTCTCTATGTGTCATCTTATTATAAATAAGTGTATGACGTAATAGAAGTGTGTGACGTATTTTGGTTTAAGACGGTTAAAGACCATTCTTTAAATCGTCTCTTTTGGACTCGACGAATCTTAATAGGTAGGTATTTACAATGCACGCACAGCAGTTACATGAAGCGTTTTCGGCACCAATATAATCTAACTATTTTTTTAGTTGAATCACTGCATTTTTTTACGATTCGGATCCGCGAGATACAGGTCATTTCGCAATAATTTCTTACCATGGTACCATATACAATTTGTTGAACATGGCTAAAACTAATTCGCAAAATGTGATCCCAGCTACATATCACAAAAACTAATAATAACTTGATCTTTCACATTATTTTAGAAGCAATTCAGTAACTTCCGTTTACTCTCTTTAGTTCGAACATTATCTATCCCAAACTTATGGAAGTTTCGGAAACCGATACTTACACGAATAAGCTTACTTGAACTTGTTGCGATTTATAGTTTGCGTGATAAACTTTAAGAGGGCCTTGGACGCTCATGTCTCTATACAAACGGACAAACGGAATTGTGGCAATATTTGATAATTTTGGTACATAATTACGCATTCCATCAATTAATCTCATTATAATCTACGTACGCTCCTTTTCAGCTAGGTAAAATTATCAATAGTTTGATAATTATAAGCCTCTCAACATTTCTGTACAAATGTTGAGAGCCTTATAATTTTCAAACCATTAATATTTTAAAGAATCTGAATGGGAACAAATATATTTTTAATATTAGTTGGGATCAATGCAAGGTTTTTTTTTTCAAATCTGTAATAAGGTGCCATAGTGGTAAAAACATTCTGGATTCTGATTCAAAAGTTTTAACTAATTTTAACTAGTAATAAATATGGTTCTCCAAGGTTTTAACTTGCCCAACAAATTGACAATGGTCAGCGAATATAACTAAATATTTTTTTATCTCGACATCATATCATCGACGAGCATTGCTAATAAAAAATACAGTTGAAATTCGATCCCTAATTTAAGGGTCAATTCAGATCAGGTGAAAAATACTTGATCACATTTAAAAGTGGTCACATTATTATATTCAAAGTTGAAAATTGCCCGGCTCATCTTTTAAGAAAGAGTTTATATTGCAGACTATTTTTAACCACTTAAAAAGTTCTCTAACATTTTCCCGCATGATCTAAATTGGCCCTAAGTTATCACAAAAGCTCGTAATATCCTAAACTTTCATATTATTTTGTAAGCAATTCACCAACTTCCGCTTTCTCCTTACTTTGAACATTATCTGTATTTTATCCGAAGCTTATGAAAGTTTCAGTTATCGATACTTACACGGATAAGCACACTTGGACTTGTTGCGATTTATAGTTGGCGAGATAAGCTTTGAGCTCCTATGAGTAACTAATACTTGTCTCTTCATGTGACACATGTATTGATAAGCGAATTTGGGCACCAGGAATATAAATATCTCCTGTGTAACAAATAACTAGATACAGATACAAAAGCATAAACTTAAAACTGTATTTTATCTTTAGATGGAGCATAAAAAATATTATTAACAAATTTAAAAGTATATAATATTTAGTAATTAAATGAAAAGTATATGCAAATAGAAAAAAAAATATAACTTAAAACCCCTTTTTGAGTTAAGGCCTCCTCCATAGAGTGCCACTTGTCTCCATCATGGGCTACTTGCATCCAGTTTTTTCCTGCAACTTGCACGATTTCATCTTCCCATCTCTGTCTTGGGTGTCCTTGCCTTCTTTATTTGTTCTTCGTTATGAAAAGATGACAATCATTAATGCTGACAACTATTTAAAAAAATAGCGAGATGCCATATTAATGAACTCTGTGTCGGAGATAAAACATATTTTGGTTTTTAATTGTTTAAAGTATATCTATAGTCTTTTCTATTTTATTTATTCATGTACACATTAAACAGTAAAAGAAACAAAGTTTCAAAAGGAGACTTCAGTATAGGTTCTACTTATTTCAAAAGAAATTTCTTCCAGCAGACCTGCGAGAGGAAAAGGGAGATAAAAGGTAAATGGCGTGCACGAATTTGACAAATAAAAAAACAATATTTACCTACACAGATAACATACCGCATAAACATACTTAAATAGATACAAATAACATTTACATAAATACATACATATTACTAATTAACAACATATACATACATACACATATATAAATAAATATCAGGATGTTAAGGATAGATAGTATTCTTTTACTCGTTTCTTAATAAATATTATATTATGAAGAGGAAAGATTGGATTGTTTGTTTGCATTGAATTCTGGAACGATTTTCAAAATTCTTGAACGTACTTAAAGCTACTCCATCTGCGGGGCTATAATTTACGCAACATAGTCACGAGAAAATTGCTTGAGTGAATTATAGTTGTAAGAAAATCAAGAATTTTAAAAATATAGTCCAAATAAACGTTGTTTCTTAGTGAGTCGTCTATAAGTTGCAAGCCAGAGGATGTGTGTGCTGGCTAACATAGATATTCTACATACTTACCAATAGTATGTACGTACGAGGTACCTGTTCAAGCCATAATTTATGGGAATTCATTTATTTACTTTAGTAAAAAAAAAACCTATACATATTTTCCTAATCCTTTAAACTTTCAAAATCTTGCCTCAGATATTTCTGTTCGTAAGTGCCTCAGATAAAGGAAATTTGGATAATAAAATAATATGACTTAAAGATAAAGTGCTTTTATTCGTTACAGAATTTATACAGACTCCGCCAAATACATACAAAACATTAACAATTCTGAGAGAAACCAATGTACATTGATACCTATAGATGCCAATCTCCTATTGCAAATCTATAAGCTACAACAGGATGAAACCATCGACGAATCACCCATTTGTCCTTAAGAGTTGGTATTCCTCCAATAATTTGCAATTTAAAGGTATCTAACTCAAAAAAAATCATAATATAATTATTATGTAAATCTCAGACTGTTTTTATCTTGCTAGGTTATATAGACAGTGGCAAAACGAGACTTAAGAACGTTTTTAGTAAGGATGCTTCCTCAAAGCCTCTAAATATTTGGGCGTTAATATAGTAATAGTAAATAAGAATTATTCATTTTCATGAGTACTATGGGAAAATTACATAATTAGTAGTAGGTTTTTTGCAATTATTTTTCGCATAATTTATTATAAAATTATGTTTCATCTGCAGTTAAGGACACATAAGGATACTACAAGAGTGAGTAACAAATTAACTCTTGTTGTGTTTAGTGGTGACATTTAGAATATTTATCTGGGTTGACACAACTAAGGTTGTGTAAAGTTGTGCCATTAGGAACACTTATCTGGGATGGCACAACTAGTTGTGCATATGCATACTAGTTGGTCTATAAGGAAAACGCGAATAATTCGATTTTATTGTTACCAGTCATATAATAACTATTACAAAAACTTCAATGCCAAAAATACTCTTGAACGTGACAGATTATGACTACTGCCAGAAAACAATGACTTAATATAAATCTTCATTTTCAATTCCCACCGTTAATGATAACAATAATTCACCTAACTACCCCTCGAGATAATTAGGTGCATGTCAAACGGTCATTTTCTACCCCCACCCTTGTCGAACGACGTTGATGGAAACGGGAAAATGACCGGGAAACATGCGGCTTAGTCTCATGGCGAAGGAATGCATTTTAGTGTGACATGTTTGGCATTTTTGTCAGAAAATAGCGTACATTTCGCATTTGATCCTTATAGATTTGATCTCGTCCTTTTTCCTGATTTTTTTTTCAGTTATGATATACAGGGTGATTTGGAGTAACCTGGCAATATTTTAATGTCAAAATCAAAAATTCCTGATAGAATATAAGCCCGCAAATAGAGATTTAAAATAAAAAATAAATATTGGATCTCCTATACAAATTCACCAATCAACTTTATATGGGAAGCCCAAATATTTTTTTTTCTTGTAATTAAGGTGCATGTCAAACGGCCATTTTGTATCCCCACCCTTGTCGAACGACGTTGATGGAAACGGGAAAATGACCGGGAAACATGCGGCTTGGTCTCATGGCGGAGGAATGCATTTTAGTGTGACATGTTTGGCATTATTTCCAGAAAATAATGCTATTTTCCTTGTCACATTATGTTGTCCTTTTTCCCTGTTTTTTCCAGTTATTATATATAAGGTGATTTGAAACATTCTGGCATTATTTTAATGTCGGAATCAAAATTTCTAATTGAATATAAGCCCGCATAAAAGGTAAAAAATAAATATTGGATCTACCGTATAAATTCACAAATCAGCTAATCAACTTTCTGTGAAAGCCCATTGTTTTTCCTTGGGTATGTATTATTCTATTGGCGATTCTGACTCCATCATTTAAAATATTGTCAAATTGTTTAGAATAATTTTGTGACCACGCGTTCATAGAACCTATATTTTGATAACACATACTTTCTTGAAACTTGCATTGCATGCTTACACCGCATTAGTTACTTGCGTACCGATATCGTACGGGTTTCAGAATGCAGGGGAACAATTTTTGAAAAGGTGACTTCGGTAAACCATCTTTTTTTATAGTTTTCGGATAGTCATCAATTCAATAATATCACCCCAGACCCAATGGACGATTCGTCGATGACATAATTGACTACAGTGACAAATAAAGGCAGTGACAGATGTGCGACAGAAAAACGTCTACTTTAAACGAGTATTATATTAATATCAGTCCTTACTTAATTCCTAAGGTCACCTAAGAGAATTGAAATGTCACTGGACTATTATTCGTGTCTAAGGGTATCTAATCAACAAATAAATAGGGTAACTTAAGGCCTAAGGCCGTCGACAAACCGGCGACACGGTCGGTGGCGTATTGTCGGTCTGTAGAAGCCCAATTTAAATTTCAAATTCAGAACATTACACACCAAAGAGACATTTATGATTTTTTGTTACAATAAGATTCGTTTTAAAATCAAATCATTATAAAACTTAAGTTAAAATATTGTACTTATTTCTTTACCAAATTCTCTAACCTACCATAAAATCATTCTATGTAGGTTTAAAACTCAACTTGTGATTTGCAGTCATTAAGTATGTTTAATATGTTCTTGACACTGTCCAGGAGCAGAGCAAAACGAAACGTAATTTTTTTTCGTTAAAAATATCTTTCGTCTCGTCCATCCAAAACTAGCACACCAATGTTCCAAGTTCGTTTTCAATTATGAAAAATCGTAATAACACGAGTGTGAAAGTAAAAATCTTTGGTGTGTAATAATCCTAGGTTTTTCATTAGATGACTAAACCGCGTTGCCCGCGCTGAGCACGTTACCGTTGACGCTCAGTGGAATGGTGTTAAACTCGTCATCCAAGTCCTCGTTTTTCCTGTGAACAATTAAAAAATAATATTATCATAGTAATACAATAAATAATCCTTCTAATTAATGCGAAAGTGAGTTTGTTTGTTTGTTACGCTTTCACGCCCAACCTACTGAACCGATCATCATGAAATTTTGCTTACACGTAGGTTAGGGTACTGAGAAGGACATAGGCTATAGATCACGCGGGCGACGCCGCGGGTAACAGCTAGTCTCAACTAATATTATAAATGCGAAAGTGAGTTTGCTTGTTTGTTACGCTTCCACGCCGTATCTACTGAACTGATCATCATGAAAATTTGCATACACATAGATTAGGGTACCGAGAAGGACATAGGCTATATAACACGCGGGCGAAGCCGCAGGTAACAGCTAGTAATAAATAAATAAGGACATATCACACAAAAACCTATCAAAATGAGATAGGCCTTAGAAATAAGAAATATCGCTCAATAAAGGGTTCGATTCCCGGTTTGATCAAAATGGAAAATGATCTTTGTGAATGACATACATACTAAGGTCAAACGCATAGTTCACCTAAACTTTATTAAATGCTGATTACAGGTTTACGAGAAAGATCGAACGAGAAGATTATGGTAATATTTTTTTACTTTTGTCATCTTTTTAAAATGGACTTGCTAACCAACATTTAAGGGTCGTTACAGTAAGCAAATCGATATGAAATTGTGTGTTTAGTAGTCTATTTAGATAGATTTTGATAAATAATGAAATAGTTTAAAAAATCTGAACAACATTCTTCATCCTAACACATTTTTATCACTGTTGCCTAAAATTGGTGCATTGATACAGCGGCAATATTTCAATCCGGTCTTTCATAATGACTATTTAGCACCCTTTTAGTTGATAATAGACCTCAATTACGATTTACCGGAACAATTTCCCTGAAATTCAAGTACTCTGACCCAAAACTTATTAGCACAATCCTTAACAAGTTTAATTCTAAATTCCTTAATATTTAGTCTTTGAAAATTGTCTCTATTGAGTTGAAAATTCCATCAGGTAATTAGGTGGCTGTTGGCCTAATGAAATGGATTTTAAGTCGCTTGATGAAACTGAAGGGTTCTTAGGGAGTTAACTTACAAACTAAAACTAATACAGAAGTTGTTCAATAAGCAAGTTGAAGACTAGTAACTATTCGTGGAATGTGCTTGCAACTTAGTCCGGGTATTTATGACACAAGTGTGAGGAGATACAAAAATCCTCACATCTGCACATTAGTTGATACTAGCTGTTACCCGCCGCTTCACCCGCGTGATATATAGCTTATGTCCTTCTCAGTACCCCATCCTATGTGCATGCTAAATTTCATGTAACAAACAAACAAACTCACTTACGCATTTATATTATTAGTTAGGATTGGGAGAAAGAGTGTCAAATTTTAGTATGCATTACTAAAGCAATCAGGGATAATTATTACAAAATATCACCAAAGGATTTTGCTTCTCGCTATTCAACTTTATTCTTTACCTGTTTCTGATTTAAAGTTTATTTTTCATTCAGAATAACTGCTTTTATGACCTTATCATGACATGGCCTTTAAAAAAATATAAAATCATCGTAAACAATGGAGAATTAATAGTAACAAATGCCATATATTGTTAAAATAGGCCTCCCTTAAGATTTCAAAAAGACCAGTTGTATTGGAAGTGGCGTACATCTGGAACTTTCATGCCTCCACATTTGACAAGCGTAGCGTGAAACATTTTTAGGTAATCTGCATAGAGGCTTTTAAACTGTGAGCTTGAGGTGCTTCTGCAGTTTCTTTATTTTATCGTTAAGTTGTATCTAAGATCGGACGGGAGTTATTAAGTAATTAAATTATGGTCATTACCCAAGTTCGTACGGCCGAAGTTCGTGTTGTTCCTCCTAATTAGTTATATCATTGTTGTTATCTTCAATAATGTTGTTAATGTCTGTTTATTGCATTAGGTATATTTGTCGTTATTAACTTCACATTAACTTAATTACTATCGCATAGAGACCTCTGCCAAGTCAAAATTCTTATTGCCTTTCATAACACGCATTTTCTTGTATATTTAGGTGAACTAATTTATCAGAGACATTTAAATTGCTCATTTAGAAGTCGATGTGTTTCTTGAGCATCTTTGGAAGACAAGCGACTCTAATTTTATAAAGATCATCAAATTCAACGGCTGAATCGATTTTTATCGATAATGTTGTTACAAAGTAACCGATTTTGTATGTAGTTTTATATATTATATCTAAATTGAATGCGGACTGCGAAGTCGTGGGTTCAAATCCCACTGGGTAGCATACTTAGTGAAAGTTGTTTTTAGTCTGGTTATGTACCCAAAAAACGATCATCAAATTCAACGGCTGAATCGATTTGTATCGATAATGTTGTTACAAAGTAACCGATTTTGTATCTAGTTTTGTATATTATATCTAAGTTGAATGCGGACTGCGAAGTCGTGGGTTCAAATCCCACTGGGTAGCATACTTAGTGAAAGTTGTTTTTAGTCTGGTTATGTACCCAAAAATAAAGATGATTGTGTGCTTTGGAAAGCACGTTAAGCTGTGGGTCCCAAACCCCCTCTAGCTTTTGTGGGTTTCTTAACGTTCAACATATCCTAGGATTAGTTATGGTCTTTAACCCATATTAACTGATGTAAATCCCTTTTGAACTGTTCCTTTCTTTGGATGAAAGAAATCAGCACATTCAACACCACAAGTATACCCATTCACAATGAACGAAAGATATAAAGGTAAAATATTGATCGTTTTGGATTTTCAGGGGTGATTTCAGCCTGTCAATTTGAACATCTTTTCCTTAGGAATCAATACTGGAAATCAAAAAATGTTTTAAACCATCCTATACAAACTCACCAGGCGACTGAATAGTTTTTTAAGGAAATGTCAAATATTTGAGTTCCTAGCGTTGGACCCAAAAGTTGTTCAACTCTACGGGCTGAATCACTCCTTAAAGGTTCCAATACGATCAATATATCACTGGGCATGCCACGCAGTGTTTTATTACCAGTCCACGTGCCAGCCATGCATCAGAAATTCCCATTCAATATCGTCCCCATTTTGTGGTTTCGAGGGTTATGCGACCGTCCCCGTAACACGTCCCATGCCTGAATAAATTTATATTGTTGATGTCCGTCTGTCTGTCACGATGTGCCTAAAACATACTCGTGGGTTTATATAAGGAATGTTATGATAAACCGTGAAATATTGATCATTTAAACCCCTTAAAGGGTGTTCCAGCCGGTAAATTTGAACATCTTTTCCTTTGGGACCAAGACTGGAAACTCAAAAATGCTCTAAACATTCCTATGCAAACTCACCAGGCGCCTGATTTTTTTTGAGCTAGTGACTTGTGTGTATTGGCTTGAGCTTTATGGTTGACAAAGCGTCGGCTAGTCGGCTGCCCACTTAGTTGGTTTTTATATAAGAAATATCATGAAAGTTGATTGTTATGGAAAAAACTTTTTAACCCCGGCGTAAAAAAGGTGTTTTAAGTGTCTGCTCGTGGTGACGATTTTGTTAAACTACTTGGAAAACGATACACCTTAACCGTTTTAGAGAAACTAACGAAATAACAAATTTCGGCCAATCTTTTATTTATATTTTTCAAATGTATAACCTTGAACTTTTGCGAGGATTTCATTAAACTACTTGGAGAGCAATGCATTTACATGCTCTATATATATATATGAAAGAGACCTTCAATAAATAAATTTGCCGTTACTTTTTTATATTTTATAAGACTTATAGACCTAGGCAACATTAGAGGAAGTAAACTTTCGTAGGCAACTATTTGATCAAATCCTATTAACTAGTAAGTTTAATTATGACTTCACAATTAAAATCTTAATTTCAATCCGAGAACTACAAAACTTATCTCCGGCGCTAGACTAATCCTTTTACAGATAAAAGAATTTAAAGCTAGACATTACGTTCTTAAGCCGGGTTTAAGTTAAGCCCAGTTAGATAGCTCTCTGGACGGCGAGTCAATTATCTTGGGGCCCTCTGACAAAGCGTTGGCTGCTGCACTAAGTTATTATTTAGTTTCTTGTGCAAGTGCTCTTGACTTTAGTGAGATCTATTCATCTACTGTATAAATAAGGGGAGGTTTATGAAAGTTGACAGGAGATACAGTAAAGGTTCATTTTTTACATGTGATGAACGCGTTACAGAGTTATCATCATCATCATCATCAGGTCTTTTTTAACTCCACTGCAGGAGCACGACACTCTCTGTACTACCAGAGCCATATATTAGTCAGAGCAGTCAGTGGATTTAGCTTAATCTCCACGCTGGGTTGGAGCTTTGATGTTTTTAAGCTTTGTTTAGCTTGTGTTTCCTAAGTCTGCCTTCTACGACATCCACGGGAAGACTTGAAGTAGTCCTATTCAACTCTGCCGGGAAACACACGGCAAGTGCAAATAGAGCGATTGTGCGGGGCTAGAACCCGCTAAAAAACACATAATTGCCCTTTCCACGCTATATTACTTGAAAATAGGAGGTCACGTAAACGACAGAGGTACAACCACTCTTCCATCAACGATAAAACTCCTAGTGTTTGTGACTATAGGTTATAATATAGTTCTATTGTCTACCGTGCGATGGTCAGGGAGCTCAGCTGCCTGTCCGGTGGTTGCAGGACTGCCATCGGATATGCGCGCCCGGCCTCCCAAGCTGCTACATACTCATCTCCAACCTATCCGAGCATGTTGTGTCCCAAATACACTTATCGTGTTTCCCTATCTGACAACCTTCTACCCTTTCCTAACTTAAGAATAGTTTTTTAAGGAAATGTCAAAATATTCAAGTTCCTATAATTGATTCCAATAGTTGTTCAACTCTACGGGCTGAATCACTCCCTACAGGGTCCAAAACGATCAATACATCACAGGGTATGCCACGCAGTGTTTTATTACCATTTCACATGCCATTTTGTGGTTTCGAGGGATAAGCGACCGGTCCCCGTGACACGTCCCATGCCTGAATAAATTTATATTGTTGATGTTCGTCTGTCTGGGTTATATCACAACTCGCAGTTATCCCGTCTTTACAGTCTTCCGCAGGTAATTTAGCTTTCTTTAAGTGAAAGAATTTATAAATCGCTTCAATAGTTTCGGAGCCTATGCAATTCAAACAAACAAGAAATAATCAAATCTTTCCTCTTTATAGCATAGAGAACTGTATTCTATTTTAGACATTATCTCATTGACTTAAGAGCCAAATTATGTAACAATATTGATGCATACAATGTAATAGCATTTAACGTAAAATTGTGACCAGCATCGCTGAGTTCATGCTAATAATTTATTAGTTGTTATTTTTTTACTTGAAATACGGTAAACTTGTTTGTGGTTTTTTACTTGAAATACTGTAAACTTGTTTGTGGTTCAATTTAATAAATTTAAAAAAATCTCGTACGTGACTGTACATAAGAGAACGATATCTTTTTCCCATTTCAAATTAATTCCATTCAATATCGCGGCAGCCGTGCTGCGGTTTCAAGGGATGCTTGCACACGCCGTCCCTGAATATATTCAGATTCCTTTCGGACACACCATTGGGCGCCATTATAAAACCACACAATAAATTGCTATTGGACATATTCATTTTGAAAGCACACTTTCCTTTTTTGTCGGGTTTTGGACCTCGGAAGGAACGCGCGTAAATATATATTTTTTTTTAACCAATTTCTCTTCAATGTGATAGAGGCAGAGGCCTACCAAAAACCTCAAATGAAAAATTGAGGGGGTCTTTTTAGCCCTAGAATCACTCGTGCAAATGCGCACGCTACATTTCATGTCACGGCGCAGTGCCCCATATACGAGTAGATGTAGAAAGCCCGGAGGAAGACAAAGACAAAGATTTTTTTCAGTTCGTATCGTTAATGACGGAGTTATGAGGTAACAAAAATTTTAACAAAACACCTACTCCTTTTTGTAAGTCGGTTAAAAGTAAACTTTAGCAAGGACCTGTTAGATACAATTCCAATCAGCAAGTTTTATAACTTCAAAATTTAAATCCTTTATCCTATGCGAGTGCTACAAAACTTATCTCCGATACTACGAGATCCTTTTATACAGATAAAAGAATTTAAAGCTAGACATTCAGCTCTTAAGCCGGGTTTAAGTTAAGCCCAGTTAAATTGCTCTTTGGATTGCAAGTCAATTATCTAGGGGCTTGTAACAAAATGTCGGCTGTAGTTATTATTTAGTTTCGAGTAGTTCTCGTTCAAGTCACTTTCTTTCCTTATAGGTACTTAAGAAAGGATTACATAAATCATACATCCAGCTCCATCTCTCCACTTCTTCTATGCTGGTTTACGGAAAAGTAAGTAAAATGTACCGTTCACATCACTATTTCCGATCTGAGTAATAGTCCAGTCAATAGCGATACAAAAAGTGCAAACATTGCAAACGCGCATGTATCGGTGATTTTTTTATATATTATAGAGACCACTTAGAATAGTGTACACCCAAGTTTGCATTTTTATTAACCCTGTGCTACTCCTAAGGGGGCCCGAAAATTTTCATAAAAACTGAAAAAGTCCCATACTTTTACGATTTTTTTTGAGCTAGTGACTTGTGAGTATTGCCTTGAGCTTTATGGTTGACAAAGCATCGGCTAGAGAAGTTATTATTCAGTTTCATGCTACTCCAATGCTGCCCACTTAGTTGTTTTTTATATAAGAAATATCATGAAAGTTGATTGTTATGGAAAAAACTTTTTAACCCCGGCGTAAAAAAGGTGTTTTAAGTGTCTGCTCGTGGTGACGATTTTGTTAAACTACTTGGAAAACGATACACCTTAACCGTTTTAGAGAAACTAACAAAATAACAAATTTCGGCCAATCTTTTATTTATATTTTTCAAATGTATAATCTTGAACTTTTGCGAGGATTTCATTAAACTACTTGGAGAGCAATGCATTTACATGCTCTATATATATATATGAAAGAGACCTTCAATAAATAAATTTGCCGTTACTTTTTAATATTTTATAAGGCTTATAGACCTAGGCAGCATCAGAGGAAGTAAACTTTCGTAGGCAACTATTTGATCAAATCCTATTAACTAGTAAGTTTAATTATGACTTCACAATTAAAATCTTAATTTCAATCCGTGAACTACAAAACTTATCTCCGGTGCTAGACTAATCCTTTTACAGATAAAAGAATTTAAAGCTAGACTTTACGTTCTTAAGCCGGGTTTAAGTTAAGCCCAGTTAGATAGCTCTCTGGACGGCGAGTCAATTATCTTGGGGCCCTCTGACAAAGCGTTGGCTGCTGCACTAAGTTATTATTTAGTTTCTTGTGCAAGTGCTCTTGACTTTAGTGAGATCTATTCATCTACTGTATAAATAAGGGGAGGTTTATGAAAGTTGACAGGAGATACAGTAAAGGTTCATTTTTTACATGTGATGAACGCGTTATGCAAACTGATCTACAACGAGGGTACAGAGTGATTATCATCATCATCATCAGGTCTTTTTTAAACTCCACTGCTGGACCACGACCCTCTCTGTACTACCAGAGCCATATATTAGTCAGAGCAGTCAGTGGATTTAGCTTAATCTTCACGCTGGCCAGACGGATTGGAGCTTTGATGTTTTTAAGCTTTGTTTAGCTTGTGTTTCCTAAGTCGGCCTTCTACGACATCCACGGGAAGATTTGAAGTAGTCCTATTCAACTCTGCCGGGAAACACACGGCCAGTGCAAATAAAGCGATTATGCAGGGCTAAAACCCGCTGAAAAACACATGATTCTTTCCACGCTATATTACTTAAAAATAGGCGGTCACGGAAACAACAGAGCTACAACCACTCTTCCATCAACAATAAAGCTCCTAGTGTTTGTGACTATAGGTTATAATATAGTTCTATTGTCTACCGTGCGATGGTCAGGGAGCTCAGCTGCCTGTCCGGTGGTTGCAGGACTGCCATCGGATATGCGCGCCCGGCCTCCCAAGCTGCTACTTACTCATCCCCAACATATCCGAGCATGTTGTGTCCCAAATACATTTATCGTGTTTCCCTATCTGACAACCTAACCTTTCCTAGCTTAAGAAACGGTTTTGATGGGCAGCAGCGTCGGAACTGATATAAGCCAAACAAACTGCGCTCACCAACCCGTTTGCGAAGCGCGGTGAGCATGGCAGAACCCCCTAATAAGTAATCCTTGAGGGAGGCCTGTGTCAAGCTGCGGATTTCATAGAGCTGAGATTTACTCAAACACGGTTCAACCAGAGAGCAGGTCTCAATGAAACTGACTAATCATTATACTTTTTATCCAGAATTAAGGCTCCGGTGTCACTAGCAAAACCTTCATACAAAATAATATAGACATGACCTAAGGAGGTCACGACATTTAACACGCGTCGGTAGCATCACTACACTAATTGCAATTTGCTAAAATAACCTCGGGCGTGTATGAATTCCCGCCAGACTGGGATTTTAATTAGAGCTTACTGCAATAACATTAAAATATAGACTATTTCCCAAAGGGAATGTGTAAACACTATGACATTTGGCTTGTATAGCTATGTATAGTTACGTGAATTAATATTCACAGCGGTTCTTAAGTCAGTCTGATAAGATCTAAAATGGAATACAATAATATATATATAAATTCCGCAGAGTAGAATAGGACCACTCCAAGTCTATCCGTGGATGTCATAGAAGGCAACTTAGGAAACACAAGATAAACAAAACTTATAAGTTATCAAAGAGACCCAACTCCAACTTGTCTGGTCAGCGTGGAGAGTGTAGGTCAAATCCTCTGTTCTACCTAATATATGGCTTTGGAAGTACAGAGAGGATCATGCTCGTGCAGTGGAGACTAAAACAGACCTGATGATGATGATGAATTAATGCTCATGAAGTGACTGCACCAGGTTGGAGTGAAATACAATACGAACAGTCCTCCTCCACACCTAAGCGTTTTCATGGTTGCACCCTTTGCTATGGTGTGGTTAGTCCTTTATCAAACATACATACATATGTATGTCACCTCTTTTCCTTTGCAGGGTAGACACAGCTCAGATCTACAAGACCTATAGGCCACGTTTAGCATTTTGGTGGGCTTATAGGTGGAAAACAAAATCATAATACTAGTGGGTTGCTAGACGCAACGCCTATTGACATGTACTCGTATATCAAATGTTGTTACATTGATGATTGCTTGAGTAGTCTTTGGGCTTGGTAAAGTCTATTTCTACCTTTTATTATGTTATGTCATATTATAACTAAACAAAATACGATGTCAGTTCTTAGATTTAATTACAACCAACGTATAAAAATACATTGCAACGATCAATAACAAAATTTAATTAAATAATTCTAATTCATAGTTCTGCTACTTGTAACGTTCGGAACTAACAGGAGTGGGAGGAGGTTCGGGAAAATTATCAGCCTGGAATCTCGCCCTGAAGAAAAAAAAGCTTATGTAAGGGATAATGTATAGGACATGTTCCTAAATAGTAGTAGGGAAGAGCATACAATATTTGTTGGGAACCGAAAAGTTTATAAAACATAATCTTGATAATCTTACAGATAAAAAAATGACCATAACCAAACCACTAAATTGATTTTGAAGGAACTACAATGAGACAAAAACAACTACCTGTCTCGCAGAGTAGAATAGGACCACTCCAAGTCTATCCGTGGATGTCATAGAAAGCAACTTAGCAAACACAAGCTAAACAAAACTTATACGGTTATCAAAGAGACCCAACTCCAACTCGTCTGGTCAGCGTGGAGAGTGTAGGTCAAATCCTCTGACTGCTCTTATAGCTTTAGAAGTACAGTGAGGATCATGCTCGTGCAGTGGAGACTAAAACAGACCTGATGATGATGATGATATAGATGATAAGATTTAGAAAATCAAAATCCACATCTAGTCCGCTATCACTGGCACTCAACCTCAGAATAATATTTAACAAATCAACGCTAATGGCTCCACTTCCTTTGGCTGTGTCGATGGCTCAAAGCGTCCAAGCATGCCTTTGGGAATTAAGCCTTAGAATATTTTGTGTGGTCGATTGGACATTTGTTTGTGCTTCGTGTATTTGAAAACCTGAGGCTATTGACGGTTTTAAAACTTTAGTGCACTAAGTATTTATTTTAATAGTAAACTATATTCATAAATAAGGATTTTCTTGAAACATAAACCAACATTTTTAATAAAATTGGAGTTCCCATACAATTTGGCCGATCTGCTAATCGAATTTCTATAGAAGTTCGAATAACTCTTTTGTATTTTGCTCTACATTATATATCCTTATGAAAAAAGCTGGAAGCACTCCGTAGCGCAGTGGTTAAAACGCCAGCCTGTTACACAAGAGGCATCTGATTAAATTCCTGGCGCGGGCAAATACTTGCACTTCATTGAAATGAAATTTCTGTGGTTCTGGAGCTGGAGGTCTATTGGCTCCGACGCACCTCTACTTAAGGAATGATCGGGACAACTCTTAGATCATGATCATTCTATGGAAAAGTAATTCATTGTCATCAAGAAACCCCTCTCAAGAACCCCAAGTTTGTCGTGAGTTTTATCTTTATCGAGATTATTAGCAGGTTCCATGCTGGTCTGGGTGAAAAAAAGAATGACCGTAATAGAAGCCGGCCTGGAGATGAGCAAAAATCTTAAGAATCAAATTTCTCGGTGATACGGCTAGCATCCTATCACTATTTAAATCCAGTTTCCCCCTTTACCCCCACCAATACGCTAAACGTTGCCTTTGTGTCTGTCTACTCCGTAATGGATACAGACGTGGACGTGTTGTGTATGTATGTAGTACTAGCTAATACTGTGTCTGTTGCCTGCTGCAGGATAAGCGCCTGGGTTGGTACGGCCACGTCAAGAATAAATGTCTGGCAATGGCACCGACCTGGTCCCGGTAAACGGGGCAACACAAGAAATGCTGGCATATGTTATCAAGGAGCAGTTGAAGCGATGTCGAAAGCAAACCTTGGGGAAAACATATATGTACTCTAATGACGAAAGAATAGTCAGTGGGACATTTGGGATTTCTTGTTATCTCTAGCATTATAAAAATGTGAGAAAGTTATATGTTATCCACTTTAAGCCACTGTCAAAGGAGCCCTACCCTGAAATCACTTGGTGCAGTCAAATCATCGCTAATGGACCGCCTTCCTGTGTCGGCGCGATGTCGAAGGCAAGCCCGAGGGAAAATGTATACTGTTGTTATACGTAAGAATAATAAATGCCCTATATCTGAGATTCCTAAGTAAAAACTGTGTCATTTGGCTAAATACAGAATCACAATCCTCGTCAAGAGATGACGAAAAGTTGGCAAAGAAAGCAAAGAAAATGGTCTGCCTGAAGGTAAATAACATCAGAGTAAGGAGAAGACAGAGAATTAGACGAGATATAAGAGACAAGGGGTAAATATGTGAATATGGTTAAAAAGAGCAAGAAATTAAGGGAGTTGACATGCCGAGCCAATTCTAAATAATGAAAATGCAATAAAGATGATGATGACTATTACATCCTCTTGCGAGTAATCATCCTTTACGGAGTAAACCAAGCCAAGGGATGAAAAATCAAAGACCAGGCTTAAAAACAGGCTTTACCTATGGATACATATGAAAGACTACGCTCTGACCTTCACAATGAAAAGAGTAGATAAGAACCAAGCCAGGATAGGTTAAACACACACTACATGGCGCTCGGTGGGGCTTTTAGCTCGGCTTATGCAGGGTCGAATTATCCCAGGCTTGGGATATCCAAGCCTGGGTAAATTCATGCCTGCATATCCTAACCAGACTGGAAATATCTTTCACAAAGTATACTTTACATATTTGAAATAAATTTTACATATTTTAACCACGACCTCCGGGTCATTGGGCAAACGCCTGGTCTACTGGAACCCAGAAGCAGTCGAAAACAAGGGCAGGTGCCTAGCCCATCACCTACTTTTAATAACACATCCCTTTACCGATTTTCTTGATCGACTTTTACGATCTGTGTGACGGGATTATTAGTTGACAATCTTAGTTTAAGTAACTATAATGCAGACTCACCGTTTTCTGTATTTGTATATGATGAGCACGATGAACGCGTTTCCGATGAACAGCGCTGCTATGAGCAATGACGGGATCACTATATCTGCAGACAAGAAAAAAAAACTTATATTAGTATGAGTAAAAAGGGCACCTTTGTCCAACGATGGGATAACGCAACGTAAGCTAATGAAATGGCCAAGAGCGAGTCAAGTCCAGCAATGGGATAACGTAACTAAATAAAATAGCCAAGTGTGAGTTGGATTCGCAGACATTAAGAGTTTCGTACCTATGGACAATACATCAGGTAAATTGACCCTCAACATTCCCTTAAAGGGGTGACTCAGACCGTTAATATGAACAACATTTCCTATGGGACCATTGCTGGGAAATCAAAAAAAAAAAATAACTTTCAATACTAATTGCCCGGGCACTTGAACCCTTTTGTATGAAATGCAGTTTTTTATAACACGCTTTTATTAGCTTAACTTGTAGGTATGTAAGAAAATCTTGGAATCTTAATTTGACCCACTTCCCGGTCTTCGATTAGGATAAAATTTTGCACACGCTCTGAGTTTTGATGACAGTATATGACTAGCGTGCTAAAAGCGTGTTTTTTAATTAATTATAAATTTTATTTTCCAATCTATGCTAAGTACCTTGGAATTCCGATACAAACAGAGCCCTTCGCGAGATAGTAACTCAGTATCATGGTCTTACTCACTAGAAATACTTTTAAGTTAATTTTGTTAGACTTTACATTATTAACTCTAGTGTAAATAACCTTGGTAGTAGGTATTCCGATTCCCTGAGTAATAACGAAGCAAAAGTTGCGGACTCTATCTGGAAAGTTGTGCGGATGGAGTTACGACTCTGATTGGAGTG
Source organism: Rhodophaea formosa (assembly GCA_963082605.1). Lineage (NCBI taxonomy): Eukaryota > Metazoa > Arthropoda > Insecta > Lepidoptera > Pyralidae > Rhodophaea > Rhodophaea formosa. The sequence continues at coordinate 19,768,474 of OY720205.1, read as the reverse complement.
TAGCACTGAACTTTATAAAAGTGAAGTAACGTTTGGTTTGTATGGCTATACAAACAGAAATTTATTTATTAATACATACATACATACAATCACGTCTTTTTTAACGAAGACAGAGCCCAAGGTCCATCCAAACCGAAAGGCAACTTTTAGCATGTTTGTGGGCGTTTAGGTGGAATGCGGAATCAGAAATAGTGATGGGTTGTTATGGGATGTTACCCGTATCGTCTTTCAACGTTATTCCTTAGATTTTCGCCCAATCCCTTGACTGGATTTTACGGTGTGCACGGGAAGATAACCAGGTGGTATATTCTATGCTTTTACCTTCGCGAGATAGTAAGTAAGTATCATGGTCTTATTTACACTAGAAATACTTTTAGTTCATTTTGTTAGACTTTACATTATCAACTCTAGTGTAAATAACCTTGGTAGTAGGTATTCCGATTCCCTGAGTAATAACGAAGCAAAAGTTGCGGACTCTATCTGGAAAGTTGTGTGGATGGAGTTACGACTCTGATTGGAGTGTAGCACTGAACTTTATAAAAGTGAAGTAAAGTTTGGTTTGTATGGCTATACAAACTGAAATTTATTTATTAATACATACATACATACAATCACGTCTTTTTTAACGAAGACAGAGCCCAAGGTCCATCCAACCGAAAGGCAACGTTTAGGATGTTTGTGGGCGTTTAGGTGGAAAGCGGAATCAGAATTAGTGATAGGTTGTTATGGGATGTTACCCGTATCGTCTTTCAACGTGATTCCTTAGATTTTCGCCCAATCCCTTGACTGGATTTTACGGTGTGAACGGGAAGATAACCAGGTGGTATATTCTATGCTTTTACCTTCGCGAGATAGTAACTAAGTATCATGGTCTTATTTACACTAGAAATACTTTTAGTTCATTTTGTTAGACTTTACATTATCAGCTCTAGTGTAAATAACCTTGGTAGTATTTCGATTCCCTGAGTAATAAGAAGTAAAAGTTGCAGCTCTATTTGGAAAGTTGTACGGATATAGTTACGTCTCTGATTGGACTGTAGCATTGAACTTTATAAAAGTTAAATAAAGTTTAGTTTGTATGGCTCTACAAACTGACATTTATTTAACTTTAGACAATATACCATTCATTAAGTCAGTATTGATTCTGAATATATTTAGGGACTCTATCTGGAAAGTTTTGCGGATGGAGTTACGATTCTGATTGGAGTGTAGCACTGAACTTTATAAAAGTGAAGCAAAGTTTGATTTGTATGGCTATACAAACTAAAATGTATTAAACTGACTGTTATTTTACGTATTTCAATCTAATTTATTCTGCAGTTTATTGTATAATTACCGTGATACTATTTTCAAAAGTCTGAGTAATAAATAACGAAGCAAAAGTTGCTGACTCCGACTGGAAAGTTTCAGTGAATACAATCAGAGTCGCAATTTCATCCTTAGTTCAATACTCAGTGAGTTTTCAATCAATGCAATGGGGAGTTTATGTTTCCGTTCCGACACCAGTTTAGCTGATGGTGGACACATATTTAGTATTTATTAATTATTTGCAGTTATTAAACAAAGTTTATATATAACAAAACTTACCGCAAAATTCGCATTTCATAAAGGCAAATCACTTTTAAAAAAAGTGAAATCATAATTAAAAAAACCGGCCAAGTGCGTGTCGTGCCACGCGCAGTGTAGGGTTCCGTAGTTGCAAATGGCAACTTTGACTTCACACTGTTTACACTCGCACCTCATAGTTTAACGACCAAAAACATGTAACAATGAAAATGTATGAAATTTTACATTTTCGAGTACATTTTATAAGTTGGTTGCCTATAACTTTTTAGTTTGTACTTAGTACTCAGCTTTGATAGTTTTCCTTTCAATTTCAGTATATATACTACTGCTGTAATTTTTTTCACGTATCCACGGATCCCTAAATCTAGAAATGGTGTTCTCAACCTCACAATATTTTTAAAGACCTATCTAACGATACCCAACACGATGGGTTTGTATAGAAAAATAGTAGATTGTTTGATTTGGAATCTAAAAAGCACGAGTGCAATTTAACTTACTTAATGCGAGGTGCATGATCTGCTTTTCTTTCAACTACTGCAATAAAAGTAGTTGAAAAATAAAACTGAAGACAAATTACAATGGTTAAAAATTTGTTGTTCACATTCCCGCTTTTTTTCTTTATGGCCAGTATTTTTTTTTAGGCAAGGCAATACACTCGTTGTGTAACTCCATACGGCCGTTAGGTTGGCCAACCTTCTTTATGACAGGTGACAACTATTGTCCACGATTTAAAAAAACTAAACAGTGCAGTAAAGGATTTCCATACATTTTTGCTGCACTAGAGCAGCAAAAATGTATGGAAATCCTTTACTGCACTGTTTAGTTTTTTTTTTTACTTCTAGTGCAGCAAAGTTCAACTTTGTGCTGGATATATAGTGCAGTTATGATAGAATTGCAGCGTAGTTGGAAGAAAAAAATATTACTCCCTCTTTACTTAGCGGGTACGGGTTTTTCAAATTTTCTTCTACCACTTTTTTGACATGATTAATATACATACCCATACCAAATTTCAGCTCTCTAGTACTTATAGTCTCTGAGTAAAACCGCGGACGGACAGACAGACAGACAGACATGGCGAAACTATAAGGGTTCCCAGTTTACTACGGGACCCTAAAAAACCATTCACATCTTGGATAATGGATAATTTTGCACAGTATTACTTTCCAATCATCATCATCCAAAATAATACCTGTGAAAATGAACTACAAGTATTTTGTGCGCCGAGAATCAAACCCGGCGACGCAGGTTGGCGTGTTAACCGCTGCGCCACGGAGGCGCCGAGTGCATTCTCCAATGCTTGAGTAATAACGAAGCAAAAGTTGCAAACTTTGTCTGTAAAGTTGTGCAGATAAAGTTACAGATCCGATTGGCGCACTCAGTCTAATATTCAGTGAATATAACCAAAATACGGAACCCTAACAAAGGGTTTTTTTTCTTACTTCAATGGTGACCGTTTTAGGTTTTCCTTCACTAAAAGCAAGCAGTGGTTATCCGTAAAAGTAATCGTATAATGGACCACACAGAAAAGTATACTATCCCCATACTATTGGCACTATTAAACGAGAATAATTGGTGGTTTATTTTTTGCATACGCCAGATTCATGGTTACCAGTTAGGAATTTGAAAGACCTGAAATCCTTACATTTCGATATGGACTTTTTAGGTACCGAATTCAAACATTATACAGACTTTCTTGAATTTACTTAATATGCACATAGTTTTATTAGGTGCTCATATTACATTAGTTAAAAAAAAAGAATAAAACCGGGATTAATTGAAAGATTCGGACTAAGCCCGGGTTAGAATCTAAAAACTCCGGACTTGTCGATACCAATCCGGACGGATGATAATTACTCAAATTCAGAGGTTGGCTTGAGCTGGGATCGAAAATTAGACCTTTTAATTATAATTCGCGCTCTTAGACCACTGGATTACTACTGCTTTGTTGCTGAAATTTATCCAGTTAGTCAGTAGTCATCATCATCAGCCCCCGTAGCACGCCATGCGCGATGTTTATCGACTATCGCCATCACAGATTCCATAATATTAAAGAGCGAGATGGGTACAGTTTATCGCGCGATATAAATATGGCGACTCGTGCGCCATGCTACGGGTGCTGGTCTTTTATTTAGTCTCCACTGCTGGAACACGACCCTCTTTGTACTACCAGAGCCATATATTAGCCGGAGCAGTCAGAGGATTTGGCCTACATTCTCCACACTGGCCAGACGGGTTAGAGAGGTCTCTTTGATATTTATAAGCTTTGTTTAGCTTGTGCTTTCTAAATTGTCTTCTACGACATCCTCAGGAAGACTTGGAGTGTTCCTATTCTACTCTGCCGGGAACCACACATCGAAAAAAGTCAGTAGTATGGAAATGAAATTTGAAGTTCAGTAAAAAAGTAATACCTTGCATAAATGGATCCATTATATATAACTTGCAGATGTTAAATTTTCTCGATTGTAATATGTATTTGTCCACCGTGTTCACCGCTAAAACCACATTTTGTAAGCAAATAAACATAAAACAGAATATAATCAATTAATTGCAATGTTTATAATGCTTTGACTTTGACGGAAAAGCCTTTACAGTGACATATCTTAGTTTTTTCACAGATTGTGATCGAGGCAAAGAGAATCATAAAATAAATAAAACAAATAAATATATACGGACAAATCACACAGATTGAGCTAGCCCCAAAGTAAGTTCTTAAATAAGACTTGTGTTATGGGATACTAACGAAACGATACTATATTTTATAACAAATACATATAAAGATAAACATCCAAGACCCAGGTCAATCTGAAAAAGATCATTTTTCATCTTGACCTGACCGGGGATCGAACCCGGGAACATCCGTGTCACAGGCCGGCGTGTTGACCGCTGCGCCACGGAGCTCGTCAAGAAAAGATCATTCCCTATAGACTCTGTGCAAAAACAATACGGGGTAATGCTCTTGTTCTCGCCGATAAGGTAGGTACTCTTTTTCAACATGATTTTGAACTAAAAATCACAAGAATTCAACACGAGACCATAAGAAATTCAAAATGAAGTTATTTTTGATCGGAAAAACGTCAAAATCTTTGTGAATTTGCCACCCGGCTTTTACTTAACACTCACTCGCTGCCGCCCGCAGCTTCGCTCTCATAATAAATGTATATTACCTCTGTGAAATTACCTTTTCCCAAATGAAAAATACCATGTCTTTCCCAGATCTCGAACTACCTTCATACCAATTTTCATCTAAATAGTTTCAGTAGGCGTGAAGAGATAACAGAGAGATAGCGTAGGTATAGATACGTAAGTTTTTTTTCCGGATATATTTTTTCACTCTCATTCACGACTAAGTATAGCGAACAATATTTTTCATTCCACACCAGTTGAAAAACTAGTAGAGAGGAATGGAAAAAGCTCCACCGACAAAAGCCCAGCTCTTGAATTTGATGATGATGATGTCTAGTTTCTAATTCACAAAGATAATGTGTGAAATCTTAGGAGCATGCAATTTACATGAGAAACACTCTTCTGATTTTTTTTATCTTCTCTAAGCATATAGTTTTATATAAGCATAATGTTCATATAAACGATCCCTTCAGGAATTTAGCATAAATATTCACTTTTGTCAAAAGCCTTAACAGCTTGAGTGGTTGCATTACGGCGGGGCAATTTGAATTACGTCACTAATTGCTCGGGGGCACAAAGTAACGAGCGTCTAGATGCGTAACTTGTACATCCTGTCTTTTTGTATTCAATTGATCTTGAAAGATCGTGTTGTCAACACGTAATAAAAAAAGTTGAATAGAATTATAGTTCATGATATCAGCGATGATGTTAGAAAGTCATCAGAAGGCACGTTATACGCCTATTTGACACAAGAAATATTTACGATTAGGGTCAATCAAGGTACTCGTATTTGAAGATAGTATTTGTTTACAATAAAGATGTCAAATATGCGCTGGTGGAGCGATGATATGGAGGTCTAATCCTGCCCCAAACTGGAAGTAGTGATCTGAACATAAAAATTCAGAGTTTTCCTGATTTCTCGCCATTCCAAACGGTCGTATTAGTAATTTTTGGGGGAAGCCTATGTCCAGCTGTGGACTTATTGTGCCTTAGATGATGATGATGATGAAAAAAGGAAAGCGGTATTACCTATAAAGCTAGGATCTAGCTGGTATATAGAATGCCCACAGATCCATAAAATATAGATCTGTTAAAGTGCTACATAGTCGTGACTGTTCATTAGAACTTAATACGTATATCTTTTTTGCGGACTGAGGAAGTATTTCAGTTCGTCAAAATCTTTTTATATTTCCTTATAAGTCCGTAATTAATAATTCGATGTGCAAAAACACTTAAATTGCAAAATCTTCAAAGGCAAACCCCAACTGACCTTGAGTTCCCACCAAAAACTCCTCATCTGTACCTTCTTTAAGCCATGTCGGTGGTTAGCGCATGTCTTGACAAAAAGCCCGTTAATTGAGGGTAAGTGGGGAAATGACATCATGTCATGGGTTTGACAGATTAGGGCGAAATTTATGCATGGAAATAACATTACAAAGCGGGTACTATGGTAATATATGCGTGTGTTATTATAGCGTGAAATATTCGTCTAGCTATATCAGATAACATCGAACCATAGTCATTGTTTTCATATAAACAAATACAGGTACTTTTTTGTCGGAAAATGCCGACTGTTTCAGCTTAATCACTAGACCAACTTCAGTGCGAGTGGCAAGCATGTTTCGGCACCACCGTCCGATGATCGATCATACGACAGATACGAGAATGATACCTTTTTTTATGAAAATGATATCTCACGTTAAGTTTCAATAAAATTTCTACGAGCATTATTTTATTATTTGGAATCAGGATCGAATAGAATACAAAATTGTAAGAAAGAAAACAATTCATCAAGCGGCTGGTCGAATTTACTTTCCTTGTGAGTCTGTTTTCTATTAGAGATTCTGATTCTAAAATAAAAATCTTTCCAAATAAAAATACTACGAAACTTTAATGAATCAAACGAAATATGCAAGAAATACTGGAATTGATCTCCATTTCGAGCCCATCCATGGCTCATATCATATGCCTTTACTCATATAGCCAGCTGACTCATAGAACGTGCAAAAGATCAAAATACGATATCGTTGAGTTATTGGAATAGAAACTTTTCAATTAGGATTTAATTACAAAGATTTTTTCTAATTTTGCATGTATGTTAATATATTTTTGATATATTTAACTGTTTATCCGACGATAATCGTGTGCAAGCTTTTTCGAAAACCTTATTCTCAAAGAGAATAACCCAGTTTTTCTAGTTCCCTAATGAAGCTTTAATGAAATATATAATCCTAATCCTAACTAATATTATAAATGCGAAAGTGAGTTTGTTTATTTGTTTGTTTGTTACGCTTTCACGCCGTATCTACTGAACCGATCGCCATGAAATTTTGCATAGTCATAGGTTAGAGCACCGAGAAGGACATAGGCTATATATTATGCGGGCGAAGCCGCGGGTAACAGCTTGTAAAATATATTTTTTACAACCGCATCCTTGTTGCTTGTTAAAATTGTGTCTAAGAACAACTTTCTTTGGGTTGATTCACCATACATTTATTTCATTGCCTCTATACTCTGCCGGGATCCACACGGCGATCTGCCTGGGATCTACACGGCAAACGCATTGTACTTTATAAAGTGTGCTTCTTCAATTGGTTTAAAGAGCAGACGTTTTTATATGCTTAAGAGCGTATACTAGCAGTATTTTTTCAATATGGTTTCCATACAAATGTATTTCTCTATTTTCTCGCTGAAAACTGATTCTAGAGCCAAAATTCTTTTTTCATAAAATCTAGTACTAAAACAGGAATGCCCCTATTTTTTTTTTTTTTTAAATACTGTTTTTGTACATTTTTTTTTTCTTTTAAACAGGTTTTTAGAAAAAAATAAAACATAGGCACATACCTATTTAAGTAATAGATTGTATGTAAAAAGAATTGTGCCTCTAGGAGCAGTTTTCAGAGAGAAAATAGAGAAATACATTTGTATGGAAAACGCACTGCTAGTATACCCTCTTAAAGTTTTATCGGTCACGTCCAAATCTCTACATCGCTACTCTACATCTCACATCGGAGTACAGCGAGCGGTTTCTAGCTGCCTTAGCCTTGCTAAGGACTGCTTAGCAAGGCTACGGCAGCTAGAACTGCTTATATTATTATTAATGCTACTCTTATAATATTCATTTATACACATATTTAATAAATTTTTAAATATTTGAACATATAAAAAGATAAACATTTAATAATATAAAAAATAATAAAAATATTCTTTGAAGATATTATGTACTCACCTACTATCATGTTGGGCTCGTCGTGTGGCGGCAGTTTTGTATCTGTTTGGTCACTATCCGAAGCTGAATCGTTCCCGACGGCCTTCAAAGCCGCCTCTGCTGTGGACAAGAAAAAAATATTAACAACAGACGTTACAAACAATCAAAATTTGATAACCATATTCCCGTAACTACCCAAAGAGCGTTGGGCTCAAGCCTCAAACGTGTAATTTGGCTTTTCTTTTTTCCAGGCCACCAGCAGAAGCATAGGGTTAATTATTTAATTTTATTTTCAGAAAATCAACGTATTGACATCATTTAATATCCACAACTTGTTTAAAAAAATCGATATCATAAAAAAACACCTTCAAAAATAATATTTCGGTAAAGTTTTCACAGATAAATAATAAACGAGGTGTTTCGTCAAAAATTTCACAGACAATTTTCCGTAATATGTTTAGTCAAAAATAACACAAAAATTATCCACATCAAGATCCAAATTTGAATAGGCATAACAAAATTTCTGACAAACGTATCCTGTATGTTTTTCTTTCCATTTTCCGTGAAGAGCCTCACTCCAAAATATGAGTGAGTGATGGATAGAATGAGGTCAATAGCCAAGGGGTGCGCGCTTTGATGCGTTTACACAGCAAGTAACATTGAGTGGGGGTTGACCCAGAAAAAAAGTTTTCCTAACCTAGATAACATATTATTAGCTGGATCTACAAGTTAGTATATGAAAATCCTTACATTACTCACTAATATTATAAATTCGAAAGTAAGTTTGTTTGTTAAGTTTTTCGTCATGAAATTAAATTTTCATGTTATCAGGGATTTTGAAAGAATATAATTAAGTAAGTACTTCATTAAACTGACGTCAAAACTCTCTTAGTATCTCAAAAACTATTTTTGATGAAACTTGCACAGTTCCCTAATGCAAAAAAGATCTTTGCAAAAGGGCGTATAGGTTTTGTGATATGCGCGGATAAACATGAAATACAAATACACAAACATATATTTATGAACTTTAGCACACATATTTGGAAGCTGGAATCGACTGTACAATTCTGTAAATTTAACATACATTTAAGTCGTAATGTTTTACGTCGTTTGAAATTCCATATCATAACAAGTAGGTACTAGGTATTCTTGAGGGATCATCTTAATAAAAATTTCTATGTTAGATTTTTCATTATGGTGATCCCTCAGGAATAGTACTTGTTATGGGATGGAATTTCAAACGACGTAAAACATTACGACTTAAATAATTAATTACGACAAAACGACTTAATAAATGATAAACTAAATAATTTAAGTATTCGAAAATACTACTTCAGAAATATTTTTTTCATGATAGTATATTTTATTTATTTTCGCAACCAGATGGAACAACATTTGTATCCGGAGAATCAGAGGTGTTGGTCCCAATAGGGAGAGTTGTTCGTTTTGATATCTTCTTTTTCTTTATCAAGCCGTGTTCACCCATTTTCGATTAAAGTATATATTGAATGGACCATATAACTGGACTGAGTTTCTTTCGGCGTATTCTTCTCAGCAGTGGTCTTTCCGAAACGCTAGTAGTTTTTTCGATCTTGCAAATTAAAAAAAAAAAAAAAAATATGACGTTCAAAAAGCGATACATGATATCCAAATTTGAATAAAATTTCATTTCATTTCATATAAAAAGTATACTATCCCCATACATTGAGTACTAGTATTATTGGTGGTATATTTTTCTATGTGGCTCACTGTACATCTTACCGGCTACACGAAAACTGCTTTCCATATTATATTTACACAGTAGTTAACAGAACAAAATAGTACACTGCACTGTATCATATAACGCACGTGCCTTCTAAATAAAGAACTGTACACGCAATTCAACAAAGAGATAAAATAATGAATCACAAATGCTTTGTATTATTTCAATGTAAAGGGATATAGTAAATAAAACAAACATTGGCAGCATTATCGCAAACGAGTAACTCTTTCAAACGAGGTTTTAATTATACATATGTATAAATATATATGATAGCCGTGTGGTTCCCGGCAGAGTAGAATAGGACCACTCCAAGTCTTCCCGTGGATGTCGTAGAAGGCGGCTTAGGAAACACAAGCTAAACAAGGCTTATAAATATCAAAGAGACCTCTCCAATCCGTTTGGCCAGCGTGGAGAGTAGTAGTGGAGAGTGTAGGCCAAATACTGCTCAGGATAATTAATATATGGCTCTGGGTAGTACAGAGAGGGTCGTGCTCCTGCAGTGGAGATTAAATAGGACCTGATGATGATGATGATGTATAATTAAAACCTCGTCCTTTTACGACTGTTATACATATCTACACATATTTATAGCAGACAAAATTAATTAATACTTCGCAATAAAGAGAAACGCTCAAACGGTAATTCATATTGTATCTAACCTAACCACATGTTTCAACCAGATAGGTAATATAAAGCGTGTAAATTGAACCTCTACATTCCCACAAAGGGTCAACACAGACCGTCAATACTCGCGCGCAGAGCTCTTCCTTCTGCCTACATAACTGTCAGCCTGGACGTCGTGAATTTTATTGATAGCAAATCATATCCAAATTATTTTGTTAATAGCAAATCATATCTTATTTGCCAATATAATAAATAGTTACAACATCAAGGCGTATCTATCATCCCTACCACAATACTATCAAATTTTCCTATAGAACTAATGGTGGGAACTCAAAAAAGATTTGACGTTCCCATACAAATTTCCCGGGCATATCAAACATAATTGAGTTCGGTTGATCTCATATGGAAAATTGTTCATATTGAAAGTCTGAGTCACCGTTTAAGGGGAATTTTCGGGGTTTATTTACATAAAACAAAAATGACTTTATGTTTATCATAGTTCAAAATTTTTAATGAATTGTCTTTGTTTTCAAAAAATAGACAAACTCAAAAAGCAATATCGAACTAATTTAATTCTTTTTAAATTGCTGTCTGTCTATGCTACATTACTAACCTATAAAACACAATCTGCCTTATTAGAAAGTTTCAGGGTTTAACATCTAACTTTTAGGTCTAATATTAAAGTCTAGCTCGACGCCGAGCCTAGCCGTGCCCTGTACCGCAATACGACAAGGTTACCGAGTCACACGAAATGCTCATTTTACCGAAAATACCTATATCAACCCCAGCCTTTGGGTAATTGCTCTACACACTTACCCAAGTACAAGTCACTGGGCACCGGGACGATAAAGGGCACAAAAATATTAAATTCATTGTACGTCTTGAAGTTCGTAAGTTCAATATGCATCCAATCTATGAGGTTTAAGCGGCACTGAAAGATATTTCTCTCTATTCGAATAGTCAATCTTAAAATGTGATGATAAAGAACAAATCACGGAAAAGATTAGAAACTACGTCCCTTAGATGAACGCCTTAAGTTACCGACTATATGACCGTGACTTCATACATTTAGGGTGAGAGATTAGGTTATGAGATCCGTATTTTAATTTATTGAGCGTGGCGAGCTTTTTTATCACGTATTTTTATTACTATAATTATCATCATCATCAGGTCTTTTTTAGTCTCCACTGCAGGAGCACGACCCTCTCTGACTACCAGAGCCATATATTAGCCGTAGCAGTCAGAGGTCTCTTGGATGTTTATAAGCTTTGTTTAGCTTGTAGTGTTTCTAGACTTGGAGTAGTCCTATTCTACTCTGCCGGGAACCACACGGCAATTGTATTGTATTACATAAAGTTATATATTTAGTATTATTAGTATATAGTTATCTCTTTCTTGGTTAGGCACTAGGGCCAGAACTGTCTTTAGAGCTCCGACAATTTCAAACAAAATAATATGCATACTAATAGTACAAAGTAACAGTTAACCTAAAATTATTGTAAATGTAATGAAAGAGTTGAGTTTTTAACTGCTAATAAACGTTATGACTCTTGAGTTATTTTACCTGCTTTGTTTATTATCAGAGCCGACAAAATCAAATAAAATTATGCCTAGTAAAATTATTATGCCTTTGAAGTAAAATAAACAGTGGAAACGAACAATTATGACAGTTGATTGTTTTTCATTGCTGGATAGGTAACCAGACACAATAGGAGTTTTATTGTTATAACTGCTATAGACGTTCACTGTCCAGTAATGAGTAAAATGGAGATTCTAAACACTCTGGCTATATTATGACGATGGAATCGAGTCTTTACTAGAGTATAGACTCGAAAAAAAGAAAAATAAAAAAAGGATTTTGGACCTCCTTCCTATACAGATTTATCAATTATCTGATCAAATATTTATAGTATTATTTTTTTCATGTCTAGGAATTCTAATTATAATTCCATCATTCATTTTTTATTAGGGATTCTAATTCCATCAGCAAATTATTTCAACGTTGTTCATTATCACCTGTATATAAGTACTAGTTTCTGCATACGTTAATTCCACAGAGCAAGAATTTTTTCAATGAAGCTCGCGCGCGATTGACGAGACGTTCCTTGCTCTGTGGTTACAGCAAATCTTCATTGCGTGATAAGCAATCGAATATTTAATGCATGAAAGCGTAACAAACAAACTCAATGGTGTATTAATATTTGTACGATTTCAATATGTTCACGTTTAAACTTAAAAGAAAATAGTTCGGTCTCCAGAGTCGGTGTATAGGGTTACTTTTCAAACACGAGAACCTCGCTAGACAAGAGATGCTGTAAACTATTGCATAAGTTTTGGGAATATTTATTTTAAATTCTATTTTTTATGAACCTTTTGTTTTCACTAAGATTATCTATCATTACTTTACTCTTCAGTAAATATTCATGAAAGAAAAGCGTGATTTCATTTAATCTTTCTACTACTACAAGAACACATAAGCGCATATAATTACTGATTGGTAATAATAACTAGTTTTTTTATATGGGACCAATGCCGCGATCTTTAAAAAAGACACACTTTTATATAATAGTAGATTGTTGCACTGAGCAGAAAGTAAGTTATTGCTGCACGAGTGCTTATTTGGAGCCCGAGCGCTAGCGAGGGCTCTAAAAAGCACGAGTGCAATATAACTTACTTAATGCGAGGTGCATAATCTGCTTTTCTTTCAACTACTGCAATAAAAGTAAGTGAAAAATAAAACTGAAGACAAATTATAAAAGTTATCCTTTTTTCTTTATGGCCAGTATTTTTTTTTATGCAATACACACGTCCCTTTGTAAACTCCATACGGCCGTTAGATTGGCCAACCTTCTTTATGACATGTGACAACTATTGTCCCGCAATTTAAAAAAAGAACTAAACAGTGCAGTAAAGTATTTCCATACATTTTTGCTGCACTAGAGCAACAAAAATGTATGGAAATCCTTTACTGCACTGTTTAGTTTTTTTTTACTCCTAGTGCAGCAAAGTTGCGCTTTGTGATGGATATGTAGTGCAGTTATAATAGAATTGCAGCGTGGTTGGAAGAAAAAGTATTTAGCCGGCTTAGCAATTTGAATGAAAATGTCGATTTTTTTAATCCCATCATTGGTCCCATAGACAAAGTTGTTTATTTTGACGAGCTAGCTTGATGGTTTGAAGTATAAGTTTGTTCTCCCTAAAACCCTGTATAATCACCCAAAAGTACGGGTAATAATTTATATGCTTCATTCGACTTTACTAGGTACTCACAGGCCAAGGGTAAAAGTGTATTTAAGCCGTAAACACACAAAAGCTACTAAAAACTTTTTATTGAAAATGAAATATTTTACGAACAAAATTAACACGTCTGAAAAGTTTTCGAAATTTGTAAGCTTATTATCTATATTCTAATGCCTTCGATAAAAATTAATACTCTATTACTTACCGTTAAATATTCAGAAAATTCATAAACTTTGATACTAGCGAAAATTTAACTGATAAAGTTATTTCACATTGCGTACTAAGTACTAATTGTGATGAGCGTTTTTGAGAAAGTGTTCCCAGTTTGTGATTTATTTTTCTTATTTAACTAGTAGATGTTATGTTTTAACGCAGTTATTTTTTAACTCAACTGATACCCAGAAGTTGGGTAATGTTTTTCGTGCGTATGTATGAATATACGAACATATGTATCTTTGTATGTATACTGTCAGATTTCATTAGATTAAATTTCTTCTCCGAGGTGTCATGGGCTAAGTAACGTCACCAAAAATTAATATAACGGAGGTAAACTGTCAAAAATCTCAGTTGGATATTTTATTGTTTTAAATAATAAAATATTTATTTCGGACATAATCCATATTGTGTTAGTAGACTTAACCTAGTGTTAGTGACAGGACATAATTATTAAACCACACAATACAAAACATTTAACTAACAGTGAGGTTCCCACCCTCTGGCCATCGGTATCTTTATATCCACCTCAGTATGAAGGCTCATCCAGTGGCCCAGTAGTGGGGAGCCCCATCTGTCAGATAACACGCACAGAATAATGCAACTTGTTGTTCTCAACCAGTTCTGCGAGATCTCTCGATAATACGACATACTTACATAAGATTTTAAATTATATGTACATATCTACATATAATCACGCCTGTATTCCTTGCGGGACAGACAGGGCCCAAGTCATAAAACCCAAAGGCCACGTTTAGCAATTGGGTGTTAAGGTGAAAAGCTGATTTTGTTTTAAATAGCTTAGTCAATTTAATAAAATCTTATACTAATATATCATTCAAATATTTGAGTTGTTTAAAAACAATATCTTGTTTAAATAAAATTATTTTCATACGGTTCTTATCGCGTTTATTACATTACTAGCTGTTACCAATGCATTATTTCATGATGATCGGTTCAGTAGATACGGCGTGAAAGCGTAACAAACAAACAAATAAACAAACTCACTTTCGCATTTGTAATATTAGTTAGGATTAGGATAGGATAGGATTTAAATAAAATTATTTTCATACGGTTTTTATCGCGTTTATTACATTTTTTATACACCTAACGTTTCGAGCACTTTACCGCAGTCACTTTACCGTGGTCGCAGGTAGACCGTATTAAAATAATTTTATTTAAATGTGTAATAATCGCGAAAACATAAGATAACAATATCTTGGATAATACCGTCTATACCGTCCTCACAAAGGTCCCTAAGGCTTAGCTATATCTAAATAGACTTGTTTAGAGCTAAGTGCCCAATTCTCCAGACAACGTACTTGTCCTAACTAAAACGTAGACGAAGTAACTAAAAGCTTTTTATTTTATATAATTTAGAATAATCTTGTTTCGAGAAAACATTTCTTGTGATGTTCAAATAGTTGCTTACTTATTTTCGCTTTTTACATTTCATTTTAAAGGTACCTGATCTCTTTTAACAGTAAATATATTTAACATAAAATACCGACAACATAAAGAAAAATACTTGTTTGTAAATCTCTTTCTTCATCTTTATTGTAACATCTTCTTACATTCATGTAATGGCAGACATGGAAAGAGCACAATGCTTATGATTAAAAAAACATCGTGTGGTTCCCGGCAGAGTAGAATAGGACCACTCCAAGTCATCTCGTGGATGTTGTAAAAAGCGACTAAGGAAAAACAGCTAAACAAAGCTTCTAAACATCAAAGAGACCTCTCCAACCCGTCTGGCCACCGTGGAGAGTGTAGGCCAAATCCTCTGACTACTCAAGCTAATATATGGCTCTGGTAGTACAGAGAGGGTCGTGCTCCTGCAGTGGAGACTAGAAAGACCTGATGATGATGATGATGATTCACTATATATACGTAACTATTTGCTATCTACCTATATAAAAAAGCATTATACAGATGAATGCTATTATAAAGTATTTTAACAAAATGTTTGGGAGAAAAGGAAAAACATAGAATATTCAACTGTCTTTCTTCCCGCTCAGACCGTAAAAGCCGGTCAAAGGATTGGGCAAAAATATAAGAAATCACGTTATAGGTAATGCGGCTAGCAACCCATCACTATTTTGATTCCACTTTCCACCTTTACGTCTGCTAACATGCTAAACGTAGCCTTTGGGTTTTATGTCTTTGAGCTCTGTCAACCTCGCAAGGGATAAAGACGTGCTGATGTATATGTGTGTGGCCAAATATTATCATATCTGTATAAATGACTACGATAGTCTGTTTTTCTACATTATTTGGTCATTAAATACTGAAATGTACCTAATTATAAATCATTGACTTTATAATATAACCTATAACTAAACATTGCATTATTCATGGCTGATACGCTAAATGTAAATTAGATCGACGTTTGCATTAATAATAATGATTGAAACAATATTTACGGATGTATTTCCTGTTACTGCTAATTAAGGATTCGTTGGTATTGTAAATAAATACTACCTACTTAATGTTTTATTTTATTTTAGTATCTTTATGAAATAATTTACAAATAATAAGTATTATAAACAAATTGAAATATTATAATTTTCAAGATAAGTTTAGAATAAGTTATGTTCTCACGAGTAGCAAATGCACTTTTAGCAATAAACTGGCATATCTAAGTAAAATTAATAATCACAAAAAATTAAACTAAATAAGAATCTTGTTGGATCTAAAATTGTAACTTGTCCTGAATCCTGTGTAAATTTAGCTAACAAAGATGAAAACATTTGAGCTATAAGACCTCGAAGTTAAAATTTTAATTAATTCACTGCGGAGAAAAATACTCCGCTAATGCGTAGTCAAAAATAAAAAATATTTATTGTCTTTCCTGTAAGCGTTCGAAAAAGCAGTACACCAAAAAAAAAAAATCAAATTACGAAATAAAATCGCAACTATAAAACTAACGACCAAAAATAGGCACTTTGAAAGATAAATTTCTTGATAAAAAATAAATGTTCAGTTTATTGTCCCCAAGTGTATCGGGGAGCTCCGAGGAGTGACGTAGATAATTCGGTTCATGGACTCGGGGCTACGGGCCCATAACTAATGTGACGTACGGCCCTTTATGGACTGTATTAGGGCTGTCAAA
Organism: Rhodophaea formosa; assembly: GCA_963082605.1. Classification (NCBI taxonomy): domain Eukaryota; kingdom Metazoa; phylum Arthropoda; class Insecta; order Lepidoptera; family Pyralidae; genus Rhodophaea; species Rhodophaea formosa. The sequence continues at coordinate 19,751,626 of OY720205.1, read as the reverse complement.
AGATAGTGCCGATACTCTGCATCGATTGCTAATAGTCGAAATGTTTATATATTTCTTATTTGCAAGTACTCGGTATTTTCGAGATAATGACATCTCGTATAAAACTGTTTTGTGATCCTAACAATGTACTTTACGTAGTATCCAATTATTAAATGAAATAATCGACTTATCGTAATTTACATGGAAAAAATAATCTAGCAACACCTCTGAAGCTTAAATTCATCAAACTGTTTAGACTACAGAGCAAAGAAATATACATCCAGCCTTATAAGTAATAACATAACCCTCATTCTGGCACAATCGGGTAAATGCGGAAGTTTTTAATCTTTACATCGTTGTTGTCATGAGAAACTTTCTCGTTTCTCTGTAAAAAATTGGTATTATTTTTGTTATATTTGGAAAATGAAGCCAATTTACTTTATTTAATACTTACACATCACCCTATGAATTCATATTGGACATCATCATCATCATCATCAGCCTATACTAGTGCACTGCTAAACATAGGCCTCCTCATTATATTATTATTGGACATAACATGGATTAATTATGATTTAATAGTTTTCTTAAGTCGTGGTAGCCCTACAAGCAGCTAAGACGGTTAAAATTCCACATTTTACAACATTATCAACCCTGACGTTTAAGCTCGTCGGGGCATGGCGCCCCTAGAAGTACAGTCGGCTGAACTGGGGGACTTGACTTTAATTACCGCGACTGTATCGAGCCTTGTTCGCGCGCCGTGAATTATGGCCCTACAGTCGCCAAAAGACAGGCAAAGGAACAAATTATAATTGGCGTGGGCACGCCGGCCTCGGGTAACTGAGTATATTTTATGGTTAACTATCTTAAAAACAATTTTTTATTGTTCACATGTTATTTGATATTATTTGACCGAACATTCAACTGACAGATTTCTGGAATACCAATTTTCAATTGTTGTAATTGGTCTAAATGTTTTGACATATCAGACAACGTCGAAGTTTACGTAAGATGATTCTTGACAAATAATATAAATTCATCTTTCAAAAATCACTCAAAATATTACAAACACAATTGTATATTTGTTTAGTTTACTCAGTATTCACTCATTTAAAGTAAATACTGAATAGCTTAAGTTGTCACTACTGGTGAAGTGTTGGCGTCTAAGGAACACGCTCTGATCAGAGAAAGAGACACAACAATCCTATACCATCAATGCATTGAACACATTGTTAAGATGGTAACTGACCAACCGATTTAGTAATTCACTGTCAATACATCGACATGTGGGCTGCCGGAACTGGCTCGTCAACGAATGAGTCAGACTATTGCTGTGGAGAGTTCATGCCTTTAATTTAAAGTACATTGTGCTTACATCGGCTTACTGCGTGTATAAAGTCGATAAAAGTTACTTGCTAAAGTTATTCTCCCCCTTCATCCACGTTCATAACCAAATTTTCATAAGTAGTTATAAGAAGTAGATTTTTTTCACTGTTTCATAACCAGTTATGAAAGAATCGGTTATATGCCTCTGTAATTGTTTTACTCTCGTTTCATGCCTTCAAAAAATCATTATTTGGACGAAAAAAAAAAGGTGTCATTACCTGTAAAAGAATCTTACATTATTCCCGCAACTTAGTTCACGTAAATTGTAACTTATATCACCCGCAGATAAATTAGTTATCTAGTATTCGTGAAAGAATTTTGAAAATGTCCAGTACTTTCGGAGCCTGTTCAATGCAAACAAACAAACAATCAAATCTTTCCTCTTTATAACATTAGCAAGTATAGAAGTACAGATAATAAATTGAATTTTATACCCATTTTTTATGTTTTCATATAAATAATTTTTTAACTGGGAAAATTACACTAATTTGAGAGTAAAGCTCTGTTTATTCGAATCAATCGTACGAAGAAGAAGAAAAAGGCGTTATGGATCTGGTCTAAGTAGGAAACCTTACGGCAGACAGAGTCAAGAATTTCTCATTGACAAGCAAACAGAACGAAAGGAATCAAATGACTCAGATGTAATCTAATATGTCGGCGACTTTAATTTCAATTACTCACTCACTGCTACTTATAATATACTTCGGCATGCCGGATAGTGTTACCGGGCATGTGATAACTTTATTAGGTTGGGGGAAAAGTTTCGTATTTTGTATGAAGATTTTATCCGTCCATACAAAGAGCTGTAATGTTGACATCACAATTCTCAGACAGAAAAAGATTGAATTAACTTTGTGCTATACTCACTAAGACTGTAGTATGTTCATGACCACCAAAATGACTTTTTGATGTTTGCATTATTTTCTTTTCTGTAAATTAACTTTCTAAAAATTACAAATTTCGTCTTTTTTATTTATAAAATAATTACAAATTTAATACATTGTCAGTAGAAAATAATACCGTTAAAAATGGCGGGAAATTGTTTTATACCTTTTTATATAATTCTTAGATGTTGTATCTTTCTTGTGGCATAATATCCTTCCAGGTAAATACAACGCAACCGAAGCTTTGTTTTTACAAGTTGAGACATCAAAATACGAAATTACTTTTTCCCCGACCTAATATGATGGGATTCCTCCCCACGTCAGGGTCAGTGCGTTTATACAATTTATTTGTTGCGGTTTCCATTATCAATTACACAAACTTTTGCTAATGTGTACGTAAATGCATGCCGCTTCCGACTGGTCATATTGGAAATCCTTAGGGGAGGCCTATGTCCAACAGTGGACTTCTTGTGGCTGAGATGATGATGATGATGTAAATAACTTCACATTGCCACAACTACTGAAATTGCCTAAGATTGTATAATTTCTAGATAGACTCTATAAGCGTAGAAAAAATGTGCCTAACTCATCGACTATGATGCCAACACATAGCTACCGATTTGGTGACATAAGTTGATATAACGCATGTGCTAACACAAAGCTGTCACGCACACAATTAACCAGTTTTTTAATCATTGAAATAAAGGCATGACGGACTTTATTCGTCTTATTTATAAAACGAGTGCTAACTTGAGTACCTGGTTTAAACCAATATCTGCAAAAACTGACTAACGATGACAGGTTGACCAAACTCAAAGTAATGAATGTTGACTTATTTTAGCCGGATAATGGTTTAAAATGAGTCTAAAATGCTAACATGGGTCCTCGTTTTAAAATAAGACGGTACCTATATGTGACGGTATCAAAGGATCAAAAAGGCTCAAAACGGAGAGACATGGAAAAATAGTATATACTATCAAAATAGGTACACATATTTTGATAGAGGCTATAAAGATAACATGAGGGAGATAAAACTTAAAAGACTTCAGCGTGAGAATTACGAGCCTTCCAGATGGCCGTAATATTTTATAACGACATTCGTAAGTGTTGAACTGCTATGGAACATTGAACCAAGTCAAATCTTTAAGCTTTTTTGGAGCTAGGATGTCTAATTCAACTCTTACTTTCGCGAAACGTAAAACATTATTTTCTTGTTATGCAACAGTTTGATACTGTCTTTTTATTCAATAAAACTGCTGGTCAATATTAAATTGTCCTTAAACTTGCAATTATACGGCAGCTCGGAGCAGCGGCTTAGAGTCATCTTTCTCTTCTTCTTCTGTTTTATATTATGGCTTCCACCGAAATTTCAGTGATTCTGCCAATGTCCAGTATAATGAGATACTAAGTATCGGTGTTGTACGGTAAAGTTTTTCCAAGTAGCATCAAAGATGGCGTATGTTCTTTGACGTCTCGTGGCAGCTTGGGGCGGCAAATCTATACGAGTCCATTTATCAGTCCACTTTAACTATTTCACAAATTGTTCATGAGCACGAGCATTTATAACACCAAACTACACCAATTTCATATTATAAAGTCCACTAAAATCAATTTGCAAAATTGTCTAAGGCAAACTTCAACTGTACCCCTTGACTTCCCACCACAAACTCTTCTCAGAGTCATCTTTAAATTCTGAAGAAAAGCAAAATGACGTTTAGGGAATAACTGAACAATTAAAATTTCGAAAAGGGCTATATTTACAAGTTACCCGAGTAGATAGATTCTCCTTAGAAGGAGGGTAATAATTTTTGGATGTATGTTTGTTTGTAAGTATGTCTGTCTGATCCTTAACGTGGCAACTCAGCCAGTCACAATAAATCATCTTTTTTATCAACTTTTTCTTGTGCTGCGAATTCTCTCATACAAAAGCGACAGCCGGCTTGGTAATGAGTATGAAAATGATTTTTTTTTCGAATTTTCAGCTGTTATCTCGATAAGATGTTCATATTGATGAGCTGAGTTGCCCCTTAAGTATCGAAAAGGGTTTTATTAACTAAATTTTATGTTATAAATATGTGTAAGGAAGGGCCCTCTTAAAATGATGGAAGTAATTGTACTAAGGTTTTGCTTAATTATTTAACATACAAAGTAGCAAAATTCTACCACGTTTTTGCTTAATTGTTATACAAATAGCGAGAACTTCTCATTAGTGAGGTAGATACACTCCGCGCAACTAGGGCGGAAACATATTAAGCAAATGTTTATGTAGGCTCGTCAAGTTAATTTTATCACTCACTCGTGTGGGCTTTGTTTGTTCTTAAGGCCTTTTTTCCCCATTTTTAGGGTTCCGTAGTAAACAAGGAACCCTTATAGTTTCGCCATGTCTGTCTGTCTGTCTGTCCGTCCGCGGTTTTACGCAGAGACTATAGGTACTAGAAAGCTGTAATTTGGTATGGGTATGTATATTAATCATGGCAAAAAAAAGGTAGAATAAAATCTTGAAAATAATTTTTTTTAGGGTAGCTCCCATACAAGTAAAGTGAGGGAGTAACTTTTTTTTTCTCTATTTACCCATCGTGTGGGGTATCGTTAAATAGGTCTTTCAAAAATATTGTGAGGTTGATATCACCATTTTTCGATTAAGGGATCCGTTTCCGAAATATTTGGTTTTATTACAGTGCAAATTTTTGTAAGAGGTAAGTGTCCCCCCCCCCCCCCCTCTATCTGCTAAACGGTTATATATATTTACGTGAAAAAAATTACAGCAGTAATATATATACTGAAGTTGAAAGGAAAACTATCAGAGCTGAGTAGTAAGTACAAACTAAAAAGTTATTGGCAACCAATTTATTAACTGTTTAAATATATATTTTATAAAAATTTCATACTATTTTCATTGTTAGATGTTTTTGGTCGTTAAACTGTAAGGTGCGAGTGTGAATAGTGTGAACTCAAAGTTGTCATTCGCAACTACGGAACCCTACACTGCGCGTGGCCCGACACGCACTTGGCCGGTTTTTCTTCTAATAAATACATTCATACATATATACTATCACGTCTTTTTGCCTTGCGGGGTAGACAGAGCCCAGGTCTATAAGTTTAGCATGTTGGAGGGCCTGTAGGTGGAGAACGGATACAAATAGTGATCGGTTGCTAGCTGCATCGCCTATTTACATGATTCCTCACGCCCATTCCCTCAATCAGCTTTAACGATCTGCGCGAGAAGAACCAAACCATTCTCCCAGAACCTTTTTCTTCTTTTTAATAATATTATCTAAGGTCTACCGAATTTAAATAAATTTATTAGTGCGTTTCTTTGAAGGAGAATTTTAATGAAACTACTCGAAAAACAAATTTCAATTCTCTAGGCTCCTGACGCTAATTGATTAATCAAATAAAATAGTATTTTCCAAAAACTAATAATTTTATTTAGATAAAATTATACCCAAAAAAATCGACTGAGTAGTGATCAAAATATATAAAATGTTACAACACATACTTAGTGTAGAAGTGTGTAGTAAGTAAATTACTTAAAACGTGTAATGTATAGAAAAGCTTAGTTCGGCCATAGGCTTGAGGCATAGATCTAAAAATTATCAGGATAAGCCCTTATAAACGTACAATGACACAAAACTAAAACATGCAAACGTATCGCGACACAAGCTCGCATCACACCTTCTTCTTCTTCTTCCTTTACCTTAGCCTACTTTTTTATGTGGGGTCGGCACAGTATGTCAGCTCTCTCCACCTTGATCTATCATCTACCATAGCATTCGCATCACACCATTAAATAATCTTGCAATTTTTCTTCGTTCGAAACTCACAACTTTTCCTAAATGTTTAATTAGTACCAAAGAGCTATACGTTTTAATTAGTACCTATTTATTTCTCACACATAAACACACAAGCGTAAAAGCGGGAAAAAATACAAATGAACAAACTTACTTTAACATATTGTGTCCAACTCATCCCATCCCAATCCCGATCCCAACTACCCAACTAATATTATAAATGCGAAAGTGAGTTTGTTTATTTGTTTGTTTGTTTGTTACGCTTTCACGCCGTATCTACTGAACCGATCGTCATGAAATTTTGCATACTCATAGGTTAGGGTACCGAGAAGGACATAGGCTATATATTACGCGGGAAGCCGCGGGTAACAGCTAGTAGACTATAAAACAAACACATTACTACCAATTTGATGAAAAAAACGGTGACATGAGTCATGACGCATGTTCTAACACAAAGGTTTGAAAACTTTTCCAGCTTTTAAATCATTTGATAAAGGCATAACACAGTCTAAAGAGCAGAGAGACTATTTTTTTTAAAATCTATGCTATATAGGACATCAAAGTTTATATTATGAGTTGGAAGTAGGATATTTTAGGTAGTTAAATTTCAGCATCACTTGAAGTAGTAACAAATTGAGATAATATTCAGTACAGCAATGGAATTGAATTGATTTCTCAATATTTTCCCTAAAGTAGACTATAAATAAATAAATACGGACAAATCACAAAGATTGAGCTAGTTTTTAAATAAGCATTTAGTTTCATAAGGCGATCGGAGATTTTTTATTTATTTAAATAATCCGCTTGTTTTCCTTTAATAGGTAGTTGGAAAATGTTAACAAACTATTTCAGATTTCAATTACAACGCTTCGTTAACTCTAGACTGTATTCGGAACAACTGGAACAGAAAATAAACACGATTTGTGTTCATTCATTAGTACTCTCTCAGTATTTCGGTATATTCGTTAGCTTATATGACCTATTAGAATAATTTTGTGTTAATGTTCAATCCTAAAGGTTTTTAATTAAAAAAGTAGAGCTGCCTTCGTAAATAATTAAGAGGGTACACTAGCAGTGCGTTTTCTCTATTTTCTCGCTGAAAACTGCTTCTAGAGGCACAATTCTTTTTACATAAAATCTATTACTAAAATAAAAATAAAAACCTGTTTAAAAGAAAAAAATTGTACAAAAAAACTATTTTTGTACAATTTTTTTCTTATTTTAGCACTAGATTTTATGAAAAAAGAATTGTGGCTCTAGAATCAGTTTTCAGCGAGAAAATAGAGAAATACATTTGTTTGGAAACCATATTAAAAAAATACTGCTAGTATACGCTCTTAAGGCCTGCATTATGATTTATTCTTTGGTCGGGGAAAAGATTCAGATGGTAAGAGTTATGATTTAATAAAAAACATACAAATATACCGGAACACTTATAACAACCTGTTGTTTGTATCGGGGGTAAATAACTGACACCTACACAAACACATTAGAAAAAAAATTCTTCGTTAAATAACGTATTACTGATAAGAGCAACATTTCGTATCATCATCATCATCATCATCATCAGGTCTTTCTAGTCTCCACTGCAGGAGCATGACCCTCTCTGTACTACCAGAGCCATATACTAGCCTAAGCAGTCAGAGGAGTTGGCCTACACTCTCCATGCTGGCCAGACGGGTTGGAGAGGTCTCTTTGATGTTAATAAGCTTTGTTTAGCTTGTGTTTCCTTAGTCGCCTTTTACGACATCCACGGGATGACTTGGAGTGGTCCTATTCTACTCTTGGGAACCTTTCGTATATAACATTTTATTCCTTTGGTTGAGAAAACTTGGTGTAAATTCTAAAAGCCGCAGCGGAAAGGCCTTTGTTGACAAAGCAGCCTCTAAATTCTGCTTGACGTCGTTTTGCTCAAACCAATCTCTTTCAAGAATAAGGCGAAGGAAACTATTCGTATACACCCTTACAGCATAGCGTTTCCCAAATGGGCTTCTTACTGAAATAAAATGCTGGGAGACTGATTGTGTATGTGACGTAACTTATTTATTATAAAAAAAATCGGCCAAGTGGGAGTCGTACGCGTGCACGAAGGGTTCCTTATCATTATTTATACAATCCATACTTAATAATATATTAATATTATAAATGCGAAAGTAACTCTGTCTGTCTGTCTGTCTCGCTTTCACGCTAAAACGGCTGAACCGATTAAAACGAAATTTGGCACACAGATAGGCTATAGCCCGAGAAAGGACATAGGCTACTTTTGATGTCGATAACGTAGGTTAAACAACTCTAAACATGGTTCTAATTAGGATGGGTGGCCAAAACTAAAACGGCTGAACAGATTAAAACGAAATTTGGCACACAGAGAGGCTATAGCCTAAGAAAGGACGTGGGCTACTTTTAATTACGATAACGCAGGTTAAGCAACTCTAACCATGGTTCTAATTAGGTGGGTGGCCAAAACTAAAACGGCTGAACAGATTAAAACGAAATTTGGCACACAGAGAGGCTATAGCCTAAGAAAGGACGTGGGCTACTTTTAATTACGATAACGCAGGTTAAGCAACTCTAACCATGGTTCTAATTAGGATGGGTGGCCAAAACTAAAACGACTGAACAGATTAAAACGAAATTTGGCACACAGAGAGGCTATAGCCTAAGAAAGGACGTGGGCTACTTTTAATTACGATAACGCAGGATAAGCAACTATAACCATGGTTCTAATTAGGATGGGTGGCCAAAACTAAAACGGCTGAACAGATTAAAACGAAATTTGGCACACAGATAGGCTATAACCTAAGAAAGGACGTGGGCTACTTTTAATTACGATAACGCAGGTTAAGCAACTCTAACCATGGTTCTAATTAGGATGGGTGGCCAAAACTAAAACGGCTGAACAGATTAAAACGAAATTTGGCACACAGACAGGCTATAGCCTAAGAAAGGACGTGGGCTACTTTTAATTACGATAACGCAGGTAAGGCAACTCTAACCATGGTTCTAATTAGGATGGGTGGCAAAAACTAAAACGGCTGAACATTAAAACGAAATTTGGCACACAGAGAGGCTATAGCCAAAGAAAGGACGTGGGCTACTTTTAATTACGATAACGCAGGTTAAGCAACTATAACCATGGTTCTAATTAGGATGGGTGGCCAAAACTAAAACGGCTGAACAGATTAAAACGAAATTTGGCACACAGAGAGGCTATAGCCTAAGAAAGGATGTGGGCTACTTTTAATTACGATAACGCAGGTTAAGCAACTCTAACCATGGTTCTAATTAGGTGGGTGGCTAAAACTAAAACGGCTGAACAGATTAAAACGAAATTTGGCACACAGAGAGGCTATAGCCTAAGAAAGCACGTGGGCTACTTTTAATTACGATAACGCAGGTTAAGCAACTCTAACCATGGTTCTAATTAGGATGGGTGGCCAAAACTAAAACGGCTGAACAGATTAAAACGAAATTTGGCACACAGAGAGGCTATAGCCTAAGAAAGGACGTGGGCTACTTTTAATTACGATAACGCAGGTTAAGCAACTCTAACCATGGTTCTAATTAGGATGGGTGGCCAAAACTTAAACGGCTGAACAGATTAAATTTGGCACACAGAGAGGCTATAGCCTGAGAAAGGACATAGGCTACTTTTGATTTCAATAGCGCAGGAGAGCGGCCGCATATTATCAGAAATTTCTGTTCGAAAAATTCTGACGCTCGCCGGAAGGCACTCCAGCATACATTTTGTATTAGCTCCCGCACACTGTTAGAAAAATTCTAACGGGTCGTCCGTTTCTGATGCCCGCCGGATGGCACCTCAGCCGGACGCCGGAATTTTTTCTGATAGAAATTGCGGAAGGCGTGTTTTCCATACATTTTGTACTAGGCCCCCCCGCACACTATCAGAAAATTCAGAAATTCGCGTCAGTTTACCGTCCGCCGCCGTACGCTGCACACGTGTTTGTTGTATTTTAGGAACCTACGTTCTTGACGAAAATGAGTTAAATCAAGATTTAATTGCCGATGTGGAAAAATATCTATGTTTGTGGAACGCGATGTTGAAAATGACCAGAATAAAATACACAGAGACTTAGGTAGGAAGCGAATATGCCAAATATTAATTGAGAATTGAAATCCATATTTCAATATCAAGGTTTTTAGGGTTCCATGTCCAAAGCGTAAAAACGGGATCCTATTTACGAGATTTAAATGTCCGTGTGTTTGGTTATTCGTATGTGTAAGTGGCCAACACTGGTGTCAGATATTTCAAGCTGCCTTAAGGCATCTGACATAGCTAAACGACTGACATCAATGATGACAGCCGCTACCAACGGCTTAACGTGCCTTCCGAAGCACGGCGGACCTCGACATATTTTTATGCCACTTGCGGTCACCCATCCAAGTAGGGACTGCACCAGGGGTTGCTTAACATACGTAAGCGCTCATAGAGCTCACACCCACTGGACCATCGGGCTCCTCAAATACCTCTCCTCATAAACCGTGATTACTATACAGTTAAAATTTTCATAGATGGTGAACTTATTTGCTTTTGCCGTAAGCACTAGAATCAGAATAAAATCCTAATCCTAACTAATATTATACGAGTAAATGCGAAAGTGAGTTTGTTTGTTTGTTTCTTTGTTACGCTTTCACGCCCTATCTACTTAACCGATCATCATGAAATTTTGCATACACATAGGTTAGAGTACTGAGAAGGACATAGGCTATAATTCACGCGGGTGAAGCCGCGGGTAACAGCTAGTACTGATATAGATGGTCTACTATACAACATTAGACTATTATTATCACCTCAGGTCTAACCGCGAGATCTGTCTTAAAAAATGTTAGTTGTATGGGAAGCCCCATTATGTTGTTATGCGGCTACAGAAATACATTATTTACAAAAAAATCAACTGTTTATTCCATTTCATTTATATTATTCGTCAGTAAAACGAGACAAGAAAAAGGGCTTAGCAGTGGGAACTAACATCTTAGGCTAGCTTACATTCACAGACAGATACACAAACGAAATCCCATTGGCATCATTCGAAACTTTATACAAAGATAAAAAACCTTTAACTCTATACCACAAAATGGAATTTAAAAGTTACTGATCCCCAGGCAATAATAGTTCAGGAAATGCTGCTACCTTAGATTTTATCAATTTCCCTGGAGGCAGATCGTGTTTAATGGGATTTTGGGGGGAGAATTCGTAGATCGTTAGTAGGGGCTTCCAACCTGTTTTCTCCATTTTCTAAAATTGCTAGATCGTGTTTCAAATACTTAAATTTGTTACCGCGCAATCAAAATATTATGACACTAATTTATTGAAATAAATGATAATCATTCCGATAAACCGACTGCAGTCAAACTACTGAACAGATTTTGATAAAATATAACAGAAAACATTACCTATCCAACTATCCAAATAAAAAATCTAATTGGTTCCTAAATGCTCCTTCTTTTGGGCAATTAGGTAAGAGATAAATAAAAGACATATTTTACAAATGCTAGTAAAAACAAATATTTTATTCGGAGTAGTAGACGGGTACCGACTTGTACGACTTGCCAGGAATCGTCACTATGTGTGCGTGAAGACGGATAGCTAATTTTCCGTACTTCGAAACCATCGCTTATGCTGCAGTGCACCCGAGCTTCAGTAAAAATATTTTTATATAAAAATAATCATTTATTATAGACACATTATAATTTTATGTTAGTAGTGTGTGAGTTTTGAACATTACCCTTTACACAAAACATGATCTTAGCTAAAGACTTTTTAAATATTTATAAAATGCAGCATCGAACAGAATATAAAATCGTAACAGATGAACTTCCAATGACAGTGACGTTGGCACAACGCTCGTGGAAATGAGCGGTACAAGCCGCTCCTTCCACGAGCGTTCGCAATCATTCATTAAATTCAAGAATGAACCGCTCTTACATGGGCGTTTCCAAAACGCCCATTGATTGTTTCAAAAATGTTTGTGTGAGTCACGCTTTTAAAAACGTAGCATTGGTTCGTGGTTTTTGTAAAGCAGAATTAATTGTAGGACTCCTGATAAATAGCCTCCGTAAATCAATAGCCTTAAACTATTGATGAAAAAGTTATTGACGGCCAAAAAAGTTGCGCCCACGACCTCTGACACCTTTGTGTCCACAAGATAATTAATGGAACAAAAGCAGAGAGCACACAAATTAAAAGAGTACAGATGTGTCACTCAGGCGCACGATTCCTCTGCTAGATAAATATACCTACATACGCTTTTTCAAAGCATTTAAAAAAATCAACGTTTAGATGCGGCTGGCAAGCAACGTTTTATCGAAGATTTTTGAAAATAAATTAAATATAATATGTTAGTATATACTATCCAAAGGTAAAAGCAATCAGTAGGGTAAGGAATACATATTTAACAAAATACTTAACTCAATAAACTTAACTGATTTCACGCTGTAAACGTCGTATAAAGTCTACATTTTTTTCATTTTATCTAGTTCGTGAACTCTTACTATAATGCATACACAGCTACTTAAGCTACTAAGTTACAGTGTAAACAAAAAATAAGGTTACTTTTCTGTATGTTTGTCATGTTGTGGAGCGGATTCCGAAGTGAAATCATTTATCACGCGCCCGCACCTCTCGAACTTGGCTTAATGAAACACGCCCGCTAATCCTTTGCCATAAAAACAGGATCGTACGAATATACTAATATAGTAACTTTCTCTAGCCTCGCCTCGTTACTGGAAATGCTTCGAAAAAAAGGGTAATACGCTTTCCAAGATGAAAATTAATTCCTTTGACTATTTGCTTTCTCTCTCTCTAGCTAGACTAACTCCATCTGCCTTTTATTTTAATGAAATAAAATATTCGCCAATTTTTAATACTTCTGAATGCGACATGCGTTATGCCAACTTATGCCGTCAAATCGGTAGCTATGTGTTTGCAACCGTGTGGTTCCCGGCAGAGTAGAATAGGACCACTCCAAGTCATCCCGTGGATGTCGTAAAAAGCGACTAAGGAAAACAAGCTAAACAAAGCTTATAAACATCATAGAGACCTCTCCAACACGTCTGGCCAGCGTGGAGAGTGTAGGCCAAATCCTCTGACTATTCAAGCTTATATATGGCTCTGGTAGTACAGAGAGGGTCGTGCTCCTGCAGTGGAGACTAAAAAGACCTGATGATGATGATGTGTTTGCAACATAGTCTATGAATTAGACACGATTTTTTGAGCGCTTTTATGCTAATCTAGAATTTAAATAATCTAAGGGCATTTTTGTTGTTGTGGTAATGTGTATGTTATTTACATGCATATTAGCAAAAGTTTGTGTTATTGATAGTGGAAAAAGTAAAAACTTTACCATTAAGTATATAAAATCACTTTCATGTTTAAAGCTAAGAACTTCGAAGGGTAAAGAAAGTTACACTCTTTTATGTGTGGGTAGATATTACTAAAATTAACAATGAATCATTTGAGATTTCAAGAACTTAAGCTTAATTACTAGAACCTTTATTATTTCAATGAAATTATCGCAACGAAAACATCAGACAGCCCGATGTAAAGTAATCGCTAACTTCGTAAATATAATTTCATTTCATTGTGAATATTCAGACAGAATTTGAATTTAATATTACAAATGCGAAAGTCACTTTGTTTGTCTGTTACGCTTTCAAGCCCTATCTACAGAACCGATCATCATGTGATTTTGCATACACATTGCCTGGAGTATGGAAAAGAACACAGGCTACCTTTCATCCCGGAGAAAAGAACTGTTCTCGAGGAATAACCACAAACGCGAGCGGAGCCGTAGACGCAACATTTCAAAATAGCAGACAATATAATATTGCATAAGTAGTAATAGACAAGAAGACTCAATAAATCTAATCCTATTCGAATATCGAAAGCCTTGGCATGGACGTAATATTTTAGACAAAGGGGATTCGGGATCAATCTGCCAAGACAAACAAAACGGGTATTATAAAAATGAGATTCTACATTCTCGTACTCGTTGTTTCAGATGTTAGTACTAGTGATTTTATTTACTCGTGTAAGAAAAACTTTTACGTATTTGAATGCCTATAAATATGTTTGCCGTGTGGTTCCCGGCAGAGTAAAATAGGAGCACTCCAAGTCTTCCCGTGGGTGTCGTAAAAGGCGACTTAGGAAACACAAGCTAAACAAAGCTTACAAATTAATTTTTTACAACCATCATTAGAAACATCAAAAAGACTTCTCCAACCCGTCTGGCCAGCGTGGAGGGTCGCGCTCCTGCAGTGGAGACTAAAAAAGACCTGATGGATAGATGGATGGATGGAAATATGTTAAAATATGAGCTGTAGTTTAGTTCTTATTGACAAAGTAAAAATGTCCAGTTAATTCTTATTGACAAAGTAAAGATGTCCAGATTCTACAAGTCAGAAGGTGTTACAAAATATATAAAGGGAATATAATATAGGGTAAAATGGTCTGTGAAAAAGAATGATACAGAATTTGAATATTTTCCAAACTTAAGCTTAGTGTAAGAAACTCAAAGTTTAAGTAAGTTAAGGATAAAAAGGAAATAAAACAAACGCCAACACTCGTTTTCATTGAAATTATACCAGTACTAGCTGTTACCCGCGGCTTCGCCCGCGTAATATATAGCCTATGTCCTTCTTGGTACCCTAACCTATGTGTATGCAAAATTTCATGATGATCGGTTCAGTAGATACGGCGTGAAAGCGTATCAAACAAACAAACACTCACTTTCGCATTTATAATATTAGTTAGGATATCGCTTTTAAGATTTACATGATAATGTGATAGTTTGCCAGGGTCGACCTCGTCGATCGTACTGCGATCTGATTGCTGACGAAGAAAGAAGATGTAAGAAGTACCCAAAACCGAAGAGCATAAATGGGGAAAGTGATGAGTGTAGATGGAGCTAGATGGATTTGTCAGGATCATAGCAAGTGGAGATCCATAGTCTCCGCCTACCCCCATGTGAATTAGGCGTGATTATATGATGATGAATAAAATACGATTAGAGATTGATGGAAATGATAAATACTATAAAAAAGCATAGGAATAATAAAGCAAATGCTGCATCAATCATAGACATTTCTATTCTTCACGGCCTTAATGGATTAAAACAGTATATTTTTAGGTCTTTTAATTTCGACGCAAAAGTATAAAGTCTCGCTGGCAACAGGCCAATCCCCGTAGGGTAACCATAGATTAAGGCTGAACGCTTTTCGTTTATACATGATTTCTGTATGCGTGAAAAATGGAGTAGTATATGTAAGTATAAGTAGTATAACAGCTGAGTCGGTAAAACCTGGACCCTAAAACATGGATGTCGATGCAGTCGCAAAAACGTTTATCTAATCATTACTCATGGGAGAGAAAAAGAGCTATACTTTTTTTTGAGGACCCAGCATAGATCCCATAAGAAAAGTTGTTCATGACGGGCTGAGGGTATGTCGAGAGTCAATTTACACTATTAAGGGTACGCTAGTCAGGTGTTTCGCCATACAAATTCTGTAGCGTGTTGACTCCGTTGTTCGGTATCGTCTGTTTAAAGTTTTTAATTCTTTCGATTTGTCTTGTCGTTATCTATGCTTATATGGAATCATAATTGTAAAATTATAAGTACTTTAAAAGTTATGAGTCTCAAAACATTCCGTTTCAACACGTAATTTTAACGCAACTTTTAAATACCGGTAGGAGATAAAATCTCTAAAACAAAATTCATACAAGCGTAGTTTGGTTATTGAAAAAAAAAATAACTTTACTTTTAATTAAAACATTCAGCTGTTTTATCACAAGAACACTTCTCCCAAACGCATATACTCGCGAATTTTTAGACGACGAAGATTTAGATTTTCAACAATATTTGTGTTTGCACACACTAGACTGTAGTTCCGATGTGTTTATAAATCGGTGTAAATAGTTCCGCACTGTTCACAACCGAGTCTATCCCTTCCTCAGCGAAATAGCAAGCAAATTAGTCACGTGCGCCGACGAGTTCGAGTTCCGCACTAGCGCATCCTTAACACTCATGAGAGAGAGAAAGAGAGATAGAGATAATACATTCGTTTTTAATTTTTGTGGGTGTTGCTGGACAACACTGAGCTCAGAGTTTTTAAAATGCCATAAAGATTAGACGGCAACAAATTTATTTTATAATTCAATGAGTTTAATAACAGGAAAAATCATCATCATCATCAGGTCTTTTTAATCTCCACTGCAGGAGCATGACCCTCTCTGTACTACTAGAGCCATATATTAGCCAAAGTATTCAGAGGATTTAGCCTACACTCTCCACGATGGCCAGACTGTTGGAGAGGTCACTTTGATGTTTATAAGCTTTGTTTAGCTTGTGTTCCCTGAGTCGCCTTCTACGACATCCACGGGAAGTCTTGGAGTGGTCCTATTCTACTCTGCCGGGAACCACACGGCAAGGAAAAATAATCGATTTAAAATAAATAAATATGCTCTCACAGCGGAAATGTGTAAAGGAAAAACTAAACGTAAATTAAAACACAGTGAACAACATACAAGACTGCGGAACCAATTTGTTTACAAACCGACTCACCTTAAGTAATCGATGGAGATTAAAGTAACGTAGAACTTTAATTAAAGCTTGTGTGTAGGATACATTATCTCGGAGAACAGACTATCTTCAAAGCTTTTTTGCAAATTGAATCGCCTGAGCTTACGTTATTGAAATACCTCGTAGAAAATTAATGCTTAGAAAATGAGCCCTAACAGCGAATGGAATGATGGTAAATACATTAAGATATGCTTAGAATGATGCCGAATTGTCTTGGGTTGTAAGTTTTTCGTGTATGGAAATTGTCTAGACTTGTAAGTAACATATGATTATGATAAGGTTTTTACAAGTGTTTGAATTGTCTATAAGTAATCATTTCACAAACATCTAAGTACTTAATTTCGTAGAATAAAAATAGATTTCGTGTATCAGTATGACTTTCCAAATAATCTCGTTAAAGAGTCAGTAATATTTGGTCGCGTGGATTGTGCGTGTAAGTGTGCAATAAAAAAACAGTCGCGGATTAAACGACCACTTTCACGGAATATATTTCATATAAGCAATACATTATTACGGAGACTTTTTTAATTTTAATAATTTTGAGTAAATTTTGACAAACAGTTTATACATAATTATAATGATTGTAGTTGCGTTAGCTGTTACACAACTGTAAGCTGCGACTGTGCTTACCACCCCAGAATTTGGGAAATAGTACATTACTGCAGAGGCCGGGAAGTAAGGGATTGCCGGACGAGTATAGTTTTCAAGGCCGAGCGTCAGCGAGGCCTTGACAATAGTTACGAGTCCGGCAATCCCTTTCCCGCCGAGGAAAGTATAGAGATTTTCTCAATAAATGTGAGGAAATTTAACTTAAAGTTACACATAAACTTACATGCCTTAAATATTTCCCCTTACTAGGTATTTGCCGGTAGTAATTTTTCCACTTTCAAGTTTCAAATTAGGCGAAGTAGGTACTTAAAATCCATTGCAGTGTTGCTTTCATCACTAAAACTCATTTTGAACCGTTTCATTTCGAATAAATAACCAACTTTGCACATATTTACCGAAAACAATCAATGTCAATCAATTACTGCAAAGCGTTAATCACAAACTACGAAGAAGATACTATTACTGGTATCAGACGACCGACTGCCATATGTTTTCTCTAGGCAATAAGGATCATAGACAAATAATGGAGTGAGGGTGAAAATGAAAAAAATGCCATACAATTCCTTTTGAGTTTCTATGGGGGGCCATAAATTCAAAGTCAATTGACGTGTGTTCTATGCCCTAAAATCCGTAAAGGCAGTTTTTCGGCAGTGGCGTTAATCACTACGGGTATAGTGAAAATAACAGATCTCCCGAGTTTTTAATTTTTTTATTTTCAGTTGTCAATTCCAGCAAAGGAAACAATGCCCATAGAGCCCAGTCATATTTTTCACAAAAAATTTAATAGATCATAGATTATTGTTTTCTTCTCTCGCAACGAAAATTAAGCATATTTTCGTATGATCACATATCGATATTTTAATGAAATTGTAGTTATATTCACGTATTATATGCATTTTTTAAAAATGCAGTGGTAGTAAACTGGCTGTATGACAAGTGACATAATTTACGTTACATAGATTAATTAAAAAGTTTTGAGCAGCGGCCGGGAAGTAATTTTCATACTTATTTCCTGGCCTAGGCCGGCAATGCGATGAATGAGCCAAGAATTACAAACTTCCGGTCTTCTTTTTACTACAGTAATGCCTACATTTCCGAGCATGTTTGAGAAAACTTAATTACTATATTTTTTAACATGCACATGAAATATCGGAAAATAGACAATTTTACTACCTATATTTTTGAACTACTAAACAGAAAGCCTCAAAAAAGAACAATATTTGGTGACCGATTGCATGGTCAAGACAGCGTCACGAGACCTCTCCAACCCCTCTGGCCAGCGTGAAGAGTGTAGGCCAAATCCTCTGACTGCTCTGGCAGTACAGAGAGGGTCGTGCTCCTGCAGTGGAGACTAATAAAGACCTGATGATGATGATGATGACCGTTTTAATGGAATAGTTATCGGAAAAAATTGAATTTTCACAATATTTTTAGACCAACATACAGAAAGTCTCAAAAAAGGGCAATATTTGGTGATTAGAAGTGCGTGGTCAACTCAGCGTTTACTCGAAACCGTGCGTGCCACCGTGGAATATGAAAAACAGTCACGGATCCAACGACCACTTTCACGGAATATATTTCATGGTAATAACACATTATTGTGCAGACTTTTATGTTATATTTTTATTTTTGAACTTTATTAGAGTAACTTTTGGCAAAAAGCTATACATATACTGTAGGTGCTGCAGGCAAAATAGTCAATTTTGTTATATTTTTGAACAAAAAGACAGAAAGTCTCAAAAAAAGAGCAAAGTTTGGTGACTATAGTTGCGTGGTCAACTCAGCGTTTACTCAAGACCGTGCGTGCCACCGTGGAATATGAAAAACAGTCACGGATCCAACGACCACTTTCACGGAATATATTTCATGGAAATAACACATTATTACCAAGATTTTACATGCGATTTAATGTATACTATAGACTTTACTTAAAGTCTATTATAACATGGATAGTTGAACCTTTTACAACAAACCTTCGGGCGACACCAGGTAGCTTAAGAGTATACTAGCAGTGCGTTTTCAATACAAAGGTATTTTTCTAGAAAAAAAAAGTACAAAAACAGGTTTTTTGGAAAAAATAAAAAATAGGGGCATTCCTATTTCAGTTCTAGATTGTATGTAAAAAGAATTGTGCCTCTAGAAGCAGTTTTCAGCGAGAAAATAGAGAAATACATTTGTATGGAAACCATATTGAAAAAATACTGCCAGTATACGCTCTTAAAGGTTAGTCTAACTTTGGGTGGCACCTACTCCAAATAAAAACTGATTAAGAGGCGACTCAGCCCATCAATACAAACAACTTTTTCCATGAAAACAATTTTAGGAATTTAATTATTTATTGACATTCCCACACAAGTGTTTTTTAGGCATTTTTCATTTAGGTTGAGTCAGCCCGTCAAGTCTATGTCGTGTTTAAAACTCCCGATATATTTTAAAGGTGAAACAAAACAACGGTTTAGACAGCAGAAAACTGTTTGTCAGGTTATAAATTATGAGTCCTTGAGAAACTTTTTAATCCATCGTGTTTTTCGCCCAAAAAGTATCAGGCGTCTTTCCTTGAATATTTAAACACGAACTTCTAACTTTTTTAAACGCTGCCGAGGATTTTAACATAAGCTGCAATAACTTTTCAGCTAAGGCGTAAAACATACTTACCTATCTACTTAGAGGAGCCCGAGTGGCATATATTATGCTTTTTTAGCCATTGGAGGTCCCACTGCTGGGCAAAATCCTCTCCTTTCAATTTCCACCTCTCTCTATCTCCCTCCAAGTTTTATCTAAGACAAGTCATCTGTTCATCTCGTTTTAGGTTCACCCCTTGATCGCTTCCCGTCAGAACGTATATTATACTTGTAAAAACAAAAAAAAACTCAGGGTTCAATAATTTTTTCGGCTAGGTTTTTAAGTATAATATATGTGCCCGAGCGCAGCCAGAGATGGCTACTAGTATGTCATAAATTGCCCGTGTGACGTGAGTAATCTATTATTACCACAATTTTAAAAGAGGTCTTAAGGCCTAAAAATAATACCTGAAATCTTTTATTAAAAGCAATACATACTGTAAAGTACTTTCTAAGACAAATCAGATGAGCCCAAGCATGATCAGTCTATCTTCTTTGGTTTAGTAGTGCCTATAGCCACCTTCTGATTCAATCATTAGATCTGGTCTATGATACCATAATATTGCATTGTCATCCGACTTACATAAGTACACAAAATTACTTGAAATTTGATTGAAAGAATTAAAGCAGGTTCTGTAAAACGTACAAGTATACATACATACAGTTATGAAATTTGCCACACATGGATTGGCACTATATAAATCTCAAGTAATTCTGAATATGTTACATACGCGGGTCGAATTTATTAACTCCTTTTGTTTAAGCCGGTTGAAAATACTTCATACATACATAGATACTATCACGTCTTTATCCCTTGCGGGGTAGACAGAGCCCAAGGTCATAAAACCTACAGGCCACGTTTAGCATCGTAGTGGGTGTAAAGGTGGAAAGCGGAATCAAAATAGTGATGGGTCGCTAGCCGCATCGCCTATCAATGTGATTCCTTAGATTTTCACCCAATCCCTTGACCGGCTTTTACGGTCTGCGCGGGAAGAAAAGCAGCTGGTATATTCTATGTTTTCTCTTTTCTCCCAAACCAGCATGGAAAATACTTCATTTCCTTGTTAATCAATAAAGATGAATTATGTAAATTGCCTTGAAAGTAATCTGATGTTTATCTCTCTTTGTTTGTATTAATGACTTTTTCGTATTCAGAACACGATTATCGATTCTGCGTTATCGGCAATCGATTAAACACACAGCCGGGACGTAAAGCCTCATAATAATTAATTGGCAATAAGTTTATATTGTTTACCATCTTCCAATTAATGGAGGTAAGTAAAAGAGACTTTAAAACCAAAAAGAAACATTTTAAACACATAGAAATATTGCAAGTAAAAGGCTACAAAAGCGCGGCAAGATGTTAGAAATTTGCAAATGTCAATTTTGCAAAAATAGACCCAACTTAACAAAAAAAATAAGCAAACTTTTAAAATCGCCCGCCTGCCTATTAGGCCATTCATAGAGCACTGATAAGTTCTTCCGCGTTCAAGGGTTAAGAGGCTTAGATCAGCAAAAGTAACGCTACCCATAATTTTATTTTTACTCCTAAATCTGATGGAAGAAGTGGCTTTTGCCCAGCAGTTGGACACATGATGGCTCGACATATAACAAATCTGATCAATAAAAAAATCTATTCATTAAACTTTTGTTATTAATAATTAACAATTCTGAAAAAGTAATACAAAAAATACTAAAATACCCTGATAAAAATGTCAATTTGTCACAAAAAATGTGTCACTGAAAGGGATAAAATTATAAGGTTTCAAACTTTTCATATATTATAATCTGATAAAAAATAAAAAAATATGGTAAAATAAAGAATCCCACAAACATAGTGACATACATAAACCTTGAAAGCATACACTCCTTTTTGCGCGTCGTGTATAAAAATACCAAAATTTGTTATTTTTTCTTTGATCAACTTTACGATTTATACAAAAGCTTTGAAGCAGCTGGCACATCCTCAGCTTTTTGCCAGAAAATATAGAAAGTGAAATTAATATAACCAATGCTACAAAAATTCCCTTTGTAAAAAATTGGCGAATCGTTTACGCAAGAACAGAGGATCTCAACTCAAGGAAAACTGTAACGACAAAAACATAAATGTCTTTTTGTCGTACTTAGCAGGGTTTTGGAGGAATTCATTCATTTGTACTAATACTTAACACTTATACTTTTACGTAGCTTTGGTATTCCTAAACGTTACATTATTTTAGTAATTTAACTTCTTTGGACATGTTAAAAGATTTTGGGAGGAAAGCTGGTACAGATATAAGTAGATATAGGTACCGCAGTCTGTTAATGATTCTGCCCTAAATTTCTAGTATATGAATATCGAATAATGAATCATTTGGTGACCAAAGGGCAGGCGCGCATTTTGGCCAAAGGCTGAGTTTGGCCATCCAGCGTGGAAATGCCGCCAGCCTTTTAAGCACCCTGCCCGCTGACCACAGCGATTTGGCTTCAATTTTTTATTTATCTTAATGTTGTTTTTTTTTTATAGGTTAGTTTTTATTTTAGGATTAGTTTTTGTTTTTATCTTAGTTATCGTTAATATTATGTTAGTTTAGTTCCTTATTTTAAAAATGTAACATCTTTAAATAAAACAATACTGATTATAAAAAAAAAAAGAATCATTACAATTTAAAGTCCCTCAAAATTTAAATAATGTCGAAGGCCAAGATCCACTTCAGGTCGCTGAGCCAGCGAAGTAAGTAAAATTTTAATAAAAATGACACTAGAATATTACTTCTTATTCAAGAATATCACACTCAGACTTACGTAACAATATTTATCTCAAAAATATCTCATGGTAATAAATAACTAGCCCTTTTAAAATTCAACTATACACCAAGGATTCACAGATGCAGTATTTTATCTCTCTTTATTGAAAAGGATCCCTTTTTTTTCAAGATCAAGTTTGAGAATATCGTTGCTGTTGAACAATGATTGGATGGTACCCTGTTTTTATGAACCATCCCCTATTCGGAGCAAGGTTAGACCTTTATAACCCAACATAAAAAATTGTCATGTTGCTCTTGTTACTTCGACACCCTGTCCGGGTTACACGATAAAGTTATCTTTATGAATATTATCGTGTTTGTACCTAAAATTATCGTTGTTTATCGGAATTGAATGGTCCGGCCGATACTAAATGCACGTTTGTGTTATGTTAATGATGCGTTCATAATGTTTCTTAAGTAGTTCACTTTCAGCTTTTATTTGTTATTAGCTGTTACCCGCGGCTTCGCCCGCGTGATATATAGCCTATGTCCTTCTCAGAACCCTAACCTATTTGTATGCCAAATTTTATTATGATCGGATGAAACAAACAAACTCACGTTCGCATTTACAATATTAGTTAGTAGGATTAGGATATATACTAAAAATACTTAAAATGTATAAGAAAATTAAAAAAATACTATTGTCATAGGTAAGTATTCATATAAAAAATAAGTACCTACCGACCTACTCATGTAGATAGACAAAAACTTTGTAAAGAAGGCTGAAATATATTTAAAATTACTGAAAAAGGCACAGAGGTAGAGTAGGGAAAATTGGTAGGTACCTATAATGTAGAAAGCGAATGTGACTTGTCAGATGTTTTTGCATTAATTCTGATTTTGTTGAGTACCTACCTGGGAAGTAATGAAATTATACAATGTTCCTTGTAGGTGAGCTTAATTGAGTTTAACTATTATTCAGAAGAAGGCTCTACCGAAATATTTTTATTCATAAATAAAAGTCTTCTATTCTGTCAAGGCCAAAACTCAGATAAATTTAATAGGTATTAAATCAACAAGTTTTAATGATTACTTGGGGAGAGATGAAATTATACCTGCATAATAGGAACCTACACAGCATAACCGAGTTTAACTATCATTCAATATAGTACCGAAGAAGACTCTACCAAAACATTTTTATTCATCAATAAAAGTCTCCTAGTCTGTCAATAAATTAAACCTCAAATAAACGAATACATTAAAAAAAAATAATAATAATAAAACAATATATTGATGTCATGTTTTATAATGTTCGTATCATAAATTGGTTTTGTTTTAGTTTCGTCTTATCTCTCAATGAACAAACATACCGCCAAGATAGAGCCGTCAAAATCACGTTTCTCTTATCAAATTGCCAAACACCATTATAACTACATTAAGTTACAATTTTGATACGCAAACATTAATTAATACGCAATTTTTATTAAGTGTAAATAATTAATTTGTCATTAGTAAGTATAAACTGCACGTGGTTTTGCTGCAACAACGATGGATGTAACTCCATGGAAACGGCAGCGGAAATAAATAAATGAAAGGTTCGTGCTAAGTCCTGTTAAAATTAATAATTAAGTATAATCTACATGCTGTATTTATTTCCCTCTTACCGACCACGCGGTTTTTCCTAAACGCTGAAAAACGCCACAACACGACACTGAACGCTATACGAACGCGGCGGGAGCGAATCGGGCACTAAATATACATTTTTTTAGGAAACCATAATATTATTAACTCACTTCGTTGAAAGACACGTGTTCCGGCGAAAGCAGGCAAGCGCGAGTCGCGATCGACCAAACGCTATGGACGACAAACACCGAATACTCTATTTACCAGCTGAAGGAAGCCCTTTGGCAGACGATGAAAATAATCAAACTTCTTATCAACCTAATTTAAACTTTATTTGTAAACATATAAAGTTCATTTTTAAATGCGATAATTTGTGTGTAAATAATCATGTTGTTCCCGATATAAATGATGCCGTTACGCTCTTTCAATAGACGAAAGTACCGTGTGAAAAGGATGGATAGCAAACCCGCGCATGTGCACTTTAACCCTGAATTACCGTGAAATAACCTCAAAGTTTTATACGTGCTTATTGCTTAGTTGATCATCAATAAGTTCTCTGGGGAGCTGTGGTTTTTATGGAGGAGTTTATTATAGCGCCTGAATGATTTATTACGTTGAATATGTTCCGTGGAAGTTGTTCAGCTCGTAAAAGGCTGCAGGTAGTTTATGAGCTAACTTTCGTTGTAAAAGACTTTATTTGAAAACTTTGGTAGAGCTGAAATGTAGCGTACATAGTTGCTAGTTCAGCACCTGTGTATCTTCTTAACTATTAGCAATTACTTTTACGAAAGCATACCTATTCAAAACATATGTTTTAACATTATACGTCATAAGTTTTAACGTATAATGTCAAAACCTTACCTTAGACTACGTTATGACCTTATGACTCATAACGTAGTCTAAAGTATTAACTTTCTATTTAAAAATCAATGAGTTTAGATATTACGTAATAATATCTAATAATAACTTTAGAATCTAAAAGCGGTGGGAAGAGACGCTTACAATGCTGATTTTTGGCAGGAGTATGATGCATTTGCCATCTCTACATTTAACACATTAGTGAACCATTTACTATTGTGTACATGGTTTAGTTTCGAATGTTCGCAAACGCAAGTAATCAACGGTAGCAAATTGTCTTAAACGCAACTGGAAATTCATGTAAGCAACAACTCATCTAAGTTGTAAGTTGTTAATTGGTCTGTTACAGTTTGTCTTTACCTCTTGTGTTTTCCTTAACCGGAAGCTAATAACATCGTTGAAAATTACCGTATACGAGTCCGATTGACCTACAAAATTAGAGGTAAAGGTGGGACCTAAAAGGAATCGAACCAGAGACTTTTACATGACGCGAGTCCAGGCCAGCAAGCAAATCCATAAGCCAGTGATTCCTGTTGGCTGATAAGTTACCATCGCTTAACGTTGCTGTTAACACGAAGCCAATTGACTGGCTAATTGAAACTGTCTGAGCGTCTACCATGAGGTTATTCGTGGGTTATTCACGTAAGTAGTAAACGATTCGATCAATAGTTAAATATTCGATGGCTCGTAAAAGTTAACTATGGTCTTACTCGATAGAAAACGAAGGTCAAATGTGTAACAGATAACGCTGAAAATGCTCCTATAAACGCTATACCTTGAGTCGTTTTCAATTACTAGATTCGAAAATTACTCTAGCTAGTATTTATACACATGGTCAAAGACAATATACTCGTAATACTAACGTAAATGGTGGACAAAGTAAAGTAAACAATGACAGTTACCGGTTACAAATTTGGTTTTGTTGAAATATACAAACTCCTGTTGGGGGCTCTGATTCGACTTATGGCCTCTTGTTAACGGCCTTTTATAGACCATAGAAATAAAAATAATACTTACCAACGCATAAAGGCACAGTATCGTTCCATCTGTTATCATCAAAACACCACAGCATCCGCGACCTCTGTTGGGTGTCTTCGAAAACGAAGTTTACATGGCACATGTAGTGGGCCACATCTTCTGTGCGGTACACGAGGTAGCCGTCAGATGGCGGTGGTATCGTGATGCAGCCTATACCTATGGATTAAATAAAAAAAACTCAACTTGTCTGCGCTACCATATGTAAAATAACATTGGACGTAAAAATAATTGTTTCCAATATTTTTCGTTACGCTGTGCTTTATTATTAAGATTTATGACATTCTAACAATCTAACTAACATCTTTAATTCTATTATAAGCAACAAGCGCCATCTATGTGTGCTTCCAAACTCCAAACAGTAGCTAGTTAAGCGCCATCTGGTTATAGGTTTTGTTACTAAATAAAATCACGGAACTAAAATAATGAAATACATGAACCCATACGAAAGTAAGCAATATTTTACTAGATAATTAAATTATTTTCTCTCTTTATCGGCCATCGGCATTTCTATGTAATTTTTTTAAAATTATACGAGTTACACGATTATAATGTAGATGGCGCTATGAATATGTTTGAATTAATTTATAGATGGCGTTAGTAGTCCCATCTGAAATTTATATCATTCATATTTATTATCGTGAGCTTAGCTTAAAAAAATATTTCTCATTACTATTCTGTACAGCGTGTATTCGGCTTTGTTTGATTTTGCTCATTTTAAGCCTATTTCATGCCAAAGCCCTTTGATATCGTTTATGTATCTATCAGACGATTCACATATTATCTTATGTTTAATCGAGATGATTTAATAATAAAAAATAAATGTATAAAATAAACCTTACTCTTATAATGCATTAGCACCCCTCTCTTAGGATATGCGCCCTTAGACTTCACCTCGACCAGCACTTCAACTGCATCAGTTGAGGAGGTGAGGCGCAGTGGCAGGTCCACCTGCTCGCACGAGGAGAATAGGGTGTCGCCGTTCGATTCCAGCACGGATATGGAGTCCTTGCAGGAGTTTTCGAATGGGCCTATTGCTGTAAATATAGAAGGGAAAGATAAGGATTCTACAGTCATTGTAAATCGTAGAACATAAATTAAAATTGTGCATTTGAAATGCAGTTCTGGTAGGCAGCAGATTTATAACTAGGTATATCATATAGGTTAATTTTTTCCCTCTAAAACCATTTCGAGACAAACGCTTATAAATGACAATATTTTCGATGTTACAGATTGTAAAAACAAAGGATTACTGAGAGAGTCAAGAAATTAATCTCGCGTTTGTGACGTCATTCGCGGACTCCAAATCCGATTTTTATCTTATTCATATAAATAACTAGGTAATTTACTTATTTTTTGGGTAAGTAAGGCACTTAGGCAGAGCTTAAGTATTTTGTTGCAAACAGCTTCAAATTATATTAGACTCTATCTACTTTGGCAAACCTACTTATTTAGATTTTACGGAACAAGTAATCGGCCATGTCTGTATAAGAAAGGTTTTTATATTATTAAATAACTTACTCCTCAAACTAACGTCTAACAGCGTAATTCGCAGTTTTTGTTCCGGATGGACTCTGACTCGCCATCGGCACTCTTCCCCGACGTAGAAGTGCGGATAACCGGGCGTCCGGATGTAGCCCTCGCTGTCCGGACCGGACACGGCGACCTGCACCTCTCGATTGCAGTAGTGGACTGACAGCGTGTCTGAAATGAATATAAATTAAATTTAGGAGAGGAGTGTTAAGCCAAAACATCTGTGTACATACTTACATGACATTAACTTTAAATAAAAGACACGCACACTCATTTGAGACAGGTAACAATATGTTCTTCTCTGTCTGTTTTGGCTAAATATGCCTATGGTAGTACAGATTAGGGTTGTTGAGGAAGTGATTATGTGGAAGAGGAGGAGGAAGAGGAAGTATCAAGCGCAAGTTTAGAGGATGTGGTTGAGGAAGAGGATGCGGAGGAGAGCGGATGATAGGAAATATATAAATACTGGCGAACCAAACTTAACAACCGCTGTCCTGTACAAAACTGGCATGGATACACTACGCATATGCACAGAGAAATTCTTCTTAAATTTCCCTAAAATGTTTGAGGAATCAATACCGGAAATTCTTCTTTAATTTTTGAGGAAGCGATAGCGGAAGAGGAATTTTGTGTTTTTATTTATGAGGCTGCGGTAACGGTTGAGGAACCCAAAATATTGCGGAACTTCCACATTATGAGGAAGCGGAAGAGGAATCCTCAGTAACCCTAGTACAGATAGGGTCAAGCTCATGCAGCGGAGACTAAAAAAGACCCGATGGTGATCATAATAACAATATTTTTCAAAGTCTTTAAAGTGAATTTTGATCTTACCAGTTTCGTTCTCATCACATCAGGTCTTTTTTTGGTCTCCACTGCAGGAGCAAGACCCTCTCTGTACTACCAGAGCCATATTATCCAGAGCGGTCAGAGGATTTGGCCTACACACTCCACGCTGGCCAGACAGTTTGGAGATGTTCTTTGATATCAATAAGGTTTGTTTAGCTTGTGTTTCCTAACTCGTCTTCTACAACATCCACGGGATGAGCTGGAGTGGTCTTATTCTACTCTGCCGTGAACCACACGGCCCTGCTTACCTACCTGTTTATAGCAAGGTACGTATTAATAAACTTTATATCCAAATATTCTAATAAAAGGGAAATGAACATCAAAAGGACATTTCACTATTTTCGGTCACTTTACGACTTCTAAATGGGACGTAGATGGAGTTTACAGTCATCGCCATTTGGTTTTATTTTTGTTTACATATTTCAAGTTTTTATAGGTTAATCCACTATTCTGATATTTAATCAAAGGATACTCCGTATGTCTAAAAGGTTTCCTTAACACTCTATGATCGGATTCATAAGTCGACCGTCGACATTCCATCAAAGGGTAGACACAGCCCGTTAATAAAATCAACTTTTCCTATGGAAGCACTGTTTGAAACTCGAAAAAAATTACACTTTCAGTTTTCTAATGTTTTTGCGATTGTTACCTTCAGACACCGTGAGACAATACTGCGTACATCCGGAAGGATATCAATAAATATTTTAAGTAGGCGGTTTTTTTTTGCGTAGTTCTTATAAAATATTAGGCAAATGTCAACTTAGTCTACCTGCGACCACGAACACTGTAAAGTGTTCGAAACGTTAGGTGTATAAATAATGTAATAAACGCGACAGAAACCATATTAAATAAATTTTATTTAAATTACCTATACTTTCATTCAAGAGTGTTCAGTCGCCCGGGTCGTATATATATTTTTAGTTCTAAGCACTAGTCCCACAGGAAAATTGTATATTATTTATTGTAGTATATTATGTATTGTTGTTGTCATAAAAACAGTCTGAGTCGCCAATTTACGAACTGCAACAAGCAAGACGTAAAGTTACAAGCTAGAAAACCAAATGAATTTCGTTGTTATTACAACTCTTAATCACCTTATTTATAAGGTAATAAACTTTTAACCCTACAGAAGCCCAAAACTTGATAATTTTACTCTATTTTGAAACATTTGGTTTGTCCTTTAAATCCTGTGACGTAAAGTCGAATGTGTGTCAAGTTCTTAAGCTATACAAAGTCAAACAAAGTCATGAGCATTGAACATTTTAATAACCCCTACCTCATAGCCAGACAACTCATTTAGATTTTACAGCTTTCTTAATTTAACAAGCAATTTGACTTGATAAGCTCTGTCAGCTATAAAGTATTTAAATTAAAATAGCTACGCCTAACAATAAGCACGAATAAACCTCCAATTAACGTCTTTATAGGAAAAGTCGTAAACCGGCGGGGGCGTCATAAAAATGTGCGCTACAATTACGATTATTAGACAATGTGGAGAATATATACTCTGCGACAATGTGGAGAAAGGAGACGTCATCGAGTAGAATAAATGTTTGTTGTCGTAATAATAAGTAAACATGGAGCCTCTTAGTGTCGTATTTGCCCTCGAGATAAAATATCCGGTGCCCAGGGCGACGTGACGCTTACAATTCAATTCTATGTATTTTAAACCGAAGAAAATACATCCCCCGTTTTTTCGTCGATTATCAAGTTTCAAGTAATGAAGTCGACGCGTAAACATTTTTGTATTAGATTATAATAGATCATTTATGATCTTCTACAAAATAATCTTTTTGATTGCAGTTTTACTTAAGACAATGAATTATTAAGACTAGCGTTTGTAATTTTAGTTACTTACGGCCTGCCAAACCAGCTTTTCAAAGGCGACTAAAGAAAAAATAAGTGGTGACGAAAATCTTCGGAGCCCGGGCTTCAAAGCATTCCAACTGCTGATGCAACCAGGAAACGCTAAGATTAGAGAGTACATAGGGTTTCACAGTGGTTTTTCCTATACACTACGTGGAAGAAAATTCAAGACAAATTTTGTCGAATATATGAATAATTGTTAAGCCGTAAATCCGCCGTCGTAATAGTCATCATCTCAGCCGTGAGAGGTCCACTGCTGGCCATAAACCTCCTCAATTTTGTTTTATGTTTGGGGAATTTTCAACTTTCACTCACCACGCTAGCAAACGGGATGGTGACCGAAACCACAACGTATAGACGCTTAAAGAGAAAAACACTTTTAGCTTCACCTTAAACGGAGCGAAAATTGAAAAAGACCCGGGGCACGAAATCTTACACTACGCCACTGATATACCAATAATTGCGGCAGTGGAAATGGGCTAAGCCTTTACGAGAAATGGAATGTCGTACGTGTCATATATGGTTTAACTAGAATATCTGCTGTATGTTATGCGGTCATATGAGTATACATATCTTTCACATACTAACTACATATCGACGTGTATTTTTTTTTATATACAGCTTATTTATTCGTGTGGCATACAGCTAGTGTTTTGAACACCTTTGCCCCAAACACGTTGGTTATAAATGTATGTAAGTATTCTATAATTGACATTTATGAATTTGATTAAAACAAAATACGAATCGATTTTGGTTCGTTTATACAGGGAATCTTAAAACTATTGTAGATTCTGTATATTCCTTCTCCTTCCATTAATTAGATACTATTGTCTTATCGTAGGCTAAGTAATCTAGGCATATAAATGGTTAAAAGTAGAAGATGATCGATTTGCCACGAATAGTCTTTTGTCCACAGAGATGAAAATATGTATGTTTTTGCCACCGACACAAGAAGAGGGATATTTTTTAGTTTGACCGCTGTATGAGTATGTGTTGTGCCTGTCTGTGGCACCGTAGCTTTTAAACGGATACAATTCAGATACCGTTTTTTACAATAGAGATTTTTTCTCGCATTTGTTTTGAGATGTGTTCCATCAAAATCGGTTCAGCCGATTCCAAGAAAGAGAGATTATCATGCCGGGGGCTGCAAAATTTTTGATTCTATATTACTTATGATAAAAAAGTCTATAATTAATACAAAAATTCGAGAAATCAAAAAGGCCATGAATCAGGCCAAAGAATCTCATTCAGATTTATCTTTTGAATAAAATATTTAATATTCCAGTTTAAACAAACTTCCTTTTGATATAGGATCTTTTCGTATCAAACGAAAGGTCCACAAAGTTAGCTGAAATAAATTTTCATTTCGATTGGGCATCCTGCGATTGAATTCGCAATCAAGGATACTCGTTTTTGTCAGATTGTTTACATTCTTTTATTTTGTTTAACGTTTTTTTTCCTTTTTTTAACACTTGTATGATTTTCTTTTGTTCCATGAAATTTTCTTTTTTTTGATTGTATTTTTGAACCATAGTACTTATCATCATAATTATAGGTATTTAATAACATTGTTCGTGTTGGTGGAGTACTGCTTTCTATCTTTTCACATAATAGGACACATTCTACTCGGAGATGAATTAGGTTAAAGCAAAGACAATATAATACGTTTGTTTTGCGTGTTCGTAAATGGCCAACACTGGTGTCAGATTTTGTAAGCTACCAAGTGACTGCCATCATCATCATCATCATCAGGTCTTTATTAGTCTCCACTGCAGGAGCACGACCCTCTCTGTACTGCCAGAGCAGTAAGAGGATTTGGCCTACTCTCTCCACGCTGGCCAGACGGGTTGGAGGGGTCTCTTTGATGTTTATAAGCTTTGTTTAGCTTTAGTTTCCTAAGTCGCCTTTTACGACATCCACGGGAAGATTTGGAGTGGTCCTATTCTTCTCTGCCGGGAACCACACGGCTCAATTAGGCATTAAATAAATAAATAAATATATACGGACAAATCACACAGATTGAGCTAGCCCCAAAGTAAGTTCGAGACTTGTGTTATGGGATACTAACTCAACGATACTATATTTTATAATAGATACTTGTATAGATAAACATCCAAGACCCAGGTCAATCTGAAAAAGATCATTTTCCATCTTGACCTGACCGGGAATCGAACCCGGGACCATCCGTGTCGCAGGCAGGCGTGTTGACCGCTGCGCCACGGAGCTCGTCAAAGCATTATATGTAAACTCTTAAACTATTCAAGAACTATCAGCCTAACCCTAAGCCTCGCAAAACATTTGCGATTAAGGCCATTAAACACTACAATGAATCTTTTATGCGACAGTCCTACGCCCTTATGCCGCCCGCCTAGCGCCCGCCCGCCTAGCGACCGCCCGCCCTTGAGACCCGTCTCGCCCAGCCAATATCTAGAGTCGAACAAACAAATATGACTAACATACGAGCAGCTCGTATTTAAAGAGTTGACTTTTATTGGAAAACCACGTATTGCGTATCGATATATGACTCATACGGTAAGAAAAGGATTTTTGCGTACGCGTATATCATCATCATCATCATCAGGTCTTTCTAGTCTCCACTGCAGGAGTACGCGTATATCTTTGACTGTATTTCTATGTTAGGAAGAACTGAATGTCTCTTAAAAAGTACGGTCAATGGTGATATCCTCAACTGTATGTCCGGTGGTTGCAAGTATGCGCGCTCGGCCTCCCAAGCTGATCTGAGCCTTTCTGATCAATCCACCCGAGCAAGTAGCCTCCAAAATACCTTCATCCTGTTCCCCATTATCTAATTTGAAATGAATTTCACATAATAATAATAGTATAAGTAATATAATTGTGATATTGGATCAGCATATTCATTTTCTTGTTGAATTATTTTCGGTGTCTTCTAATTTCTTGGATAACTTTATATTTATTCTTACCATCGTATTACTCTTGCTATTCAAATTTAAGCTGTGGGTTCCGAGCGCCATCTTGCGTTTGTTTAAACCTATCCTAGGATTGCGCCGTGTGGTTCCCGGCAGAGTAGAATAGGACCACTCCAAGTCATCTCGTGGATGTCGTTAAAAGCGACTAAGGAAAAACAAGCTAAACAAAGCTTCTAAACATCAAAGAGACCTCTCCAACCCGTCTGGCCAGCGTGGAGAGTGTAGGCCAAATCCTCTGACTACTCAAGCTAATATATGGCTCTGGTAGTACAGAGAGGGTCGTGCTCCTGCAGTGGAGACTAGAAAGACCTGATGATGATGATGATGATGATCCTAGGATTGGTTCTGGTTTACCCATTGGGTTACTGAGTTCACCAGTAACCCAGTCAAATCAGCTAGGATAGGAAGCGAACCCTGGGCTCTGAGTTACTGCTGAGGATGCAACCAGAATTACGCTCTTAGATTAAATGTTACTAGAATCTTAATATAGGTACAGTCCGAATCAAACTTTATAGCGACTCGGATATTAGGTGCAAGCTGCGCAGTACGTGCCCCGCCTCCCCGCGCGCGCCTTACATAACCTAAAAATGTGAACTGCGTATCGACTCGCGCGATGTTTCGAGCCGAATAAAGTTATATTCGGACTGGAGATACATATGAGTTCCATGCTCCAAATTCAGAATTGCATAATTTTATTTGCTTTCCCATAGCATTATACTGAGACAGATTATTTTAAGAGTATCGGTTTCGGTTCGATAAAAAATAATCTCTTTTGTAAACTTACTACCCTAGTTTAAAAAAATGAATCATAAATCATGATCGATGTCCCTTTTGTTCGTCCCTTATTCAATGTGCAAAAATTGTTAAGCATCCTACGGAATATTGTCACATATAAATACAGTTATTGTCAAAATATTTTTTACTATGTTGAAGAATAGTTTGAAGATTTTGAAGAGTAAGTATTTTCATTTTTGATTATTACATGAGTACCAAGAAAAGGGTATTTTGTTTTCGGTCATGACCAATGAACGAATGAAATAAAAAGGATACGAAATAAAAGTTTTAGTTTTCATTTAACCTTGAAGAAACAGCTGATTGGAGGGTTGCTTCCAGCCAAGATAATAGACAAAAAAGAAGATAAAGATAATAATATATTTGGAATATATTATTTTACTATCATCTAGTTTAGTTGTGGTAGAGCCACGCTACCGGCAAAAATCACTTCAGCTGGTAGCATGAATGGGCCGGCTCGTCCGGGGAAGTACCACACTCTCACAGAAAATCGACGTTTGAGTAGTAGTTTTACAGCTTCTATGCTTCGTTCGGTGAGTGAGAGAGCCGGAGGCCCATCCCCCCTCCCCTCTGGGGAGGGAAAACAAAAGGCCGGCAACGCTCTTGTCATACCCCTGGTGTTACATTAGTCCATGGGCAGCGGTGATCACTTACCATCAGGTGACCCGCTTGCTCGTTTGCCGTCCTCTGACATAAAAAAAAAAAAAAAAAAAAAAAAAAAACCACAACTTTATTATTCAGCGTGTAAATGTACCCTCAGGTGATTCAGTCAATGTGATAAACTTTTTTTATGGGTTCAATGCTGGAAACAAAAAAAATATCGACTCCCATACAAATTGCTTGGGTTGTGAACTGTAACATTTTTGTAGGAAAATATCAAAAAAATTTTGCGTTCTTAAAGGTCTTATAGGGAAAGTTGTGGAAAAGCCCGATAGCCTAGTGAGCGTGAGCATTATTAGCCCTTCTGCATGTTAAGCAACCCCAGGCACAGTCCCCACTTGGATGGGTGACCGCAAGTGGCATAAGAATATCTCGAGCTCCAGCTCTGAAAGGCACGTTA
The DNA here is from genome assembly GCA_963082605.1 of Rhodophaea formosa. Taxonomy (NCBI): domain Eukaryota; kingdom Metazoa; phylum Arthropoda; class Insecta; order Lepidoptera; family Pyralidae; genus Rhodophaea; species Rhodophaea formosa. The sequence continues at coordinate 19,716,471 of OY720205.1, read as the reverse complement.
AGCCCTTGGTCCCGGCTGTCATCATTGATGGCAGTCGTTAAGCTATGTTAGATGCCTCCTTCAAGCAGCTTGAAATAGCTGACACCAGTGTTGGCCACTTACACACACGAAAACAAACAGGGAAATTTGTTCATACTGATGGTCAGAGACACCCCTGTGGGGTAATGACCAAGGTACATTGACACACTGAATACTCACTGTCAAATATTGATATACTTAGATTTATGGATTATAGATAATTATATGTTTATCCCATTAATCTATCGACAGTATTACCAAATGTCCCACCAACAAAAGTAATTTGTCTCTCGGATCAGTAGATAATATCAAATAGTCCATTTAGATTGCCAAGCCTAATCCAATAGCATTACTGATTCTCGTTTAGATTGTGGATGTCATTCCCTACAATTACAATCCCACCGATATAAGTATATGCCCGAAAAGTCTGTATTGATGGGAGGATATGAATGTGTTTCTTACTTCACGAAAAATTACTGTATAGATTTTGATGATAATACCATTAATACGGCTCATCAGTAATTTGTGCTACACAAAGGCTATAAGGTCGCGGGAAAATCTAGTACATACAAAATATTAGGTCGGAGAAAAAGTTTTCTTTATTTTGTATGAAGATTTTATCCGTTCCTACAAAAAAAGCTGTAACTTTGACATAAAATTCTTCGACAAAAAAGCTTGAACCAACTGTGTGCTTTTCTTACTGGTACTGTAGAATGTCGACTGTTGCGGCTATCGGCGGAAACGAGCGCAGACAGCTAAGATGCTTTACACCAAATGTACTACCGGACAATTTAGCATTATTTCGCACTTGTAAAAAATTTCATTTTTGATACACGTTTTTGTAAATTTTTAATATAATTATAAACTACTGTATGAATGAAGTACATACATTATTTGATAAACAAATAAATATATTCTTTTAAATTATACCTTTCGAATAGTATCAAATACAGCTAAGTCCATACAATTTAACCAAAGATAGTCGTATTACACATAATCGACGTCCGATAATACACTATTTCAGGCGGTACAACGTGTCTCTAATGTGTAACGTGATATTTAGCCGTTGTCAATTTACTGTATCACATAATCGACTCGAAACTGCCCAGCATTTGTGTAGTGCTTCCGTTATTGCACTATTTCATGGAACCAGGATTATGCAACTAGGAAATAAGGTGCGACGTATTTTTAATGTGTAATGTGCGTGGGTAACGTGATATTTAGCTGTTGTTAATTTACTGTATCACATAATCGAGTCGATACTGCCCAGCACTAGTGTAAGGCGTCCGATAATGCACTTTTTCACGTGGACCATAATTATACCAAGGTACTAAGGCACAATATGTCTGTAATGTACTACGTAATATTTAGCTATTGTTAATTTACTGTGTCACATAATCGAGTCGAAACTGCCCAGCACTAGTGTAAGGCGTCCGATAATGCACTTTTTCACGTGGACCAGAATTATACCAAGGTACTAAGGCACAATATGTCTGTAATGTACTACGTAATATTTAGCTATTGTTAATTTACTGTGTCACATAATCGAGTCGAAACTGCCCAGCATTTGTGTAGGGTGTCCGATAATGCACTATTTCACGGTCCGTAGCCTGGCTGCCGACCGCAGCGCTACATAATTTATTTGGCTATGGGTAATAACAGTGGGCTACAAAATTACACTGCCGAAACACACTAATATGTATCAAGGGTTGGTATAGACACCTGCAAGCTTATGTGCCTACTCTAAAGTATGAAAAAGAGTAAATATTTAACTAATAAGGGAAATCTTTTTTTTATATAATAAAAAAAATAACAGTCTCTTATTGACAATATTTTTATTACAACATTCTACGCCAACCAATGAGCTTATCAATGAAATTGATATTAATATAGTTTCTTAACACTTATTAAGTAAATGTCATAAATTTTCGTTTTACAACTGAACACCTTCTATATTTATAATAAACAGATCGGTATATTCTAAAGATGAAAATGTAGTTCTACTAATACATCAAATTACCGCATATATGTGTAAATTTACCATTAAAATTCTGTTGGAGAGGTAACTTAGATCGTCAAAATGGACAATGTTTTCTACGACATCAATCGTTAATTAATAAAAAAATCGTTCGATACAAAAAAGTACGGCTGACCTGGAAACGTATGTATTTTTTCAAGCATTTTCGGTTCTTTACCTACATTTTGTTTTATTTTTATCACAATAACTTAAGAAACATCTCAATTCTCGGGTGGGACCTTAGATTATATAAAGCCTAGGTAGACTCTATCAGCCTAAAGGCGTAGAAAATACTAATGTCCAACCCATAGCCGGTCGTGCACACACACAGTTACCAATTTGACGGGTTTTTGAGGGCATAAATTTAACAATGGATAAGAAACCTGCCTGCCACCAGAGCCGTGTAGTTCCCGGCAGAGTAGAATAGGACTACTCCAAGTCTTCCCGTGAATGTCGTAGAAGGCGACTTAGGAAAAACAAGCTGAACAAAGCTTATAAACATCAAAGAAACCTCTCCAACCCATCTGGCCAGCGTGAAGAGTGTAGGCCAAATCCTCTGACTGCTCTGGCTAGTGTGTGGCTCTGGTAGTACAGAGAGGATCGTGCTCCTACAGTGGAGACTAAAAAAGACCTGATGACGATGCAACCTGCAAATCAGTCCACCATCGAATATTTGATCTAAAATAAAATTATCGTCTAATTATTTATTACAAAATAAGATATGGGAATAAAATCACACGGGCAGGAGGAAAAACATTTATAATAATTTAAATTATCTTAATTCATTCGTAGCTTAATCCTAAAAATATCTTCATGACTGCACACTAACATTACCCAAAAAAACTGTGGGTACAAAATACGCAAAAAATTGCAGGGGTGCGTTCTATTGTCCTGCCAATCAAAACTCGGTAGAGTGCATCTATAGCGCACGTGTTACGGTTTGATGCAATTTACTGCCAATCGATTTTGTGACTTAATCGTGTATTTTAGAGCTCGTTTTTGTAAGTTTAAAAGTTGAATTTGAAATATAAAACATGGTTTTCTGGATCTAATGCGCACGTGTTATCATTTAGTGCAATTTGCCGTCAATCGATTTTGTGACTTAAAGGCTGAATTTAACAGTCAGTTTTTGCATGGTGAAAAAGTTAAATTGGGAGTAATATACTATTTTGGATTAAATTCTCTCCGGCAATCAACTTTGTGACTTACTTATGGAGCTTAAAGATGGTTTTGTAGGTCAACTTTTTTAATTTTAGTTTTCGTGTTGATTTTGGTTGTGCAATTTGTTGTCGACTTATGTTATGGTTAGGAATTGTTTGCCTTAATAAATATACTTAAATAATTTATCACTGGAACTTAAATATTTTTGTATAATGTAAAATGTATAATCATGATTGATAGTAATCATGTGTAATAATTAAATAAGCGTATTCCATAGTATTATATCGATTTGTAAATTAAAGATGCAAACTTTTATGAACGTCACAATTTTATCTTTTTATTTGTAAAAAAAAAAACATATTTTCAGAAATTAATTTGGTTACTTACTCGGTTTAAGATTTTATTTATATGAATTTGTACTTTCCTGTAACTGACATCATTATCACGGTTGCTTTAAATTTAATTGGCAACCTAACTTAAGGCAAAAAATAGATAATATTCTAAGTAAGAAGTCGACTGGATCAATTTTGAAGTATCATTAGTACTATTTTTGTATTCGCGCCGGAGCGGATAGACTATATGATGTCAGCAAAAAATTGGTGGTCGTAAACAGTCAAAAAGGAAGACGGTTTTTTATTTTTTGAAATAATTCCACTTGTTTTAATATGCCTACATACATATCATCGATACAGCTTTGACTGAAGGCAAATATAACAATTCAGTTCAATACCATCCTTTTTATATTATGATATAGGTCGTACTCATTCCATATTCCATAAATTATCTCCTCATAATACGACGGCCTATAAATCTGAATTCCCAACAAAGCCAGGAAATCCCATAACATTAACAATGATATAGTGGATGGGATAATATCCAATATTCGCTATAAAAATGGGCCAATCATGGGTTTATATAAAGCGTTTATCGTGTCGTTCGACGAATGTGATTATTATGTCATGCAAGGTATGGTCAACCCTCCCCTAAAATAGTACTGGGCCTATGCTGTAACAGAATATTACGAACTTTTTTTTTCAAAATTGTTGGATACTTGGAATCAATACTATGGACCTAGATCCCTACATGTAACTCAACTCTTTTTAAACGTCATAATTTTCTTTTTCGGGGTTCCGTACCCATACTATCTAGCTATCCTAATCCTAACTATTCTTATCATAACTAATATTATAAATGCGGAAGTGAGTTTGTTTGTTATGCTTTCACGCCCTATCTACTGGGCCTATCATCATGAAATTTTGCATACACATAGCTTATGGTACTGAGAAAGACATAGGCTATATATTACGCGGGAAAGCCGCGGGCAACAGCTAGTATACTATGTTTTTACTTATCTCTCAAAACAGCATACAAAAGAAAAACACTTAATATGGAATCTGGAAAACATTGCCCAGCTACTAAAGAGTTAACTATCAACCTATACAGATATTTTGAAATGCGATACGTTCGCTATTATCGACAATTGAGTTTTGGCAACACTCCAAATCAGTTAATGGTATCGCTCTACAAATGCTCCTTAAACACGGAGAATGAATACTGAGAAATATGTGCCATTTGCCTCCAACAACAATGGTTGTGGTTTTTACACTTAACGTTTCAAATGTTGTATTTGTGTTCGTAATTTTTTCATTCTCACAAAATACTTCACATCTCACATCCAAAATGAAGAAAATGATTAGTGTCTAAGAAAACTTAAAGACAAGAACTATTTTTCGTCTTCTTAGATTTTATATTATGGCTTCTACCGAGATTTCAGTGATCCTGCCAATGTCTAGTTCTATGAGATACTAAGTATCGGTGCTGTACGGTAAAGTTTAATCAAGTAGCATCAAAGATGGCGTATGTTCTTTGATGCCCCGTGGGAGCTTCTGATGACAAATCTATACGAGTCTATTTATCAGTCCACTTTAACTATTTCATAAATTGTTAATAAGCACGAGCATTTATAACACCAAACTTTACCAATTTCATAGTATAAAGTGCACAAAAATCAATCTGCAAAATCGTCTGAGATAAACCTAAACTACACCCCTCGACTTCCCACCACAAACTCCAAAAACTATGTTATTTATGACTGAAATTGGCTGTCAATACTTCTGTCATAATATTTCCTGTGACCGAAGGCTGAGCTGACCAATGCTTACGGCGCTAGTTCGGTTATTAATGTTCCCTTTGACCTGATGCCCTAAATTTCACCAACATCAATGGTGTCATTTGAAATGAAGATATACTACATAGGTGTGGACTTATTTAGAAGTTCGTATTTTTATATGTTAATATAAAATTCTTAAATGACCTTCCAACCAGTGGATAAGTATTCAAGCTTTTAAGATAAGTGTGTATTAGTCACTAGGAAAATTTAAAGTAAATTTTATTTACAAAGTATTTGACAACACAGATTTTGCTAAACAGAAAAGAAACTAAATTTCAAATCACCAATGTTACTGGATGACATATGATATAACTGTTACTTACACATTTAACTACCCTTTGTAATTGCTTGTTAATGGTTTTCAACTCCCACTGAACAACTTTGCAAACATTTATTTTAGTTGTGCAAAATTACGTGAGAAAAGGAACACCAACTTAACTTTACCTTTCCTCATGATCTTATTTCAATTACAATAAAGTTGGATTTCCACTAACGACAAACATCAAAGACTTTGCAGATCCCAATGACTTTGAGACTACGCTATAAATGTATCGAACAGTGGTTTAGTAGCCCCTTTTGGATTCCCACGTGCCCAATCTATTGTTGTCAACCACCAATTTTGATAGACCTGTAATACTTGTTATAAATCCCCTGTGTAACCTTTCACTTTGTACATTAGCAGGCGGGTGAGAGACCAAGTTAGAATGGTGATCTTCATTGTCGCATTTACCCCAAAATGTTTAGAATCGGGGTGTCGTTAATGGAGTATGGCAACAAACAGTTTTGCCACGTGCATGTGATTTCAAAGACGAATTTATGTTATGTTCATTGTAAAACTGCTGATCCACCAAGCTGTGCGATGGAGCGGAATGGCGTGCGAGGAAAATATATATTTTTTTCTAAATAAATTATTTTCATAATAATTAGTCAGTCTGTTAGATTATTGAAATATATTGGACACGTATTTTATCTTTTGTAAATCAAACAAAAGAAGATAAATAGCGAGTTAAAGCTCCGTGTGACGTCACTAACTGCGGCACTTACGGTCGTGCGTGACCAAGGCTGCCGCCCATCGATACCGTTAAGCAAAGGAACGGGAGGAGTATGTTGGGCTGGAGAAACGGGATACAGGTATTTGGGATGTTACTTACTCAGATGGGGATGAGAAAGTACAGCCGAAATCCGTCCCTCCTTGGGGCCTTTTGGTGATGTTCGCCTTACAGGTTGAAGGCACTCTGCTCTCACCTCAAAAAGTTCTTTTAAAGTCCTTTCAAAAAAAATGAGAAACTAGTATCGCGTGAAGCCATGCCATTTCTGCAACCACTAGATGGGCATTTGAGGATGACACCACTGACCATGACTTATCTAAGGCAAAAAAACCGGCCAAGTGCGTGTCGGGCCACGCGCAGTATAGGGTTCCGTAGTTGCGAATGACAACTTTGAGTACACACTGTTTACACTCGCACCTCACAGTTTAACGACCAAAAACATCTAACAATAAAGATTGTATGAAATTTTACATTTTCCAGTACATTTTATAAGTTGTTTGCCTATAACTTTTTAGTTTGTACTTAGTACTTAGCTCTGATAGTTTTCCTTTCAACTTCAGTATATATACTACTGCTGTAATTTTTTTCACGTATCTATATATAACCGTTTAGGAGATAGAGGGGGGGGACACGTACCTCTAACAAAAATTTGCACTTTAAAACCAAATATTTCGGAAACGGATCCCTAAATCGAAAAATGGTGTTCTCAACCTCACAATATTTTTCAAAGACCTTTTTAACGATACCCCACAAGATGGGTAAGTAGAGAAAAAAAATGACTCCCCCACTTTACTTGTATGGGAGCTACCAAAAAAAAAATTTTTTTTCAAGATTTTTTTTCTACGACTTTTTTGCCATGATTAATATACATACTCATACCAAATTACAGCTTTCTAGTACTTATGGTCTCTGAGTAAAACCGCGGACGGACAGACAGACAGACATGGCGAAACTATAAGGGTTCCTAGTTTACTACGGAACCCTAAAAACATCATATCATGTTCTCAATAGGTACATATCCTCGCAGCGCATATCTTTAGTGGTAACGCGGCATAACTATTGGTCGTAAGACCGACAGAAATGTCAGGAGTAGGGACGTGACGAGTGATCGATGTGTTAAGGACGTGGCTTGGTGGTCTAGCTTTGATGTAGAAAGCTTGTTTTGGGTTAATTTTAATGATGTGTAACGCAAAATGCAAATAACAATGCGAGTCCGCACACTTACATAATATGTCCACCAAGAGCTTGTAAGTATTTTAAATGTATCTGTTTATAATCTAGAAAATATCAAAACTTTTGCTGCCTTTAATCTACAACTTCGTTCTTTTATTTCCTTCGATTGATATGATCAATCCTGGCATACCACAACCTACCATATGGCCAGGTTTGACAACCGTGACGTCACCGGGTGTGAACTATGCACTAAAATAAATATTTAGGAACTAATCACACAAATAGAGCTAGCTCCACAGTAAGTTGTTAACTTGTGTAGTAGGATACTAACTCAACGGTACTATATTTTTAATAGATACTTAGATAGATAAACATCCAAGACCCTGATCAATCTAAAAATATAATTTTCCATCATGACCTGACGGAGTATCGAGCCCGGTATCCCTCTTGTCGCTGCCGCTGCCGAGTTAACCACTGCGCCACGGAGTTCATCTTGCCTTTGATCTACAACTTCGGCGTTTTATTCCGTGATATGATCAATCTCAGGCGTACCACGACCTACCATATGGCCAGGGTTTGACAACCGTGACGTCACCGGGTGTGCACTATGCATTATATTGATAAGCGAATTGATTTTACGCGCCACGTGCCTAATGTACCCACATGGCGACAGTTTTAATAACTGCGTCACTGCAATTATTATTTAGCCTTGAGACTTAATCTCTAGAGTCAGTCATTCCCATAGATCATGCCTTTATTATAATAATTTAAAAGAACTGGTCAAGTTTCAATGCCTGCGTGCGTGACATCTTTGTGTGTTTTTTTTTATATATGTTTTAGGGCATTTGGCTTTCTACGCTTTTTAACCCTTCATTATAATTTTACCAATAAACTGTAACAACTTTGTGTTCACACATGCCTCATGTCAACCTATGCTATCAAATCAGTAGTCATTTCATGGAGATATATGTACTACGAATGAACTTTCGTGAGTCACTCAATTTTTCTTTTCACTTTTTTTAACGACCAAAAACATCTAACAATAAAGATTGTATGAAATTTTACATTTTCCAGTACATTTTATAAGTTGTTTGCCTATAACTTTTTAGTTTGTACTTAGTACTTAGCTCTGATAGTTTTCCTTTCAACTTCAGTATATATACTACTGCTGTAATTTTTTTCACGTATCTATATATAACCGTTTAGGAGATAGAGGGGGGGGACACGTACCTCTAACAAAAATTTGCACTTTAAAACCAAATATTTCGGAAACGGATCCCTAAATCGAAAAATGGTGTTCTCAACCTCACAATATTTTTCAAAGACCTTTTTAACGATACCCCACAAGATGGGTAAGTAGAGAAAAAAAATGACTCCCCCACTTTACTTGTATGGGAGCTACCAAAAAAAAAATTTTTTTTCAAGATTTTTTTTCTACGACTTTTTTGCCATGATTAATATACATACTCATACCAAATTACAGCTTTCTAGTACTTATGGTCTCTGAGTAAAACCGCGGACGGACAGACAGACAGACATGGCGAAACTATAAGGGTTCCTAGTTTACTACGGAACCCTAAAAACATCATATCATGTTCTCAATAGGTACATATCCTCGCAGCGCATATCTTTAGTGGTAACGCGGCATAACTATTGGTCGTAAGACCGACAGAAATGTCAGGAGTAGGGACGTGACGAGTGATCGATGTGTTAAGGACGTGGCTTGGTGGTCTAGCTTTGATGTAGAAAGCTTGTTTTGGGTTAATTTTAATGATGTGTAACGCAAAATGCAAATAACAATGCGAGTCCGCACACTTACATAATATGTCCACCAAGAGCTTGTAAGTATTTTAAATGTATCTGTTTATAATCTAGAAAATATCAAAACTTTTGCTGCCTTTAATCTACAACTTCGTTCTTTTATTTCCTTCGATTGATATGATCAATCCTGGCATACCACAACCTACCATATGGCCAGGTTTGACAACCGTGACGTCACCGGGTGTGAACTATGCACTAAAATAAATATTTAGGAACTAATCACACAAATAGAGCTAGCTCCACAGTAAGTTGTTAACTTGTGTAGTAGGATACTAACTCAACGGTACTATATTTTTAATAGATACTTAGATAGATAAACATCCAAGACCCTGATCAATCTAAAAATATAATTTTCCATCATGACCTGACGGAGTATCGAGCCCGGTATCCCTCTTGTCGCTGCCGCTGCCGAGTTAACCACTGCGCCACGGAGTTCATCTTGCCTTTGATCTACAACTTCGGCGTTTTATTCCGTGATATGATCAATCTCAGGCGTACCACGACCTACCATATGGCCAGGGTTTGACAACCGTGACGTCACCGGGTGTGCACTATGCATTATATTGATAAGCGAATTGATTTTACGCGCCACGTGCCTAATGTACCCACATGGCGACAGTTTTAATAACTGCGTCACTGCAATTATTATTTAGCCTTGAGACTTAATCTCTAGAGTCAGTCATTCCCATAGATCATGCCTTTATTATAATAATTTAAAAGAACTGGTCAAGTTTCAATGCCTGCGTGCGTGACATCTTTGTGTGTTTTTTTTTATATATGTTTTAGGGCATTTGGCTTTCTACGCTTTTTAACCCTTCATTATAATTTTACCAATAAACTGTAACAACTTTGTGTTCACACATGCCTCATGTCAACCTATGCTATCAAATCAGTAGTCATTTCATGGAGATATATGTACTACGAATGAACTTTCGTGAGTCACTCAATTTTTCTTTTCACTTTTTTTCACTTTATTTTGGCATAAAACAGTCATTTACATTAACAATTAACTAAACGTAAAATAATTAAAAAATTAAAGACATTGAGTGCCGAGGAATGAAAAATTTTCATAAGAGATATTTAAGATTTTTGCTAACATGACCTAAAAAAATGCATGTTTAATTTTTTATAAGTTAATTATGTCAATATATTGGAATTACATATAACCGCGGGTCACTCACGTGCTATTTGTCGGATTGCCGACTATAGTTTCGGACTCGTCAGGAGCCCATTTTCAAGGCGAGTGATAGCCGGCAATCCCGACAAATAGCACGTGAGTGACCCGTGGTTATATATAATGTCTTTATCTCACGTTACTTTTAATGATATAATATATTGGAAATTAGCTAATATGTATAAACAAACATTTCAATAGTTTATTTCACTATACATTTAGTTGAACACTGATCTGATCATGGAAAACTCCCTCAATGCCGAATAACGCGGTGAAAATATTTCGTAGTAGTTACTAATCATGGAATCCATCTGGTATTTTTTCATAAAAATGTTACTTACCATCAAAACAAGCATATTTGATGTAAACAACGCCGGGTGACCACCTCACGGCAGGCGGGTAGTCCTCCATTAGGACGAAATTGCAGTGGTTGACACCAGTGCATCTGAAACAATAACAAATAATATACATAGTACTTTATCATCATCACGCCTTTTTAGGGTTCCGTAGTAAACAAGGAACCCTTATAGTTTCGCCATGTCTGTCTGTCTGTCTGTGTCTGTCCGTCCGCGGTTTTACGCAGAGACTATAAGTACTAAAAACCGGTATTTTGGTATGGGTATGTATATTAATTATGGCAAAAAAGTGGTAGAATAAAATCTTGAAAAAAAATTTTTTTTAGCGTAGCTCCCATTCAATTAAAGTGGGGCAGTAATTTTTTTTTCTCTATTTACCCATTGTGTGGGGTATCGTTAAATAGGTCTTTCAAAAATATTGTGAGGTTGAGAACACCATTCTTTGATTTAGGGATCGGTTTCCGAAATATTTGGTTTTAAAGTGCGAATTTTTGTTAGAGGTAAGTGTCCCCCCCCCCCCCCTCCCTCTATCTGCTAAACGGTTATATATAGATACGTGAAAAAAATTACAGCAGTAGTATTTATACTGAAGTTGAAAGGAAAGCTATCAGAGCTGAGTACTAAGTACAAACTAAAAAGTTATAGGCAACCAACTTATAAACTGTAAAATTTCATACTATTTTCATTGTTAGGTACATGTTTTTGGTCGTTAAACTGTAAGGTGCGAGCTTCTACGACATCCACGGGAAGACTTGGAGTGGTCCTAATCTACTCTGCCGGGAAACTCATAGCAATCTTGCATTATGAAAAAGTTTAAAGAGCTTTGTCACCATAACATTGATTTTTTTATTAAAATTACCATAAGTACAGAGGAAAAGTTACTTTAACAAAATTGAACTGTTTGCAATTTCTAAGCAATTCATTATTTTTACATAGATCTCGTTAGCTAAACGAGGTACATCTAAGTCGAATACCGAATAATAAAACATAGAGAGGAAAGAAAAATATATGGAACGCAAACCACGGCCATCCGAAACTTGGGATGCAACTGGAAATACGCTTAGATAAGAAAAAGACAGACACTAGGTCACATGTCCGAAAGAATTTTTCGTTCGTTGACCTTATAACAGATTAAAAAAAAAACTCCACAATAATTTGTGGCACAAAAAACGTTTTTTAAATATGACGTTCCATTCCAAAAGCACATAAAACATTTCATTGTAAAACATTGAAACAGTGACAAAGGAAATTAAAAGTTAATTGTACAAAAGTCATCAAAGGAATTGTATGAAAGCCATTTAATTAAGTGGAGTCACGAATACTCCGTTAGGCGCAATGGCGTCGATAAAAACGTGAATTTTCAAACATTCACATCGTTCACCTGGCTAGCTGTTGCACCGAGCCGTAAGCTTATTTATTTAAGTGAAACGGCAAGCTGAGTCACGAATAAATTGTTAGCCGCAATGTTCTTTCATTTACTGCTATTTTCTGCTACTTACAAAGCAGTGAAAACATAAGTATCTACCGAATTTGTGCTTGAATGTTCAAAGACACATTCTCATAATCCGCGCGTGAATGAGTTTATTTAGTTTTTTTTTTTTCATTAAAACACACGCAATCGAGCAAGCGGGTCACCTTATCGTAAGTGATTATATTGATATTATATCATTTAATTACGGCACTGTGTAATAGGACGTCTTTTTGAAGCAATGAGAACATAAATGCCGAATTCGTACATGAATGTTCACACATTCTCGTAATCCGAGCACGAATTAATTAATTCAATGCCCGATAGTCAAACATCCGTAATAATTTAGTTATTCGGAATGAAACAATGTGTTTCGAATCCCGGGAACAAATGGGATTATTTCAGAGAAGATTTAGGAAATTTGTAGTATTGTGTAAATTTTTGTAGTTAGGTACTGTTATTTTTTTTTTTAACCAAAAACACAGTTTCTGCGTCCACTTGGAACTATTTCAGACTTCCATTTTGCAGTGACTTTTGATTTTAAGATCTTTGTCTTGTACGCCCCCCCGTGGCTTAGTGGCTGTGGTCATCTCGCCTGCCTGACTGGGCACCTGATTCAAATCCCGGTACGGGCAAATACTCGTCCTCATTGTTACAGGTATTTGTCCGTGGTAAATACGTATCTATATAAGGAAACGCTTACTTTATAGCTGATATGTATATTCATCAAGCTTATACTATATTCACTGCCTCCGTGGTTCAGTGGTTTGGGCGTTTGCCTTGTTGACCCGGATCGTTTCCCACGGGAAGCATACTTCATTAAGTTGTTTCCAGTTTGGTTAGGACATTGCAGGCATGAATCACCTGATTGTCTGATAAGAAAGATGATTCCGTGCTTCGGAAGGCACGTTAAGCCGTTGGTCCCGGCTGCCATCTGGTAGTCGTTAAAGGAACCACTTCAGAGGCCGAGACTCGGTTCCGAAGAATTCTGACACCTGGGTGTGCATGGTCGACTGACCGTGTCACCTACACGAAATGATGATGATGATGACTATATTCACGGCGTGTATAATACTATATAATGTCTAGCAGTGGACAAGTATAGGCTGATGATGATGATGTATAATACTAAAAGAGGATATAGTCAAAACTAAACAAAATCAAAGTTGGTATCGTCGTAGTATCGAAATCAACGTCATTTTAATTCTTTTACTTCAATGATAAAATCAAATGTATATCTATTTATTGTTCCAAGAAATCTATCATGTAGGTTTTTTGGAGCAAAATTTGACTTGCCATAAGTATTTCGTTTATGCTTACAAGGTAGCGGTTCTTCTATTATTTTTACATATTAATACACAGAAGGAACTTCAAAGTCACTGTCCCAATTTATTTTAGGTAATAAAATGAAATGCGTTAGGTGGCCAAACTACCAACAACGAAAACGCTGTATGTGCACTGCACTTGAATAACTTATTAAAGATTTATAGATATGATAGACAGTTATCCCTACAACAAGTAACTCAACTCAAAGTCATGGTCCCAATTTCCGGTATTAAAACAAAATGCGATAGGTAGCCGCATTACCAATAACTATGAGTAAGTACATGTATGAGGACTGCACTCGAATGAGGTGTAACTCCGATAGCATCAGTTAATTTTCACGTTGCCCCACTTCAAGAGTAGGTAATGGCTTTAGTGGTAAGCGATAGCGGGAACCACAGAGCAGGAAACGTTACTGTCACTCGAGCGCACGAGCGTCATTCCGTGCTCTATGGCGGGAACTTTGTAGTGGGGGAGAGGTGGTACCGTGCTAAGCTCAAATTGCTCAATGTATACATGATGAAGAGGGTTGGATGGCCTTCGAGACATCAAACATGATGAATACCCTGTTTCAAAGTCAGATAGCTTAACAAATTGTAAAAGATTGATTACCACTTGCTGTAAAAAATTTACCGTCATCATATCGGCTACAAGAAGTCTACGGCTGGACAAAGGCCTCCCCTATTTAGGCTATAGGGGGCTTTTACGATGCACACCACTCTTGGCAGACGGACTGGTAAGCGCAGTTTTTTTAGCTAACGGCTAATGCTTCTGCCCATCAAAACCGTTTTTAACCGAAGGAAGCGTAGTAAGTGATGTACTAACTAATCTTAGGACTTTTTAATTCACACTTACGCTGTTTACAATAAATTCTCAGCCTTAAACACTACCAGTTGAACGATCATCATACGATGTCGGAAGTGACTTGTTTGAAACGTTCAAGTGTTAAAGATGAATTATCTACATTGATCTACGATTACTCGCCTTCTGTTAGAGATAACGATCGTGAGATCCCAAACCATTAAACTATTTCTAACAATCTGAAGATGTGGTTCATTGAAATGATGAAATAATCTCATCACTAACATTATGATGTATTACACAGTAAAATTCCGCTGCTGGATGGATATAGGATTGCCAATACGACCAGTTGGAAGCTGCCTAGCACTATACAGCACTTTTCTTTGACCTTTGCTATTGATATTACATTAAAATCAAGAGCAAGGAATTAGCTCCCTCCAAATACGTACGGGGGAAGATGCTACATGGACAATTGGGCATTCCATATTGTTTAATTCTTGTCCAATTTGAACGTACATTGAATATAAAATAAATTTTTGCTAATAGCGAAAGAAATCGCTACTTTATGCAACGAAAGCTCAACCCACTTTAAACGTCTATAACAAAAGTTCGGAAATGACTGCGCGATATGTTCGACTTAAAATATTAGTGATTAATAAAACCAGCACAATAATCTTTTAATCTTCTGACGGAGATAACGATCGTGTGAAGTTATCGAAACATGCAACTGTTTGAAAAATGACTTTGCATATAAAAAATAGAGAACAATTACCAGATTACGAAGACAAATATTAGTTAGATAATCAAAAGTATAGCTACAAAAATTATCATTAATAAATATTTGAACACGACTGCTAGAAAAGTCCATATATGTAGGTATGTAAGTGTGTGGGTTACTTTATTCCACTTTTAGCGATTTTTCCTGCGATTTTCCCCGCATAAATTGTAAGCTATGATACTAGCAGGTAAATTAGCTTTGTATAGGTGAAAGAATTTTTAAAATCGGTCCCTTAATTTCGGAGCCTATTCAGTGCAAACCAACAAACAAATATTTCCTCGCTGTAATAGTAGTATAGACTAGCATTTTTCCCCCACTTGTTATTTATACTATTGGTCTATTTTCTTTATTGTCCCCAAAAACATGTCCCTATTTCCACAAATCTCTAAACATTTGTACCCGCAAGAGGCGTTACTCTATTTATCGTGGCATACATTTTTCACTTCCACAAAGCTCGGTGACTGCAACAAAGGGCTTTCATTAATTTCCACTAAGCGCTGAAGCGAGACGTTATTTTTATTAAGTGTCTACTACAGACAGAAAATAATTAAATGCGCTTTTGCAAAGCATAACATTGTTTTAAGCGGTTAAGGATGTTTTACAGTGCTACTAAATTTTCGCTTTTAAAAAGTTTATTAGTGTTTTAACGAAATAATACGTCACGAAACACTAATGAGCTTTTTGAAACTACGTAATATGTTTTAAAGTGGTACAATGGATATATTTCAAGGATCGTTTGAATTCATTCCAAATATATAGGAACATATCACACAAATTGAGCTAGCCCAACAGTAAGTTATGAACTTGTAACGTAAGGTATACTAACTCAACGATACTTAAAAGATATTTATATAGTTAAATATTCAAGGCCCAAGTTAATCTGAAAAATATAGTTTTCCATCACGAACTGACCGGGGAAAGAACGCTGGACCCCTGTACCGGAGGCTCGCGTGTAACCACTGCACCACGGAGCTTGTCAATTTTAATGGCGTTTATGTACCTTGTTATACACGAAAAAGTAAACGGGAAACGTGCGTATTCAGGAGTAATTCCAGGTTCTCGCAATTTCTAGGCTGATACTTGCCTCTTCCGTAAATAATAATCACCATATTCTTATTCGTAGTATATTCCACGCAAAGTATAGCAGTAATCAAAACTCAAAAAAAGAACGAAACCAATGGAACACCAAAGCTCTTCATCCGAAATGTTCACTTGCACAAAAATAAATTTGGCTCAATTCGTTATTTCACGTTAAACAAACAACCGTAACATTACAAATTACAAGCACGAATTTAGATAAACACCCACATGACAGGCAGGGCGCACCTGGCTTCGATTGAATAACATTATATTATTCAATAACACGCCAGCCCTACTGACATTTTTATATCTTTTATCACATTTCTACTCATGTAATGTTCCACTATCTCACTCACTCACTCACAGCATGAAATGCACAAATTCAATTATAATTTTGTTACAAAAATTAAACCGGCAGAGTGCAAATCGGAATCGCACACTAAACTTGATATATACCTACAAAACGCGGCGTATAAGTTGAACTAAGTGTGAGCGAGACACACCATCAGTGGCAATGTATTGCGGTGTCCTACTCACACTTAGGTCAACTTATTTGCCGGGCACTGTACGCATTTTGTAAAATAAAAATAAAAGTTTAGGGCCCTTTATCTAATACTCTTACGGGTATTAGTGGTTCAATTGATACAGCCCTGAGCAGATGGACAGTCTAAAGGACGGACGGAAGAACAGACGGGAGGATGGATGCAAGAGCGGACAGAAGGACGGATGAACGGACGGATGAAGGGACGGACGGACGGAGCGACGTATGGAGGGACGGACGGAAGGACGAACAGAAAGACGGGAGGACGGAAGGAATGAAAAGGGTAGTTAGTACCTATTAGGATATCTTGTATGCAATCAACTTTTCACCATATGTATACGAGTACAGTTCTCCTCCTTCCGTTAACCATTAATGTCTTATCATTTCACCCATCCATAGGCACTTCGTTAAACGCCAAGACTAATCCTTTAACAATCATCCATCATTAACCCGTCCATCACTGTTAAATTCTCACCTGCTCCACTTACATTTATGCTGATGGCGCACGCGCATCTAAACGGGGCGTTTAACAAAATGGCGACGCATCCGGCCCTACGGCCCTTCCTGACTCTACCTGACCTAATGGTGGCGTAATAAAAATTTAAATTAGACCCTATGGTCCGTAATTATGTGGACTGATGGGAGACGTGCCTGCGCACGCGCCGGAACCGGAAAGGGACAGTGACTCATTAAAGTTCGGCTGTGAATTGTTTAAAAAGCAATCAGAATTATTATAAAGTCTAGGTAAGTAATCTTTTCCCTCTCCTATCTAAAAACTTCACTACATATTTAAAATATCCTAAGCTGTATCTGTCTGTCTGTTGGCGATAAACTCATAAACTTCTCCACGGATTTTCGTGCGGTTTTCACCAATATATGTATAGTGTGAATTATAAGGATGGTCTTTACGTATGACAAATGCCCGGGTGCATTTGGGCAAGGCTGCTTGTATATAACATGCTGATTTCTTATCTCTGGGATGTAATGCTGAGTTACCTAAACCACTTTTCTTTTGAAACGGATATGGAAATAAATTATTGGTTCTTAAGCTTTATCTGTGTCAAAATCACAGATGGGCCCGAAAAGCTACTCTATGGTTACCGGAAGGACGTAGGAAGAGAGGCAGACCAAGGTGGAGATGGCGAGACGATATAGATGGCTTTTTAGGCGAATGGCAGAAAGTAGCATTGGATCGTGACGAGTGGAAACAGAAAGGGGAGGCCTTTGCCCAGCAGTGGGAAACAAAATAGGCTAAAGAAAAAAAAAAGCTTTAGTTGATTGATCAACTTGTATGGAAGTTTGCTGTATTCAATATCTTCCATACATTCCTTTTCGTTTATATTGCAACTATTAATTCAAGGCGTTGAATAAGGTATCGATGCACCACATTTCACATGAAAGGAATTGAACAGAATCGAGTAACTCTTGCTCGTTTACCATTCAAACGGTAGCTAGACAAATCTATGATCAGTTGCGAGCAATGAAAGAGTTCTATCGTCGGATAAAATATATGTATTTTAATGTATATGAGGCCGTATTCATTTTAGTTATTGATCATGTTTCTTTAATGTTGCAAATGGCATCGTGGTAGTATTACACATAAATAAATAAATAAATATATACGGACAAATCACACAGATTGAGCTAGCCCCAAAGTAAGTTCTTAAGTAAGACTTGTGTTATGGGATACTAACTCAACGATACTATATTTTATAACAAATACATATATAGATAAGCATCCAAGACCCAGGTCAATCTGAAAAAGATCATTTTCCATCTTGACCTGACCGGGGATCGAACCCGGGACCATCCGTGTCACAGGCCGGTGTGTTGACCGCTGCGCCATGGAGCATGGGAGGATACAGCTACCTTTAGATTCAATTTCACATGTGAGTTAGGGTTTTCATACTGAAATTACTTCTTCTTCAGCCTAACTCAACATTTCATCGTGTGGATTCTCCGGAGATAAGCCGTGTAGCTCCCGGCAGAGTAGAATAGGACCACTCCAAGTCATCCCGTGGATGTCGTAAAAGGCGACTAAGGAAACACAAGGTAAACAAAGCTTATTAACATCAAAGATACCTCTCCAACCCGTCTGGCCAGCGTAGAGAGTGTAGGCCAAATCCTCTGACTACTCAGGCTAGTATATGGCTCTGGTAGTACAGAGAGGGTCGTGCTCCTGCAGTGGAGACTAGAAAGACCTGATGATGATGATGATGATGATTCTCCGGAGAAACAGAAAATCTATACCTCTGTATCTGAAATTACGTCTATGTAAATAATTTTATGATAAATATGAAATTTTCGACCTGGGACTAGTTAATACGATAGTTGTGGAGAAATGACGCAATAAATGAACTTTATGTATGCTAAGGGACCCTTGAGGAAATTCAACTGACGAAAATTTGGTTTCTGTAGATGCTTCTTCGACTTATTTAAATTGGTAAAGGTACGTTATACAAATTCCTATAGAATTTTTACGTTATGAGTTAATATATATAAAAGTAAGAATTTAACCCAAGTATTCACTTTTTTGAATTCGTTGTACCTTTTACAATAAACATGTCATAAAACTAAGAATTAAAGAGGGCATTAAGTTCCTGTATGTTAGAAACTTTCATTTTTAATATACGAGTATGTTTGCTTACACTCGAGAGTCGCGCTGAACATAACTGGACATGAAAAACTTTGAAAGCTTTTAAAATAACTTATGTTCTTTTGAAAACAGTCAGTGTGATAATGTCGTTACAAAAACAAACAATGAAGACTTTTTTTAGTATCTTTTCAGATTGCTTCCAAAAATACACACGACCCAATTTGTCAACCGTCGGAATCCAATGAAATTCTAGCATTGTTTCGTCTTTACTATTTCTGTAACATGTTACTAAACAACCCTCGTTCTCATTTACATCTCTAATAGGAATGTCTTGTACTTGATTGCTTTTAAACTGATGTCAGGTAATCTCTCACTATGTTAAAATAAGAAGTGATGTTACCAGATTTATTTGAGCTGTTTGGGAGTTCTACTGCTGGGCCTCACCTTTCTGTTTCAATATGCTCCCGTCAGAGACTAAACAGATTGAAAAGTTGTACGGTAGAACTATACAGGGTGATAGAAGAAATAGTTGACTCATAATTTGACATCATGATTCATAATACTGTCCCATTTTTAAAACTAACAAAATGATTCATTTTAAATAGGGTAGTACTGGATGCTAAAAAATGAATTATCATCATCATCAGGTCTTTGATAGTCTCCACTACAGGAGCACGACCCTCTCTGTACTACCAAAATGAATGCTCCCCCTTAATGTAAAAGTGAGTTTGCACCTGTTACTTTATATAGTCAAGGTACTCGACGACGACGAGCTCCGTGGCGCAGCGGTCATCACGCCGGCCTGTGACATGGATGGTCCCGGGTTCGATCCCCGGTCAGGTCAAGATGAAAAATGATCTTTTTCAGATTGACCTGGGTCTTGAATGTTTATCTTTATATGTATTTGTTATACAAAATATAGTATCGTTGAGTTAGTATCCCATAACACAAGTCTTACTTAAGAACTTACTTTGGGGGTAACTCAATCTGTGTGATTTGTCCGTATATATTTATTTATTTATTTAGAGTACTAAATTATTAATCATCGCAAAATTTTGCATACATACGATCAAAGGAACTGAAAAAGACATAATGAACTACATTCAAGAAAATTAACTGTTCTCGTGAACTTTTAAATTTTTACTCTCCGACATTCTCTATTCGTTATATTTGAAGCCATTTTAGGCTTAGTGCAGCGCCGCCACGGCCATTTATCACATTGATTTATTCCTCCACCCTCAAAGCGCGGGTTTAATTTATTCATAGATTATCAGCTTACAACACTATTAACATCAGAAATAATGTTAACTTTTGTTAATCAATTTTTATTGGTGGGCCTTTTAATTGTTTTTCTTTTTTTATCGAGCTCGGGTGGTCTATTTTTGTTACGGGTGCTTGTATCTGTGAGATAAAATCAATCGCATTTAATTACCTATTATAATTAAAATCAGTCTTCATATTTATTATAATTTATCAAAATTTGAAATTTCTTTTTGAATTGATCTTACATTCAGTTCAATGGATCTTAAAAATCTATGAATATTAAAAAATACGTCATGAGTAATAAAATAAAATGACCAGCTCCGTGGCGCAGCGGTCAACACGCCGGCCTGTGACACGGTTGGTCCCGGGTTCGATCCCCAGTCAGGTAAAGATGAAAAATAATCTTTTTTAAATTGACCTGGGTCTTGGATGTTTATCTATATATGTATTTGTTATAAAATATATGGTATCGTTGAGTTAGTATCCCATTACACAAGTCTTACTTAAGGGGGAACAGTAGGCACAGTAGCGACGCCAATCATTTTATTCCTAATACTTTACAAATAGAAAGAAATTCAAGAATATAAACAATACAAGTCTTAGTAAATAACTTGAAGTATTTTTGGAATTATGTTTTGATATTATGAGAATCAGTCATTGAGAGAAAAAGTGATAACCGCCAAAAACGGCCGTTTTTGGCGGTAATCAGATTCTCATAATTCTCACTGATTCCGATAGTAATAAACATGATTCAAAAAATACTTCAGGTTATTTACTAAGGCTTGTATTGTTTATATTCTTGAATTCCTTTCTATTTGTAAAGTATTAGGAATAAAATGATTGGCGTCGCTACTGTGCCTACTGTTCCCCCTTAAGAACTTACTTTGGAGCTACCTCAATCTGTGTGATTTGTCCGTATATATTTATATTTTATTTATTTAATCAATATTTTCACTCGTTTCATCGAAGTTCCAAGGCATAGGAGGATATGGATTTTGTACACGATGAAACCCACATATATAATTTACCAGCTAGCAGCATATTTACATACATATATAATAATGATCTCGACTTTTTCCCTTACGTGGTTGACCATATGTCATAAGTCCATATGTAAAAACAACTAATTCATTATAGTTGCGAGGTGACAGCTAGCCGTATCGCCTAACAATATGATTCCTGACTTTCATCTTCTCGATTTTCGCGGGAAGAGGATCAGCTGATGCATTCTTCCGATTCTTCATTGCGAATTTTCTTCTCTTTCAATGCAGCATGGAAAATTATTAATCACGTTACATTCAAAGATCAGGAAAATAAATTCAGATCTGCCTCTGAATTCATTAGTGTCTCGGCTTTATGCGGCGTCTGTGTCGAGTGCTGCAGAGTCCCTTGCTTACAGAAACAACACGCTTTTCACTATTTCACATGCGTTCTTTGGTAATTCATAGCACCAAAAGATTTGCCCTTCTGAGCTGTCATTATTTCGTATTCATTCTTTCATATCCACAAAGATTTGTTCTTTTGCGCTCATACAAATATCAAATTATTATTTATCTTATTTTTGTATTATGCATGTGTGATGATTGCCATAGACGGAAGTCATTTTCATTACAATAAACAATGAGAAAATTGTTTATCACGTTACATTCAAATATCTGCATCGGCGAAGGAAATGAATCCAGATCTGCCTCTGAATTCATTACTGTCTCGGCTTTGTGCGGTATCTGTGTCGAGTGTTGCAGAGTCCCTTGCTTACAGAAATAACACGCTTTTCACTATTTCCCATGCGTTCTTTGGAAATTCATAGCACCAAAAAATTTGCCC
This sequence comes from Rhodophaea formosa, assembly GCA_963082605.1. Lineage (NCBI taxonomy): Eukaryota > Metazoa > Arthropoda > Insecta > Lepidoptera > Pyralidae > Rhodophaea > Rhodophaea formosa. The sequence goes on along the minus strand of OY720205.1, from coordinate 19,693,858 downwards.
TTCTGAGCTGTCACTATTTCGTATTCATTCTTTGGAAATTCATATCAACAAAGATTTGCCCTTTTGCGCTCATACAAATATCAAATTATTATTTATCTTAATTTTGTATTATGCATGTGTGATGATTGCCATAGATAGAAGTCATTTTCATTACAATAAACAATGAGAAAATTGTTTATCACGTTGCATTCAAATATCTGAATCAGCGAAGAAAATGAATTCAGATCTGCCTCTGAATTCATTAGTGTGTCGGCTTTGTGCGGCATCTGTGTCGAGTGCTGCAGATGTCACTTGCATACTGAAATAAAACGCTTTTCACTATTTCGCAGTAATTCTTTGGAAATTCATAATCACCAAATGATTTGCCGTTTTGAGCTCATACGAATATCAAATATTATTTATTTTATTTTTGTACAATGCATGTGTGATAATTGTGATAGACGTAAGTCATTTTCATCACAATGAACAATTAGAAAATGGTTTATCACGTTTCATTCAAAGATCATGGAAATGAATTCAGATCTGCCTGAATTCATTAGTTTCTCAGCTTTGTGCGGCAACTGTGTCGAGTGCTGTAGATGTCGCTTGCATACAGAAATAAAACGCTTTTCACTATTTTTACATTCATTCTTTGAAAATTCATAGCAAAAGATTTTACTTTTGAGCTCATACAATATGCTCATGCTCACTCATGTTAAGTAAAATCTCCCAGGCTGGTCTGGTAGAAAACAAAAAAATTAGAATGTACCAGCTGCTTCTCTTACCGCGCAGATCGTAAAAGCCGTTCGAGGGAATGGGTGTGAGGAATCATGTCAGTAGGCGGTGGCTAGCAACCCATTACTATTTTTATTCCGTTCTCCACCTACAAGCCCACCAACATGCTAAGCGTGGCCTTTAGGTTTTAAAGACCTAGGCCTTGTCTACCCCGCCAGGGAAAAGGCCGTGATAGTATGTATGTTAAGTAACTAAAAGCGTGATTCACACGAATATCACAAGCTCTCCATGTTACAAAAGGGAAATAATAATTAAGCTACTAAGCACTTAGCTAGCAATCGCTACCTGCTAAATAATGAAAAGTTCTAAGATCAGTATTTGCAACTTGAAGCAATGAAAGACTTACCCTTTATCTATCATCTATGTTAGCTTAAAATAAATCTTAAATCACTGCACTCATCATTTGTATTTTATAAAAGATTTAGACTCTTTACTAATTTGCTAATAGCAAAAAGCGGTGCTTACAACTCACATAAGTTTTATACCTTTATATTTTTTAAAGACAATTGTGTTAGTCCTAAGATTTTTTTTTTAAATCTATGGTCCTATCTAATATTATAAATGCGAAAGAAGACAAACAAAAAAGTTCTGGAACTTGTTAATGAGAAGAGAACTTATTGAATCATATAGGCATAAGGCGAGGAAAGATGTTTGGCCATCTTATGCGACACGACGAATTTATTAAAACCATCTTAGAAGAAACAGAAGGAAAAAGTCGTGTCGTACAAAGAGGTCAAAGAGATAGCGGAGGTTAGGAAGAGATTGAAAATACTGCACCGACAAGAACAAAGTTCTTAAATTTTTCATGATGATGAAAGTGAGTTTGTTTGTTTGTTACGCTTTCACGCCGTATCTACTGAACCGAACATCATGAAATTTTGTATACACATAGGTCAGGGTACTGAAAAGGACATAGGTTATATATCACGCGGGCGAAGCCGCGGATAACAACTAGATTCTCAATAAAAACCACAAAAATCCATAGATTGTAGGGTAGTAAGGGCTTATTTTGCTCGCCCTGATAAATAGGTACCGAGTAAGTTAATATACTTATAGTTAGTAACCTAACACCTAGTTCTAAAATGCGCGTCAACCTTAATAAACCTTAAACCTAGTAAATCCTTCCAAATTACGAGGAAAATACGTCTTTAACGGCTTTCCTCGCACTATTACCGGTAAACTGCTAAAAGGGTTTATTAGCATTTTTAACAACTTTTATTTTACCTACACTTAATATATTCATTTAATGCATCTTGAAAAATGTCTCTTATGTTATGAGGGAACATTACTCATGTACGAGATAATTATATCTTATAAGTTTTTTCACGTGAATAAGGTTTTTGTTTTCTTACGTGAAAGAAACACATGGTTAAAAATAACCCTAAATAAACAAATAGATCATTAAAGAAATTAGAGGGCAGGGGTATACCGGTCGAGGTCTTAAATATATTTAAGTATTGGTATGCAAACCAAACAAATTATGTAAAATGGGCCGATACTCTCTCGGGGGCATATAGGTTGGAGAGTGGAGTAAGGCAAGGTGGATTGACGTCTCCAACGCTCTTCAACATTTATATAAATGATCTTATCGTGGGGCTGAGTAGCATGCGTGTTGGATGTCGGATAGATGGCGTTAGTGTTAATAACATAAGTTATGCAGACGACATGGTGCTGCTCTGCCCGACGGTAGGGGGCCTAAATGAGATGTTGGCGGTATGTGAGACTTATGCTAATGAGCATGGGCTCATTTACAATGTAAAAAAGACCGAGTTCATGGTATTTAAGGCCACTGGTAATTGTCCCAGTGATTTTTGTAATGTTACCCTAAATGGCTCTATAGTTAAACAGGTTGAGCAGTTTAAATATCTGGGACATATAATTGCCAGTGACCTGAGAGACGATGTGGATATCGAGAGGGAACGTAGGGCACTGGCGGTTAGGGGTAATATGTTGGCTCGCAGATTCTCGCGTTGTACTGAGGATGTCAAGGTTACGCTTTTTAAAGCATATTGCCAGAGCATGTACACGGGGAATCTGTGGGTCAGCTATACCGGAAAGTCACTGGACGCCCTACGAATTCAGTACAATAACGTCTTCAGGATGATGCTGGGATTGCCCCGTTTCTGCAGTGCATCGGCGATGTTTGCGGAATACAGAGTTGATGATTTTGCAGCCATTATCCGGAAAAAGACGACATCTCTGATCTTCAGAACACGGGGTAGTCCCAATTGCATCCTGAGGACGTTACCTGATAGATATACATCTCCGCTGTGGGCATGTTTTGTAAGAAAAGTAATCACTTGTGTAAAGACAGTCTCATTTGAGTGATCTCACAGTAACTAATATTATAATTTGAATTAATATAATTAAATTGAAAATACTAACATAGGTTAAGATCATACTAACAAAATATGGATGTTTTTTGTCTGAAATAAAAAAATTATTATTATTATTATATTATTAAAGATGCCGTGTGGTTCCCGGCAGAGTAGAATAGGACCACTCCAAGTCATTCCGTGGATGTCGTAAAAGGCGACTAAGGAAACATAAGCTAAACAAAGTTTATTAACATCAAAGAGACCTCTCCAACCCGTCTGGCCAGCGTGGAGAGTGTAGGCCAAATCCTCTGATTACTCAGGCTAGTATATGGCTCTGGTAGTACAGAGAGGGTCGTGCTCCTGCAGTGGAGACTAGAAAGACCTGATGATGATGATGATCATTAAAGATAAAGTTAAAATATTTTGTGAAGTTATATAGGTTTATGCCCCACTGAAACGAAGTTCTATTTAACCTTGCCTGTCATTCTTTAATGCTCTTCTTGCCTTTATCACAATGAAAGTGCGTAATTTCACAATATCAGACTATACAAAGTTAATGCAAATGTTCATTTGAAGTAATACAGGCAACGAAAAACGCCAAAGTTCACGGTCAGCAAAAAAATCTCCGCTGATATTTCGTTGGTGAATTGTTACCTACACTACAGAATTAATAATCGTACTAACACCTATACTCAGTTCTATCTAGACTTGACATAAATTCTCAAGTAACACTCGAGAAGTGTTGTCGTATCCATATGCAACAACTGTACTACTAGTGGCTCTGAGAGTTATAGTCTGTCTTTAGATAGCTTAAAATTGGAATATGTTCATCACGAACCCCTAAGACACGTTTGAGAATATAACGAAAATTACAAATATTAACGAAGACAGGCTATCCTCAACAATTGGATGTCAGTTTTGTTTTATAATCACCGGAAACTCACAAAGTTCTTAAGCGGCATTGACCTTAGTGGCGATTACGTCCTTTGCACTAACTTCAGCATTTCGAAAAATTTCAAATAACAAATCTAAATAATTTTCGAAACTGCTCACAACATTTTACGAGAATTGGTTTTGAATGAGTGACCTGTAGAGCAGAAGAGCTGTACAGACAAACCATGGGTACTATTTTTGAACGCGTGCCACACGTTTTCGAATGCTTTTTCCATACAAAAATCGTTTTGCACAAGCTGAAACAGAGACGCTTCGCTCGCGCCTCGCGCTCGCTTGGTCAATTATAAAAAGTCGGAATTACGAGTAGGTTTAGGATGCAATGCCTGTTACTGAGACAAATTGTTAGGTATTGGTTTGGTTTATACCAATCACTAACTACAGTCCCTTAAGATGAGATGAATATTAATTGTACAATCATGCAATTTAATTTTAAATTATTTTTTCTAAATATTTCCTAACTTTGAGCAGGGCTTGGCACATTTTATCACACGCAATAGGTAAGACTAATGGTCATTAAGTATTAAATTTTCTTGACATTGACAGACTTTCGTTGTAGTCGGTACATTGGGACCTCTCTCATAACTGTGGAGTGGAAAATTGCGTTCATGAGTGTACTATATTTTTATTGCATATGATTTCGGCACATTATGAGCAATATGTGAATTGGCGACGCTGAGGCAGTTTCGGCTTCATAACCATTTTATTAGCTGTGTACAGAGTTTAACTACCGCGAAATTTATGGTAGTTTCACTACGTTTTAGTGCACTACACGTAAAGACTAGAATGAGGTACTAAAACTTAGGCTCTCCCTTCTACTTCTCAGGTAACATAGTGCTTGATAGTAGTGTTGACAAAATGCTATCCCCATTCGCCAACACACACACAGTCACTTACCTCCACTCACAACACAATCATGCGCAACAATCAACCAAACAGTCGTCAGGTACTACATCACTACCTTTACTGATAGGCCACAAAATTTACAATTTTTGTACATGTACATAATATATACATACCTTACATATGCAACGACGACAACAGGTACTCAGAGGGACGGGCCTAGTCACCTGGGACCTATTTCAGGAACTAGTCTCTTCACAAAGACTACATTGTATTAGAATAAGTTGCGTAACTAGTGATAGATAAGTATTAGTTAAGTACTAATATTGTGAAGAGAGAAAAAACGTTATTTAATTTAATTTGACAATTTTTTGCAAGGTGGAGCAAATTGAAAATGATTATCAGTGATAGCTAGAGGAAATTATATAGATTTAATCTGTTGATTTGATTGTAACCAACCGTGTAAATTTCCGCCCTATCGGCCATCGGTTCTTTCGGTTCTGGAGAAATATAATCACGTAAACTATTGTCTAGATTGTATAACGTGATTCACGTTATACAATCTAGACAATAGTTTGCCGTCATGGCATATTAGAATATGTTGCCAAGGCGCGCACCCATAGAACTAAAAACTTAGTGCATTGCCCTGCTTTCCTTTAATAATGTTAGCCTATCCCTGGCAGAAGTCCAACTGACCGTCCAAGGCATACAGCCAATCTGCATTTACACCCAACTTAAATTAGCTTTAACTTAGGTCTAAGTCAATAAAGATTGAACGTGCCTGATAAAGACCATAAGTAGTTCTAGTAATTCTTTCGTACGTTTTTAGTTTAACTTACAATATGTTCTCCAAGTACCTTTTATTACATTAAAATAGCCACTAAAGGGAATTAAGATCGTTATTTTAAAAAAATTGGAATCATAAATAATTGTTTATGAACAAATAACCGATTTCAACTAAACTACTCATTCGATTATGAAACAATTTCTATAGATTAAAGGTTTTTTAGTAAAAAACAAATCCAATTGGTTCGTAAATGACTGAGAAACGTAACAAAAAATATAACCAAAATGAAAACCTACTATTTTTAGAAACCGGTTAAAAGTGGTATTCAATTTCGGCTATAAATTGGACCCTAAAATATACCTTACCCAGATTTTTACCTATCTGAACTACTTTTACTAGTGTGTAACAGAAAGGACGAGGCAGGGTCTCTGAAGATCAGGATTTTTGAAATTAAATACAGAACTGGTACGTAACAACGCGCATTTTAATTCTCTAGCGTCAGTATCAACACACAGCATTACAGTACAGTGGCTAAACTTATGTTGTTCGGGTGGCTGCTTGGCAAAAAGTGACGCGTTCGCTCGGCGGAGCGCGCAGCGGTGAATACAATGGCGATATGGCGGGCAGTGGGGCGAGCTATGACGTCACGCCGTGTTGCAATTCGTTCGTTGCGTTACAAGTGCTTTAGGTTTTCCAAAGTAATAAAATCAAAAATCTCTCGCATTTTAAATTATAGGCAGTTGTCAACACTGGTGTAAGATTTTAAAAGACATGAAGAGAAACATCTAGACATAACCAGCACATAAATTAACTTTCAAAATTCCTTTAATTGAGTGACTCCAACCCATCAATATGAAAACACTTTCCCTATGTAACTAGGATTGGTTAGTCTTCTTTTTTTTTATAAATAATAAATAAATAAATATATACGGACATATCACACAGATTGAGCTAGCCCCAAAGTAAGTTCTTAATAAGACTTGTGTTATGGGATACTAACTCAACGATACTATACTTTATAACAATTACATATATAGATAAACATCCAAGACTCAGGTCAATCTGAAAAAGATCGTTTTTCATCTTGCCCTGACCGGGGATCGAACCCGGGACCATCCGTGTCACAGGCCGGCGTGTTGACCGCTGCGCCACGGAGCTCGTTCTGTTTTATAAAATGGCTTCCACCGACATTTCAGTGATTCTGCCAATGTCCAGTAAATTGAGATACTAAGTATCGGTGTTGTACGGTAAAGTTGTAACAAGTAGCATCAAAGATGGCGTATGTTCTTTGATGCCTCGTGGTGTGGAGGTTATGTTGACAAGTCTATACGAGTATAACAGTCCACTTTAACTATTTCACAAATTGTTCCATGAGCACGAGCATTTATAACACCAAACTACACCAATTTCATATAATAAAGTCCACCAAAATCAATTTGCAAAATCGTCTAAGGTAGACCCCCAACTGCACCCCTTGACTTCCCACCACAAAACCCCCGACCAATCCTTTGAACTAATAAAAAACAACGACATATTCATACAAAAGTCTTTAACCACGCGGGTAAATTGTATGTAAAAGTCAAAATTCGCAGAGTTTCCAGCATTCCCATAATAAAAGTTGTTCATATTCTTGTTCATCTTATCAATCAGATAATCAAATTCCCATTTTCGCTCAATACTGAGCAACTAGTATGCCGTTCTCTGTAGCCATGTACACGTCCTCCAGTGTGCAGATCTCTCGGTATTCTGGCCATGGCTGAAGGTTTGACATGGTCTGGGGAGTTGCACCAAAGTCGCAGGTATTGCAGCTAGCCCCACCTGACCAGGTTGTCTTTGCTGCGGCTGACTTCAGTTCTCAGACGATTTAAGCATGAAAGGCCGTGTCCAGGCGGTAATTTCTCCGCTGGTTCATAAGAAGATGAAGTGATGCATCTGTCCAGCCAAAACTTAAGAGGGTATACTAGCAGTGAGTTTTCCATACAAATGTATTTCTCTATTTTCTCGCTGAAAACTGCTTCTAAAGGCACAATTCTTTTTACATACAATCTATTACTAAAATAGGTATGTCCCTATGTTTTATTTTTTTGTAAAAACCTGTTTTAAAGAAAAAAAAATTGTACAAAAATAGTTTTTTTGGAAAAAATAAAAAATAGGGGCATTCCTATTTTAGTACTAGATTTTATGAAAAAAGAATTGTGGCTCTAGAATCAGTTTTCAGCGAGAAAATAGAGAAATACATTTGTATGGAAACCATATTGAAAAAATACTGCTAGTATACGTTTCATATTGTAGGGTATAGCATTCTTAAGAGTCCCACGTAAAGCCGCAATCCCATACAAACGTAGTTTGGTTTTAGTTTTACAACAGTTAAGCCAATCTCAACCAAATTTCGTACATACGACCGGATACGGCATATTGATGTTTATAATCAGATTTAAATTTTAAAAACAATTACTATACAAAATTACAGCGAGTTGAAGTTTCGTATCGAAAACTTGTACTCGCTGTAATTTTGTATATTCATTGTTTTTAAAATTGAAATGCGCCAGTGCAAACTTTAATAGTCGAAGTTCGAAGCTTCGACTGAGCTTGAAAGTTTGCATAGTGCAGCGGTGATTGATAGCATTTGATTACTTGTTGAACTGCCGAGGATGGCTAAGCTTGACAAATTTAGAATTGATCCAGAAATACGTAGATTTATAGTTCTGGAGAAATTCAGTATAATTCTAATCTGGCCTTAATTTATCGACAAGGAACTGATGAGTGGAACCAATGTAACCCTCATTTAAATATGGCCAGCATGAACTATCAAAATAATATAATCCCAACTAATATAATAAATGCGAAAGTGAGTTTGTTTGTTACGCTTTCACGCCGTATTTACTGAACCAATCATCATGAAATTTTGCATACACATAGGTTAGGGTACTGAGAAGGACAGGTTTTATATAACGCGGGCACAGCCGCGGGTAACAGCTACTTTGTTATATAGTTCTGTCACGGTCTCGATAACTTACTTAGACAAAAACAGCCTGAGAATTAAGAATTTAATTAGTTAAAATTATTTCAAGTATTCGGGGGGTTACTCACTCACTCTATCAAGACAATTATCATTTCTATTATTTTAATACTACAATATTACCAGACTGTCCGATCGTGAGACACTGGGTACATACGCACGCGGTCATCCGGTGTTAAACAATCGGCCAGGAAAATACCGTAAATAATATTAATATTACTAACATAGGTTTATAAGTTTCTGTATACTAACAAATTATGGACAAATAAGTCTGGTCAAACGATTTTTATTTTACTATTTTTATTTATTTTAATAAAAATCTGTGAGTAAAAGCTTTCTTGAAAAGCTAGCGTGGCCTTTCGTATAAAGACTAATGAGGTAACCAACTTGCTTAACCGAGGTTCTTTACCACTATTAATCTCCACTAACAATCTCATTATTATGTTTATTCCGTAATGTTCTGGCATTAATACAATAAATCATAATATAGTTGGCAAGAATATTGAATAAAGTAGAATAAGGCGAGCGTATCATTATGTAGCATTGAAATATTTTAGGTGGCCTCGACGTTTTCAGCATAGCATAGGACCACAGATCAAGTAGTATGTCTCGTCGTGCATTGTACCAATCCAACTCTTTCTTCCAATTAATGACATTTCAATTTTCAATAGACGTCGTACGGGGCCACTACTGGATAAAAACGTACTTTTAAGGAAGTTGGTAACAGGCAGTTATCCAGAAAAATTTAATTATTTCGCGGCTGCTCAAATTTTAAAACTGCACATATTTTAGCTTCATCTGACTCTAAATAAGATTTTTAGGAGTATTTTAAATTAGCTTGCTAAAGGATTCTGGTCTAAATATAAAGACGCCGAGAATTAATGTTTTTTCATTCACTGTCCAGTCGTAAATTTATGTTATCTTCATTTATATTTTTTTTTACTTATTCAGACAAGAAAAACCAAACTTTAGTAATGTATCTTCAAATTATGGAGATAATAACTTCTTGACATAAATTCAAAATTAAATACACAAATGAACCCATATCGTAAATTATCAACGGAAATTACTTTCTAGTCATCGATTTTACTAAAACGCTTATCTTGCGATAAGGCTTTCAAGGCATTATTTTTTCACTTTTGGGGATAAATATACCTAAATGAGTACTATTTTTACTTCGTGCATTTTCTAAGAAAATATTTACATTTAAGTATTCATATTTGCTTATCAACAGCCAATTCTTCCCAGCCTAAGTTCCCAGCGTAACAAAAAGGTCATCCCTTACAATCGTATTACTACCGCCAAGTGACCATTAACGCAAGTATTTTCCGAACAATATAATCGGAATATCCTCATTCGGCCCTTCTGGGTTCAAACGGACCCTTATCTCGACCTTTTTAATCCCAGTTTCGGGTTAATTGGCGGAAACCCGCTTTTTGTTGATTATATCTTTGTTATTTGAGAAAGTCTTACTTTTTAAATAAAGTAATTTGTTTCCTAACCACATTTATATCAGAGCAAAAAGGTCCTTCATGCAGAATCGCATAAATATCTCCAAGTGACCATTAACGCAAATATTTTCCGAACAATATAATCGGAATATCCTCATTCGGCCCTTCTGGGTACGAACGGACACTTATCTTGACCTTTTTAGGGTTCCGTAGTAAACTAGGAACCCTTATAGTTTCGCCATGTCTGTCTGTCTGTCTGTCTGTCTGACTGTCTGTCCGTCCGCGGTTTTACTCAGAGACTATTAGTAGTAGAAAGCTGTAATTTGGTATGAGTATGTATATTAATCATGGCAAAAAAGTCGTAGAAAAAAAATCTCGAAAAAAATTTTTTTTAGGTAGCTCCCATACAAGTAAAGTGGGGGAGTATTTTTTTTTCTCTAATTACCCATCGTGTGGGGTATCGTTAAAAAGGTCTTTGAAAAATATTGTGAAGTTGAAAACACCATTTTTCGATTTAGGGATCCGTTTCCGAAATATTTGGTTTTAAAGTGCAAATTTTTGTTAGAGGTACGTGTCCCGGTCACGTATCCATAAATAACCGTTTAGCAGATAGAGGGGCTATCTGCTAAACGGTTATTTATGGATACGTGAAAAAAATTACAGCAGTAGTATATATACTGAAATTGAAAGGAAAACTATCAGAGCTGGGTACTAAGTGCAAACTAAAAAGTTATAGGCAACCAACTTATAAAATGTACTGGAAAATTTAAAATTTCATACAATCTTTATTGTTAGATGTTTTTGGTCGTTAAACTGTGTGGTGCGAGTGTAAACAGTGTGAACTCAAAGTTGTCATTCGCAACTACGGAACCCAATACTGCGCGTGGCCCACACGCATTTGGCCGGTTTTTACTACTAGTTTCCGATTAATTGGTGGAATCCTGCTTTTCTATTATGTCTTTGTTATATTTATAGAGAGTTTCTATGTTGAAATAATTAGATACTTTTGTAAAAAACTTCCTAACTGATATCATAACATAAAAGTACTTAACAATCGCAAAATTATTCCAAAGTAAACAAAAGCCAGTATTTTCTGAAAAATATACCAGTATCCTCATTGGGCCCTGGGGTCAAACAGATCGTTTTATCACCCCTTTTAATTCCAGTTTCGGGTTAATTAGAGTGAACCTGCTTTTGTGAGTTCATAACCTTTTTTTTTGCGGCAATGTTTATTAGTAAATGCATATTTTGTATACCTTGTATAATTTGATTTCATCATCATCATTTCAGTCTCAAAAAGTCTACTGTTGGACAAGGGCTTTTCGCAAGTTTTTCCATCTTGGGTTTTGTCATACTCACCACGCTTGGCAGACGGGTTAGTGAGCGAAGTTTATTTGGCTTATCAGGGTTCCGATGCCCATCGAAACATCATCGATTTTAAGCAAAGGAAGGATAGAAATTTGTTAAACTGGGGGAACGGAAAAAAGATATTTGGGATGCTACTTACTTTGATGGATTGGTGGTAAAAAAGTAGCAGCTCGGGAGGCGGGACAGGCAGTTGAAGACGACACCCCTAACCTCCCTGCGATAATTTGATGAATATATTAATTTATGTTCGAATATACTAGCCGTCAGGTCGTCCGACCACCTGGTCAGTGGGTATCCAACGCTGCGCTTGCCGGAACGTGGTCGCCATTCAAGAACCTTTCTGCGCCATCGGCCATCGGTTCTTCGCGATATGTGCCCCGCCCACTGCCACTTCAAAGAGCTAATCCGCTGGGCTATGTCGGTGCCTTGGTTCTTCTACGGATCTCCTCGTTTCTGATTCGATCTCGCAGAGAAACACCGAGCATAGCCCTCTCCTCTGATAAAGGTCGCAGGAAGACGCTGGATGCAGGCCGCTTCCAACCGGTTATATTGGAAATCCTTGGGGGAGGCCTATGTCCAGCAGTGGACTTCTTGCGGCTGAAATGATGATGATGATGATACTAGCCGTCCTCATTAATCACTCTATGTATTGGTGACAACTGCATGTAAAACAGTGGAGGATTTTTTAAGTTTTTATTGCGAACAGACAGACAAACGCGGCGCAGGATTTTGTTTTACAATATGTAGTGATAGATAGTTAGGTATTTATTCATTTTTAGCAAGGCGTTCGTTACTTCATTCAAAGTCTTACATCTGTTTTAATTTTTCCTAAAATTTCACCCTCATCGATATCTTGGTACAAATTTGCTGTCACATCATTATCTACCACATCACTATAGACCCTTTGAGGGTATTCTGAGTATATCCGATCTTTGTTAATCTGGCCGAAGGATCTATGAAAATGTCTCCGCAGCGTAGTCTCTCACAAAGGGTTTGTACATTATCAAACTTTTTTGCCATCCATCTTACCATCCATATATATTACGATGGAAAAGAGAACCATAGAGATAAAATGTCTAAGAATAGAACTCACTTTGTACCTTCAGACTTTTATTGACTTTCATCCGCGTCTCCATTCGCGTTAGTGTCGATCTCTCGGGAATAGTACTTTTTTCCGGAATGAAAAGTAGCCTATGTCCTTCTCCGTTTTCCAGACAACGTGTATGCAAAATTTCATGATGATCGGTTCAGTAGATACGACGTGAAGCGTAGCAAAAAATATCAGTTTTTATAATATTAAATTAAATAGTCGGGATTGCGATGATCCTTTTTCTCTGGGTATGGTTATAATAACAAAATCTACAGTCGTTGTGCAGTTTGTTGCCGCTTCTCCTGCACTCCGCCTTGGAAGCGGTGTAAACTTAGCTTTAAGTAATTTATTGACGTCAACAATAACATAACATTATAAACCAATTGTAAATGTAAACGACCAAATGATATTTAAAATATCTTAAGATGAATAAATTTTTTTACTATTGACTGTACACCTACCCTGCTCTGCCCTGATTGAGCTCCATATGGCTGCAGTCACGGAAGTATTAGTACATACATCGCCATGGCTGCAGGCAGCCCATAGAAGTAGGAACGATTTTTTAATCTATGCTGCAGCCAGCATCATAAGGAGGTCAATTAGCTACGACACCGGGTCGCAAACTTTCTAAGGAGTTTTTGAACTAAGAAACGTGTGATATTTTGTGTCTCACTGTATGGCTCAAAACCATTTAGGTACCGAATTTATACATTTCCGTTATATCAAAACGATTAAAAAAGAAATCAAAGGAAGAAAGCTCCAATTCAAACTCCAGTTTGCCAAAGCATAAAGTTCCAGTTTCACCGAACTAAGTCCATCCAAATTGAGATGTTGGAGGTAGCCAAACGACATTATAATAAAGTTCATATTAGACTAGTTCGCTGAAAGTTATAATAGTATGCATTTTATATATGTTAGATTTTTGAACGGTCACTTTTACCTCTATTTTTGTCATAATATCATTGAAAAGGTAATTCGAGACCTTCCACATGGTTAGGCCGTGTGGTTCCCGTCCCGGCAGAGTAGAATAGGACCATTTCAAGTCTTTCCGTGGATGTCGTAGAAGGCGACTTAGGCAACACAAGCTCATCAAAGAGACCTCTCCAACCCGTCTGGCCAATAGGCTAAATCCTCTAACTGCTAAGGCTAATATGGCTCTGGAAGTACAGAGAGGGTAATACTCCTGCAGTGGAGACTAAAAAAGACCTGATGATGATGATGATGACCTTCCACCGCGCGTCCCGCACTTGACTTGAAAATGATAGCGACCCGTTTTTATTCGTTTTTATACATATGCCCAAACGTCAATTTTTCAAAAGTTTTCGTACTCGTAAGTCTAGCAAATATTTGTGTTTTTGTTTTTATTTATCGGCCTTATAAGTTGTCCACACGTACAATTTATACTTAATTTCTAGGTATAATAATTTAAAAAATTACAAAGCTAAGTATTTAGCAACTTATCTGTATCAGTACTCGCATACGCTAAACGAGGGCGTTAGATCTAATAGCACTATCTTACTACTTTAGACGAGGAGCCTGATGGTCCAGTGGGTGTGAGCTCTATGAGCGCTTACGTATGTAAAGCAACCCCTGGTGCAGTCCCTACTTAGATAAAAATACGCAAGTGGCATAAAAATAATTCGAGCTCCTCCGTGCTTCGGAAGGCACGTTAAGCCGTTGGCCCCGGCTGTCATCGTTGATGGCAGTCGTTAAGCTATGTGGAGTCTACGCTCGAACTCGGTTGCGTTCGGTGCAGAATAAAAATGTCGTCAGATAAAGTGAAGTGTACGCAGTGCAATATAGTAATAAATGAGTTGTTGTGTTTTGTGCAAAATCTAATCAAGACTGCAGATGATGAAAGTATAATTAAGATTGCTGTGAGTGCGTTTTCTTCGTCGGAGATAACAACCGCAAAGGATCTGTTGTTCGAGTCGGTTAGCACGAGTACCCGCAACATTTCTCGTCGCAAAAATAAGGAACAAAAGGATGTTGAAGACATTATTTGTGTTTTCAAAACGACTTCACCTGATAAGACGCCAATATTTGTGGCTAGGCAACTGGAAAAGGTCCCACCTGTAGGGATAGATCATGTCGATGTCACAGCATTACTAAAAGATATCGTTCGATTAAAAGCAACGGTAAAGGAGCTAAAGGAATCAAGCGTCACTGTAACTCAGCTGAATGACTTCAAAGAGGAGATGTATAGGATGAAATATGATTCCTTAGTGGAGCCTATCCATATAACACGAAAAAGGGGTGGGTGCTTGTTTACAAGAATGCGGTAGCGACAGTGGTCCTTTTGGAATCATAGACATATCCACACATTCACAAGTAAGCAATACACCTGTGAAGCAAATAATAGCGGATCACTCTGTCTCGCAGGGTGAAAAAACTATCAATGTATCAAGTCGCGTAATAGCATCGCCTGAAACCGCGGGAATGAATAGTAGCCAGCCGTTATCGCCGCCCGTCAAGATCGAGGAAAAGAATGACTCATGCGCATTCGTACCTTCGGCCGCAACAGCTGTTGTCAACGAACGAAGCGTACATAAAACATTGGCGGAGATCGTTCAAGAGGGCAATTTTAAGCCGGAACGCCCGAATGAGGAATGGGTTAAGGCACAAAAAAGAAAACATAGGAATATGGTATCCAAATCGGAAGGCGTCAGAGGAAAGGCCGTGTTTCTGCCGGAAGATAAGTTTAAGTCAGCTAACTTAAGGATATCATTGTTTTTGTCAAATGTGCACAAGGAAACATCAGTTAGTGACATAGTAGATTTTATACGGTCTAAAACCAAAGAAAAGGTTGATATACAGAAGATAAAAATGAAGTCTGAAAAAGAATATAATGCGTATAAAATGTTGATATCCAGTAGTAAAGTAGATGTGTTCCTGAATGATGAGCTATGGCCAGCTGGAATTATTTGTAGGCGTTTTAGGACATATAGAAAACCCCTGTCGATGGGACAACAAGAGGATAGCAAACATTCTAAAATAAATTAATTATGTACAGTGCGGTATTAGCTACATATAACTGCAAAAATATAAAGCGCTCCATTGATGAGATAAGAGACCTGTGTGGCCTTGCTGACATTATTGCGCTTCAGGAGATCTGGTTGATGCCGGAAGATCTATCATTCCTTGGTGAATTTGGGAGCACGGGCACTTCTGCCGTTGATACGACGGCCGGTATGCTCGTAGGTCGACCGTATGGAGGTGTCGCGATTCTGTGGCGTAAATCAGTGTTTCCCTGTGTGTCTGTGATACCCTGTGCAAACTCCCGTGTCGCGGCTATACGTATTACGACAAACGACCGGCCGGTGCTGGTTATATGTGTGTATATGCCTACCGATAGTGCTAAAAACAAACCCGAGTTTACGGATTGTTTAAGTTATATAAGCGCAATAATTGAGGAATGCAGTGTGGAATCCGCTTTTATACTGGGGGACTTCAACGCTCATATCGGTAAGCGATTTTATAAAGAACTTTGTGCGTTTTCAAATGAACAAAACTGGTCATGTGTGGACGTAATGAAATTACCTCCGGACACATACACCTTCGTCTGTGGTGCAACCGGCAGTAGGAGTTGGTTAGATCACGCAGTAGTCACTGATTCAGCGTTGCAATGTGTTACAGATGTTAATGTAAGATATGGTACATACTGGTCCGATCATATGCCTATGACTATAACTTGCAATATTAGTGTAAATAAGACGAAAATTGTTGAATCTAACCCCAGGTGCAATAAAATACAATGGGGTGACAGAAATGTCGAGCAGTGTAAATCTTACGAAAATATGTGTACTTCTCTGTTAAAAAATGTAGACTTGCCTATTGAATTACAAAACTGTGGAAATAGACGGTGTAATAATGCTCAGCACTTTATTTATATTGATAATATGTATAAAGAAATAATTAATATATTATGTACGAGTGCAAGTTCCAATCATATAACAACTTATGTTAAAAGGCGGAAAAAACCCTTAGCTGGCTGGAATCGCCATGTAAAAGAGGCTTACTGGAATGCCAGATTGGAATTTGAATCTTGGGTTTCTCATGGAAAACCGTCATCCGGTTCCATTTATAAATCAATGGTGGAAACGCGTAAAATATTCAAAGGTAAATTAAAATGGTGTCAAAATAACCAAGAGCAAATAAAAATGGACCTAATAGCTAATAAGCATGCAAAGTCAGACTTTAAGGGCTTTTGGAAATGTACTAATAAGTCTAATTCTAAGCCTGGCATTCCTGTAAGCGTCGACGGGATATCTGACCCCAAGGAAATAGCAGAGCGATTTAAGAACCAATTTTCTGTTAAATCGCCACTAGGACCCCCGCGTCGGACGCTCGATGTTGAAATCCAAAATACGGAGATATCTACTGTTATTCTTCCGGCAGATGTCAGGCATGTAATTAAAAAGATGAATAGAGGTAAATCACCTGGGTATGATGGGCTAAGCATCGAGCATCTACAACACGCGGGTTTCCATATGCCAAGGGTGCTCGCTCTGTTATTTAATATGTGTATAGGGCATTCATATCTACCACCCGACATGATGAGGACTCTGGTGGTTCCTATTATCAAAAACCGAACTGGGGATGCGTCGGATCCTTCTAACTACAGGCCCATCTCCTTAGCGACTATTGTAGGTAAGATATTTGACAGTGTGCTTAACTCAATCCTTACTAAGCATGTAAAGATAAATGACGCTCAGTTTGGCTTCCGTCCGGGGCTGTCTACAGAAACTGCCATCTTGAGTTTAAAGCACACTGTCAGGTACTATACTGACCGAAAAACACCCGTCTACGCGTGTTTCTTAGATTTTTCAAAGGCATTTGACCTTGTTGCGTTTGACCAATTGTGGGAAAAGTTAGATGCAACGACGGTGCCACCAGAGGTTACATCACTCCTCAAACACTGGTACCTTAACCAGGAAAATCAAGTAAAATGGGCGGGTGAATTATCACAGCCATGTACACCTCAATGTGGGGTTAGGCAGGGGGGGCTTAGCTCACCATTACTTTTTAACCTATATATAAACGCACTCATTGAAAAACTTAGTAGCACACGCGCCGGATGTTTTGTTGATGGTGTGTGTGTGAACAACTTAAGTTATGCGGACGATATGGTGCTGCTGGCTCCCTCTGTATGTGCATTGCAGGAGCTTCTTAACATTTGTGAATCCTATGCTGCATCATATGGCTTGGTTTACAATGTTAAGAAGTCTGAATACATGGTCTTTAGGTCTGGTACTGGGTGTCCTAAAACAGTGCCCCCTATTTTATTAAATGGAGTTCCATTGAACCGGGTATACGAATTTAAATACCTGGGACACTTAGTAACAGACAACTTAAAAGACGATGCAGACATGGAAAGGGAACGTAGAGCATTGTCGGTAAGGGCAAACATGTTGGCTCAAAGGTTTTCTCGTTGTACAGAGGCAGTTAAAATAATCTTATTTAAAGCTTACTGCACATCTGTGTACTCGAGTGCTCTTTGGTTTAGATATACCCAGAAGGCTTACAATGCTCTGCGAATCCAATTCAATAATGCATTCAGAGTACTGTTGCGACGGCCGCGGTTTTGCAGTGCGTCGGCGATGTTCGCTGAATCACGCACGGACGGCTTTGATGCGGTTTGGCGTAAAAAATCTGCCGCGCTGTTACGTAACGTTCGCGATAGTCGCAATTCAGTATTTTGCGCATGATAGCGGACCGCTTTTATAGCCCACTCATTGGGGGGCTTATAGATCGAACCCGGTCACTTCTAGTTATAGATTACTAACACACCTAGTTTTTAAGATTTTGTTACTAATACTTAGATAAGGTAACTAACTTAGATTAAGTAAATATTGTTACTAACAAAAATGGACCATGTTGTCTTAAATAAAGAATCATTATTATATATATTATTATATTATGTCAGATGCCCCCATTTGCGCCCAAGATTAAACTTACTGAAAAAATATGAAATAAAAAGCATTTATATGTAGAAAAAAGACACTTTTAATGATATATAACAAAAAATATAAAATTTGTTTTGATTTATATAAAAAAAATACCGTGCTTGAATGGGAACACTGGGCTCATTCAGTATAAAAAATTTCATGACTTTGTTTTTTGACACTTGATGTTTTGATACATTTTTTGCACTGCCAACGAGCTTTATATGACAAATGGTGCATAGCAGTTGTTTATTCAAATTCATCGAACTGCAGACTAGGGACTATGGACACTGTTGGACGTGAACGGCGGTCTGTTTCTTTGCAAGTAGTGACTAGCCATTTTTCGTCTAAACTGCAGCTGATCCATCTTCACATCATCACAAAGTTGCAAACGCCAGGAATTGCTAACAGTAAAATCAAGCATGTAGGTAAAGAGTATCCATCACCACTTTTTGTCTCGAATGGAAGTGCGATATGAAAAAAAATGATCAACACTACTTTTATAGTATCTGACGAATACTTGAGGCATGTCTTGCGAGCTGAACTTCAACGTGTTACTTTGCCAAATGGTAGGACACTACTATAATTAGTTTATCGTAATTGTGCAGACACTATTGTCCAGCCAACGAACAAACAATATTTTATGTATTGTGTCAAATCGGAATTTTTATCTCTAAGAAACGGTTTCTAGTCATCGCTTTAGGTACAATGCACGTTACAATCCTCGTCGAAAGACCAATGAAGCCGTTCTCTAGGCAAAGTATAATAACCGGTTAGAAGAAGGATGCCTAAATAGGTTTTCAATTGTTCAACTGTGCTAGCCATCTTTTCGCGTCTTTCTTGGACATTATTTTCATCAAAAATTATGGACTCATAAGTAGGGTGGCACTTACGCCAACAAGGACTTAGAAGGTTGTCTGTTCGTCTTTTCTTCGCTGCAGTCGTCGCTAAAGGTTCGTCATCGCTACTGTCCCATTCATCTGCGCTCCTGTTGATGAAAACTTCAATACTTTCCGGTATGTCCCTAGGAAAATCATTGCTCATGATGTTGTCACCATTGCCCTCCTTTTCGTCAGAGCAACGAAATTTACCTCTATATCTAAAGCATCATCTCTCATAAGAGCCTCGATAGCTTCTTGAAGCACCTGTTAGTTATCGCTCGATGCTTAGATCGTTTAGACGTGTTTTTTTCAAAACCAACTTCTGCAAAAAATAAAATAATGTTTGATTCCTCTTGTGCCCGTAGTCCCCAATTGAGGACGCCCACGTGTCAATCGACTTTATTCACAATGCAGCCTTGTAATTCATCAAATGCTGTCTTTATTACTTAGTTCCTTTTATTGCCAAAACGAGAATGTGATAAAATAACTACTGTGAAATAAATAGACTAAAATAAAAGTACTTACATTAGGCGCGTAATCCTGTTCATTTTAGGCACGATATTATCAAATTTAATGTAGTTTATCTCAAACAACTATTAATAATCCGTGTGCGTACTAGTAACGTTTTAATTACAAATGAAAATGTTGCCTTCATGTAAAAACAAAAAAAGTTGAGGGTAGATTTGTAAGCGTTCCCAATTGGGCACGGTGAGCGCATATGGGTTAAGGCAGCTCTAAAAATCTGACACCAGTGTTAGCCACTTACACATACGAAAAAAAAAACAAACTACTTTAGACTTGATTAGTACATTTTTATGACACTCGCTACTTTGCTCGCTCACTCGGTTTATTTTTTTACTCGTACAATGTGAAGTAAGCTAAAGACTGCAATTGGCACAGGAGTCTAGCGGAAGGAAAAGAAAGCTGCCAAGTCATTTAACAACTTGCAGACATACAATGGAAGAATGAGACTAATTTAAGACGAACTAAAGAAGTTTTTTGTTGAAAAGTCGCATTTTAATGTGGAATAGTAGAGTTTATTTTTCGAGTTCCGTAGCGCAGCGGTCAACACGCTAGCCTGCGACACGGGGGTCCCGGGTTCGATCCCCAGTCAGGTCAAGACGGAAAAAGATCTTTTTCATATTGACCTGGGTCTTGCATGTTTATCTATATAAGTAAATATTATAAAATATAGTATCGTTGAGTTAGTATCCTGCGACACAAGTTCACAACTTACTGTGGGGCTAGCTTAATTTGTGTGATATGTCCCTATATATTCATTATTCATTCATAATTGTTTAACATTGTAGTAAATAAGTCGCCTTTATATTAAACAAAAGTTCTTACAAACAATTGAAACATTAGTTTGATATCAATGTTTTTATTCACGTTAGTAGAGATATTCAATAGATAGTAATGAATTCTAAATTATTAAATATCAATGGCTTTCTTCCGCGACTTAGTCCACCAGGGGGACATGTTGGTGGGAGCACGAAGGCCTTAATTGAATATTTTTTTTAGTACCTAAAGTGCGTGCGTCATCTTCATTATCGTCTCATCCACTCAAACTCTCAAGTTTATAATGTTAGTAGTGTTTGCTTTTACTATAAGCCTTATAAAGTATATTAGCAAAATAAGGGAATATTGCAAGTAACTAATTCCCACGAACACGAACTCACTTAACGACTGTTTTCTAAAAAAACGTAACAAAAATGGCTTCCATTAACGTACCTACTTTGTGTTTCGTCCCACGCTGACTGATTCAACCCAGTGGTTTTCCAATTTAAACTGAAGTTGATAAAATACTAGATTTTACCCGCGGCTTCGCCCGCGTGAAATATAGCCTGTCCTTCTCAGTACCCTGACGTGTGTGTGTGCTAAATTGCATGATGATCGGTTCAGTAGATATGGCGTAAAAGCTAACAAACAAATAAACAAACAAACTCACTTTCACATTTATAATATTAGTTAGGATAGGATAGGATTAGGATTTTGCCACGAATGCAACCAGTAAATCATTATTTTAATTCTATTTATTTACTTAGAACCTGGAAGATCCCACTACTGGACAAAGGCTTCTCAGTTTTCCATACCTACTTCTTTTACTTATATTTAAAAGGTACCTACGCATTGCAAAAATCTTTTTTGAGATGCGGCCCGTCATAATGTGCTACCTTTATGGGTAAATTATGTAACCATCGCAAACTAAAAATACATTTCAGAGACACACAACGCTCATTATAATAATTTACATGTCAGGATATAACTCTTTGTAATATCATAGGTATAACATAATGCTTCGAATGGTGGCTACATATTCTCTGATATGTACAGACCATAACATATCCGCTGCATAACATAAACGTCTATGACATTATATTTATGAGCTACGCATAAATTCTACCCGATGTCATATGGACGGACGGACTCGGGATGTAGGTCAATGTGCGACAGTAAGTTATAGATAACATGCCCATTTGAATTGGCTAAATACGCGATATATATATATACGCAAGATCCTGTTTACGATCCTCGGTCAGTCCAAATATCTTTAAAATAAATTCATACGCCTCATACGCCGTGTGGTTCCCGGCAGAGAAGAATAGGACCACTCCAATTCTTCTCGTGGATGTCGTAGAAGGTGACTTTGGAAACAATCTAAACAAAGCTTATAAACATCAAAGATACCTCTTCAACCCGTCTAGCCCAAATCCTCTGACTGCTCTGGCTAATATATGGCTTCGGTAGTACAGAGAGGGTTATGCTCCTGCAGTTGAGACTAAAGAAGACCTGATGATGATGATAATGATGAATAGTAGTCATACTAATTGTCCCCAAAAAGCTATTGAAACGTAAAGCGACAAATTATATTATAAATAGTCTGAAATGATTAATGAGCAGTAAATACCGTCCTCCAATTAGCTGGCAACACCCATAACGCCTCTGTTATTAATGTGTGACCATCCTCATTTAAATCTGTCAACATGTGCGCAAGCGCATGGATACTGATTCTGGAGATTCTTTTGTTCTGATTTTGGAAATATGAATATTTTGGTAGCTTAAAGCCAAAGGATACCAATGGCTTTAGAATCTGTAGTAGACTTTCTGTTACAGTTCTGGGCTCTGTCTACCCCGCAAGGGAGAAAGGCGTGATAGTATGTATGTACGTATGTATGACTTTTGGCTGGATTTTTATTGAAATGCTTTATTAAATAACAGTCGATTTCCATATCGAAGACACTAAAGGTAGGTAACTGAAGCTTCCAACCAGTGATATATTATATTGTCTTTGAACCAGTGAACGAAAAACGTAAGCCGCCGCCTTTCATACTATATTCCTATCATTTTTGACACCACGCAAAATAGCACCTGTAGGCAGAACAAACCTGCATCCAACTTACTTTTTAAATACGCTCTGCATTTCAATGTTAACAAAATAAATTCCATTGGTAATAAAATTTGTAAAATAACAAACAAATTTTAAAAATATTCGCCCTTCACTCCATCAATCATTAAAAACTCGTAAAACTGCAAATAAATCGAGATCAATCAATACAAATCCGCTCAAAAGTATAAATAACGGCGTCCAACACGAATGTGGCTGCGGGCGCATCCAGATAAGGGACTTAAGGGGACAGCTATGTTAAATAGACAAGAGAAGAAAGGAGATCTCAAAGAGGTTTAATGTTAGGTAAGACGGCCAGTCGTAAAAATAATCCGAAACTTTTTACAGTATGGAAAGAATGAAATACTAACATGCAGTCCCGAACCCACATACAGTGGGATGAGGAGTTGTAGAAGAAGTTAATTAAAATCATAAAGGCAACAAAACTTACAAACTTTCTTCAAGGTTCTTTCTTCAATTTATATTTTCTTTACTTAGTTTTATAACATTCTTAGTACCGTTTCACAAACTGACTTCTCATTTTGTGTTGATAATAAAAGTGATGACACACTAGTCCGTTATTTCTACCAAAACAAGTGGATTATTTCAAAAAATAAAAAAACCCACCCGCCTTATTGACAGTTTACGTCTACTATATTGATTTTTGCTCACTTTACATAGTCTGTGATACTCCGGGGATGAATACGAATCAAATGACATCTCGCAATTTAAAATCGATCAAGCCGTTTAGGCTACAGGAGGCAACAATGTAACATACTTACATTATTACCTATATACACATACATGTAAAAAACATCACCTAAACAACTCATAAATTGTATGCTCTTTACAATCACTGACCCCCATAAGAGCCTACTTATCAATAATTCATAATGTCCCTTGTATCTTGTTACTCTGATCACCCTTGAGTGCCCTGCCCTATCCAAAAACCTGGCTACGCTCTCGTACGTGACATTGAGCGGTATTGGACGATTCCGTCAAACTATAAATCCAGAAAGAAAACAAACTGCCATACATACTGGTGCTAGGTTTCTTTTTATTGAACATCAAAACTCTGACATCCGATTTTGTGACCCTCACATTTTATTTATTACTCACTAGTTTTTTGTTATTTTTTTTTATGTACAGGCAGATTTGAACCTATATTGAAATCTCGGAATCAGAATCTCTATTGCAATACAGAATTGCAAGAAAAAAGATGTAAAACAAAAAAAAATTGGACCTCCCATACAAAGTCACCGATGCCGCTGAGCGAATTTCTAGGAAAGGCAAATTTTATTTCTAAGTTTTCATAATTTTTTCTACACATTTACATTTCTGTATTCCATTAGGTATTCTAATTCTGAGATTTTTATATAGCGCATAGGTTTAAAATCAGCCTGTATATATATTTCATTTATAGACGAGCTCCGTGGCGCAGCGGTCAACACGCCGACCTGTGACACGGATGGTCCCGGGTTCGATCCCCGGTCAGGTCAAGATGGAAAATGATCTTTTTCAGATTGACCTGGGTCTTGGATGTTTATCTATATATGTATTTGTTATAAAATATAGTATCGTTGCGTTAGTATCCCATAATACAAGTCTTTCTTAAGAACTTACTTTGGGGCTAGCTCAATCTGTGTGATTTGTCCGTATATATTTATTTATTTATTTTATTTATATTTATTTAACAACCGAAAATTGTTGAAGTCTGTAACATACTTTATGACCATCGAAGTAAGTTATTACTACGATGCGATATATGGCTCTGGTAGTACAGAGAGGGTCATCCTCTTGCAGAAGAAGACTAAAAATACCCGATGATGATGATGATACTTCTGAATTTATCGATTGAGATATTTTCATCTACAAGTGCATCACGCGAAACCCACGTTTACAAAACATCGCCGCATTTTTATTTTGGGAATCGATTTATTTACTTTGTTGTTTCAGTGCGTTTGGCACGTTTCAACTGTATAAATATGGTGCAAAATAAAATAACTCGGAAATATAAAACTTGTACATGTTAATAAATATTCTACGTTCATCTATGGAAGATTTTTAAAAGAATCCTACGAATATTTAGTCAAGACCTAGTCTATTTATTTTCCTTCGACCCCTGAAGGGGTGACTCAACCCTTTTTCGATGGGACCAATGCCGGAAGGAAACGCATTTTTTAATATTTTCATAAATTTTGGGGGGCAAAACAAAAAGTACGAAAACAATTTTTTATTTTTATTTTTCGGTGTTGGCCGCATAAGAAAAATGGTCTGTTTAGACGGGCTAAGTCACCCCAAGTTACACGCTGTTCGTACGTAAGTCTAGTCTAGAGTCACATACCAAAAACTATTGTTTGTGGGTTGATATTATCGTAAAGCCATGAATGAATGCAGCAAACTGCATTCATGTGTGAACATGAGTCTTGCATTAGTTTTGAACTTCTGTCGTATCATGCATGGTAATCAAATTATCACTTGTAGGTGTGAGACAATGAGTAGTTATTAGTTTTACAGTAACTTTCTGAATACATGCAGTGCAGGTAAAGAAATATTTTTGTAGATATTAGGAGTTATTCAAATATTACGTAAGCAACGAACGTACGGGTGGTTTACGTGATTTGGCTTATTATTGATGACATTATGGAGGTTTAAGTGGTGATGACTTCAACATTTCGAATAATTACCAATTTTTTTAAATGACACTATGTTTACTAAAACTTGGAGGGGAAGAGCTTTTCTTAAGTTTGCTGACAATAAAGCGCGGGACACATAGAAAAGCGGGCAGGGCGCAGACAGGGCGCCGTCGCGACTCTTGAAAACACATAGAAAAGACGGGGCACAGACGTGACGCACGGCGTTCGGTAATTGTGGGAGATGTGACAGGTGTGTGACAGCGATGTGCGAGTCCCGGCGCCCGCGCCTCACCCCGCCCGCAACCCCGTTTTACCCGTCCTCCGTCCGTTCTGTGTTTTACATAGGACGCAGACCCGTCGCAGACGAGTAAGCGTCGTGTCTGCGCCCTGTCTTTTCTGTGTGTATTGGGTCGCGACGCTTCTATACATTTTGTATGAAAAAGACGCGGAGGAGACTGTCTGCGCCCCGTCCTCGCCCTACGTCTTTTCTGTGTGTCCTTCGCTAGACGGTCAAAAATGCTGATATTTTGCTAATGCAATACTTGAACGGTAAGTATGTCTGTTCCATTGTTTCCTCCTGTAACCTAAACGGCTTGACCGATTTTGAAGTGTGAGGTGTCATTACATTTGTTTTTTAGTGTTGGCCACTTACACACACGAAAAACAAACAAACGTTTGTTTTCTTCCCCGGAGTATCATTCATGTAACGTCAGCACAAAATCAATATCGTGAACGTAAACTGTTTAAAAAACGGCAGTTGGATATTTTTTTTCATAATGCATTTGTTTTAGTCAATCGAAATCATTTACTGCTTGTTTTCTAAGTAATCCCCTCAGATTAATAAGTGGTAATCCCTATCTCAGAAAATTTCATAGATTTGCACGATTTTAAACAAATCAACAGCAGCACTCACAAACATAGACAAGACTTCTAAAGTAATAAACCTGGCCATTGACCCATTCCTAAAAATATCAACAGCCATAAGCGTCTCGATTATTTTCGGATTACAAAGTGCACGTACCCATAAAAACAAACTGCGTAGTAAGACACGTGGTAAGTCCCCCTGCCCTACATACGGCGTTCCCACTGTAGGATCTGGTTTATTACTCAAATAAACTACTTGCTTTGGTATCGTTCTATTCACAGTCGATTAATTCGATTGAGAAACAAGATTCAGGTAAAGTGCACATGTGAGATGTAGGTACGTTGTAGTTTTGTAAAATATTATGGGAGGTTAACTTAATATTGGAATGGAGCCCGATAGCCCAGCTGAGCATTATTAGCGCTTACGCATATTAAGCAACCCTGGGCGCAGTCCCCGCTGGGATGGGTGATCGCAAGTGAATAATGTGGACATATTATCTCCAGCTCCTTCATGCTTCGTTAAGCCGTTGGTCGCGGCTTTCATTGTTTGTAGCAGTCGTTAAGATTTTGGGCAGCTTGAAAAAGGTGACATCAGTGTTGGCCACTTATAATACAAACGAAAAACAAAGAGAACATAAATGTTTAAACATTTTTTAAAATTGCTTCTTTCTACACTACTATCTACTAACAATTTTGGCAAATGAGTCCAATAACAAATATGCAGACAAATGAAAGAGAGGCTTAGTTACTAGGTAAATAATATTATAAGGACCCCATTTGCCAAACATTGTATATAGCTAACTAAGGGATCAGTTTGTTTAGTAGGATTAAAACCGGCCAAGTGTGAGTTGGAATTGCACAAGTAGGGTTCCGTTCTACCATACAACATTTGACTATGAAAACGGATCAGAACCTTTTTTTATATGCATTTTTTTTAATATTATACATTGTTACAGCAGCTACACTAGTTAGTACACATTCGATCCAAATTTCAAGTCTCTAAAACTACAAGGAAGATATTTTATTAAGCCTTGAGTTATCCCAAGGCAAAAGAGACAATAGACAATATTAGAGTGAGGGTAAAGATGATTAAATGGAATACGATTAAGTTTGAATTGTGACCCCAATAGAAATTCAAACTTAATCGCATTGCAAATTGAAACTAAATTATGCATGTTAAATTCCTTAATTTCCATAAAGGCAGTTTTTCGATATTGAAATGGTTCAACAGACACAAGCTGAGATAGACGGATGGACAGACATCGTCAACACAAAAAATAAAAAAGTGTTTGCATTTCCAGGTTATTTTTGAATCAAAAGCGCAGCGAAAAGAATAGGTGTTCGGATTTAGCCAAAAAATATCTGGGTTAATGTTGTCCTGGACTGTTTCCAAAATGGCGGCCATTTGACTGTCAAAATGTCAAATGACAGAAGATGACAGTGCTTTCCGCTTTGACGGATGATGAGAGATGTCAAATGAGAAGGTCTGGGGAAGTTTGTGGTGGGAAGTCAAGGGGTGCAGTTGGGGTCTACCTTGGACGATTTTGTAAATTCCTTTTGGTGTAGTTTGGTGTTATAAATGCTCGTGCTCATGAACAATTTGTTTTTTTTTTTTTTTTTTTTTTTTTTTTTATACTACTAAGTTGGCAAACAGGCATACGGCCCACCTGATGGGAAGCGGTTACCGTAGCCTATGGACGTCTGCAACACCAGAGGTGTCACACGCGCGTTGCCGACCCTGAAGAAATCTTTTCACGCCCTTTTTGAAGAATCCCATATTGTAGTCTCTCGGAAAAACCATAGCAGGGAGTTCATTCCATAACTTTAGCGTACGTGGAAGAAAGTTCCTGTCAAAGCGTACTGTACGTGACCATTTAGGATTTAAGGTATGAGGATGAACCCCCTGTCGATGGCGTGAGGTGCGATGATAGAATGTAGCCGTAGGCATCATCTCAAACAGTTCTTCAGAGCACAGCCCATTATACAAACGGTAGAACACACATAGAGAAGCGAAATCTCTCCTTAAACTCAGGGGCTCGATACCGCTTGTAATATTAGGATCGTCGATAATTCTGACAGCTCGTCTTTGGACCGAGTCAAGTGGATCCAGCTGATACTTGGCTGCACCTGCCCAAAGGTGACAGCAGTACTCCATGTGTGGACGGACTTGCGACTTATAAAGGAGCAGTCTTTGCTCTGGGGTGAAGTATCGCTTTGCCCTGTTGAGCACACCCAGCTTTTTGGATGCCATCTTGGCCTTGTCCTCCAAGTGACTGCGGTATTGGACGCTGGCAGAAATATCGACACCAAGGATCCCAATTTTGTCAGAGATGGTAAGGGCCGTGCCTTGGAATTGAGGAGCTACAGCAAATGGGGTTTTTTTGGTGGTAAACGCACAAACTTGTGTCTTCGAAGGGTTGAAGTTGACCAGATTTTTTTGACCCCAATCGGCGACTTTCGTCAATGTATTTTCGATTTCAGACACAAGTTGTGTGCGGCTTTCGTTCACAAATGTGCGAGGGACATTTGCACGGCCCGTGTAAGACCTGTCACCCGTACTATCGTCCGCATAACAATGAATACCATCTATGGACAGCATGTCATTGATATGCAGAAGAAACAGTGTCGGGGACAACACGGAGCCCTGCGGGACGCCAGCATTAATATCTAAGCTATCCGAACAGCTTCCGTCAACTACTGCTCTAATGCTCCTCTCAGACAAAAAGCTAGCAATCCATTTACAGAGTCCCTCAGGAAGTCCGTAAGATGGCAACTTCGAAAGAAGACCCCGGTGCCAGACTCTATCAAACGCCTTCGCCATATCTAAGCTGAATGCTAATGCCTCACCTCGACTCTCAATAGCCGACGCCCACTGGTGTGTGAGATACAATAGAAGGTCACCGGTGGAACGACCGTGACGGAAACCGTATTGACGGTCGCTAATCAAATCATAATCAATTTGTGAAATAGTTTCGGTGGACTGTTATATGGACTCGTATAGACTTGTCACCATAAGCTCCCACGAGGCATCACAGAACATACGCCATCTTTGATGCTACTTGTTACAACTTTACCGTACAACACCGATACTTAGTATCTCAATTTACTGGACATTGGCACAATCACTGAAATCTCGGTGGAAGCCATATTATAAAACAGAAGAAGAAGAAGAGAAGGTCTGGGATTCAAAAGTGGAAGTGTGGCCGTGACCGTTTAGAGTTTAAGAGCTTGGATGATAAATTGTCTCCAAAATTTATAAATAAACGGTAACTTTCAACCGTTTCACTACTGTCAGCAACATAATTAATCGTTTATGAGAATTCATTTTCCAAAGATTAGTTTACTGTTTAAAAATAACAAGGGCTAATTAATCTAAGTATACTTCACTACATATTATAAAACAAAGTCCTCCGCCGCGTCTGTTTGTCTGTTCGCGATAACTACTCCACGGATTTTCATACGGTTTTCACCAATAGATAGAGTGATTCACGAGGAAGGTTTTAAGGTATAATACATGCCCGGGCGCAGCCGGGTAGGGCTGCTAGTATATTATAAAGAGGAAAGACTCAATTGTTTGTTAACATTAAAAAGGCTCCAAAACTACTGGACCTAGTTTCAAAATTCTTTCACATATAGTTTTTCTTTTTTTCATAAACCGCAAAAATAACTTTGTCATTCACACAAACACTATGAAAAACAAAATTATCTTTGCTGGCGAAAAATTATAGAGGTTTGGGCTAATCTAAGCTTGCTTCTATGGAACCCATCATGGCCGAGCCCGACTCGCACTTTGCAAATTTTATTTATTTGTGGAATCGATTCCACTCTCGATTCTAAAGAAAATTATTTCAGGTTTTACACTTTTTCATTAACACGTTGTATATGGATTCGAAGTGTTACCGCGAAACTGAAACTGATATTCAGTTTAAAAGAAAATGTTTGCTTCCCTTCATGTGCAATCAAGAGCTCGTTCCATTACAGCGCTTTTAACGCTTTCAGCGCTTTCTTTTAGCGCACTGGTTGTTGTGACACAGCTGTTCAGTTGTTGTATAGAATTACAAAGTCTAGACTTTCGAGGTTATTTGAAAAAACAATAAGAACGGAGAGTTTATTTTTAGTGTTTTTGGCAAGGAAAATAACTTTGCTTCGTGTCGCATTAAAAACTTTGTAATCTTGAAATTGAGTCAGGCGGCATGCTCCTTTAAATAAATATAAATTAAATATCTAAACCACACAAATTGAGCTATACCAACACTAAATTGTGAACTTGTGTCGTAGGATACTAACTCAATAAAATGTTTTATAATAAAAAATACACATTATCTAGATAAACATCCAAGACTGTAAAAATCGTATCATCTTCATCATCAGGTCTTTGTTAGTCTCCACTGCAGGAGCACGACCCTCCCTGTACTACCAGAGCCATATATTAGTCAGAGCAGTCAGAGGATTTGGCCTACACTCTCCACGCTGGTCAGACGGGTTGGAGAGGTCCTTTGATGTTTATAAGCTTTGTTTAGCTGGTGTTTCCTAAGTCGCCTTCTACGACGTCCACGGGAAGACTTGGAATGGTCCTATTCTACTCTGCCAGGAACCACACGGCAAAAAAACTGTATATACATGCTACCAATCACGTCTTTATCCCTTAAGGGGCAGACAGAGTCTTAGGGCATGTTAGCATATCAGTGAACATCAATTAGTAAGTAAACAATATTAAATAAAAAAATAGTAAGGGGTTGCTAGCCGCAACGCCTCAGTTTATTTTCTGTATTTAATCAGTCGTATTAATCGAATCAAGCGATTCTTTGATGAACTCTTTACATCAGCGACAACGCAATTTTTCATAACTCGTTTTTGTTTTGCGCTGTGGGTCACAATTTGCAAACCCAATTAACGGAACAAGGGGAACTCAATATATCTAAAGGTACCTATATACAAAATCCCCTCGTGAACACAAATTGTCTCGCCAAAGTCATAAAATTATGAATGCGGAATGAAAATACAAATATAAAGGTGAAAACTCAAAAAAGTAATGACTTTAAAAGGGAATTTTGTATATTTTACTCACTTATGGAACCCCTAATGATATAAATATCATAGAGTTTTTGTTTGTAACATACAATGACGTCTCTATCCCTTGCGGGGTAGACAGAGCCCTAGGTCATAAGTAAGACCCAAAGATCACATTTAGCATCGTAGTGGGCACAAAGGTGCAATGCGGAATCAAATAGTGATGGGTTGCTAGCCGCATTGCCTATTGATGTGATTCCAAATATTTTTGCCCAATCCCTTGACCGGCTTTTACAGTTTGCGCGGGAAGACAAGCAGCTGGTATATTCTATGTTTTTTTCTTTTCTACCCAACCAGCATTATTTGTAACATTATTTAAAAATATGATCCTTCTCTCCTGGGGCCTTCGGTGATGTTTTCTATACAGGTTAAAATGCCCGGTGAAGTAGAGAAAGCTCACTTGGAGCAAGCTATATAGTTTAAAAAAATGTTAAAGTAATGACGAGCTCCGTGGCGCAGCGGTCAACACGCCTGCCTGCGACACGGATGGTCCCGGGTTCGATTCCCGGTCAGGTCAAGATGGAAAATGATCTTTTTCAGATTGACCTGGGTCTTGGATGTTTATCTATATAAGTATCTATTATAAAATATAGTATCGTTGAGTTAGTATCCCATAACACAAGTCTCGAACTTACTTTGGGGCTAGCTCAATCTGTGTGATTTGTCATTTAAAAAAAAATATGTTGAAACCGGACTTTTCTGGTACAAAATAAACGCGTCTGAAACAAATCTGTTAGAGTTCAATCAACTAATGAGTGCAGCAATTAACATCTCAGCTGTTTTAACGGCTTAATCACTTGTCGGCCCGCTTTGCGCAACGTGCAATGTTACGAATCTATGGGAGCTAGGTACTTACAAGGAATAATTACTCTCTCTCTCTCTCTTGATTTGAAAAGGGATGCCATAAAAAATAGACCACCCTCCAAAATTCATTACAACTACGTTGGTGGTTCCTTGACGTGTCCAAATTGCGCACGCGTATGCGCATTCGTATAGCGAAGATAGGGTACATAAGCCATATGAGGACACACCAACCTAGTTCCTGATTTTATATTTATTAAGACTTTGCCAGTCACCGTAGCCGATAACAGCCAAGGATATTATTATTACTGTCTACGAGAAGGAGCTACTGTGTAGGTATAGTATTGTCTTATAGCACCGAAAGTATCAAACATATATTATATACGTAACACGGTTCTTAAGTGGATGTGATAAGGTCTAAAATGCAATCAACTGTGTATACCTATGCTCGTCAATGTACACAAACTTCTTGAAATGATAGTTCAAACCGTAACAAAATATTGCTGTTTTTTTTTATGACATATACGACAAATGAGCAAGCTGGTCACCTGATGGTAAGTGATCGCCGCTGCCCATGGACAACTACAACACCAGGGGTAAGACAAGAGCGTTGCCTGCCCATTATTTTTCCCTCCCAGAGAGAGGGGACAGGCCTCGCGGCTCTCTTACTCACCGTACGAAGCAAAGCAGCGGTAAAGCTAATCAAACGTCGATTTTCTGTGAGAGGTTGTACCTACTGCCTCGGACAAGCCAGCCTATTCATGCTCAAAAGTAAAGTTCGCCGGTAGCGTGACTCTACCACAACTAAAACACTGTTCTAAATGAAATAATTGAAAATTGGAACTGCCCATCAAAGTAATATCAAGACGCTGCGCTAGTATTTCTTCTTTGTGTGAGTGATTTGACCGAAACAGACAATCTGACAGCTCAATCAAATAATGAGAGCAATAAATCTTAAGACAATTTTTTTTTTGTTAATCTGTGAATAACCCGCTCAGATGTTTAACAGCTTGATCACTTGGCGGAGCGCTTTGCGCAACTTTTTTTATGTAACGAATCTATGGTAGCTACCACAGAGCAAGGAATGTGACTCGCTCGCGTCCCACTAGAGACGCCTTTTCAAAGAATTTTGAAAATCGGTCTTGTAGTTTCGGAGCCTATTCTATTTTTTTTTATCATAATCCTCTTTATAATATTAGTATACCTACATAGTTAGTTAGAATAGATTTTATATTTGTCCACGTCTAAAAAGCAACATTAAATAGGTATTTAAGAAAGCTCTTGATTTGCCCTAACTTACAGTGTCTGCTGGGAAATTGTAGGTACTGTAAGAATAATTGTGATAATGTCGAAATACTTTCTAATAAAAAAAATATAGTTCGCACACAGCTCATAATGTAAAAGTATGGTGGGCCACATACCTAGAAAATTATACTATCCCCATTCTATTGGTAATATTATACGAGTATTATGGATGGTATACTTTTCTATCTGGCCCACTATACAGTACATTTTACGTAGCTAATATCTTCTACGATCTTACAAATTTTGCAAAAAAACAGCATCTATGATTTCGAAACTGTCATTACTTTTCAGGTCTGAAACAAATTACCAAACGCTAAATTTTCAACACCACGCTTTAAATATATCTTCACTCTAATTAAATAAAAAAATCCTAGGTATACACAAACAAAACCCAAGCTAAAATTAAAAATAATTGGTCGTAGTTTACAGCTCTCCACAAATTACAATACAACTCTGCTATAACGATCGACGATGTAGTAGCAGAAATACAACAGCGGTTACCATTTAAACTCTAATTTATTGCCACAATTAAGCATTCGCATCTGTGTTGCCATTAAATATATTTTTATACCGCGGGAACTAAGACTCGACTATTTAAAGCGGTATACTCACTGACCGACTAATATTTAACTGTTTTGATTTCTACTGGCTATGACACCATTCTTCGCCATATTAATTGGGATTGAAACTGTCATTTGTGGCGTTTTTTACGATTGTTCCAAAACAAACTGTCAAATTGTCAATGTAAATTAGGTAAGTATAAAGTTCTGGATGCTGGAATAATTGTAGTTCGCTATAATTTGGAAACCGCACCTTGAAACTTATGAAGCGATATAAAGTAATGAAACGCCGGTATTGCAAGCCAAAAAATAAAAACATTTGATATAGAGGCAATAGAACATCAGAATTTATTCAAAAATAATAGATTTGGAAGAACCGTCAATGTAAATCAGGTAAGTATAAATTTCTGAAGCAGGAATCTCTTTAATTGTAGTTCGCTTAATTTTGGTCACTTTGAGTTAGTGCACTGGGAAAGTTGGGAGGCGATTAAAAGTAATGAAACGCCGTTATTGCCAGACAAGACTTATCCTTGGTCTGGCAAACAGCAAGTACAGAATGTACAAACTTCTCTATCTAATCACATTGTATAAGTTATGGAACGTTATTATTGCAAACCAAAAAAGTAACATTTGATATAGAGGCAATAGAAAATCTATAATCTATGCAAAAAAAAATGATTTGGAAGAATCACCAATGTAAATTAAGTGGATATACAGTTTAGGATGCGGGAATTTGTCTGTTTGATTGTAGTTGTCTAAACTTTGGCAACTCAAACCGCACTGAGAAAGTTAAGAGGCGATAGCAGTTGGACCGCGCCCCTCACTCATAAAAAGTTATGGAAAGCATTTAATATAGAGGCAATAGAAAATCAGGTCTCATTCAAAAAGAATAGATTTGGAAGAATAGTCAATGTAAATTAGGTAAGAATAATATTCTGGATGCGGGAATCAGTTTAATTGTAGTTCGCTAAAAGTTGGGAAGTCAAACCGCACCGGGAAAGCTGGGGAGCGATAAAAAGTTACGGAACCCGTTATTGCCAGACAAGACTTATCCTTCCAAGCTGTTCTGGAGAACTGCAAAAACAAAATGTTCCAACTTTTCTATCACTCAAATTGTAAAAGCTTGTCTCAAGAATGGACGAAAATTTCAAGTATCATGTCATAGGTGACGCAACAATCCATCACTATTTTGATTCTTTTTTCTACCTAAATGTCTACTATCACGATAAACGTGGCCTTCAGTTAGTTCTGCCTTGTAAGAAATAACGATGGGATTAGTAAGTGCAAACTTGTATGTAGGTATGCGGTAATATGTTTAAATGCAGTTCGCTAAAAAGATAGAAACTCAAACCGCACCGGGAAAGTTGGGAGGCGATAAAAAATTTGGGCACGCCACTTCTGCAAGATCGGGCTAATATGACACTAATAATGTGGCCATAAGAAATTAGGACTTTTTGGTAAGAAGTCATGGGAAATTGATTTTAGTGGACTTTATAATATAAAATTGGTGTATTTTGGTGTTAATAATGCTCGTGCTCATGAACAATGTGAAATAGTTAAAGTAGACTGTTATATGGACTCGTATAGATTTTTCTACTATTGCTACCAAAAAGCATAGGCCACCTTGGATGCCACTTGTTAAATCTATACTGTACAACACCGATACCTAGTATCTCATTGAACTGGACATTAGCAAAATCACTGAAATCTTGCTGAGAGCCATAATATAAAAGAAGAAAGAAAGAAAGAAGAAATTAAAGAAAATATTTTAAATTTCATTTCTAATTTTAAATGGAATAACACAATGCAAATGAGCTGTAAAATGTTTTATACCATAGTACCTTACCAAACACAACCAACATAACCAAAACTATTTCATTACAACTTACTCATACAAATACGAAATATTTTTTCCCCCAAATTATTATATTTTAAGAATTATTCGTTGAATATTACAAAAAAAAACTAATTATTGGATGAAGTCGTGAGATGAAGCTATTTTTGCGATAAGAGCATAATGTTCGAAATATAATGTTTTTCCCCCGCACAGCTGTATTAAGTGGCATAATTAGTAACCTGCCGCGTGATATGATCCCATATCTGGGTAATTATCCGAGAAATCCCTGTCCGGACAATAGGGGGTGGTTACAAATGGTTCCTAATGAGCGGCCATCTTGCGCTTCGGCCTGTAATATCAAATCAGAAATTACCACCACCATCCTACCCAAACTTCTTGAAATTCGGAACATTTTGTCATGATAAGTTTGAATTATTTTTGTTCCTCGAGGAGTAAATAAATGATGATGATGATTATGATAATTACTACCACAGATTATAATGTCTAATAGGACAAATAGTCTTTGAACTGAACTACGGACGGAAAAACAGACAAACAGAAAGATAGACATGGCGAAATTATGAGGAATCCTTGTGACTCTGCGGAACTCAAAAAAGATGAAGTTAATAGAATGTAATTTAATACAACGTACGAAAGTGCTTTGTCGGTGGCCTACAATAATAACAAAACTACGGAATTTCAGTTTTTATGACTTCAGTGTAATAACATCATGGGCTGCCCTTTTTATGTCGTTCGGTTTACGGTCACCAAGAAATATGGAGTGATTGCCTAATTTTTTAAGTCACGACAAGCCACTGAAAGTAGAGGAATGCATTTTAATTTCACTACACGAAATGGAGTGTGAAATTTTTAATTTACAAGATAAAGAATTTGGGTTTGCCTACGATTTGATGGTGGAAATGTTCACGTTACATAGAACTTAGCTTATCTAACGATTACTTAACAATTTTTGTTTAAATCAGTATTCTGACGTACTATAGGTACTCGTTATTGAAAATAAACAGACAACTCGCTCGGATGAGGAAATCATTTTTTTATACCCACTAACAAACAGACACCACTTATACATCTACAAAACAAGAGATAAAATATTCCATAGGTTTAAAAAAATCGTCTTATTCATACTTCTATGAAATATTCAATATATTTTATTGTCAAACTTCTAGGACTAATAGGTTGTATGCTACAAAAGGTAAGGAGCACCATCTTTTGATATGGAAAATGTCTCCATAACATCTTTCTTCAACCAAAAAACAATATTGGGATTACCATCTGTTATACACTACGATTCAATAACGGTTATTTTATTATTTCGGACTCTTCACAATCCCGACAAAATAACACGTGAAGTGACGCGTTTGTTATTCATACTACATAATAAAAATAACCCTTCATTGCTTGTATTTTCTTTCAGAGCATACGCGTTCCAACAAGGAATGCAATTTTCTGCAATTCCTGCTCAGTAAGCCGGCAGTTTATACAGTTAAACATCGTACTATCCTTGCTTGCTATGATAAATGTACATCGTTAGGTCCTCGCTTCTACTTTAAGAAAATTAAATATCTCTACCACTAGTTAGAAAAGCTTTAAATATTTCAGTAATATTTCCCAATATACAATCATTTCTGTATATTATGTTATCTAATGTTTTCGCGATAGTTACACATTTAAATAAATTACTTTTAGTACGGTTTAATCGCGTTTATTAGGTGCATTATTTCTTCTTCTTCTGTTTTATAAAATGGCTTCCACCGATATTTCAGTGATTCTGCCAATGTCCAGTAAATTGAGATACTAAGTATCGGTGTTGTACGGTAAAGTTGTAACAAGTAGCATCAAAGATGGCGTATGTTCTTTGATGCCTCGTGGTGGTTATGGTGAGAAGTCTATACGAGTCCATATAACAGTCCACTTAAACTATTTCACAAATTGTTCCATGAGTACGAGCATTTATAACACCAAACTACACCAATTTCATATTATAAAGTCTACCAAGATTAATTTGCAAAATCGTCCAAGGTAGACCCCAACTGCACCCCTTGACTTCCCACCACCAGGTGCATTATTTATACACCTGACGTTTCCAGTGTAGTTCGCAGGTAGTCTAGGTTGACATTTGACAACACAGAAAATGTCAACTTAGTCTACCTGCGAATATGAATGTCGCAGTCATCTGGTTGAATCTGCTATTTGATTGAATGACTAGCGCGTTCATTGAATGACCAGGTTTGATTGAATGACTAGGCCAAACGTTGATTGAACAAGCGTCACTCAACGTCCAACTAGTTAGCGGATTGTAACGTAGCCCTTTGAACAGAGCGGACATAAAATTAGTCAGGTAATTCAGATTTAGTTCATTTTTTTTACCACTGCGTCGTTAGTAGTCACCAAAACAAATATGGCGTCAAACAGTTCGAACAGGTAGCACGGTGTTGATATATTTTTCGATTAAATTTACATAAAAGTGCGTTAATTGTAGTAAAATAGTATGATATTATGGATTTACCTATTATTACGCCGCCGCCGGCTACTTTAAAACTAAAAAAAATTAAATCATGCTACCACCTAATATTACAAAGTCGGCTAAGATTCAACGACTTCACTAAATGACATTCATTCAGTCAAGACGTTTAACGTTACATTCAACGACTTGACGAGTTGTCCTTTAGTCATTCAATTAAACGTGGTCATTCAATGAACGCGCTAGTCATTTAATCAAATAGCAGATTTAACCAGATGACTGCGACATGAACACCGTAAAGTGTTCGAAGCTTTGTAGGTATATAAATTATAAATTGTATATTTATATATATAAAACTTAATAATCGCGATAAAACCGTCTTAAAAGTAATTTTATTTAAATGTTTGTAAGTATATTTTAAAATCAATAAAGTATATTTTTGAATTCTAGCAACAAAATAAAAATGGGGGCTAATATAGGTGCTCTAGGATGACGCATCACACTTAAGGGTACAACCGGGGAATGCGCTACACATACATACTATCACGTCTTTTTCCCTGGCGGGGTAGACAGAGCCCAGGTCTGTCAAACCTAGAGGCCACGTTTAGCATGTTGGTGGGCTTGTAGGTGAGAACGGAATCAAAATAGTGATGGGTTGCTAGCCGCATCGCCTATAGACATGATACCTGATGCCCATTCCCTCGATCGGCTTTTACGATCTGCGCGGGAAGAGAAGCAGCTGGTACATTCTACGTTTTTGGGCCGCAAGTCTGCAATTTTGAATTCACGATCGTTGGTAACCATTCTGGCCCTAAAATGACAGACATTGAACACTTTTCCTAGGCTGCTATTTTTTGGTCAGAATCGCGCCATTAAGAAAATATTGTGGACGCCATTTGCAAAAATATTTGTAAGTCTGCTATTTCTGGCAGAACTTTGACTTAAGCTTGCACTGACATCTTATTAATTGACTTATTGACGTTGTGTAAAATCCTTTACAATATCTTTATTTTGTGAATATTTCATAAAATCGTTAAAAAAAAACAATTAATAAACGGCTCATAAGTGATCTACGGACTCGCTAACGACTTGTTATGTACAATAATGTAGCAGTTGTTGTGCTCTACGAGTTACTAAGCTTTAGCAAAGATTGTCTAAGATATGGAAATTTTCAATCCTTATACGCTTTTGAATGTTTCTTCAAAAAACGTAAAACTATATAATATTCCCCTTCGCAGTGTACGTACCTACAAGAAATGCAAGATCATAAATAGCAGAACTAAACATACTGAGAAAGAAGCATGCTTTAAACTAGGCGGTACTTAAAATAAGAAAAAATCAATAACAAAGCATACTACAAATGGTTTATTTAATACCTGTAACCTAAATTTTATACAGTACTAGGGGCGACCTAGCCTAGCTCTGGACAAGCAGGAAAGAGCCTGTTCCCTACGAAAGACGTTTAAAATGGTTATCCTGCTCGTTTAATTAGATGTGTAAAAAGTGAGACATTATTTTATCATCGACTAGCAGCCTTGCCCTGCTGTGCCCGGGCATGTATTATGCCTTAAAACCTTCCTCGTGAATGTCTCTATCGGTTGGTGAAAACCGCATAAAAATCCGTGCAGTAGTCTTTGAGTTTATCGCGAACAGACAGACGCGGCGGAGGACTTTGTTTTATAATATGTAGTGATAGTGAATTTCGTATTTCTTAGGCATTTTTATATCATAAAAGAAAAATAAATCTCATTTTAAAATTATTATTCTTTCTATTTGTAAAGTATTAGGAATGAAATGATTTGCGTCGCTACTGTGCCTAGTGTGCGGCATGTGTGTGTGATGACATGAAGCCTTAATATTGTTCCAATGGGATATTTTTCGCTGTATCATTGGTTGCAATAAAATATTTTTTCATTGTCAAACTGCTCTTCATTGCACACCTTAAGATGTATTACAACCTCTTAAATTATTTTGATATCAACGTTTTTAATATCCAAATAATTTATTTGTTTACAAATATGGATAGGGTCAGATAACAGGTTTTCATGGAGGCTTGAGTGACAGTGTTTTTTTTTTTAAGAATGATAACTAGGTATACTGTTTGAAGAGACCTTTCTTCCTCTTTGGTTTGAGCCATATTATTATTTAACCGATTGTAAAAAATATTAAGTCACTCTTCCGCAAAGCATTAGAAAAAGTAACGAAGCGTGAAAGTTTTCTGTAATGCTTGCCACTGGATGGCAGCACTGACTCGTAGGGTCCGATAAGCTGCTGACACTGGAAAATGTTTGATAAACAGTGACCACTTACACATTGTTGACCAATGCCAACCAATAACTTACCGGACATGACGCCACAGTGCCGCTGAACAATACCTCCAACTAAAAAACCGGCCAAGTGTGTATCGTCCCACACACAGTGTAGGGTTCCGTAGAAAATAAATAATTAAACTTTGACTTTGAATAGTTTTATTTGTGAAACTAATTTTCAATGGAATTTGTCAATTCTCATATCCTTTTCCAAGAACATTTTATAATTTGGTGGACTATTAATCTTTGACTTGTAGACTCTACTTAGCTGTGATTTTATGTGTACTTCGTTACACAATATGTTTAGAAAATTCTGTCAGATAAATAAATAAATATATACGGACAAATCACACAGATTGAGCTAGCCCCAAAGTAAGTGTTACTTATTACTTGTGTTATGGGATACTAACTCAACGATACTAATATATTTTATTACAAATACATATATAGATAAACATCCAAGACCCAGGCCAATCTGAAAAATATCATTTTTCATCTTGAGCTGACCGGGGATCGAACCCTGGACCATCCGTATCCGTTTGACCGCTGCGCCACGGAGCTCGTTAATATGAACAACTAACTTTCTCAGGTCGGGGCCCATAAGATTTTATCAGTTCAGTTGACAGCCATTCTCAGATTAATACTTGAGTTATAGTTCTGTGCAGCCATTCAATGAAAGAAAAGTATTTTTTGTACATGAAATTCCAGAAAAGCGTCCTCATTGAAGATTCTATTCATATATTTTGGTGGCAGACACACTGCATGCAATGGTTTTTTGAATATGTAAACACCACGTCCAAATCTGCCACGATTCCTAGACCATGATCATTGAAGTAATATTTTGATTTAGCGGACTACGGATTTTGAGTGGCGAATAAATTGCTTCGTGTTAGTCTGATAATATTATGACAATAGATTTAAATTAACAGACTTGCGCTCCATGGAAGATAAGTTACGATAAGATCCAAAAATACCCATATTTATTATCCCAAAAAAGTTTAATAATGAGAAGATTTATTTGTTTGTCTGCAAAAGAACCA
Organism: Rhodophaea formosa; assembly: GCA_963082605.1. Lineage (NCBI taxonomy): Eukaryota > Metazoa > Arthropoda > Insecta > Lepidoptera > Pyralidae > Rhodophaea > Rhodophaea formosa. The sequence continues at coordinate 19,652,142 of OY720205.1, read as the reverse complement.
TAATCTACATGCTATCATTTACACTCGTATGATGTGTGTGGCTAATATAAAAAGTTCTTACACCATAAAAAGTTGGGTAGCTTTATCGCCCAAGCCTCACCTAAATCAAAGAGTTATGTAAGTTACAGTTTTTGCGATAAAAAAAATAATATCATGATGTCTGCTGACCCGAAATCAAAATAAATATTCTTACAAACATTGAAAATATTGGCCACGAATGTGATAACTCACGGAGTAAATAGGTCCTATACTAGGGATTGTGCGCTTTCATCAATTTCTTAGCAGTGACTACCTACTTCGCGTAATAATATTATCTATTTTCATATAATCACGTCCTTCCTCCTTTACGGGGATCAACAGAGTTTGAAGGCATAAGACTCAAAGCCCATATTTAGCATGTTGATGGACATATATGTGGAAAGAAAACCTCCCCGTGATGAGTTGTTAGCAATTCCTCTATCATTGAATTTTGAATGAATGAGGTATCATTTGAATCCTTCCTTTTCATTATAATATTTTATCTTTTAATTTAAAAAACAACGCTCTGTGGCAATATGTGTAAATATACATGTGTAGCATACACATGTATGTTCACACATATTACGCCCTTGAAGGATTTGAATACTGTAACCCAGAGTATCTGCCTCCAACTCCGAGCGAGACTGTCTCGGGTAACCACAAATGGGCCATTTCAAGGCCAGCGCTACTGTGTAGCTCCTAATTTTGGATTTCCAAGAGAATATCAACATCTTGGTTAATTGAAATCCATAGTATATATAAGTATACGACTTATTCTTCCGTTGCCAAAATTTGATTATATTGACTTCCATTATAAGATATTATCATAGATTTTATTATTCAACAGGGAATACAAAACCTTTGCTTCAGACTTTTATTTTGTACATTAAAGAATCATTTTTGTAATAAAATGACGCTGATTATGAAATTCTTCACGAAGTTAAAGCAAAGTGGGACTCAGAAGAAATCTACTAGAGCTTGTATGTATATTGATACCTTCTGTAGGTATTCTATATTGATTAATGAGACCTGAGGTAAAAATCGACCTAGAAATAAATTATTGCCGGGCATGGCAATCAATCAATATCTTATTGCGACTTTGGGTAAACAAGGATGTCACATAGGCTATTAGTTTATGGTCTTACATTTCTCAGTGAACTTACTAAATGGAGAAATCCAACCCATATACATTTAGTTCACAAAGAAATATTTTTGTGCCGTATAAACTGAAAAAAAAAGTTACTCTCATAAATTATCTGTTATCTTAAAAACTCTTTATCTCTCATACCATATTTCTTCAAAATAAAAATGCTTTTATTTCTTGCGAAGTTTTATTTAGACCTCAGAATAATGGTTCTGTGATTTAGACGAAGCCTCCTATAGGCTAGCGTCCACTGGTCGTAATAAACGCAGCTTTTGGCGCGGCAGAGTGGTGACAATCGGAGTTGGCACACTTTTCCTTGTAATATCCCTTGATTGAGGTTTCATACGAATAAAAATCTAGAAGTGCCTTCAAATTCTTCAAATAATGTTGTTGTCCGGCCAACACCGTCAGTCAAGCTGCCTAGAGGCATCTGACATGTCTCTTCATATAATTAAAGAGATATAATATTATGTTACATTACATCTACCCGGCTGCGCCCGGGCATGTATTATACCTTAAAACCTTCCTCGCGAATCACTCTATCTATTGGTGAAAACCGTATGAAAATCCGTGGAGTATTTTTTGAGTTTATCGCGAACAGACAGACAGACAGACGCGGCGGAGGACTTTGTTTTATAATATGTAGTAATGCTTATGTTAAGAGTAGATACAGACCTAATCTTCCTTGATGGTCTGGAAAAATTTGTTGAAAAAACGGCTGAATATGTAAAGAATCATGACCTAGGCGATATGGCAATCCGTCACTATTTCAAAAATCAAAACGTTTATTCAGAAAATAGGCCTTTGCAGGCACTTTTTCACGTCATATCATATTTAAAATTATCTTATTAGATAATATGTATTTATTAATTGTTCAAAAGCTACAGACTACTAGCGTTTCGGAACCGACCACTGCAGAGAAGAAACGCCGAAAGAAACTCTTATCAACAGTTTTGGTCGCCTACTCGCCTGAAGGGCTTTATATGATTACGAATATTTATTCCTTATTGTCTTATTCTTTCTTTTCTTTTTTCTTTCTTTTTTCTGTTTTCATGTTACAATTTCAATATACATAGATTTATTATTTTTGGAACATGTTTATGTTAACGATCGAGTGTGTAAAGATAATAAACAACATATGATACTTAAAGTAGTCTCAAAGAGGCCGAGCAGACCAGTCCCCCCTGACAGCACCCGTTCACGAGTTATTTCGACATATAGCTACCATGCTAATGTGTCATATAGCTACCAAACAAAGTTCTCACGCCACCCATACAAAATACAAAGTTGTGACGTCACAAATATGTAGGCACGTCTAAAAACATGTGTCTTTAAAACTTTTGTATCTGAAAGAGTTTTTTGCTCAGAAATGTATTACTGTCACTATTGTGTTTATTTTTGGCAGGTCTTTACACAGCAAACGAAAAAATTTTTAGTCAAATAGCCAATTAAAACTCGATTGTTATAATTTCTCGGCAGGCAATGCGACACTACTGCAAATTAATAAACAACTTACTCCAAATCCTTTCCTGCATGATCTACAACCTACAAGATTAAACTGCCATCTGTGCTGAAGATGCCACAGCTTCTCGTGAATTTATAATAAAAGTTTCACATTTCCCGTCTTCCGTCGAGAATTCTTTGCTCAAGGTTTTAAAGTTTCGAACGCCTTGAATTCCTCTCTTGTATTGCATGCTAGCAAGCTGTATAACGTATAAAAGAAGTGTGTGATGGTGCAAAATAACCTATTATACACCGTGTTCATTGCCGTACTGTCAAATATACCCACACTGAACAACTTACTTCAAGGAACATAACTTGAATTAAGAAAAAAATTGACATATTAAATCGATCAGCTGATTAACAGTTATGTATGGAGAATCATATTTTTCAGAGAAGTAATTATTTATTATTCAGGGTGGAAAATAACCCTTGTAATATTTTTAATTTTCTATTTTATGTTTTTATTTGCAAATAATCTTAAGGATATAGAAAGACGGAATATTGCATACAAATTTAAACTATAAAAAAACCGGCCAAGTGCGTGTCGGGCCACCATGCGCAGTGTAGGGTTCCGTAGTTGCGAATGATAACTTTGAGTTCACACTGTTTACACTCGCACCTCACAGTTTAACGACCAAAAACATCTAACAATGAAGCTTGTATGAAATTTTACATTTTCCAGTACATTTTATAAGTTGGTTGCCTTTAACTTTTTAGTTTGCACTTAGTACCTAGCTCTGATAGTTTTCCTTTCAACTTCAGTATATATACTACTGCTGTAATTTTTTTCACGTATCCATATATAACCGTTTAGCAGATAGAGGGGGGGGACACGTACCTCTAACAAAATTTTGCACTTTAAAACCAAATATTTCGGAAACGGATCCCTAAATCGAAAAATGGTGTTCTCAACCTCACAATATTTTTCAAAGACCTTTTTAACGATACCCCACACGATGGGTAAATAGAGAAAAAAAAAATACTCCTCCACTTAACGTGTATGGGAGCTACCCAAAAAAAAATTTTTTTCGAGATTTTGTTCTACGACTTTTTTGCCATGATTAATATACACACTCATACCAAATTACAGCTTTCTAGTACTTATAGTCTCTGAGTAAAACCGCGGACGGACAGACAGACAGACAGACAGACAGACATGGCGAAACTATAAGGGTTCCTAGTTTATTACGGAACCCTAAAAAGCGAAAAGTATGTGTTTAAGGCGAGGTGAGTTCACACACTAGCGCCACCCAGCAATTAATTACTAAATCTCTCTAAATTAAAAAACTCCTAAATCAAATCAAATTTTAAAAAATGTAAATTACTTGTAGTATTATTGGTACTTACAAGTTTTCACTATTTTTAATTTGATGAATTTAGAGAACGAATTTAATTTTTATTTAGAGAACGAACGGTAAAAATTCGTTCTCTTAAACGTAGATTGTAATATCTATAAACTACAAGTAATTTACGAGGGCAATACGCTATTACATTTTTTAATTTTTGATTTGATTTAGGAGTAAATGAATTAATTGCTGGGTGGCGCTAATGTGTGAACTCACTTCGCCTTAATCTAAATATTAAAGTAAAATATTAAAGTTTATGAATCTGAATATAAATCATTATAGACAAACAAGATATGCAGCATAAACTTCAGAAATATGCGGCGGAAGTAAAAATAACATTCGCAAAAATAAAACATTTGAGAAATTGGCTATTTGCCAGTAACCCAAACCTCAGGTTCAAGGTCACAGAAAAAGTAAGTTAAGCTATTCTCGTCGATATAGAAATCTTTAGATTAATTATCAGCTAAATTATTAAATGTTACGCGAGACATAATTATTATTATTAAAAACGGTTGCACTCACGTTATATTATATAACATGAGTGCAACCGTTTTTAATAATAATAATTATCAGCTCTCAAAAAATTTAGAACACGTGTTGTTATTTCGCTAATAGCTGTTCAGTTCAGTGCAGTTCGAACAACATTTATTTGACAGTAATCCTCGCCCCCACTTACTTGTCCTTTACTGTTCTCATAATGTAAGTACTGTTCTCACAGTGGTTGGTTAAAGTGTGAAAAAGGAAACAACAAAATAACTTTTGCATTTACGAATTTTTTATTGTTACTGCATTATCATTTGAAAACTTAGAATCGCTCACTCTAAATTACAAAATTGAAATAACTACGAACACTATTCTAAATTATGGTAGTACAGTGAGGCTTGTGCTCCTGTAGTGAAGTCTAACAAAGACAAAATGATGATGATGATGATCTAAATTCAGAAGGAAATAAGAACCTATTCACTATGCATAAGAATTTGTAAATAAAGAGATATCTATATTAAAATATCATTGGCTATAGGCAAGATTTATTTGACGGCTAAGTAACAATAGTTCAATAGAGAAACAGCCCATAAACTCACCAAGTTACGTCCAGTTTTGTTTGCTAATGCTATGGGACGATAAATTCGCTATGATATATTCTTTTCTCGGGTCATTTGTTTGCGCGACTTTTCCGCTGGGAATTTTTGTGTTTTATGTCGCCATTAGTCTGTCTCTTTTTCAGTTGCGAGTGATATGTCATGTCATACGTGATGGTAACTTGACATGGATGGACGTCCTCTGATTGCGCGGAGGAAGCTTCTGAACAATGACATAATCATTACAGCAATAAGTCCACAGCTGGACACAGACTTCACCCAAAGATTTTCATCGTTGACGGGGATTTGGCATACTCACCATGCTTGGCAAACGGGTTGGTGTGCGCAGTTTGTTTGGCTTATATCTGTTTTGATGCTGCTGCCCATTGAAATCGTTAAGCGAGGGGAGGATTGAAGTTTGTGAGACTGGGGGAATAGGATAAAGTTATATGAAATGCTACTTGCTCGGATGGATTGAGGACGAAAAAGTGGTAGCCAGGGAGGCTGGTACCTGATGCCATACTTGCAACCACCAGAAAGTCTGACGAGGATGACACCCCTGACATAATCTATTTTTACAAAAGGCAAACCTGACTGACTCAACTACAACTTATACAGGGTGGAAAAATTACACGTAAAAACATTTCTTGCGTCAACATTGAATCGCTTGTTGGGTATCGGTCTAAAGTCACTTGTTTTGCGTAAATTTCACCGACCGATTGATATAATACTGTTTAAATGAATTAATTATTCGGTGTTTTTGAAAATTCAGTCCTGTTTCTTTTTTGGTTTTTGTCTAAAGTAAAAGCCTCTTGCAAAGCGTTTGAGGTAGTTATTGAGTTTTTCTTAAATTTGAAAAAAGTGTAATTTTAATTTACTCGAAAGTAGTCTTAAATTACTTTCAATCAGTCAGATGTCAGATGCCTTAGGGCAGCTTGAAAAATCTGACACCAGTGTTGGTGGCCAACACTGCTGTCAGATTTTTTTACACATACGAAAAATAAACAAATAAACTTTCAATCATGGGTATAGTCTATATTTAAAAGGATGCCAATGAATTAAAAAACACCCTGTATATTAATGCACAGCCGAAAATACTGAGCCTCGAAACTTGAAAATTGGTACCTACCGGGGTTCCTTGATGTAAGTGAGCACTAAGAAAGGATTTTTAGAAATTAAACCCCTAAGGGGGTGAAATAGGGGGTGAAGTTTTAAGCGATAGAATTCATTCTGTACAATCCAAACTATTTTCAGGTCAGTTAAAAATACACAAAATTAAGATTAAAAGTAATAAGAAATGGAAGCTGAAAGAGAATTTTATACCTCGTAATTAAATACTATTCCGAACTAAAGTTAACAGCTGGCACGGTTCGCAACTTCTCCTTAGTTATAAGTTTTGAGCGACGCTCCGCTCATATATTTTCAAAAACTTCCATTATTGCCAGTGGTCTTTGGGCAAAAATTTTAAGACAGAGAAATTAAATAGTGGAGCATGTATCTATTATAAAATTATTCTTAATTTCAAGAATCAATAGCAATGCGACCAGCCTTTTGAGCGTTGATTGGCGTTGACATTTTCTTATTAATAAGTTCTTAAATGTGTTTTTTAATTTTCCAAGGGTTCCGTAGTAAACTAGGAACACTTATAGTTTCGCCATGTCTGTCTGTCTGTCCGTCCGCGGTTTTACTCACAGACTATAAGTACTAGAAAGTCGTATTTTGGTATGAGTGTGTATATTAATCGTGGCAAAAGAGTGGTAGAAAAAAATCTTGAACAAAAAATTTTTTTTGGGTAGTTCTCATACAAGTAAAGTGGGGGAATAATTTTATTTTCTCTATTTACCCATCGTGTGGGGTATCGTTAAAAAGGTCTTTGAAAAATAATGTGAGGTTGAGATCACCATTTTTCGATTTAGGGATCCGTTTCCGAAATATTTGGTTTTAACGTGCAAATTTTTGTTAGAGGTACGTGTCCCCCCCCCGTCCCCCCCCCCCCCCCGCCTCTATCTGCTAAACGGTTATATATGGATACGTGAAAAAAATTACAACAGTAGTATATATACTGAAGTTGAAAGGAAAACTATCAGAGCTGGGTACTAAGTGCAAACTAAAAAGTTATAGGCAACCAACTTATAAAATGTACTGGAAAATGTAAAATTTCATACAATCTTCATTGTTAGATGTTTTTGGTCGTTAAACTGTGAGGTGCGAGTGTAAACAGTGTGAACTCAAAGTTGTCATTTGCAACTACGGAACCCTACACTGCGCGTGGCCCGACACGCACTTGGCCGGTTTTTTAATTATCATTTCTGTTTTTTTGTTTTAATAGTGTATGGTATGTTGTGTGTACATTAACCTTCGACATTCCGTCGAAGGGGCAACTCAGCCCTTCAATATGACCAACTCTTCCTATACGTCCAATGCTGGTAACCCGATTCTTTTGATGATCCCTTACAAAAGTGTTCAGCCGATCTGGCAATATGATTTTTTTTTTGTTTGCTTTTTACCCATAGGAAAAGTCGTTCATACTGACGGGCTGAGTCGCCCTTTTAAGGGAATCAACGATAAATTTACACTTACTTACTACATACTCGTACCTTTTACAAAAATATTCGTATCTGTACTAGTTTCCACATCTGCACATTGTAGTAGATACCAAACGGACGTTATGCCTATTGATTCTCCTTTGTAGGGATTCCTCAGTCGTAAATGGGGCTAGAATCGAGTAACGGTATTTACAATTAGCACTTCTTTGTCACCTGCTTTAACTTTCTAGGAATACATTCATTCCGAGTAAAGTTTCGAGGGGTTCGTACCCAAAGGGTAAAAAGGGGAATTAGCGTGGGCAAATACTTGCAATGTATGTACTACATTGACGAGCTCCGTGGCGCAGCGGTCAACACGCCTGCCTGCGACACGGATGGTCCCGGGTTCGATTCCCGGTCAGATCAAGATGGAAAATGATCTTTTTCAGATTGACCTGGGTCTTGGATGTTTATCTATATAAGTATCTATTATAAAATATAGTATCGTTGAGTTAGTATCCCATAACACAAGTCTCGAACTTACTTTGGGGCTAGCTCAATCTGTGTGATTTGTCCGTATTTATTTACATTATGACAGGTATTAGTCTGCGGTGCTAAAGCTACCCAAGGATGGTTGGCGTGAGGCAGCCCGTCGGTTGCCGAGCCCCGGAATCCTTTTTCTCAGAATATAGAACATTCACACACTACCACGCTGGCCTGGAAGAAAATAAAAAACGTAGAATGTACCAGCTGCTTCTCTTTCCCGCGCAGATCGTACAAGCCGATCGATGGAATGGGCGTGAGGAATCATGCCAATAGGCGATGCGGCTAGCAACCCATCACTCATCCACCTACAAGCCCACCAACATGCTAAATGTGGCCTTAGGTTTTATAGACCAGGGCTCTGTCTACCCCGCAAGGGGAAAAGACGTGATAGTATGTATAGAACATCCACGTGTATTACCGCTTAGGCTAAAGATTGTGGTACGTTCCCTATATATTTATACATTCATTTTTCTTTTTACCCGCAGACCATAAAAGCCGATCAAAAAAGTCGGATTGGGCAAAAATCTAAGGATTAGGCGAGCTTGCAACACATCACTTATTTCATTCCAGTTTTCACCTTACACGCCCACTATCACGCTAAAGGTAGCCTTTGGGTTTTCTGTCTTCCTCGCAAGTACGTTAGTATTATATTGTCTTTGCCGCAAGCGATAAAGACGTGATAATAGGTATGTACCTAAATGAAAAGGAAAGCTCAAACGCCAATCGCACAAGTAGGACATCTGCAAGCGTCGAACCCAAAACCGCAGATTTGTGGTCGGCACGGCCTCACAAATGGCACCTTAGTTACTGCTATTGTTAATTAATTTTACAAAAGTAATTAGTTAGAAATCAGGCCACTGCAGACAAAGAAGGACTCGTTAATTATAAATTTAAGAAAATCTAATGCATCTTAATATTGATAAGTGTTTCGCTATAACATTTACTAATAGGCGCCATGGGATCGTTGAAGATTACATGATTGCTAACCATATCATTAAAAGATCCAATGTGGTTAAAGATCTCGGCATTCTTTTCGATGACAAACTCACATTCCGAGCCCATTATCAATCTATAACAAATAGGGCTAACCAACTTCTTGGATTTATTTTTAGGTCCACTAAGGACTTCAAAAAGCCGGAATCAGTTCTTTATTTGTTCTATGCCTTGGTCAGACCTATTTTAGAATACGGTAGCCCGATATGGTCCCCGCATTACAAAGTCCATATTAATGAAATAGAACGAGTTCAAAAAAAATGCCTGCGAATATTATGTTATCGACACCAGATGAGACGTACGACTATTGATTATGAGACGCGATTGAAAAAACTTAATGTTCAAAGGTTAGAGACTCGTAGGAAGTATTTTGATTCTTTATACTTTTATAAAATAATTCACTCAAAACTTGATGTTCCCGCTTTACTTTCCCAAATATCTTTTAATATTAAATACAGTGCCCGAAGATCTAACCAAATAGGTATTTTTTCACTACAAGTTTATAAAAATAACACCTCTTTTTATAACCCCATTGTAAGGATGGCCCGACAATGCAATGAGATAGCAGTATCTAATCCTGATTTTGACATATTTATTTCTAAGCTCCCACTTTTTGTAAAGATATTAAAAAATATAATGTATCTTGCGCCTGATATGGGCGCAACACACAAATAATTGTAAATTATGATACCTATTCCGAAACCCTTTATTTTAATGTTAGATATTAAGTAAGTATTTTATGTATTCGTTCTATTGTCTTAGACACTCCAACTCTTTGTAACAATTTGTATAAGCACATGTTTTGGATTATAGCCTGTTTTTTTGTTTGTTTTTTATTGTTATGTTATTTTGTAATAGTTGTAATCTGTGTTGTGCGTTAATAAATAAATAAATAAATAAAAAAAAATTATTGCTACCCGCGGCCGTGAACTATCCTGTAAACTATTGTCTGCTTCGTCTACAAAGTCATCAGTCTTTGGTAAATTAATAACAAGCATAAATGCTTAAATCACATTTAGTTTATTCATACATACATACTATCACGTCTTTATCCCTTGCGGGGTAGACAGAGCCCAAGGTCATAAAACCTACAGGCCACGTTTAGCAACGTAGTGGGTGTAAAGGTGGAAAACGGAATCAAAATACTGATGGGTTGCAAGCCGCATCGCCTATCAATGCGATTCCTTAGATTTTCGCCCAATCCCTTAACCGGCTTTTACGGCCTGCGCGGGAAGAAAGGCAGCTGGTATATTCTACGTTTTTTCCCATCTCCCAAACCAGCATGGAAGAGCATTTAGTTTATAAGTAGATTTAAAACCTAAATATACAACGTGTAAATTCACCTTCGACATTCCTTTAAAGGGGTGACTAAGACGTCAAAATGAACAACTTTTTCAATGAGACCAATGCTGGGAACACAATTTTACTTTTTAACTTTCCCATACAACGTGATGCCTTCTTTAAAAACATACTGCAGGGTAAAAGGGAAGAAAGGTCCAGGTAGACCAAGGAAAAGTTTTGTTGACCAACTAAAGAAGAAGGCTGGTGTCATGTCGTATCAAGAAGTAAAGTCAAAAGCAGAGGATATAGAAGTTTGGCGCATACTCCATCCACAAGAGCTATAGAGCTCTTAAATAAGAAGAAAAAACATACTAATGACCCAAGCGGCAAAACACTTTTGTTTCCAGCATTGATCCCATACGAAAATTTGTTCACATTAACAAGCTGAGTGTCACCCCTTTCAGGGTATGTTTATCTACACGCTGTATAATTACTTAATTAAAAACTCGTGCACCAACAAGTAAAAAGAACTAATTTACAGTACATACCGATTTAAATAAAAGCGTAATGCATTAAATTGTTTCCATTTATATTCTTGAATTTCTTTCTATTTGTAAAGTATTAGAAATAAAATGATTAGCGTCACTACTGTGCCTAGTGTGGCCCCTTAAATCCTACAGCGAGTTTAATAGAACTCTTAAAAAAAAGTTGTTTACTAAAGTGAAAAAGAAATGAAAAAATTACTAAAAATTCTATAAAAAACGAGAATTCCGATCCGACGCCGCAGATCAGATACGGAGTTATTTTATGAATTTTCGTAACTTTTCGATCAGTTGTCTCAATTGACAGTACACACCTTTTTAAATAATAGCGTAATGCATTAAATTGTTCCCATTAAATCCTACAGCTATTTTAATGAAACACTTAAACAAAAAGCTGTTTACCAAAGTGAAAAAGAAACGAAAAAATGTCTAAAAATTCAATAACAGACATGAATTCCGATCTGACGCCGCAGATCAGATACGTAGTTATCTTTTTGTGTCGTCCGCAATGGCGGAAGTTCCCTGATCAAGATTACAGCAAGAACTAGTGGAACGAATCTCAAAGTCATGGAGTAACTGGACCTGTGGACTGGACTGACAATCTTGTTAGGGCTTCTCCTGACCAGCGTAAATCTATCATCTTCGAAATTTACTTCAATATCTTAAAATTTCTACATTTTTTTCTGTTCTTAGTAAATTAATAGGTATCTACATTTCATTTGAGCAACCAAAACAAATTAGGGCAATGCATAATGCTATAAAGATTACATACGAGCTCCGTGGCGCAGCGGTCAACACACCAGGCTGCGACACCGATGGTCCCAGGTTCGATCCCCGGTCAGGTCAAGATGAAAAACGATATTTTTCAGATTGACTTGGGTCTTAGATGTTTATCTATATATGTATTTAAATAATTATGAAGAATTGCTCTTCTTCACAATTATTTTTTAAAGCAAGTTTTGTAATTTTCAAATCTAACTAATTATTATAAATTCGTTCTAAGTTGTTTTGAAGCTTTTCTCGTCATAGCCTATCCCTATTAGGCCTGTTTTTACAGTTTCTTGTATGTTCTTTATATTTGCTTAAAAAATCGACATTATTCATCATTAAACTACTTACCTGCTTTAATATTTTTCTCTAGCCTTAGCTGAGGCCTACTCAGCCATTTTAAAAGTATATAAATAGGCATTCATGAGAAATCATAATTTCATTCAAGTCTATTTCATTTTACTACAAAATGTTTATCATATCTGTTCACGACGTCCCATCTGGTTTTGAGTGATGAAAATTCTAGCAAATCCCAATCTTAATCTCAGAACACTAGCTGCAGTATTGTCTTTCTGAATAGTTCTGAAATATACTCTAAATTCTAGTATTAAAGCCTAATTTGATTGAATACTACAGACTGTATTAATATCTTCGGTAAAGCTTTAGCTAAGACTTTGCATTTAGGTTTCGGATTTTGTACTCCAATACAAGAGCATTAGTGTTAATATTTGTGTAAAAGTGAATTTAGCTAAACGAAACATGTCAGATTTATTGGAAAAGCGACTGTAAAGTATATTTTAATTGTAGATAGAGGAGCAGTAAATTGTATTAGGTTAATAAATATTGTCAGCACCACCACACACCACACCTTGACACACACCCTTTGAAATATCAAACTATGTAAAAGCATGATAAGGCAAAAAAATAATTTTTATGCCATCTTTTACTGTAGCCACCTGCCAATCACATCATCAGACCAGCCCAACGCCTCTGTAATATTATATCATCATCAATCAGGTTTACACAAGTATGTAAAATATGTCAGCTCAATTTCTTGAGCATAACAACAATACACTGGCCAAGTTATTTCGACATTGCTTAATCAATCATATACTGTCTCTCCGACGTTTACGACAAGTACTGTCACCACCATAAAATCTGAATTTATTTTACTCCTCTCCTTTATAAGCTAATCGAAGAATATTGAAAGATGCCATATAAATTCATCCCCGATAATTTTCTATACAAATCCTCCCATAATAGGCACTATTCCCGGCCGCTCCTCGACAATAGGCCACAATGAAGGCCATTTCTGGCGCTTCACAAATATTGGCTATTGAGATCTATTTGCCCTTAATTCGATATGAATGGATGAAGGAGCTGAGCCGTGGCTGATTTCTTATTGATTGTGAGGACTCTGGGAGGACAAATATTGATTTTGTAGATGAAACCCACCGTTCTATAATAATAGTGGATTAACGCTATTTATTGCATAGAAATCTAACTGTAATCAAACAATTCCAAGTTTAGATTTTTCAGAAAATGATACTGATGCGTATGAAATAATAAAGTTAGAAGAATTAAACTACGTCAGATCTTCAGAAGCTTACAAAATGGACACTTATTTTTCGATAAAAAGATGAAGAATCAATAATCAAACTTAAGTCCATTTTTCAAAAAAAGTAAAGTTACAAGCTTTTATGAAAAGCGATTTGTACTGTTAAGTGCTTGCCAAGACAAATCGAATGAACAAAATCGCGATATCTTAATCTTTGTTTACTAAGAAGTTCCCATGGTCACTTTCCGTCTCCAAAATCAGATCTGGTCTATCGTTCACAATCATAGATATTTCAATCAAAAATCGAGAATTACCGTAATGATGTATCGATTTAACTATTGAACAAAACTTTATCCTGTCCAAAATTCTTATCACAGAAATCAATAGCTCTCCACCTTATTATTTCAAACTCGCTCATGAAATTATTTGTCTTGAAACCATTGCAGTTTGGATATGGATCATTCGCCGGAAAATTAATACCAACTCCGTAACGGATTAAGCGCATTCAAAAGCATCGTCTGTTCAAGAATAATTATCTTCCAGTGTAACAGGATTTGTTTGAAATCCGACGCGCTTTGTCCATAAAATTAGTGGTTTCCTTTTACGGAAAAATTAACTTTAAAATATAGAAGTTAAGGGTGAAATTCCTGATGGACTTCCCATTGATTAAGCTATAGGGACGTCTTATGACAACTTTGATGGTGGGAATAAGATGCCCATAAATTAATTTAACTAGCAAAAGGATTTGTTTTTTATAGCTCGTAACAGAACGTGCAAATTCAACAGTTCTCCGGTTTGGGGGTTATCGTGGTTGAATGTTTTCCGTTCTTAATTAAATATTTCAACTTACTCGTAAATCATAAAATCAAAATTTTTACAATTACTAGGACAAATAATATAGGTGAGTATGAAAATAGAAAAGAAAGTTGGAGGAGCTATATACAACTGCAAGCACAAGACATGTTTAATTCCCTAAAAAATTTTCAAGATGCTCAATTAGGTCTTGAACATTTTTAGATAGGTTTATTATTATGTTATGGAACATCTACAAAGTAATTAATTGCTTATCCTTCATTGCCCACAATTCAAACAGACCCTCATCAAAACCTAAGAGAGAGTATATTTATAAAACTCAATGCTTTCTATTCCATTCCAAACGAATAACATTGTTATGTTTACAATGTAATTTAAATGGTACCAAATCGTTCGTGTTTCCTTCACGGCCATGAGGATCAGTCGGTGGTTTCTTGGGCGAGATACTCGTTTTGGAAGTTGATACATTTTCAATAACTTAGCGTTCGTTTCTATCAATCTTTTATTAGCTATTGGTCTAATGTTGACCAACGTCTACTTCTATTACTTACCTCATTCCTTCGACTATTTAAAGAAATAATTCAGGTTTATTTTCCTCTTAGATACATCAATCTCATAATCGTACCTTCTTCGTAATTTGCGCAAATGTGAAGTCTTCTGCCTATATTTTTTCTGTATTCAAGAAAATTAATACAATCTATTCATGTCAGTTTTGACATTCTTGTGTTTAGTCCTTTAGGTCTACCAAGACTTTCGCTTTTGGGAGGACATGTATTTTTTATTACTTTACTAATTTGAATACGTATTAAATACCTATTATCATTAGGTAGATTAACTTGTTTAAAAATATATAATGTAAATCATATTAGTTTATTTAAAAAAATCACGAAGCACTTTCCAGCAGCAACCGTAAATGCATATGAACTGCAATGCTCGCTTTGAATTTAGCAATATTACGATAATACCGACCACACTCACAATAGTCCTAAGGGAATGAAATAAAATCAAAAAGTTAGTAAGTCGTCGAGACACACGTGTTTTAGCATTTTCTCTGGTAGTTTTAAGGCAATCGCTCTAAAAACGAACCCTAAAAAAGTATGAGTTTAAATGCATTTTATTTCAGTCATGATCAAAATATTGTTTTTTGTTTCAATTCAGTACAGGAAGCACTATTGGTAACCGACAGTAGCCGTAACGTAAATGCATATTAACTGCAACACTTAGTGTTTCGCAACATTTCTACACATACATTTTACGACAACGCCGTCTCCTAATGTATTCGAGACATAATCGTAAAAGTCCTAAAGTGAATGAAATTATAAATATACTATTTATAACACACCGCTTTTTACGGCGAGCGTGTTGTCAGCGGAAATATTCAGATGTAGGATAACGGTCAGGATATTATTGGAAAATTCTTACATCTTCTGAGATATTTATAGCTAATTCTTTGTCAAATACCAAACGAGATATTTGGAGATTGTCATCGACATTTCTTGTTTAGATCTAAGAAACTTTATTTATTCTCCTAAAATAGTTCTTTTCAGCACTGCTCCACCGAGTTAGCTCAGCCAGCGGTTAAGCTGTTTATAAACTTCTTCGGTGAATTCCTTTTATTTACCAATTCAAAAAATTCAATTCAAAATATTTATTAATCTACTTTTCTCAGAGCACTTATTAATTGTCATACATATATTATTTAAAACTGAAAACTTGTTGACGTCAGTAATTTTACATATGGCTAAGTTTAACGCCGCTTGCAAAGCGGATTGCAGAAGAAGCGGCAACAAACTGCACAGCGCTATTTCTCCAATCGACGTCAACTTACAGTTATCATCATCATCAGGTCTTTTTAAATGTCCACTGCAGGAACACGACCCTCTCTGTACTACCAGAGCTACATATTAGCCGGAGCAGTCAGAGGATTTGGTCTACACTCTCCACGCTAGCCAGAAGGGTTGGAAAGTTCTCTCTGATGATTATGAGCTTTGCTTGGCTAGTGTTTCCTTAGTCGCCTTCTATGACATCCACGGGCAGACTTGGAGTGGTCCTATTCTACTCTGCCGGGATTAACCATACGGCAATTATAGAAACTATATAATGATGTGGACTGAGTATACACTATCGTAATTAAATGTTATGATTACTTGAATTCGAATCATATCTAAATTGATGGCTACTCTAACCCTTATCAGCAACTGTTTTATAATCAACACTATTTAGCTTCTGCAATCCCTTAGATCTCACCGCGGCGAACCGCGCCATTACATCAAATTAAAATAGAATAACAAGTGGTCTCAACGGCTCCTTAGAATAACATAAAAGCTTTATGTTTCAGTCGTAATTGGAGAAAGACTGTTGTTATTACATTTCTTAGATGAACTGTTTGTAAAACAATTACGCCTTGTTCGGACGAGACACGGATGTTCACGGTTGTTACCGTAACGGTCGTTAAAATTAAGTTTAGTATCGATTCGTTGCTTTACGCTGTTGTTATGTAATTTGGTGATAGAGTTTACACGTTGTATCAAAAATTTTTGGGAACAGGACATTTACCTACATTATTTAATGACTTTACGTAAAGAACGAGCACACAGGTTTTAATTGTTCAAAATTTTGAAGGGAATTAATTTCACTACATTTGCAGCACTAATTAACTATTTTGAATTAATTCCAGCAACTTCTACCTTGTTCATGCTTAAGCTTGCGCAAATTTGTTTAGCTTATATCAGAAACCTTTCTGATATAAGCTAAACAAATTTGCGTTGACCAATCCATTCGCCAAGCGTGGTGAGTACGGCTAAACACCCCTGATTATGGCAACCCTTGGAGGAGGCCTGTGTCCAGCAGTGGACTTTTTCAGTCTTATTATAAAACGAGGACTAACTTTAGTACCAGGTTTAAACCATTATCCGACCAATATAAGTCAACACCTGTCACTTCAACCATTTCACAACTGTCATTGTCAATTTGTTTTGGGTGGATAATGGTTTAAACCAGGTACTAAAGTTAGTCCTCGTTTTAAAATAAGACAGTTTCTGTCTTATTATAAAACGAGGACTAACTTTAGTACCTGGTTTAAACCATTATCCGACCAAAATAAATCATCACCTATCACTTTGACGTTTCCACAACTGTCATAGTCAATTTGTTTTGGGTGGATAATGGTTTAAACCAGGTACTAAAGTTAGTCCTCGTTTTATAATAAGACAGTTTGAGTCTGAGATGAACAAAACATTACGTTACGTACGAGGCTATGGTGGATTGTTCAGTGTTTTCACCAGAGCTGATTGAAGCGTTTTAAATGCATTTCAAAAGAAAATATTGTCTGTGGTTGTTTATGAAGAATCGGTGGATTGACACAGAGGATGTCTTTCGTAGCTTGCACGAGGATATACATGTTAATAATTATCTAATTGAACTGGAATAAAATAGTATACTGTCTTAGTTGTATACAGTATAGTATCTTAGTAGAAGCAGTGTATTACTTACAGATTCCCAAAGCTGTGAAACAGGCTACAAGATTGCAAGTAATCACAACATGACACATTTGTAAATTAAAACCTGTTATAATACCGTGTAACAGTAAAGTCTATTGCCACTTCCTATCTGTATATCAATCCGCGTCCGGCGCGTGACCCAATTCACTAATTCCCGGACAGTCACGCACACCAATTATGATATCCACTGCTGGATAGAGCGAAGGCCAAAAGTTGAAGCCAAAAAAATATACGTCAATATGGTGATCACTACACCAATTTGAAGCCTAGGGCTTACTACTTCTGTGACATGTTTTAATTGCGTTCCAATTCGTAGTCTGAAATTCACTACACGATTACAAGATTTTGGCGCCTAGGATTTACTTGACTTGCTACTTTTTGTAGTGTATGACGACACGCATCTATCACAGCTGCCATCACTTCGATCCTCCTACATAGTGCATGACGTAGCATGTGACGTCACGCGCACTGGCTCGTCAAGATGACCCCAATAAACCATTTGTTCAATGTAATCTTCTAAAATATGTACTAGATTAAGTAAAGGTCATGTGACGTATCTATTTACGTAAACACATAGTATATAAGCATCTGTAAAATCCACAATAAAGGAGTTCAGTTCACCAATAAGTGTTTTACTATTAACCACTTCCGCGTCCCGTCGTTTCACCACATTTTTAATTGTGAGCAAATTCGTAGTCTGAAATCCTCTACACCTATTTGGTGTTTAGGATTTACTTGACTTGCTACTTCTGTGACATATTTTAATTACCATGCTAATAAGAAATCTGAATTCACTACACTTTGTTTGTTTTGTTTCTCGTATGTGTAAGTGGCTAACACTGGTGTCAGATTTTTCAAGCTGCCTTAAGGCATCTGACATAGCTTAACGACTGCCATCAACGATGACAGCCGGGACCAACGGCTTAACGTGCCTTCCGAAGCACGGAGGAGCTTGAGATATTTTTATGCCACTTGCGGTCACCCATCCAAGTAGGGACTGCACCAGGGGTTGCTTAACATACGTAAGCGCTCATAGAGCTCACACCCACTGGACCATCGGGCTCACTACACTTATTCGGTGCCTATGATTTACGGGTCTCACTACTTTTGTGACATGTTTTAATTGTAAGCAAATTCGCAGTCTGAAATTTACTACACATATTTGCTGCCTAGGATTTACAGGACTTACTACTTCTGTGACATGTTTTAATTGCGAGCTAATTCGTAGTCAAATTGTCAGATCAACGACATATAAACTTTATCAATAAAATGCTACGAAGACATAGACAGATGCCAAGGGGAATCTAAATAAAACTTATGAAACAGAGACATATGCAATTTAATTCATAATAGAGTTTCAACTTTAAAAATACAACATGGGGTAACTTAGACATTTTGCGGATACACTGCGTATAATTTTAGTTAAATATAGTTGAATTTTTGTATTCCTATCCTCAATTCTTTGGGGCAATATTCTTATATACGATGTTGCAAGTAGTATGAAAAAAGTAAGTATGTTAATTTTTATAGTACAACTATCAACATATCTATCTATTAAATCAATTATTTAGAAAACATATGTGAAACGGTACGCTTAGTGCGTAAAAACAATTTTATAAAAGCAAACGAACATAAAAATAAAAGATTAAAATCCATCCGATTCTTGTTTGACAACATCTTATCTTCATAGATCCAGTGTGTTAACATATTTGCATTTAAAAACAAACAAGTCAATTTGAGTGTTCCAAATTGTTACAGTTGACCGCACATCAAACGCAACGCTAAACTTCTGACACGTCTTCTGTCCAAAATAGGTTTAGGTAAGTTAATACGTTAGTTGCATTATGGTGATTCTTAATTGACCTTTTAAATACGTAACAATTAGAAATACAAATAGTATAGTAGAATAGTTTATGAGTGTTTTATGCATTTACAATGCTGTTTTTATTATAGGTATTCTCAATAATGAATCCTTCCCGCGTTGATTTTTCTTCCATATCTTATTTCTTTATTTTAAAAGGAATAAAAGAACAGGAGAAGAAAGTTAGTATCTTAATTTGTATTGTACGACTGTTAAAATAACTTTGTAGTAAGTAAGTAAGTCAATTATTAAGAAATTTAAAACGGTGCGCTCAACGCAAAAGCAATCATAAAAATCGTAGAATATAAGCCGTTAGACTATAGTTAGATAACATCTTAACTTCATAGATCCAGTGTATTAACACATTTACATTTAAAAATAAACAGGTCAATATTTATTGAGTGGTCCAAGTTTGTACGGTGAACCACTCATCAACCGTGACACACGTTCTGTCCAAAGAGGGCATACTTCTTGAGTACGAAAGCCATTTAATCGACGACTTGTTGTCTAGCGTCCGAACGACCGACGTTCTAGAGCATCGACGTACGGTTTCGACTAGCCATAAATTCGAACGTCTGCTTTGCCGAATTGCTTTCTGTCTAAAGCTGTATAGTTGAAATGTTACTTCATGCTTGGTCAGTCGTTATCGGGCGGCGTAACGGCGTTTGTCGGAATCTCAAATGTGTTGAAACGAGGTCCAATTTCAAGCTTATCCGGCCTAATCAAGTGTAAAAGGGTAGTCAAGAGAGTAACGAGCATAGATAAAGTAGAATGAATAGACAAACATTGTTTGTATTATCATACAGTAGATGAAATAGTACTGTATTATTGTTGAATGTAACTTTAATAACATTAGGGTAAGATGATCGTTGACTCATCCATAATTAATCATAACTTCATATGTCATCACTGATTGTCCCTGCATTGACAAAATAGATTAATAACTACAACTTTTTTGTATTTATTTTTCGTAAGTGTGAGTGCCATAAAGAAGGAAAGAAGAATGACTAATTGTATTATTAGACCAACTTCTTAATTCAATCTACGTATTACATTGGCTTATCACAGACTTAGTTAGGATTAGTAGAACAACTAAGCTTACGAGTATACTCATAGTTAAAGTTGGATGCTGGAGTATGCAAGTAGTTAAACAGGATCAGATACTATAACTGTGCTCAACTTTGTGCACACGTAAGTAACATGTATATTATTAATAACATAGCAGAGTGCACTAACGCAAAACAGATTTAGTGTTTCTACTAAATACCTATTATTTCTCAATTAAGTATTTTTTATTTTAAAACTAGCTGTTACCCGCGGTTACGCGTCATATATAGATTCAAGATTCAATCGTTTATTTAATATAGGTTTCTTTGAACAATTATTAATTGTCATATTTGTGTTTACAATTTTTACAACAAAAAAATTTTGTTGACGTATATAATTACTTATGGCTAAGTTTAGGCCGCTTCCAAAGCGGAGTGCAGAAGAAGCGGCAACAAACTGCACAGCGTATTTTCTCCAAGCGACGTCAACTCACAATTCTAGTTAGACCTTATAAACTACTTATATGTATGTGGATTGAGCGTGCATTGTTTTAATTAAACGTCATGTAAAAATTTAATTGGAAAAAAATATAGCCTCAGTCCTTTTCAGTATCGTAGCTTTGTGTGTGTATGCAAAATTTCATGATGATCGTTTTAGTAGATAGGATGTGAAAACGTAAAAAACAAACAAACAAACACACTTTCGCATTTATCATATTAGTTAGGATAACTTTCAGCCGTTTAAACAACGCTTAATCTCGTTGGAAGCCTATATTTTTTTAACTAAGTAGACAGTGTCCATCTATTACTAATATTTCTCAATGAAAACAGGTTAATACGGCCACCCAAGAGCGTTACGCGTTCCGCTAGATAGAGACATTAGATTTTTATCGAGTTGCATTTTCTTGACTTGTTTTGATAAATTAATTTGATAACGATATATTGCATTATTCGGAATTCATGTAAGTATCAGCCAGAAGTTGTACTGGTTATTTTCACGGTCATATTGCTTCATGCTGGTTTGGGAGAACTAAAAAATAGAATAAACCAGGTGCTTTTCTTGCCTGTAAAAGCTAAGGGATAAGGCTAAAATTTAAGAGATCACGTCAGTAGGCGATCCGGTTAGCAACCGATTTCTATATTTTTCCCAAATAACACAGAGCTCTTAGAAATTTGGACGCTTGCTGATTAATTAAAAAGTTCATGACGGTTTTTTGCACCCCATTGTTATTGAGGAAAAGCTTTCTTCCAAAAAGTTATTTTTCGGTGCCAAAGGAAATTAGATAGTTGGCCGTGTCAGAAGAGAATCATTAATTACTAATTAAAAATGAAGATCGTTCGCGGAAATCTCTTGAGAACAAAGCCTTAGTAACAAAAATTATAACAAAGGATCATTTTACGAGAGGAATAATTTTTCTGTGTCGAACATTATTTAAACAATTACACATAGACGTTATTTACCTTTACATCCTTTGTAAATAAACTCCTTACTCTATCGCAACTTGTATTCTCAATTTTTACCAGGCTTGTACTTATTTTTTGTATGTGTAAGTGGCCAACACTTGTGTCAGATTTTTTAAAAGCTACGTAAAGGCATCTAACAGAGCTTAACGACTAATATTAATGATAGCAGCCGGGCCCAAAAGCTTAACGTGCCTTTTTTTATGTCATAGGACGGCAAACGAGCAAGCGGGTCACCTGATGGTAAGTGATCACCGCTGCCCATGGACTAATGTAACACCAGAGTTATGACAAGAGCGTTGCCGGCCTTTTATTTTTTCTTCCCATAGGTGAGGTAGGATGGGCCTCCGGCGCTCTCACTCACCGAACGAAGCATAGAAGCTGTAAAGTTACTACTCAAACGTCGATTTTCTCTGAGAGTGTGGTACTTCCCCGGACGAGCCGACCCATCCATGCTACCAGCAAAAGTGATTTTCACCGGTAGCGTGGCTCTACCACAACTACCTACCAAACCACGGAGGAACTAGAGACATTTAGTAGGCTTGTAGTAACTTTCATTGACAAGTAAGATTATTCTCTAAGAATTAAAATGAAGAAATTGTACATTACTAATAACAACATAGATCTCCCAAAATATCATCGTCACCGACAAACGTGATTTTTGTCCGATGTTTAATATCATTCCTCTATAGCTAGCGGAATATACTTACAATGGTTTGGTATTGAACTAGTATAGCGATAATTTAAATTCACGTTCTCAACTTGAATATGATCAACGTTTGTTCTGTCACCAAGTCTGAAATCGGAAAATAAGTGGGTTGTTTCCATAGATAAAAAAAAATCCTACTTCTATGGATTTAAGTGTACAAGTATGAAGACAGATTAAGCAATATTCACATTCTAGAGAGTATTCCTAGTTCTATGGTTGTTCCATAGTACATTGAATACCTACTGATCCAAAAAGTCATCATCATCATCGGTCTTTATTAGTCTCCACTGCAGGAGCACGACCCTCTGTACTGCCAGAGCAATCAGAGGATTTGGCCTACACTCTCCACGCTGGCCAAACTGGCTGGAGAGGTTTCGCTTGTGTTTCCTAAGTCGCCTTTTACGATATCCACGGGAAGATTTGAAGTGGTCCTATTTGCCCTTTTCTTCTCTACCGGGAACCACACGGCTAAAATCCAAAAAGTATGGAGCAGCTAATAATTTTTTCTCGCATTCAGGCTTGTTCATAGAACACAAGTCTTCATATTATCGCTAGTTCAATATCAAACACATTATATATTAAGCCTACATTGAAAGTAATTGGAACTCGACTATA
Source organism: Rhodophaea formosa (assembly GCA_963082605.1). Lineage (NCBI taxonomy): Eukaryota > Metazoa > Arthropoda > Insecta > Lepidoptera > Pyralidae > Rhodophaea > Rhodophaea formosa. The sequence goes on along the minus strand of OY720205.1, from coordinate 19,628,834 downwards.
AGTCCAACGTTGGTTACCAGTCATATTACAAATGTAAAGTTTAAAAGCTCATGTAAAAGTCCGAGACTGAAATGTATTCCAGCGACAAGCGACATATTTATAGCGACACGCCGACATGACTAATAGATACAAACAAACCGTTTTAAGTTTAAAGTCTGTGGTAGCCGCGTATAAATATACGATGGTATGTTACGTTCATCCGAAATGGAATCTAGCGTGACTCCATTGTTGATGTTGATTGTTTAGGAATATGGAGGTCTTGCTCTTTTGGACATTTTGAGATTTGAAAATTATGAATATGTGCCATGGGGTTCCCGGCAGAGTAGAATAGGACAACTACAAGCCTTTCCGTGGATCTCGTTGAAAGCGACTTAGGAAACACGAGCTAAACAAAGCTTGGATAGTGGAGAGTGTAGGCCAAATCCTCTGACTGCTCTGGTATTACAGAGAAGGTATCTGCAGTAAAGAATATAAATGGCCATGACGATGATGACGTTATGAACCTGAACTGTAGATTGAGCATAATTTTATTGTTGACTACTTATTGCTAAAAAAATAAAATCAGCTCGCACAATAGCTTAAGATAAGGTATTATTCTAAGGTATTGTGCGAGAAATAAAATACATCGGTAGATGTATTTTATTTCTTGGTAGGACTTCAGTGTCCGACGCACTCTATCTAAAGATGCCAGCGAGATTAGGCTATTTTCTTAAAAAATATAAGAAATTAGTCCGTCAGTTAGATAATCAAAAAAGTACTTTATGTATCTTTCTGTTGTTAATTGAACCAAAAGTGAATCCCGCCCGTTCAAATTCGGTCACTGTTTCGTACACATTTTAGAAAACTATAATGTAACGATATTACTCATGAACTTGAATTGACAAAAAAAAATACGTGTCCAATATTTTTTTTTGATTATCTAATAGACTGACTAATTTTAATAGTATTATTTTGACCCAGAAAACTTTGTTTCAGAAAATTTCCATTAAAAAGTTGAAATGAAAAGTAAAATCAAACAAGAGGACGAATGAACGGAAATTCGATAGTATCTTAAGAAATGTCGAATATTAAGAAGGATTTCTTTAGCTTCATTCTCCTTACCTTTTTTAAAATTTATTCTGAAATAAATAAATAAGAAAATTATAGCTAGAGAACATAAAACGAGTTCAACAAATATAATATTTAACGACGAGGCGGGCTTTTGTTTGTTTTTCCTAGAACTAAGCACAGCAAACAAACATTATTACTGACAAGAAATCGTATATTCATCGTACTATTCCAGATTAATGTGCCAGAAAACAATGTCACACTAAGTAAGAAATTCGAAGCCTGGAAGACTCTTTGTTCCAATGAAAACATCCCGGAGGCACCAACTCGTCAAAAACTTTGGGATGATTCACTGGTACAAAGAGATCGTGATATTCTGGTTCAAAATTCTATCAGTGATTCTGACCGCGCAAGGCTTTTAGCAGTATCAGAACGCGAATCTGGTCTTTGGCTACACGCTCTTCCATCAGTCAATCTAGGAACACTTTTCGACAATGGCAGTTTCCGGATCGCTATCGGTCTGAGGTTAGGTGCTGCCATTGTCGAACATCATCAGTGTCCATGTGGCAGCGACGTTGACAGGCGAGGGCTCCATGGACTGCACTGCCAACGCAGTGCAGGCAGGCTCTCTCGCCACGGCTCCCTCAATGATATTATCAAGAGGGCGCTTGCCACCATCGATATCCCTAGTGTGTTAGAACCTCCGGGGATAGCACGCGATGATGGCAAGCGTCCCGACGGCCTAACACTAGTCCCCTGGAAGCGGGGGAGGGCCCTCGTGTGGGATGCTACTTGTGTCGACACGATGGCCCCTTCTCGCCTGGGGGGGACAGTCCTAAGGGCCGGGGCCGCGGCGGAGGCTGCAGAAGACGCCAAGCGGTGCAAGTATGCCTCACTTTCGAGTGACTACATATTTGTTCCGCTTGGCGTTGAAACGTTTGGTTCATGGGGCCCTGGTACAAAAAAGTTTTTCAAAGTTTTAGCGCCTAAGCTTGTCGACGCTGCAGGTGACGGAAAGGCTGGCTCTTACCTCGGACAAAGGATTGCAATCGCCATCCAACGAGGTAATGCAGCCAGCGTTCTAGGCACTTTGCCACATGGACAAAATTTAATATTAGATTTTTAATTTTATTTTGTATAATTAAGTAGGTATAGTTATAATATTTTATTGTATTTTTTTTTAATTTTTAGTTTAGTTAGTAATTTATGTTATAAAAATAATTAGTTGATAGTTAGAATAATATTTATTATATGTATTTTCATATTGTATGTAAATTTAGTTAAACAAATAAAAATTTTGTGTATTAAGAAATTGCTAGAGAAATAAGGGAAGTAAATAGGAATATTACTCACACGCTGATAGAAACAAAGGGTGAGATTAATCTAGTGTGGTTTGTTTGTTCGCGAAAGATTTGCGGGAGATAAGATTTTAGATAAGACCCTTAAATACAAGAGACAAACAACCTTTAAGCTCTTCTTTGTATTTCTAAATGTTTTATTTCTTTATGTTTTGATACCAAATAAACGATTTTTCTTTCCTTCTTTCTTTCTTTCATGGCAAATATAAATCAACTCAAAATTCAACATACACATGACCCAATTTTTTTTAACAATCGCACATTAGCTAGCCCCAAAGTAAATTCAAGACTCATGTAATGGGATGCTAACTCAACGATACTTTATTTTGTAACATTTGAAAATAAAATATTTTCTATCTTGATCTGACCGACCTTCGATGCGACAACAACAGAAGTCGAGGTAATTTGTATTTATGGCTTCCCAAAATGTCACATTGATATTTTGACTGGTGATCACACCACTTAACCCTTCTTTAGGGACTAAAGAATTTAAAATCAAGAAATTAACTAGAACAAGTTATTTTATTTCAGCTAATAAACATATTTATAACAGGTTTTTCAGTTGATATGTGATTTAAAAAAGATATATAATTGCTAGAGCTTATAAAATCGTAACTTCCTAATCCTATCCTAACTCATATTATAAATGCGAAAGTGTGTTTGTTTGTTATGCTTTCACGCCCTATCTTAATGAACCGATCATCATGAAAATTTGCATTCGCATAGTTTAGGACTGAGACGAACATAGGCTATATTTTGCGCGAGTGAAGCCGCGGGTAATGGCTAGTTAATATATAAAACGACAGATTAGACGATGTACCGGAAATAGTTTTGTTTTTCTCCTAGAAAACAGACAACAATATTTAAGAATCATACCTAATAATTCCGGATGTTTTTCCTTACATTTCAAAATAATGTGACACTGTGTAAGTAATTGTTAGAAAAATAAGGCAAGAAAATTACCCACACGCCAACAAAGGGGAGATTGGTCTCGTTTGGTTTGTTTGTGCACGAATCAGAAATTCGGAGGTTGGATTGATTAAATCACGAAATGCCCAATCATCGTTAAACTAACTCTTTTTATGTTTTACGATATAGATATATTCCTTTTTATACAAACGTAAGATTTATACGTTTTATTCGCACTTGCGGATTGGAACAACATTTTACGCGCATCTCGATTTCCATTCGCCCTGAAGAAGACCTGCGGATGTGGTCGAAACATGTCGGCCAGTCGCTGACTATTTATGTGAATAACCCGTTGTTACGTATTTTAAGAACACATAAAATTCAGTGATATAAAACAAGCCAGTATATAATATAAACATCAAACGACGCTTTTTTGCATTTATTTTGTCTGGGTATTATAGTTTATATGGGATTTATTTTGCATTCACAATGCTATTTTACCTTATTTAGACGCAGTTCAAGTCCAGCCCGCGTGGAATTTTTTCACCATTTCTTATATTCTTGGTTTAATAAATTGGTATTATAATTGACTATCACACCACCATACTTTTTTAGAACTAAAAATATTAATATAACTAACTAAATCCAACGCAGTATTAAAATACAGATATATTAGCTTGCAGAAACAATTCTGTCTGTCGCTCGTGAGCTTAGGTCGGGAGTAATGTGTCGATTTTAAAAGAATGAAAGTACAAGGTATGCCATTTGCCTACGATAAAAAAAAATACAAAGCATAACACAAAATAAACATCTCCAACTGGTTGTATTTACGTTTGTTTTATTGTTAGGTTCATCTGGTTGTATTTACTGTAATAGATATTCATGTAGACTCATTGGGTAAGACTCGGAAAAGTATTTGCCAATACCTAGCAACGAAGTCTTTTATTTCATATGTTATAACTTATACCTATGTGTTTCATTTAAACTAACTTTTTAAGATTTTTGAAGCAAGTCGTGTTGACCAGTAAGTGTTTGATACATTTAGAAAATAGCTTTATGTAAAACTTTAGAATTAAGTTACAATGTAAACGAATGTTGGTAAACCTTAATAAATAAAATAAAAAATATTTTTTGTTTTATTTATAAGGTTCGTTTAAAGTAGTCACAACCACAGTATGTTTGAGATTTATATCATTAAAACACCTCGTTTAAGCTTGTTGGCGCTGACAAGTCAAAATCATGCAATAAATCCAACACGATATTAATAATGCAGATTTATGAGTCTTTTAGAGTTGGCATTTTAATGACATTTTCCTTGGACCTTAATATATTTAAAAAAAATAACTAAAATAAGCATATAAAAATTAACCTAAATTGACTGTATTTATGTGTTTGTATCCATCACATCTTTATGACGATTGTGGTTTAAATAATCATAACATTTATTTTGGTCCTCAGTAATTCAAAATTCAAAATAGTCAAATAGATTAAACGCTACATTGATGATACAGATTTATCGTCTCGTAGAAGCGGCAATCTGCTGACACTCCACTTGAACTTTTATACTAATAAATAATAAATAACGAAGTCAAGCACAAAATTAACTTAACCTAATATTAGGGATCTTCAATTGGATTTTATTTATATTTTTTTGTATCCGTCACATTTACAAGTACATTATGGTTGGTCTTCGTGTAATGATAACAATCCGCTCTACAAAAACTCAGAAGTCAAAACAGTTGAATAAATTCGACGCGATATTAATTATACAGATTTTTTGTAGGAGCGGCATTTTATTTAAATACATTTTCTTTTTAAACAACTTCAATTGGCTTATTTATGTTTGTGCTTAACCGTCACATCTTCATTATGATTGCTGTTTATATAATCATAACACCTATTGTGTTCTACAGAAACTAAGAACTCAAAATCATTTAATGAATCCAACGCGACATTAATAAGCGGCATTTATATTTGATGACATTTTTTCTACCTATAAGTATAATATATTCTAAAAACTAACGATGCAACACTCAAAATAAACAACCTATTATTAGACAACTTCAATTGGCTGTATTTATGTTTGTGTATCCGTCTCATCTACATAATGATTGCTGTTCATATCATCATAACACTCATTCTGGTCTTCAGGAACTAAGAGCTCAAAATAATTTAATAAATCCAAAGCGACATTAATAATACAGATTTATTGTCTCGTAGAAGCGGCGGGCTGACGCCATATTTCTTATTATCGTTAGAAGTGGCACGCGACGACTTAATAATGGGTCGATTTAATAGGAAATAATATACTTTGAACGAACATTCCATATATCTAGTTACTTACTGAAAATATTTTTGACTATCGTAAACAAATCTACTGTGCAATAAAAGAGACAAAGTGAGTTCAAAAGAAAATTGTTGAGTAAAAAAAAGTAATTTTTTGATCTATCTTTACTAAAATCTTTACTAAAGACGAAAGATGAGTTTGCTTGATTACATGTTTGTTATTTGTAATGAACAAACTCAAAAACAATTGAACCTTATAAAGACGGACGGACCTGACCGCATTACTAAGACTCCTTCGTCCAGGTTCTTACCCTTTGTGCACAGGACTCTAACCATGCTAACCTCTAACCAAGCCTAACCATGCTAACCTCTTCATTTGTAAAAACACAATTTCAGAAACCACACTTAAGTAAACTTGTATAGTTACTTATATATTGCATACCACTTTACAAATGTATAGATTCATGAAAACATTCTGGTGTATCCTAACTAATATTATAAATGCGAAAGTAAGTTTGTTTATTTGTTTGTTTGTGACGCTTTCACGCCGAATTTACTGAACCGATCATCATGAAATTTTGCATACACTTTGTTTGGAGTGTCACGAGTAGTCACAAGGCTACCTTTTATCCCGGAGTAAAGTACTGTTCCTAAGGGATCGACACGACACGATAGTAAACTATAAATTTGTAAAGATTCATCAAAAATCAATTTTGTCATTTTTACATGACGGAATGACAAATTTCTTACATCCAAAGACTTGCAGACTTTTAATTTTATAATATTTGTAGAATAAGGGATAATATTCAAAACAAAACATAGAACACAAAGTACTTACTTAATTATAATTCAATCGGTAAGATAACCATTGTTAATCGATTTCCTTATCCGTGAAGATATCTTACAAGAACATTATGATCCAATTTGAATGATTACACCTCTCTATAAAAGGGACCTTAATTACGTAAATAGATAATGATGGGCGAACTTATAATTATGTTATCTTTCGGTATACTTATATTATGATAATATATAAAATTATACTGATTCTTTCTCTCATCCGATAATACTGATTATTGTATTTTGGTCATGATACAAAGCTGTAATAAGATAATAGACCTACATCGAAGTTTATGAAGAAGCAATAATTCCGAATCGAAACATTTTTTCAGAAAATATCCTTTGTGCTTTCACGTCAAATCACATTTAAAATTATCTTATTCAGTATTATGTATTTTAGTAATAATTGTTTAAAAGCTACAGACTTATAGCGTTTAGGAACTGACCACTGCAGAGAAGAAATGCCGAAAGAAACTCCTTTCAAAAGTAATCGGTAATATGTCCAGTGCAAGCACATACCTATATGCTTATCTCGCGAGGTAAATACTAACGGCGAGTTTTTACACGTCAATAGGATTAATTGGAAACAGCATCGTTAATAAAATTTCGTTAAAGTGGATATTAATTGAAGTGGATGACAGAAAGTGATCGTTCTATTTTTAGTAAATAAATAAATAAAATAAAAATAAAATTCATTTATTTCAGATATCAAGATCCATACAAAAGAGAAATACAATTTTAATTTAAAAGAAATGTCACAATAAGAAATAAATTGAATTAATTATATAATATTATAAATTGGATTATAATTTAATTGAATTATAAAATATTGAATTAAATTTAAATTATAAGAAGTTAATAAATATTAGTTTTAATAAAAGAAATGTCACAAATTCTTTAAATTATTTAAAAGAAAAACAAACAATGCTAATACCTTCGTTGCGGCCTAGGCACTGCGACATGTCTATCACAGCAGTGCTGAAGGTAAGCACCACATCAGCACAATTATGTGAATTTTGTTGCCTCCTCGAAGCGCTCCTGCAGCTTAATTTTTTATGTGAAATTTGCGTCTAGTGAACAATATCGCCAGGCACTACATTAATAGTCTCTGAATCAAACTATATTAACCGTTATATCGACGGTTTGCTATAGTAAGTGTAAACCACATTGATAGTTTGCTACACCGCCAGTGCACTATTGCCTCACAATGATACGAAGAGTTGTCTAAACCATACAATTTCATAAAATTATGAATTATTTTTGCGTAATGTAATTAGTTTCGCATTTCATGACAGTGCAGTGCCCCCAAGTGCGAGCAAAGCTTATGATATGGTTGTTTATTAGTCTACTTGTAATGTAACATTCATATAACGAAATATAAAGTAGGCGTACACAGGAATTTCCCTTAAGCAACACCTCAAGTTTGTCATATAATACTCATATAAAATGTATGAATATCAATACTGGAATCCCCTAAACGTTATAATAGCACAATAATTTACCTTTCTATCGCGCTGCGGTCGCCCTCAATAGATAACCTTCGACATGCACCGCACTGAATATTAATATTTTATGACACAAATGCATGCTCATTCTATGCTCATTGGTAAAAAGTTCATTCAAATTTCAAACTGGAAACTATTTAAAGTACATATTAAAATACGTAACAACTACTGGCTGACTATTTAAGTAACCCGTTGTTACGTATTTTAATAATGTCTATATCTCACGTTACTTTTGAACAAAAATTTTTTGGAAGTGTAATTAATAATTAAGTGACTAGAATCTTTGGTATCTATCCCCCTTAATGTCACCACAATAATAGGAAGCAGAGGCGGCACGGTTAGTTGATTAATTTATAATTAAGAAAATAATTATATAGGGACAAATCACACAGATTGAGTAGATACTTATTTAGATAACCATCCATATCCCAAGTCAATCTGAAAAAGATCGTATTCCATCATGACCTTGCCAGAGACCGAACCTCACGTGTCGCAGGCTGGCGTGATAACCACTACGCCACGGAGGCTGTCAGTTTAATGTCAACAAAATCACTATATTGCAGGACTTTTACAACCACGAGACCCTGGGCTGCTGCCGCCCAGGAAAGTCCTCGTATGCGCCCCGGACAATACTTACTCAAAAAATTTAAAACAGTAGGTAAGCGTATATTTACCTTCTCACCTTCATTTGATTTAAGACTGAATTAAAATCAGTAACTGGCTATCATCACGCAGCTTTACGGCTCGCAAAAATAGCCTATGTAAATAAATAGTTTGTAATATCGACGTTAAGTTTATATTACCTCCATGAGTCATGGTTCCAGTAATCGGGGCGAGATACAATCGGAAATTTGAGAAAAAATAAACAAATTCGTTTTTCTAGAAATAAATTTTTTTCGTAAAAAAACTGAGATGTAGAGCAGTGTGCAGAGGCTCTGGCATAGTTCCCAACGCAAATACAAATACTATATATATATTAATAATAATAAATACAAATACTTCTACTTATTTAATTTTTAGGGTTCCGTACCTCAATAGGCTTAAAAAAGCCTTATAAGGAGCCGAGTGTTCTTATAAGGGCACTCGGACTTTCTGTTCTACTATCTGTCTGTCAGACACTTTTTTCGGGTAAGCGTAGACGTATCAAGTTAAAATTTATATTACATTCTTTAGTCCCTTAAAGTTGTGAAGAAATCAAACGTCTAAATCAACGCAAAGATAGTCGCATAATAGGGCCAAAGTCGCAAGAGAATCATCAGCGTTGCCGTTAGCATACATTTTGATACGGCAATTATTGCAATACTTACGAGCGAATCACTAGCTAGTTTACCAGATCCTCCGAGGAATATCTGGTTCATGTTAGCATGCTCTCATAAAAAAATGCAACGTACCTTTTTAGCCCCTTATGTACCTTTTCAGCGTTGGCTATTTACCTTTTGGAAACTCAGTGAGAATCATTGACCTAGAATCGTGCATTCGGCAAGAAGCAATGTCTTATGGCACAAGTATGGGAAAAATCCAAAGTCTGTAAATTTGTCGTTAGAGCAAAAAAATAACTTTTTGTACGGAACCCTCGGTTCGCAAGTCCGACTCGCATTTGCAGCCAACCAGTTTACCACATCAGTATACAGAGGTACATTTGTTCACCAAATATTGATTATATGTTAATGTTAATATTTTTTAATAATATATGTTCCCGGCAGAGTAGAATAGGACCACTCCAAGTCTCCCCGTGGATGTCGTTGAAGTCGACTAAGGAAACAAAAGCTAAACAAAGCTATAAACATCAAAGAGACCTCTCCAACCCGTCTGGCCAGCGTGGAGAGTGTAGGCCAAATCCTCTGACTGCCCTGGCTAATACATGGCTCTGGTAGTACAGAGAGGGTCGTGCTCCTGCAGTGAAGACTAACAAAGACCTGTTGATGATGAAGTTAATATTTTTATCAAATTAGTAATTTTTCATTGTTTACCAATGAGCAAGCATGTAATGAGCCCAAGCATTTATTTTCATTGATAAGTAACCAAAATGAAAAAGCCATTTCCTAAATTTACAGCCTTAAAATAACCCCATTACCACCTAATATCTGAAAGTTCCTCTTTATTTATCATTGCAATAAAATTTAATAATTCGTAACATTATTTTAGAACCACATTTAATCTATCAAGGGAAACTAACCATTATTGAAGGGTATTAAGATTTAAAATTGCCTGAAACCGCAGTCCAATTGGTAGGTGAATTAAATAATAGTCTCCCTAGGGTATCAAAGCCTTGGCATCTATCTTCGGTATCTACAGAGGGCGAGCTAGATTTATAGTACTTGACCGTGATAATCAAATCAGGTACCGCTCCTAAAGTCTTATTTGTTTATTTATAATAATAAATAAATAATAAATATATAGGGACAAATCACACAGATTGAGCTAGCCCCAAAGTAAGTTCTTAAGTAAGACTTGTGTTATGGGATACTAACTCAACGATACTATATTTTATAACAAATACATATACAGATATATAGATAAACATCCAAGACCCAGGACAATCTGAAAAACATCATTTTTCATCTTGACCTGACCGGGGATCGAACCCGGGACCTTCCGTGTCACAGGCCGGCGTGTTGACCGCTGCGCCACTGAGCTCGTAAACTGTAGTCTATTATGTTATTTGAAGTATTCATACGAAGACATCGTGAAAACAACATGCGAATGTGGACCCCCCTAAACAATGTACTTGTTGTCTTGCTCTTTGTGCTCCTGCTCCTGTACATTGGAAGATCTGATGATAGCTAACACTAAACGCCATCCAAGGACCATTTTGGGAGCAAAAAATATAAATTAAAAATAATTGGTTAGCCACCGACACGAAAAGAAGAAGATCGTATAAGAATTGTTCAAATGCCTAAGAACATACATACCACTTCCACGCTGGTCTAGGAGTAAAGAAAAACCATAGAATGTATCAGCTGCTTCTTTTCCCACACAGATCATAAAAGCCAGTCGGGGGAATGGGCGAATATCTAAGGAATCATGGCATTACGCGATGCGGCTGGCAACCCATCACTATTTTGATTCCGTTCCCATCTCCACGCCCACCACCACGCTAAACGTCACTCTAAGTCTTATAAACCTCGGCCCAGTCTACCCCGCAAGGGAAAAAACGTGACAGTATGTATGTATAATACATTATTAAGCAATTAAACAATGAAGTGCTGGCTACTACCGTGTCTAGTGCGTAGCCGTTTAGATGGCACCTTACTATAGTAAACATTCCACGATCAGGCAGAACCTCAAACGAGCAAGCGGGTCACCTGATGGTAAGTGATCTCCGCTGCCCATGCACAACTGCAACAACAGGGGTATGACCATTTTTCCCTCCCTTAGGGGAGAGGGGATGGGCCCCCGGCTATCTCATTCATCTCGAACGAAGCGTCAAAAGGAAAAACTACAACTCAAACGTCGATTTTCTGTGAGAGTATGGTACTTCCCTGGACGAGCCGGCCCATTTATGCTACTAGCAAAAGAATTTCACCAGTAGAGTGGCTCTACCACAACTAATAGTTTTAACTTTAAATTTTTGCTCCTATGTCTGTGTATTAAAATGCATTTCAAGCCAATTTCCTTGTTTATAAACCAATCAAATTTGTTCACTTTCCTTAATTTTTTGTAAGCTTACTTCTTAAGACATCATCATTATCACATTAACCGGTATGTTCAACTCAATTTTTTAAATTATAGACCTATTGAATTATTATATTTCCTGTCACCGACTCAAACTTACACTATAATTGAACATTATTATGTTATGAGCGAACGCAATTTCCTTCAGTATCAACTAAATTGATATTTTATTCATAACGGGACACCAAGTTTCATTACAGTAATAGTTGTTTAATAAAGGTTAACAGTCAGCACGCTAGTTTACTATTTATTCAAATAAGGGTCGCTCGTGTAATCATTTAAATATATTTTCTTATCAATGCATTGCTACACGGCATACATAGCAGGTGAAACCAGGTAGTTACACCTCTTTAAGACCGCCATCAATGTTTTAATTGTTAGAGATTTTATTTTTTAATTTTAATAAAATTAAGTGATTTTGACCCTAATATTATAAAATTTAAAGAAAGTATACTACGCAGAAAGTTTACAAAAGTACTGACGATTTCTGAACGTTACCCTTGAATTTTGAAAGAAAAACTTCAGTAATAAGAAAAAAACAAACGCATAAAACATAATAACCTGATAAGGAAAAATGTGTCGTATAAGTGCTTTGGTTAAATTTTTGTCATCTGTGTTAGACAAACATAGTATCAAATCGTAATGCTGCTACCAATATTTCTTGATTTTGATGTACTGGTTTAAGTCAAAGATAAAAGAGTTTTTGAACTTACCGGTAACTAAGAGGTGCTCTCAAGTTCACAGAACCACTGCGCTCAACCTGCTGCCGCCTCCTCTTGTCGCCCTCCCTCCAACTCCCGTAACTCCTCAAAAACGTCACAGCACCACAACTCGCGTTCACAAACTCAACAGTTTCATTCGAAAAATCCGTATCATTAGATACATCGATAATCGAATCGTAAATACTCGAATAAGTTACGTTTTCAGACATGGAATGGTTCGCAGATTCATACACACCATTGTGTTTTGGACTAGAATAAATATACACTCGATTTAGTTCGGAATCGTTCTCAGTTTTGAGTTTTAAACTCGCGTGAGTGATGTTTGTGTCGTGGTAGTTGTCTTTGGAGGTGTACCACGCCTCTAGGATCGCGATGTGGGAGTCTAAGTCGCGACACGTTAGACGGAACCCGTAGTCGTGACATTGTTGTTCTTCGACGATTTCTGTAACAAAGATAAAATAAGTTAAATTTATATTCTGATATCTATGGTTAAATTAAATGTTTATTCTTTCGAGGCAAAAATATCTAGCCTAGCCCGGTACGTGGCAGGAACGTCACCGTGACGAGTCTGTGTATCCGTGTCCCGTCAGGGGCTTTTTGTTGCCAAAGGCTTAGTTAGATGAGCCAACTACCTCTGCGCAACCCATCATCTTTTGGATTCCCTCTCTCTACTACTTGCCGCCGCCGTCAATTCATCATCATCATCTGGTCTCTTTAGTCTCAACTGCAGGAGCACGACCCTCTCTGTATTACCAGAGCCATATATTAGCCAGAGCAGTCAGAGTATTTGGTCTACGCTCTTCACGCTGGCCAGACGGGTTGGAGAGGTCTGTTTAATGCTTATAAGGTTTGTTTAGCTTGTGTTTCCTAAGTCGCCTTGTATTCTACTCTGCCGGCACACACGGCAAGGCAGACCACGCGCCTCCGATTATCAGATCGCATTCAGACTGAACTAAGCTCTCATGAATAATGTAGTTATTTCATGCACATTTAGTCGTTTTATTTTCTTGAACCCTCCCAGATACTAAAACCTAGCTACGCCTGTAAATATTTCCAGGCCATGAAATCTTTTCCGAAACTCTATACAGATACATTTCAGAGTCTAGTTTGCAAACATTTCATGCCAATACATGAAATACAGTCCAGCTTTTTATATTTTTCTTAGACGTTAAGGTTTAGAACCTCTAACCGCACACCTTTCGTGATAAAATGTTTATTAATATGCAGAGGTGACTATAAAACGCTTTTATTATTTAAATCCACCTGATGTAGTATAAAAGTGATGTACATAAAGAATGGGATTAGTTTCACAGTTGACGAAATTATTTTAAATGATGCATCTTGCCTCCAACTACGGATAGATAACAATATTTTTCTTGGTATTTATAGATCTCCTTCTACTTTAAACGCGAATCCGTTCATTGAGTCCTTAGACCAAATTGTTACTTCCTTAGGTACTGATGTTAATATATATATCACCGGTGATATTAATATTGACATACTTCCGGAAAGTAGTAGCGATTATTATTGCTCATACTTAAATATATTAGCCTTACACGGTATTCTCCCCGGGCATACATTCCCCACTCGCGGTAAAACCTGTCTTGACCATGTCATGCTCAGGACTGCATATGAAACCAACATAGCTGTTCTCGATACAACACTTACTGATCACAAAACTATCCTTTTTAATCTGAATCACAAGACAACATACAATAACCAGAAAATATACAGACACGTGCTAGATTATTCTAATGCAATTACAGACTTAAAAAACTCGGAACTACATACTATACAAAATGAATCTGACCCTAACGAAGCGGTTAACAAATTTGTCGAAATCGTTACCCATATAATCAAGGCAAACACGAATAACATAAAAATACCAAACAGAAAAAGAGTTAAACAGCCATGGATCACTACAGGCTTATTAAAATGTATTCGTAATCGGGATCACTTGCATCGAGAATCAAAGAGAAATCCTGATGATATCATTCTTGCTACAACATATCGACGGTACAGAAATTACTGTAACAATTTGTTAAAAAAACTAAAAATTGAATACCATCGTCAAGAGGTAGCAAAATCTTATGTTAGCACTAAATCTCTATGGAATTGCATAAAAAACATATCAAATACTAATACATCTAAAACACCAAACCCAGAACTCCTTAATCTTAAGCCCACTATTCCGGAATCACTAACTCATATTAATGACTATTTTGCCAGCATAGGAAAAAGTTTAGCAAATAATATCATAAACTCTACAAAAACACATACTTCGAACTCAAAATCTGCACAAATTTCTTCCCAACCTAACTCCTTTGTTCTACTTGATACAGATATATACGAGGTTGATTCGCTTCTTAGGAGTTTAAAAAACTCAAACTCAACCGGTTGGGACAATATTACAACAAAATTTCCTAAAATTGCTGGAAACTTAATCGTGCCCATACTAACGCATATCTATAATCTATGTTTTGCACGTGGTGTCTTTCCAAAAGCTTTTAAAAGAGCCATTGTTCATCCAATCTATAAAAGTGGGAACAAATATGATATCGGTAACTACAGACCTATCTCCGTACTTTCACCGCTTTCAAATTTTTTTGAAAAGCTACTGAACAATAGGCTTGTTAATTATTTAAGCCGCAATATAATTTTATCGGATCATCAGTTTGGTTTTAGAAAAGGTAAATCTACAGAAGATGCTGTTCTTTCCCTTACAAGTGAAATTGTAAAACACCTCGATCAGAAAGAGAAATGTATTGGAGTATTTTTAGATCTCTCTAAGGCCTTTGATACAGTTTCTATTCCCATACTCTTTGAAAAATTGGAACGCTACGGAGTTAGGGGCCTGTCTCTTGATATCTTTAAGGACTTCTTGGTCGATCGTTCACAGAAAGTCAAAATTGGATGCCACCAAAGTAGTGACACATCCATTGACTATGGCGTACCACAAGGTAGCGTCCTTGGACCTACCTTATTTCTTATATATATAAATGACCTCTGCGCGCTTACTTTAGAAAACTGCAATATTTTTTCATATGCAGATGATACAGCATTAGTGTTTTATGGCAAGACATGGAAAGAGGTAAAAGAGTGTACAGAATCTGGACTCAACATTGTTACCAAATGGTTACATCAAAATCTGTTAATGTTAAATATAGGAAAAACAAAATATATTACTTTCGGTATTATTAATTCTTCCATGCCACCAAAGGATTTTGAAATTAAACTACATTCGTGTGACACATCCAACTACTTTAGGATGATTTGCTATTGCCCTAGTATCACAAGGGAAGACAGTGTGAAATATCTTGGCGTAACAATTGACTCTAAGCTAAACTGGTCGAAACATATTGACCAACTTACAACGAGAGTCCGTAAACTTATATACATCTTCCGTCAACTTCGCGATGTTGCCCCACCGGATCTGCTAATCACCATCTACTTAGCGCTGGCTCAATCAGTTATCAATTATTGTATTACGTCGTGGGGTGGTGCTTGCAAAACCAAACTAATTGAGTTGGAGAGGGCTCAGCGATTACTTCTAAAAGTAATATTTTTCAAACCCTATCGGTTCCCTACGTATGAGTTGTACAAATTAAGCAATCTTTTGACAGTAAGACAAATCTATATACTCAGAGTCATCCTTTATCAACACAAAGGGCTTTCCCTGGACAATGCTGTACTTAATAGAAGAAGAAATGATTTAGTTTTCAGGAATATTGCTAACAACACTGTTTTTGCAAGCAGACAATATGCCATTTTGTCACGCTACCTGTATAACAAGATAAACAGGAAACTTACTATTTACCCAATGAATCTTAAGGAATGCAAAAACGCTGTCACTACCTGGCTTAAGACCCTTGACTACGACAACACTGAATCGCTTCTAGACAGACTAAATTAATTTTAGTATTTTATGTACCTTTACATCATTTTTTTTTTATTATAATCATGCAAACTCATATAATTACCACACACACACGTACAACAAACAATAAATATATAAATGTACACACGTAATACTAGCATTAAATAAATGTACTTTTTCTTCGTTTTCTTAGTTTTAATGGTATTTTATTTTTATTTTTAATGTGCTATGTGCATCCACATATACATGTGGAAATTTATATAAAGAGCGAATAACTTAGTAAGATTATTAATGTAAAAATGTAACATGTGTAAAGAGTGGAGCTCCTGTAACACAAGTTTTTAACTTAGCACAGGGCTAGCATTCTTTGTATGATGCAAATTTTGTTGATGAATAAAAAATGATGATTTGAAATGATGATTTGATCCAAACTGTCAAAAAAAAAAACATGTAACATATATCAACATTGGTTTTAGGGTTACGTGCCGAAACGAAGCCAATGAACCCTTTTACCGATTAGTTTAGTTCTACTGTGTGCTCGTCTGTCACAGGCTGTTCTTTGGGAAAGATAGACATTCATTTCAAAGAATACTGTCTCCCGTGACTTCGCGTATATTTCAGTTTTATCACATAGGCTATCTGGGCTCCGGGTTGACACCCGGCCCATGGATCCCGGGTTCCGAAATATCTGAGATAAGGACTAAAGATGTACCGGTCACACACTTAGATGACATCAATAGTTTTCGCACCGCTATAATTGGGGGACAATTTAACGTTTTATTGATACCTGGGTAACATTAATACAAATTTTCCCATGAATTCCTATTTCAACAAAAAATGTACCCTATGTTGTTTGCTGATAATGTAGCTTTCTATTGACAAAATATTTATAAAATAGGTTTAGTAGTTTTTGAGTTTATCTATTACAAATAAACCCTCAAACGTTTCCTCTTTGTAATAAATAAAAAGTCGAAATCAGTATACAGAGAGAGAGTAGAGGAGCCCGATGGTCCAGTGGGTGTGAGCTCTATGAGCGCTTACGTATGTTAAGCAACCCCTGGTGCAGTCCCTACTTGGATGGGCGACCGCAAGTGGCATAAAAATATCTCGAGCTCCTCCGTGCTTCGGAAGGCACGTTAAGCCGTTGGTCCCGGCTACCATCGTTGATGGCAGTCGTTAAGCTATGTCAGATGCCTTAAGGCAGCTTAAAAAATCTGACACCAGTGTTGGCCACTTACACATACGAAAAACAAAACAAACAAAGTATACATATAAGTACGAGAACTTACAGAGCTTACTGCGATTAATTAAAAACTTCACACTAATTGTAAAAAGTTACTCTTTTTCGATTGTAAAGCATGTAGTTCGATTTACAGTAACTCAAGCTTTCTTTTTTATTAACAACTTATAAAATAAAGTACAAAATTTGATGATAACAAAAAAATATACTAGAAAAGGTATTCTCTCTGCGCCACGCTGTAAAGAACCCCTCGGTTACATGCGCGACTCATACTTAGCCTATAAATAACGGCATACTGATAAAAATCAAATATTTTTACAATTATTGGCTGTTAATGTGTCTACTGAGATACCGAGATAAATATATCAACGACTGTGACAGGAAACATAAATATCGTGTTGATAGATTGGTTAATATCTTGTTTTATGCTTGATTTATTGTTTGCAGTTAAAGTTACAGAAGTTCGATTGTTATTCTTTACTTTGTAAGCTTCTTATATCATAAGATTGATTGTTTGATGCACTTTGATCTAAATTACTGTGTTTGTTTTGTTTGTTTTTCGTATGTGTAAGTGGCCAACACTGGTGTCAGATTTTTCAAGCTGCCTTAAGGCATCTGACATAGCTTAAAGACTGCCATCAACGATGACAGCCGGGACCAACGGCTTAACGTGCCTTCCGAAGCACGGAGGAGCTCGAGATATTTTTATGCCACTTGCGGTCACCCATCCAAGTAGGGACTGCACCAGGGGTTGCTTAACATACGTAAGCGCTCATAGAGTTCACACCCACTGGACCATCGGGCTCCTAAATTACTGTGCTCTTAGTTCTCTTAGTACTCTTCCATGCTCGTTTGGGAGATATGGAGAAACATAGAATGTACCAGTTGCTTTTCTTCCCGCGCAGACCGTAAAGCGGGTCAAGGGATTAGGCGAAATTCTAAGTAATCACGTTATAGGCGATGCGGCTAGCAACCGATCACTATTTTGATGCTTTCCTCTTCAACGCCCTTTGCACGCTAAACGTGGTCATATTAAAAGATTTTGTTTATGAAGTTGGCTACCTAGTTCTGCGAGGTTGTTGGTGTTTTTTATTTTATTTATTCAGGTACACCAACAGTATTTACATATTACATTCAAGAATACAATGTTTACTTATTGCTAAGTTCTAATGTAAACACCAATAACAGGTATACACGACATTGACTAAAAACAACAAAACAACTAGACTAACAATATAATCGTAAGTACTTATAAACTAACTGTCGTTATTGATAAGCTTCCGCATTTTATCTTTAAAAACCCTCAAACTATCACCAAATATATGTAACTCCTCAAAATCGCGGGCAAGTAGATTGTACGTACTGCACATTCGGTTAATAGGTGCATGGCAGCGTTTTGTGCGAAATGGCCGTCCACTCAGAACCTTAGAAATAGGATGTCGCGGCAGTCTACGCGGAACCCTCAAATTAAACGACGATAATAATTCACTTGAGTCTACGAGGTTGTTTAGTATTTTATACAGGAATATCATATCATGACTTCTTCTAAGATCGTACAAAGACATCATATCAAAGTGTTTTAGTCGGTCATTATAAGGACAACGATGAGAAATACCAATTTTTTATTTTATTTTCTAGCGGCTAACGCTTTTTAAAGGCGTCAATCTGGAAATCAAATAGGCGATAGCCTACTATCGACCGTATTCTAGTTATTCCTTCTA
The DNA here is from genome assembly GCA_963082605.1 of Rhodophaea formosa. Classification (NCBI taxonomy): domain Eukaryota; kingdom Metazoa; phylum Arthropoda; class Insecta; order Lepidoptera; family Pyralidae; genus Rhodophaea; species Rhodophaea formosa. The sequence continues at coordinate 19,609,654 of OY720205.1, read as the reverse complement.
GGGAATAAAACCTTATTGAAGACCATGTGATTCTTATTGTAAAAAGAAGATATTTATTGTCATTATGTCACTAGTCAGATAGAAAATACTATGAATAAATATGGCTATGTTGAGAAAAGTATAGTATTTTATTTGGTACAAGTCTAAGTATAAAAACAATCTACAGTCCACAATTTAACACCTTCAATAAAACTGTATCTTAATCTTTAATAATTCCGCGATTATCCCAATCTTTTTTTTATACTAAAACGCGGAAGCACATGACAAAGAAATTCCTTGCAAGTATGAATGCTACAATCTTTTCATCACAGCGCTCCCTCGGCCTAAGTTTATCGGGCTCCTTGCATAATTCTGCCGGGGCGCATTCTTTCACGAAGGCCCTATGAGACGCATACGATATCACACATTGTGTAGTATATGTATGTAAGCTCATGAGAGCTTAAATATGATAGATTATGCGATTATTTTTGTTATTTTGAATAATATATGTATGCAAGATATAATTTTGCTATAAGTATGCAAGATTTCATCAAAATCCCAACAGCCGTTTGGTGCCGTCGGATAGTAAATTAGTAGCTTCAACTTTATAAATTTACTACCTTTCATCCGCAGAAAGAAGCATGTTATTTTGATTAATAAACTAACTGTACCTATGCAAAATTTCATCTAAATCTTTTGAGCCGTTTGGCCGTGATTGTGTACCAAACATGTAAACATACAAACTTTCACACTTATAATAAATAGTAATATGAAGTTTATCGGTCTCCTTGCATAATTCTGCTGCGGCGCATTTTTTCCGTGTGGTCCCCGGCAGAGTAGAATAGGATCACTCCAAGTCTTCCCGCGGATGTCGTAAAAGGCGACTTAGGGAACATAAGCTTAACAAAGCTTTAAAATATCAAAGACACCTCTCCAACCCGTCTGGCCAGCGTGGAGAGTGTAGGCCAAATCCTCTGACTGCCCTGGCCTTCGAGCAACACGGCTTCTTACGGAAGGAGGCGTGTTGCTTGAAGGCCCTGGCTTATATACGGCTCTGATAGTCAGAGAGGGTCGTGCTCCTGCAGTGGAGACTGAAAAAGACCTGATGATGATGATGCATTCTTTCACGAAGGCCCTATGAGACGCATACAATATAACACATTGTGTAGTCATGAGCTTAAATACGATAGCTTTGCGTGCTTTTTGAAGTGCCGTCGGATAGTAAATTAGTAGCCGTGTCAACTTTATACATTTACTAACCTTCGCCCGCGGCTCCGTTCGCTTTAATATTGATTCCTCGGTAACAGTTACTGACGAGCTCCGTGGCGCAGCGGTCAACACGCCTGCCTGCGACACGGAAGGTCCCGGGTTTGATCCCCGGTCAGGTCAAGATGGAAAATGATATTTTTCAGATTGATTCTTGATCTTGATTCTTGATGATTAATCTTGGATGTTTATGTATATATGTATCTTTTATAAAATATAGTATCGTTGAGTTAGTTTCCCATAACACAAGTCTCGAACTTACTTTGGGGCTAGCTCAATCTGTGTAATTTGTCCCTATATATCATATATTTTTTCGGGATAAAAAGTAGCTTATGTGTTATTTTGAATAATAAACTATCTTCACGGCGATCCCCTGGGGGATCAATCTAGGGGATCCTGGTGGACGAACTGCTGTCATGGACCTAGGAATAATATGGACCCGGCATTAGACACATCAAAAATGAAGCATAACTTATGTCACATCAAGTTACATGTGTGCAGCATGTATTTGACATTTGGGAAATTTGACATTTCGTTTGACCGGGGAAAAGTGTAGGGATTTTTGTGCCGATGTGTGCGTGCGCTAGTGTCGCGACACGAGTGTAGGGATTTTTATGTGCGTCACTGTTACATTTTCCAAGGGCATATCCTGATTATTCTTAGATCCATGCTATCTGTATGCAAAATCCTAACTAATAATATTATAAATGCGAAAGTGAGTTTGTTTATTTGTTTCGCTTTCACGCCGAATCCACTGAACCGATCATCATGAAATTTTGCATAAACATAGGTTAGGGTACTGAGAAGGACATAGGCTATATACCAGGCGGGCGAAGCCGCGGGTAACAGCTAGTTTCATATAAATCCCTTGAGCCGTTTGGACGAGATTTGTTATAATACCAATAAACATTTAAACATGCTAACTTTCGCATTTTTCATATTAATAGGAACTTTATCGGGGCGCATTCTTTCACGAAAGCGCTGTGAGATGCATACGATCACACATTATGTAGTCTTGAGCTTTTAAATGCGATAGCTTACGCGAGCTTTTTGAAGTGCCGTCGGATAGTAAATTAGTAGTCATGTCAACTTTATAAGTTTATTTTATGATGGAAAAAAGGGAACGAACGGTTCTTTGGGAATATTCATTCAAAGCTTACACTTACTTTTGTTCGTTCTTTATATCATAAACTGTTGAAAGCTTTAGGTACATAAAAGCATCAAAACTTGTACACCGGGACTATTAACTATAAAAAAAAATATTAGCTGGCACTAAAAGCATACACGAACTGATTGAAAATGATTTACACAGTCGAAACGTAGGTTGAAACTAAAAAAGCATGAAAAATATTTTCATTACTTTGGTACCAACTTTTTTAACATTATTGGCAATTCATTTGGCTCAGTTGCCGGCGCGCTTGTTACAAATTCCTATCGGAAATCGCTGTAAGCTCCATGTGAAAAGCTCCGAAAACCCAAACTTGCACGTCTTTACTCTGTTAAATTGTTTACGAGAAGCATTTATATATTGTAACTATTACGTACAACCTAATCTATTTCAAAGTTCGTATATTCCGTAGTAAACTAGGGACCCATTCAGGCTATTGAAATCTCGGTATCAGAATCCTTAATGGAATACAGAATCGAAAGAAAAAAAGATGAAAATCGAAAAATTAAATAAGACTTCTCATAGAAATTCGCCCAGCTTATCGGCGACTTTGTATGGGAGGTCTAAAAAGTTTTACGTTTCATTTCTCACAATTCCGTATTCTATAGTTCAAAGGTTAAAAATCAGCCGGTATAGTTGTTTTTCAATACATTTGCTAATAATACGGTTCTTATGACATCGAAATCTGTATCGTAATGATGTATTTTACAGCACTAGTGCTTTTTACTTTACACCAATCACAACCGCTCAATAGCCCAATGCCACAGATGCAAAATTTAAACATTTTCATAGAATCCGAGCAAAGAGTTTCAAGTTCAGCATGAAAACTTTTTTCTGATTCGTAAGATGTGATTTTTAACCGACTTCGAAAAGGAGAAGGTTGTCAATGCATTTTTTTGGAGAAAAGAATCTGAGTAATGTACCTGATTATTATAAATGTTTTTTTACAAACTGCTTTAGTTCCTAACTTTTATACATTCATTATTTGCTGAACTTCAATCTTGTTTTAGTTTAGGGTAATCGCAAATGTATTGAAAAACGTCGTATGATACTTGTGCGGTAAGCTGGATATTATTATGATTCATAATGTACCTACTATTAATATCATATCTTTTGTATTATTATATGAAAAAAAGGGTTCTGCTAATTTAATTATATTGAGACAGTTATTGATACAAACGTCTACTGAAGCGAACAGCAGCCCAACAGATTGCGAACATTCGTTCAAAAGGCGAACTAATGCAATTTAACCATGCACAGAGGCAAGTGCGCGCTGCATATCCAACCCCTACTTCTCATCTCTTTCTAATCCCATACTGCATTATTGCCTTCTCTTTTCCACGCAAGGGCACCCCTTCACGACTCCAATTTGGATTAACGGTTGCCATAGAAACCGACGAAAACAACGTGTTTGGCGAGTCCATTCATTATTGATCTCCCATACCTCGCAGACGTCATAATAACTTATTACGAAATTAGTGAAACAGGGAGCGATTTCGCAGGTCCAACTAAAGTGGTACCATCTTGTGATAGCGCGAACTAACAAGACATATCTATTAGAGGAAATAAAACGGTAAGTCAAGGGATTAAAGTGTAATTTACGTTAATTAATGATGTTCGAATGGGCCTCCTACGTCCTTAACATTTGGGAGAAATGTCGTCTGAATTTATTGATATAAAGGGACTGTTGTATGTTTAGCTAGACTCAGTAGTCGGGTTTGGGTCCAACATTCAATTAAGAATCAATTACACCTTGTTTTCTTTAAACTACCGTTGGAAATTTGATTCATGTTTATGAAAGGCTAGAGTATCGCATTTCGAAATGTTTTTGTCGGCTTCACAGATTAATTAATAGTTAATCACGAGTTGCGTTGGTTCATTGAAATTATGATCTGTGGAAGGTTTCTTTGATCATTAAACGTATTGAATTTCATATCAAAGTAACTAGTCAGTAACTAACTGCTTACTACTTTTTTTTGTCGAGCTCCGTGGCGCAGCGGTCAACACGCTAGCCTGCGACACGGGGGTCCCGGGTTCGATCCCCGGTCAGGTCACTATGAAAAAAGATCTTTTTCATATTGACCTGGGTCTTGGATGTTTATCTATATAAGTATATATTATAAAATATAGTATCGTTGAGTTAGTACCTTGCGACACAACTTCACAACTTACTGTGGGGCTAGCTCAATTTGTGTGATATGTACCTTTTTAAAAAAAATGTACTAGGATGCCTTTTGCTATAGTTTCACAGATAATAATGAAATATTTTTAGTTAAGGAAATAGTAGGTTACATAGATCTATTCATCTATACTTATATTATAAAGTGGTAAGGTTTTATTTTCTGGTTGTTTGTTTGCATTGAATAGACTCCGCAACTATTAGACCAATTTCCAAAATTCTTGCACCTACCTATAGAAAGCTAACTTATCTGCGGGGATCTAGTCCCAATCCCAACTTCCCAACTAATATTATAAATGCGAAAGTGAGTATGTTTATTTGTATGTTTGTTTGTTTGTTTGTTACGCTTTCACGCCGTATCTACTGAACCGATCATCTTGAAATTTTGCATACACATAGGTTAGGGTACCGAGAAGGACATAGGCTATAAATTACGCGGGCGATGCCGCGATTAACAGCTAGTATTAGATAAAGAGTCAAAACGTGCGTCGCACAAGACTAAAAAATTCTTTCGATCATCATTAAAATAATACAGTATCAGAAAAAATCAATAGGGTTTTGACATAAACACGGTATAAATCACGTATAAGGAAGTCCAAATGCCCGACTCTGAATAGGCAGCTATTCAGAAGACCATTGAAATATACGGGCGAAACCAATGGGCGAAACCGTTTTATAAAATTTACCTAATATGTTACCTCGCGTAAGTTTTAATAAATAAAACTCTCAACAACAAATTACCTCCATTACTGCTTAATTAAAAAATAAATAAGGCGAAACATGTCCTCCCAAGTGCGTATGTATGTTAAACAATACTTCGTCACCCTTCACAGGATCTGGAGTCGTCTTTGTCCTCTATTTCTTTGTAGAAATACAGAGTATTTTTCGTGAACTTTATTCATATTGTGGCTCGTGGGGTAAATAATGTGTTCTTTATTAGCTCGTATATGGGTATTAAAAGTAAAATCCTTTTGTCAGTCAAATGTAAGAGTATATTTTTCAAAATTAATAAAGAAAATATCAAATAATGTATATACATGAGCTAAAAACTTAAGCGATTTGAATTAAGCTGGAAAGACACCTAGAGGTCACAAATCAAACTTATCACTAACTTAGCGTTGTTAGTCCATTATGTTACATATTGTGTGTCCATATAACATGCTTGTACCCAGTGGACGTGAGCATTCTTAGCGCTTACGCATGTTAAGCAAACCCAGGCGCTGAAATATCTCGAGCTCCTCCGTGCTTTGGAAGGCACGATAAGCCGTTGGTTCCGGCTTTCATCGTAGATGGCAGTCGTTAAGCTATGTCAGATACTTTTAGGCAGCTTGAAAAGTCTTCAAGTCTTGGCCACTTTCCCACACGAAAAACAACAAGAGCATAAATTTTCACTGAAATTATTCGTATTTATTTGCGCCTATCTGTAATATTACGATAATTACGCAAATATTATTATTTTTCTAACTAAGGTAAGTTATATTGTTTTAAAGGTACGCATTTCAAAGTTAGTTAATTTTCAAAACTCTACGCCTTATAATAAATCGTATAACACATTAACATTTAACTTTCAATCACAAGATTTATTACAAGGAAGCTGTACCCGTACAATGGGATTGCCTTTGCAAAATGTACGAACGGATTCATACAAAATTTACGGAATGATCACAGACTTGTACTGTATTGTGCAGAACATTTTGCTGCCATTTTCCAGCTAGGTACAAAGGGTACTTAACCCGGGTAAATAAACCTAAAAGTGAAACTTAATCTTTTTCTTTAAGGTACCTACTACATAAGTACCTATTGTTCTGCCCAGAAAACCAACAACCCTTATTTTTTACGTTTAAACATTAGAATTTTTCATATACTTTTGGATGATGTGTAATGATGAATGATTTGGTAAAAATATTCCTAACTAGTTGTGCATACCATTGAGTTTATGAGTAAAACGCGCAATTTCCATAGTTTCCGCGAGAGCAGGATTTTTTATTTTATTTTTTGGTTTTTTGTTTTTTTTTTATTCAATTGACTCAAACAAATAAATAAACGCTTCATCATATCTGTGTACGGACTTAAAACGTCTATAAATCATCTAAGTAGAAATATATGGCTCTAGGCTCATCTTTGTATTTAGGTTATACGTAAGAGTTTGCATGAAATACGCGAAAAACTCCTAAAAAATCTTTTGATCCCTCCTCCAATTACTTTCACGAGCAGTACACCCAAGAGACAATATACGTCAAGTCAAGGTACAATTCGTCTATTGTATTGTCAAATTTATAAGAGGGAAGCTGTGGAAATCAATTCAGAGTACACAAAAACCTAGGGGAAGCAACCCTTAGTCGCGACTGGGGTGAAGATGATGCAAGATCTGTGCTCATTGTTTTACGATATAAATTCTCCATCGTCCGAAATATGAAAGATGAGTCCGCAAATAATGTAAAGGCCATTTTTTAAAATATTCTTAGTTCAAAAAAATCATCATAAGGTCTTTTTTAGGCTGCAGGAGCACGACCCTGTACTAACAAAGCCATATAATAATATTACCCAGAACGGCTAGAGGAAAATGACAATCTCAAAAGAAAACACCTAACTAATGTCAGTATTTACTTACCAAAGTCCAGTCCAATATGTTTAGCTTCTAATTCGATACGCTTTTTGTTTAATTAGCGTTTATGTAAAACGATTGAAACAGTTGTGAAAACACATGTGCTTTGTATTTATTTGTCGTGTCTTGCACGTGCGTTGTCACATGAATGGGCAAATAAATCCGGTCGATCCAATTATATATTTACTTGATTTTTAGGGTTCCGTAGTAAACAAGGAACCCTTATAGTTTCGCCATGTCTGTCTGTCTGTCTGTCTGTCTGCCTGTCCGTCCGCGGTTTTACGCAGAGACTATATGTACTAGAAAGCTGTCATTTGGTATGGGTATGTATATTAATCATGGCAAAAAAGTGGTAGAATAAAAACTTGAAAAAAAATTTTTTTAGGGTAGCTCCCATACAATTAAAGTGGGGGAGTAATTATTTTTTCTCTATTTACCCATCGTGTGGGTATCGTTAAATAGGTCTTTCAAAAATATTGTGAGGTTGAACACTATTTTTCGATTTAGGGATCCGTTACGGTTACATATAGATACGTGAAAAAAAATTACAGCAGTAGTATATATACTGAAGTTTAAAGGAAAACTATCAGAGCTGCAGCAACCAACTTATAAACTGTAAAATTTCATACTATTTTCATTGTTAGATGTTTTTGGTCGTTAAACTGTAAGGTGAGAGTGTGAATAGTGTGAACTCAAAGTTGTCATTCGCAACTACGGAACCCTACACTGCGCGTGGCCCGACACGCACTTGGCCGGTTTTTTCTTTTATATTATAGCGACAAGAAACTAACATTAAAGTGCTATAAATATCCACCAATTTATCGATAAAAAAAAATTGGAAGTTGCTACCAAGATTTCACGAGATTCGGTTTAGAAATCTGACCTGTAGAGGAGAACAAACACACACACCAAATTTTTCCCCAGGATGAAGCAGAGACGCTTCGCGCTTTGCTCTTCAAGTTTGTTAAGACTTTTTTCAAAGCCCTAAATGTTTTCCAACCTATTGTATTTTTTTTGTTTGAGTAAGAGTTTCTCTATGCGCATACACTAAATATATATGTAAGTAAATGTAAAAAATACTGGAAATTTTTAGTTAGCCCTATTTTGGCGGAAATAATTTTTGGCATATAGCCGTGCCGTCTGTTACAACGCGTACGAGCCCAATCTGACCCACTTCTGACGGATTCCCGATAAGCACGAGCGCCGCACAAGTTCAACTCCACTAATTACGAGAGAGATTCTTATGAAACAATAAAAAAACGATTTTGGCGTTGCGAAAAATATTGAGCGATGAGAACCCTAAATTTTCCTGCGTGTCTTTATTTCGTCATGTACCTTCATCATGAATTGTATGTATTTGGTCTTGTAATTTTTCAATTTGTTTTATTTACTTATCGTATGGTTATATAATAGGATCGCTGTCAAAACTTTACATTATTATTTGTTTTGCATTATTATTATAATTTTTTATTTAATTTAGAAATTTAATCCGCGGAAGATCAGCGTCGTGGCTCATACCATGGTCCACGACACATGCTGAACGAAGGCTGAAGTGCATGGTTGAGACAATTGTGTATTTGTTAAACAGATGATTAATGTAGCCAAATAAATATTTCTTCTCCTTCTTCTTCTTCTTAATAATCATAACCTACTCGCGTGTTTTTTTTTTTTGTTTTTTTTTTTATTTATTTATTTGGTTCACAAACTGGTTGTTACAAGTTACTCTTCTTAAATTTCTTTATTAAATTCAACCTGTACTAATAATATAAAGAGAAAAGATTTGATTGTTTGTTTGCATTGAATAGCCTCCGAAAGTACTGGACTTATTTTTATCTTTCACCTATAGAACGCGTCAATTAGCAGATATTACTATCTACGCTTCATTGTTTACGAATTCCTCGAAACAATATCGTAAGTACAGCCGCAAGTAAAAAACTTAAAACATTCTTACCCTCGAACAAAAACGGAAAAGTGCTCCCCTAAACAACCCGGGGCTGCTGGATAAGGGAAGCTCGTCTACATATTGTATTGCTAAAGAACAGACGAATTTATTTTTTGCTCGGTTGAGTGTTATGTTCAAAAAATATTTACTAGTTTTCTCGCAATATTTTTGATACAGAACCAAGCTTTCTTTTTGTTTAAAAGAAAAATGTATATGAATATATTATTAGATAATTTTGTAACATCTACTATATACCTCTATGGTGCATTTTAAAGTAGGATTTTTTATGTGTAAATAAAAAAATATAAGAAATTAACTAATATGCTTTCCTTTCTTGCTTTATCATTGCACGGCCAAACTAATCGTTATATGAAGAATTTTGTGACATCCTCACTTTACGTTCATAAAAAAAAATACTTTTGTGCAAAGCGCTTTTGCGAGATTTCACGGTAATCACGCAAAAGCGCTAAAATGTAAAAAATATGAAGTAATGTACCTAGTAACAATAATAGCCAACAGATATCCCAAAAGAACCATAACTACGGAATCACTACATATTATAAAAAAAAAGACCTCTGCCGCGTCTGTCTGTCTGTCTGTTCGCGATAAACTCAAAAACTACTCCACGGATTTTCATACGGTTTTCACCAATAGATAGAGTGATTCACGAGGAAGGTTTAAGCTATAATACATGCCCGGGCGCAGCCGGGTAGGGCTGCTAGTTAATAATAATACCAACGAACAGAAGGAAAACACGCAGCGTCCCTCGCAATGGCGTCTGGCGTCCCCGCACCTCTCCCCCGTGCCAAGAAGTTCTTAAGGTTTCGAAAGACAGGGTAAGCAGCTACTGTTCTCAATCGTACGCCGTCACTTATACCTGCATCAGTACTTGAATTCATTCATAACTCACACAAAGACGTGTGCACGGATGTAAAGTTTGGTTTGTAGTAGTTTTCGGCATAAATATCACTCCGCTTGTATGAAGCACCATACTGTGTCATATCTGTCATTTTTATTGTACTACGAGTTTGTTGGACTTCCACAAGTCGTGACAAAAACAAATAATATACACATCCTACACTCCTGCCCTCTCATCCGGCAGGAGTGTAAACCCTTTCAATAATGTACGTGCCGATTCGCTGAAGTCGTTACGGTACATATTTGATGGGGAATTCTCTACCTGGATAACCCGAGGTGTCCCTTTAGGGGACCCCTGAACGATTTCGGGAAGCTTGAAAAATTTAGCTTTGTCGTTTCACATATCATTATTAGAAGGAAAACTGTAACTTAGAATGATGAAAAGGTGTGTATATTTTATGATTTATTTATTTTATGATTGATTAAGCAGCAAATGACGGCCTCCGTGGCGCAGTTGTTAACAAGCCAGCATGCGACACGAGTGGTCCTGCATTTGATCCCCGGCCAGGTCATGATGGAAAACGCTGTTCTTCAGATTGGCCTGAGTCTTAGATGTTTATCTATAAAGTATACATTTATATTATAAAATATAGTATAGTTGAGTTAGTATCCTACGACACTAGTTCACAAGTAACTGGGGCTAGCTCAATTTGAGTGTAAGGACCTTATATTTAAGTACTAATTTATTTAGCTATAAAATAAAAATTTTATTCCTGGAATAAATAGGTCTATATTTTTTTTTAAATATACAGTACCTTTTACCCATAAAATATAAAATGTATTTACATTACTTTATCAATCGTTCTCCATAACAGAAACAAAAACAATTTGTCACTTTTGTAGAAAAATGACGTAGGTATTTTACGTGTAGGAATTTTGTAGCATCTAAGTCATAAGCTGCAAATGACAGCCAATAATGTCGTTTGTACGACATAACGTAAACATGCTGAAAATAAAGAGAATTCGATCTCCCAGTCTCCGCTATATTTATGACACGTATTGGAGCTTTGTCTGTCCGTGAAGTACGTACGCTCGTTTGCAATTGAATGTACGATACATCGCACAAGATACGTGTTAGAGAATTCGATCCCCATACTATAAAATATAATAAAGAGGATATTAATGACGTGTTTTAGACAAAAAGTCTGGTAGCTTAAATTATGACTGTCTTGTTATTTGTTGTCGTCTTGTAAGAAGGTAGGATAGGAAGATATGTCACTGCAGAAATGACATGTAATTGTATGTACATAGGATTAATGTACATCCCACTTGTAACATGTAGCAAAGATAATTATAACTACCGTTTTATGGCTTATTTCTATACGCAGAAGTTAGGAAGACCCTAAATAAAAAAATGCATTACTTTAAAGTTGTTTTTCGTTGCCGTGTAGCTAAGTAATAGCATCTAACATAGCGTAAAACATGTTGAAAAAACCGGCCAAGTGCGTGTCGGGCCACGCGCAGTGTAGGGTTCCGTAGTTGCGAATGACAACTTTAAGTTCACACTGTTCACACTCGCACCTCACAGTTTAACGACCAAAAACATCTAACAATGAAAATTGTATGAAATTTTACATTTTCGAGTACATTTTATAAGTTGGTTGCCTATAACTTTTTAGTTTATACTTTGATAGTTTTCCTTTAACTTCAATATATATACTACTGCTGTAATTTTTTTCACGTATCTATATATAACCGTGTAGCAGATAGAAGGGGGGACACTTACCTCTAACAAAAATTCGCACTTTAAAACCAAATATTTTGGAAACGGATCCCTAAATCGAAAAGTGGTGTTTCCAACCTCACAATATTTTTTAAAGACCTATTTAACGATATCCCACACGATGGGTAAATAGAGAAAAAAATTACTCCCCCACTTTACTTGTATGGGAGAGACGCTAAAAAAAATTTTTTTTCATGATTTTTTTCTACTACTTTATTGCCATGATTAATATACATATCCATACCAAATTACAGCTTTCTAGTACTTATTGTCTCTGCGTAAAACCGCGGACGGACAGACAGACAGACATAGCGAAACTATAAGGGTTCCTTGTTCACTACGGAACCCTAAAAAAGGGAATTTGATGTCCCATTCTCCGCTATATTTATGACACGTATTAGAGCTTTGTCATTCCGTGAAATACGTACGTTTGCAATCAAATGTATAAGTAGTATTACGATACTTGCGATGTGAAATATCTTCTTTATATTTGTATCTCAACCGACGCAAAAACGAAAGAGGTCCTCAAGACAACGCGTTTGTTATTATGCATTCGCGTCACTTTTTACTGAGAAGTCCTTTTTTATTGGAATGGTTAAAAATATCCTAATGTTAGTCCCATATTTTGGAAAGAAAAACCAATAGTCAGGGTAGGAAAAAGGGGGTAAATACTATTTTGTTTTTCAGTTAAATTGGGCGGTTTAATTATTTTTTTTAAGCTTTTACCTTACATTATAAGCTGTTAGTTCGACTACACACACGAAAATTGAAGCCTTTTGTACTTGCGTTCAGTAGATGCCAGGAGGTCATAGGAGCTACATTACAAACAGGAAATTAACGTAGTTTCGAACATCACGCCAACAGGTTGTATTACTTTATAATTAAAAGACCCGACTGTCCGTCATTTTGATTTTCTGCTGTCGTTACATAGCCTATGCCACTCCGAGTAATAATGCGAATCTAATGACACTTCGCGCTATGTGCACATAGCCGGGCACATAGCGCGACGAACCGATGGCCGATGGGGCAGAAAGGTTCTCGAATGGCGACCCGTACCGGCAAGCGCAGCGTTGGACATCCACCGACCAGGTGGTCGGACGACCTGATTAGGATCGCAGGAAGGCGCTGGATGCAGGCCGCTTCCAACCGGTCGTATTGGAAATCCTTGGGGGAGGCCTATGTCCAGCAGTGGACTTCCTGTGGCTGAGATGATGATGATGAATGACACTTCACACTTCAAAATCGATCAAGCCGTTCAGGCTACAGGAGGAAATAATGGAACAGACATACTTACTTACATACATACGCGCAGAAAACATTACCTACCTTCAAGTAGGTCAGTCGGGTAACAAAGAAAACTCGATCTGCCAAGGCTTCGCTATATTTATGACGCGAATTGGAGCTTTGTCTGTTCGTGAAATACGTGCGCACGTTTACAATCGGATATACGACACTTGCAAACATAATATGTTCCCTATACATATATATTTGTTTACTTACGCTGTGAGCTATTAATTCTAGTCGACATAAATCTGATAATTTTATGGTTATAAGGGCCCTAGTGCTCTACGTGCTTGCTACGACGAGCTCCGTGGCGCAGCGGTAAACACGCCTGCCTGCGACACGGATGGTCCCGGGTTCGATCCCCGGTCAGGTCAAGATGGAAAATGATCTTTTTCAGATTGACCTGGGTCTTGGATGTTTATCTATATAAGTATCTATTATAAAATATAGTATCATTGAGTTAGTATCCCATAACACAAGTCTCGAACTTACTTTGGGGCTAGCTCAATCTGTGTGATTTGTCCGTATATATTTATTTATTATTTATTTACTAGTTATTTTATTTTGGCACAAGCGAAAACATTGTATTTCATCAACTTTTAATGTAGGTAGGTTGTAGTGAGAACGAGGATTACTAAGTAACTAAAACAATTCTTATGTTTTCTAATAAAACTATTGCATAAAACATTGTACATACCTTGTTCAATTTATGTTTAACTAGCTGACCCGGCGAACTTCGTACCGCTTAACAGTCAATAATTAAGTATTCATTACACATATCGAGTTTTCATTGTTTTTAAGATGTATTCTGCTATTCGGGGCGGAGACAAATCCAACGAATCAATAACCATGAAAATTGGTTCAGCAGATCTCGAGTTATAAGTGTTGTAACAAACCCGACTTTGTTTTATATATATAGATGTAAATTGGTACTCGACCAATTTTGTTACAACCTTTACAAATATATTACAGGGTCTGATTTTCCTAGCTTTTTATTCTGGTAACATTTCAAAATTTCGTGAACGCTGTTAAATGAGAAGCAGAAAAAAAGTGCTAAATCAAAACATAAATTCTTTCACTCGCATCACAGTCTCACGAGGAGCTTCTTAGCAAAATGTACATAAAACCATATGAGAATACTATGAGAGTGCATCACAACATTCTCCAAACATTCCCGGGAGCCATATAAATGCAGCTTTGCACTCATCTGTAGTTTACGACACACAGAAATTCCATTTTCATTCGGTATCGGTGATTCTCCATACAATTTTATAGGTTTGTTTGTTTTTCGTATGTGTATGTGGCCAACACTGGTGTCAGATTTTTCAAGCTTCCTTAAGGCATCTGACATAGCTTAACGACTGCCATCAACGATGACAGCCGGGACCAACGGCTTAACGTGCCTTCCGAAGAATTTTATAGGTATTATCTATAGATGTTTGAATTCTGATTTATTGCATATTCGTAGGTTTGCTGTGCCATTTCAATGTGTTTTGTATGATTTGTACCATCTTATGCTGAAAAATACCCTTTTATATGAAAGAGTAATGAAAGTAGTTAATAAACCTAACCTACTTATTTTTATAATTTATATCATATCTACTTAAAATTTAAGTTCGCGAGGATGCATTGGTTTGAGAAAGTTAGTAACACCACAAATGTTCACACACAAATACTTTTATCTTAATATATTTTAATGATATTATAAATCAGTTTACACTGTAAATTGCAATGAAAAAGTTAAAACTTGTAAAACCCTTCAAGTAAAATCATATGATTATGCTATGGATTGGGAGTGCAGCTTCGAAACAGTCTTCCGAAATTCCCGGGAGGCACATAGATGCAGGTTTGCACTCAGCTGAAATTTACGGCCCTCGAAAGATCCATTTTCAGTGGGGATCGGCGATTTTTCAGCAAATACACCTGGAATTCGATTGATAAGGTGATTCTGTAGTTTTATAGAGATCAGCCGTGTGGTTCCCGGCAGAGAGTAGAAAGGAACAAGTCTTCCTGTGGATGTCGTAGAAGGCGACTAAGAAAACTCAAGGTAAACAACGCTCATAAAAATCAAAGAGACTTCTCCAACCCATCTGGCAAGCGTGGAGAGTGCAGGCCTTTGACTGCTCTAGCTAATATATAGCTCTGGTAGTTCAGAGAGGGTCGTGCTCCTGCATTGGAGACAAAAAAGGACCTGATGATAATAGGAATCAATAACAAATGACCGATGTTTATGTTTTGACATTTTCTATATCTACGGCTTTTACGATCTACGCGGGAAGAGAAGCATATGGTACGTTATTTCTATCAGACTAGGGTGGAAGATAACTTTCCTTGTAACATATATTTTTCCAAAAATCCCAACCAATATTATAAATGCAAAAGTGAGTTTGTTTGTTTGTTTATTTGTTTGTTTGTTTGTTTGTTACGCTTTCACGCTGTATCTACTGAACCGTTCGTCATGAAATTTTGCATACACATAGGTTAGGGTAGGGAAGGACATAGGCTATATATCACGCGGGCGGAGCCGCGGGTAACAGCTAGTATTTAATAAAAGGGCGTAATCTTTGAAGGTATGCTTTTGGGTATACTAAAAAGTAAGTACACCTTTGGTTGTTCTCCACACAAAATATATTATATTTTACTAAGTACTTAGCATCAAATGACGTTCTTATGAGAGTAAGATAGAGAGAGAGAGATCATAAAACACGGGGACTCTCTAAACAGAATGCGCATAAAACTATTTGATAATGCTTTTAGAGTGCAGGTGCAGCATCAAAATATTCAGCTCTATCAAAAATTAAAGGAACACGAAAGATTTTTCTGTCAGGATCGACGTTTTTACAGCAAATGCACCCGACTCTCTCTGGAATTCTATTCGTGAGTTGATTTCACAATTTTATAGGATTCAATGTTTTAGTTGAGACGCTTTCTGTGACGTTTTCGTATTTTGTATATGGGTTTTTCAGGGTTCCGTGGCCGAATGGCATAAAACAGAACCTCTACAGAGTCTTATTATATCCCATTCCTCTTTTACTCATTAGGGCTTGCGTCACCTAACATAACTACCCCACCATTACAAGTGTGTTATTTGATTTAACTCATTTTACAATTAAGTTTAGTGATAATCAGATTATATGTAGCCATAGGTACAATAATTTTTATACGTGTTTTTATGCATTCGCAATGCTATTCTGATATATTCTTATTAAATTGAGAAATATGACATGGAAAAAATATAATCCTAAAAACTCACTTCTTGAAATGTTGCCCATGTACTTTTGTGATCCCATTTCGTAGTCCTATTAATATCCAAGTGTCTTCAACAAAAATGTTTGTGTACATGACTTTCCTACTTTAAAGTTTTTCATCATTGCTAGCAATTAGGCAGCGATAACCATATCAAACGTTTGAGTACCATTAATCACAGCACCCCTACATATTTCCACCCATTACGACCAAGGTGTGTAACATCACCTTAACACTCACGGGCCCACATTCAATGATTAATAGTTCGTACGATTTGTAGTTGAGTGGCTGGATCTATTTCATTCTTCAAGTAATAGCTTCCTCTAATAGGAGTATTTGATGATAAATACTCTTAAGGAGTGTGTGTTATTAAAGAGAGTAAAATCCTTATAATTTAATGGCGTGACAGCAGGTAAAAGTACATTTTAAAATATATCCTTCCGTAGTTAGCCGTAAAGGTAGACAAAAAGCGAAATTTACTTTTCACTTTTTGTTCGTATAATTATAGCGTATATTTTTAGTAATTTATATACTTAACTGACTTCAAAAAAAGCGGAGGTTCTCAATACGTCTGTATGTTTTTTTTTTGTATGGGTGTTACGCGATTACTCAGCCAATTATGGATCGATTTTAGTGATTCTTTTTTTGTTCGATAGGTTATGCTCGAGAGATGGTCCCATAAAATTTTTGTCGCAATGTATCAAGCACTTTTTGAAAAAATAAACAAAAACCCAATAAAATTGTAAGAATATGCCGTTCGGTTTAAACTTATTTGTATTTTTCTTCTTCTTCATCTTCATCAGGTCTTTTTAAGTCTCCACTGCAGGAGCACGACCCTCTCTATACCACCAGAGCTATTTATTAGCTAGAGCAGTCAGAGGATTTGGCCTACGCTCTCCACGCGGACCAGACGGGTTGGAGAGGTATCTTTGATGTTTATAAGCTTTGTTTAGCTTGTGTTTCCTAAGTCGCCTTCTACGACATCCACGGGAAGACTTGGAGTGGTCCTATTCTACTCTGCCGGGAACCACGCGGCGAATGTATTTTATTCTTATGCAAATCAAGACGATGATAATGAGAACGTTACTCCTCTGTTTTGACTGAACTTCAAAGGAGGTATAATATTATTATTATTATAGAAATGTATCCAGTGCTTTTCGAAAAAAATCAACAAAAACACACTAGCGACGCCAATAGTTTTATTCCTAATACTTTACAAATAGAAAGAAATTCAAGAATGTAAATCATATAAGCCTTAGTAAATAAGCTGAAGTATTTTTGGAATCATGTTTAATATTATCGGTCACCTGGACTGGACCAGTCCAGAAGTGGTAAGAAGTTATCTAGAGCTCGACTTCAACCATGAAAGACACGTTTAATACTCACGTTAAGATGTCCGACTTGACCTGGCGCTATACTACGCTCAGTTAAATACATTAAGATAGCTTGAAACTCACTCTCTCACTCACTTGCTCACTCGAAAAAAACAACAACAACAATTCCAACAAAATAAACCTCACAACCTCAAATACCGTGGCAACACTGCATGCTGCATTTGCATAGAAATGCATAGTATTCAGTTTATTGGGCCTGACACGCAAACAGCTTGCTGTAAGTTTGATATCGGTTATTTTTTCAAAAAAGTATATTTATAAATATCTGGAACAATTTGTTTTCAGTATAAGCATTACCTACGTTATACTATAAATAATAAAATGAATATTGATATTCATAAGTTTATATTGAAACTAAGCAAATATGAGAATTGTAAAAACTCTGAAAGAAGATTACTAGCAAAGAATATATACCTACTAGTTAATTGTTTTTCGTCGTAGCGACTCATACGTAACAAATCAAGAAAAATTATAAGCTTATGTAAGTATTTTCATAATAAAACAATGAAGATACTAAAATGATACATTGAACTTTTTATTGAGATTAACAAATAATAAATAACAAACCATGTTAATAAATAAGCAGCTTTAAAAAAATTGCCTGTTCACATGACGCAATTTTTTTACCGATTTTCATGAAATTACGTAGGTACAGGTGCAATTATTCTTTATCAATAAATCAGTAGATTTAATTGTTTCTCTGTGACATATTCATATGACATATCTTACAAAAATGTTAATAAACACATTAAGCATAGATTTAAAAAAAATTTTTTCGTTACATTAAGTACCTTTGTCATTTATTTAGAATCAAAAATACAGCATAAACTGTTCTTATTGCAGCCCAAATGATTTATTTTGAATATATACAAATGCAATCGATACTCTCGATATATTTTACATCAAAATGTATTCAAAGCCAACAGTGACGGTTCTATTGTCCTCCCCACCCTGCTTCGAGCTAGCTAATACCGCATCATTGTCCCGAGCTTATAAAAAGTCTCCCTCGCTTAGTGGCCGTATGTCATAGAATTTTGGACGAAATAATTCGGGAGAAATTCGAAATTATCGCAGGGTTGAAATTGGGGTAGTGGATAATTTGTCAAACTTGTCAGCACCTAAAATTTTGATTTGTAAAACTTAATATCATAATCGTAGCGTAAGTATGGAAGTTGTTATGTATATAGTATAAGTCTCAGAAAGGAGAAAATGGCTGACGTAGGTATTTAAGAAGAGAATCCGCAATTTTTCTTCATAGAGGATGTATTGCTATTCAAGCTATTATTTGCCGCCGTGTGTTCCCGGCAGAGTAGAATAGGGCCGCTCCAGTCTTCCCGTGGATGACGTAGAAGGAAACACAAGCTAAACAAAGCCTATAAACATCAAATTGACCTCTCCAACCCTTCTAGCCAGCCAGCGTAGTAGGCCATATCCTCTGACTGCTCTGGCTAGTATATATATAGCTCTGCAGGCCGATTTGCTAACTCGGTGTACAACGATTTGATTGTCACTTCAGCATCCATAACGGTTTTCATATCTTAAATAAAAATAATCATCATACCGAAGCCGTCATGAATATTGAAGTTACCATGAAAATGATGTACACCGTAGCTGTCAAAAGTTAGCAAATAGGCCTGCAGGTAAGTTCAGTACAGAGAATGTCTTGCTTTTTTTGTGTAGACTAAAAAAGACCTGATGATGATGATTTTTTTAAAGAGTATTATGTATAAACGAAAATATTTGACTCCTCTGTACTGGTTTGGTAGAAAAGAAAAAAAAAATTCAATTAAATTGGTTTAAAGAGCATTAAAGTGCTCGGTATATTATTGAAATTGGAAATATGTGAATAAAAAGAACTCGCCACACATAGGATTCGATCCACCTAAAACCTACTTTAAGTCTTCATTATGAAGACATATAAACACCACTGGGGTCCCTGGACAGTTTGTACTGTAATCATCACAAATTCAGGACAGCATGTGGGAAAATTGCACGTTAGCATTGGGTTTCCTCATGGGATAAAGGGGTATTGGCGAAATTTAACTACAAATAAATACAGCTGGGCATTTTTTCGTCTATTGAGATTGTTTAATAATGGTCGAGTGAAATAGAAAGCGTAGTATAAATAAAAAATGAGGAATATTACATATATACAGGCTGTAGGCATATGACGGCTGAAAATCAGTGCTGCACTAGGGTCCCCTAGCCCAGCGTAACACTGAGCCTTCACCTTTTGTGACACTGTGGGCACATGTTTTAGCTGTATTGTCTTGTGTTGTTGTTGTGTCACAATAAATATTTTTCATTTCATTTTTCATACATATTATCACGTCTTTATCCCTTGCGGGGTAGAGACGGTCCATAAGATCCAAGGTCATAAGATCCAAAGGCGACATTTAGCATCGAAGTGGGCGTAAAGGTGGAAATCGAAATCAAAATTGTGATTGATGGGTTGATAGCCACATCGCCTATTGATGTGATTACTTAGATTTCCACGCAATCCCTTGACCGGCTTATACTGTCTGCGCGGGAAGAAAAGCAGCTGGTACATTTTTTCTTTTCTTACCAACATGATAAGACGGTCTTATCATGTTGGTAAGAAAAGAAAAAATGTCTTATTAAGACCCACGTGTTTACAAATACTTTATTTGTTTCAAGAAAATAGCGAAATTTTTCCAAAAGTTAAAATGTCATGTCCAACAAGTATATTTACACAAAGATTGTACAATACATACATACATATAATCAAAGCTAAGCAAGCTCACTGCGAGCTTTTCGGCTAATGTAATTCGTATCATTACCTAATGAGAAGGCGCGGTAATACTCGTAATAGGCCCTCCTGTCTCTATGGACTCATATCAGTGCATCGCTAAGTATAACTTCAGGACTGAAATCATTACACTCCTTTTTAGGCAGTTGGGTAAAGTTAATTTGTTCTTTGATGAGTGAGAGATATAGATATTATTAAAATACGTAACAAAGGGTTGCTCACGTTTATAGTTAGCTGCTGGTTGCATGTTTCGACCTCAACCGGAGGTCTTCGCGTCTCGGTTCACTTCGCCCTGATGAAAACTCCGAATGAGGTCGAAACATGTCGGCCAGTAGCTGACTATTTACATGAGTAAGAGTAACCCGTTGTTACGTATTTAAATTATATTTATTTATTTCATTTTTAACACGCTTTTATTAGTGTTTTCTTATGTTTTCGCGATTGTTACACATTTAAATAAAATTATTTTTACGGTTAAAAATAATATATAAGTGTATAAATAATGTCATAAACGCGATAAAACCGTATTAAAATAATTTTATTTAAACGCTTTTATTAGCTTCACTTGTATGTAAGAAAATCTTGGAATCTCAATGTGACCCACGTCCCGGTCTTCGATTAGGATGAAATTTTGCACACGCTCTGAGTTTCGATGACAATACATGACTAGCGTGCTAAAAGCGAGTTTTTTAGTTTTTTAAACTAATTATAAATTATTATCCTTTACTCGATCTCTGAAACGACTGCAACAATTTCGACTAAATTTAATGTGTGAGCTAAAGTAAGACGGACAAAGTCTAAAGACTGCCGGTTCATCCTGCCCGCGTCGAATTTTTGCCTATAGTTTATTTCTTTATTTTAATAAAAGTAATCAAAATAACATTATGACTACATAACAAAACCAATAAAATATTAATGTGTGAAGTTTCGGAGCTGAAATGTGTCATTCCTGGATATCTTTTATGAGCGGAATGCGGTCACATTCAAGAATGTATGTCATTAATTTTTCGTTATTTCTTTACTTGACGATAAATATACTTGCACCAAGAATATACCTAAACCTAATTAATTCCATTCTTTTTAAAGGAAAATAAAAAACCCAAGCCGATAACCGCTAAAATTAATGCTACGGAAAATATATACCTAATTCAATCTACAGTTTTTCTAATGGAAATGGAATACAGTCAATTAACGTGAAATAATTAATTCATTTGCTTACCTTTGCCGTGGCACATTAAATACCTCGGCTTACAGAGGGAATTTAAAATGCACAGAGGTTAACAAAATACACCATCTCTGAGCGCCGCGGGCCACCGGCAAAATAAATATTTTATTTAACTACGGACGTTTCAAAATACTGAGCATTTCTGTTGTAGTTTTGAGTAAGAGTAAGTTACTCTTTTTACTGCACGTAATTTCTTACAAGCATTATTTTAAGTAACATAATATACCTTTTACCTACCAACTGTTACCAAGTTTTCCTATACGACAACTACACTCTTCAGGTTTAACTGAGCTACTGTAACTGAGTACTATCCTACTTTAAGTATTCATATACTTATTCTATAGTGAAACACCATCCTGCTACCAAGACAACGCAAAGACAGCCCCGGGCGGCAAAAACTTTTTAAGGGCGGCCAAATTCACACTTTACAGACTAATGCGGACAACCCATAATTTTCTTTACTTTAACCACAAAATAAATATTAGTACAAGTACAAAAATTTCACTGACTCAGCAAACACATTTAAATAAATAACCCATTCCATTTGTCCCATTAGGAAAAGTTTTTTTGTATATGTTTGTTCGTCGGCAAGCAAGCAGACAGTCACCTGATGGAAAGTGATCACTGTCGCTCAAGGACATCTGCAACACCAGAGGAGGTGCTGATGCGTTGTCGACTCTTAGGAAGAAGAAGAAGAAGAAGCCTTTTGAAGAACCCAAAGTCATAGGTCGCAGGGTTAACTTCGGGATCCCTCCCGAAGTTAACCCTGCGTGCTATGACGTAGCTGTTGAGTGCTACACTCAACAGCTACGTCATAGCTACGTGACGCTCTGACAGTTTTGAAGACCCAATTAAGTGTCAAGGATGTGGGGATAGACTTTACTCCTGTGGCGGGCGGTACGGTGGTAGAAAGGAGATGGTAGCACCAATTCAAAAAGTTCTTCAGAACACTCCCCATAGTATAGACAGTAGAACGCACACAGAGCCAACGTCTCTCCGAAGACGAGTGTTAAATCATCTATGAGTGTGGGATCGTCAATACCCTGCCCCCTCCCCGCCTTGGATGGAGTCAAGAGAAGGGACTATATAAATTAGATATAGGTATTCCGTGGATAGTTCTTTTATTTACTCATAATATGGTGGACACAAAGTTGAGACGCAATCTGTGGCGCCATCTATGTGCCATTGTCAAAACAAATGTTACAAATTAGGGACTTGGGGCCACATGCTCAAGTGTTTCATTAAACAAAAAGCCTATGAAACTAATCGCATATTCCCTTAATTGATTTTCACGATATGCGCAGGAGGCAAAGACACCAAGCACATTCATATTATTCTATGCTTCTCAACCATTGTGAAAAAAATGCAAATTGCTGTTAAAATTTTATATAGTGCAACGCTTTAATCGCTTTCGTTAGAGGTACTTAGGAAACTAATGTAGAGACTTTAGCAGTTAAGGTCACAATGTTGAGCAGCACAGTTGTGGACCACAAATGGGTCCACCATTTGTGGTCAGAGTTTACCAATTCCCAAATAAATATGGGACTGAAATTATATACTTACGGGGTTGACAGTGTTACAATGATAAGTCAGCGTGTGTAGATAGAGAAGAGACTGAAAATGTTAATGCTTCGCTAGCTCTAACGCTTATTAACACGATTCCACAGATTTTCATCCACTCCCTTACCCCACTTTTACTGTCTGAGTGAGAAAAGAAGCAGCTGGTAAATTCTTAGTTTCTTTTTCTCCTACTCCAATCTGGTGGCTGGAGAGCGACTTGAATATCAAAATATCCGCCACCGTACGTATCCTCTTGAATGTAAACATGACACTTACTATATTGTTACATACTCTTTCATGTTGGTTTGGGAGAAAAGGAAACACAGAATATACCACGAGTTTTTCTTCCCGTGCAGGCCGTAAAAGCCGGTCAAGGGATTGGGCAAGAATCTAAGAAATAAGTACAAAAAATATAAAAGAAACAAGTACTCTTTTAAGCTCAAGTTATATCAGAGGCAAACTTTCTACTCACATAAATAGCTCTTTCTTTGCAGATAACAAAAAAAACCAAGCTTTACTTTAATCATAAGGGCTGAAAAGCTTTACTCTTTGTCCTTAGCGCCAACCTTCACTAAACTGACGTAATGTTATGTAAGCAAGCACGTTGGTAAAAAACAAATAGGTACCTATAAGTCCATCCACCCCGCACAGGAACAGTAACCACAAGCCGACGTGCGTCCATCGTGTAGATGTCTTCACCATTTTTCCGAGCTCACATCCTCCAAAAACAACATTTTCCACTTGAAACTTTAAACTCACACTGCCCACCACATATTCATTACTAATCACACGATCATCCCATTATCGAGCTTTTATCAGGTCACTGACCATTTTTTAATTAGATTTAAGGTTGAACGGTAACGTGTGTAAATACGCGCGTGAAAATATATGACCGAGCGACACAGCCCTCCCGTTTGAAAGCTCGCGCGGTACTGTGGCGGTCGCGCGATTTCTATGAATCGCTAGATTACGGAGGGTCGTAGCACGAAGCGTAGCATATTGGGGAAAACCGCTTTACAAATTGATCGGGTTTTCGAACCTTTGTTGGGTACAAATGTGCAGTAATTAATGGTGTACCTTTAATCTTTACTCTCCTGACCTTAGAGATAAATCAGACAAATAATATCTTTCGCGATAGAGTTTGGAATTCATTGACATACTTTGTCGTAGCGCATCGTAGCGGTCGTAGAGGATGCGTAGCGGTAGAAAAGCTCGATACGATTGAATTTCATTCATGTTTATTTTTGTAAGTTGAACTTTTGTCGTATTGATTCTAGACCTTGACGTATCCGATTTCTTTCAAGTTTAAGTAGGTAGTTAATTAGTATATTTCGTACGGTTGCCTTGACTCTACAAACGCACCTACGCTAAACCACAGATATTTGTGGTTGTATTGTAACTGTACACGTCTATATTTCAACCCTAAACATTATAAAATTTATATACGCGCCCATGTAATAAAAAATCAGCCAACTGCGTATAGTAAGTCAATGGTTGACTTGACAGCAAAACGGCAAAAAATCACGTTTGTTGTTTGCCGCATTTAACTATTAATTTTATATGTATAAAAAAATCATATTTGGTGTATGGGAGCCCCCCTTAAATATTTATTTGAACTGTTTTTGGTACTTGTTGTTATAGCGGCAACAGAAACACATGATCTGTGACAATTTTAACCGTCTAGTTATCAGGGTTCATGAGATACAACCTGGTGACTGACAGACAGACGGAATCATAGACAGACGCCCATACGGACGGACGGACATCGAAGGGTTAGTAATAGAGTCCCGCTTGTACTCTTTGGGTATGAAACCTTCAAAATAAGTTGTAATAAATAAATAATAAATAAATATATACGGACAAATCACACAGATTGAGCTAGCCCCAAAGTAAGTTCTTAAATAAGACTTGTGTTATGGGATACTAACTCAACGATACTATATTTTATAACAAATACATATATAGGTAAACATCCAAGACCCAGGTCAATCTGAAAAAGATCATTTTCCATCTTGACCTGACCGGGGATCGAACCCGGGACCATCCGTGTCACAGGCCGGCGTGTTGACCGCTGCGCCACGGAGCTCGTCTCGTAATGTTTCTGAGACGCCACTCACGACGAATTTTAATCGTCTAAGATGTAATCATTTGTATTTTTCGTACAAAGGAAGAAATACTACATACGAATAACTTTTGGATGTCCTACCCTAACCCTAACTAATGTGACATATGCGAAAATGAGTTTGTTTATTTGTTAGAACCGATCATCATGAAATTGAGCATACACGAGATATGTCTGAGATACGGTGATAAACATAGGATATTTCATCCCGCAAAAACAAACTGAGCGGATATCTTACAAAAAATACATATTTTTGAATGGGTACCTTCAAAATATAAGTAATATTTGTTTATGCGTTCGCGTGTAGGTGAATATGGAAATGATTACATCGGAAGTGAGGGGACTGAATAATTACGGTGAATTTATAGCGGCGTCGAAATGATCCATGCGTTTGCTACCTGTGACGTGGGTTATACAATATGGCCGTCACAAAAACTTCGATCAAGCGTAAAGAAAACTTAGGAAATTGTTCCATAAAAAAAAATGTACCAATAACATTTGGAGGTATCCATACTTAAATAACTAATATCTTATCTACTAATGTAGTTCCTAAAAACGCGAAAGTAACTCTCGTCGATCTCTCACTGAACTGATTTGGATGAAATTGATTATGGAGGTAGTTTGAGGCCCGGGGAAGTACATAATACCTTTGATGATACCTTTCGTCTCGGAAGAAAGTAGTTCTCAAGAAATCTATTTTTTTTAAATTCCGTCTTGTTCTCTATTCAGCTACAAGAAAAATGTAGAGAACATATAATTATTGTCTGGTTGTATAAAATGAGGCAACGAAATATGTCTAGTAGAAGTACAGTGCGATGTACAAATAATCAAAAGCATTAACCCAAAGCATTAGCCATTACCTACATTATCATACAAAATTAAGCATTAGAACACAGACAAAGCGCGACTGCATTGACTTTTAAATACGTATTTCGTCACCTTCAAAGGGCCGCTGGGCCTATAAAGAAATCAGTGTGCGCATTAGTATGTGCCAAGGGCCGATGGGATATTAGGGCGCTGTGTTACGATACAAGTCACGTTCTAGTGCCCTGCGAGCCTAAAATGGACAGCAGGCGTTTAGAAGTTATATAAATATGGTGCCGTGTGGTTCCCGGCAAAGTAGAATAGGACCATTTCAAGTCTTCCCGTGGATGTCGAAACGGCGACTTAGGAAACAAACGCTATACAAAGCTTATAAGATCAAAGAGTCCTCTCCAACCCGTCTTGCCAGCGTGGAGAGTGTAGGCCAAATCTTCTAGATAATAAATTGCTTTGATAGTACAGAGAGGGTCGTGCTCCTGCAGTGAAGACTTAAAAGACTTGATAATGATGATAGTGTCAAGTGCAATTTTAAGTCATATCTCTATCACCACTCAAATACAAAAGAGTCATTTTTCTTCTTCCCACGGCCCCTTGGTCCACCCTCGGAGGTACTCTTTTGGGACAGTGCATGCAAAATGCATCATATTACAAAAACAAATGCATGGATTGCTACTTTAAGACCATACACGAATTTTTCGGCCAATAATGGCTGTTTCTGGCAAAAACGAAGAAAAGCTTAAATAAATAATAAATATATACGGACAAATCACAGAGATTGAGTTAGCCCCAAAGTAAGCTCGAGACTTGTGTTATGGGATGCTAAGTCAACGATACTATATTTTATAATAAATACTTATATAGATAAACATCCAAGACCCAGGTCAATCTGAAATAGATCATTTTTCATCTTGACCTGACCCCCCGATCGAACCCGGGACCTTCCGTGTCGCAGGCAGGCGTGTTGACCGCTGCGCCACGGAGCTTCACATCAAACTGTGAACAGAAGTTCATAAAATAGTTTGAAGGGTTATTTAGGCTAGGACCTTGCGAAAATTAAAATTACTTATATCTCCGTTTTCTTTCGAATAATTTATCATTAAAAGGACCCTTGCCACCAACAATGTACCTTGAACTCTCGAACGTCTGAGGTGTGGCGCGTGATGATGGTAAGAGGCCTGATAGTATGTCGCTGATCCCTTGTGAACGTGGTAGGGCTCGTGAGGGACGCCACATGCGTCGACACGCTAGTGCCTTCTTACCTCAGGATATCAGTCATGAGAGCCGGGTCAGCTGCTAAAGGCGCTGAGGTTGTAAAACGGCCAAGTATGCAACCTCAGCGGAGGATTATATATTTGTGCCGTTTGGCATAGAAACTTAAGGACCATGGTTCCCTAGCGCGAGGAGCTTTTTTAAAGAGATTGCCCCACGGCTTATATCAACTTCCGGTGATAAGAGGACTGGCTGCTTTTTCACCCAACGGATTAGTACAGCTATCCACTAGCTATCCAAGGAGAAAACGCAACCAGCATTCTTGCCACCATGCCAAACAGGCAGGAATTATTCTAACTTTGTTGTGTTTTTGGCTGTACCTGTTTTATGTAAATAATTATACTTTAATAATTTTAATTACCTGTGAGTTTAATTGAATGAGGTAATACGGTATTACCTTATTCAATAATCTTAACCCTCGAAATATCTTGAAAAAATACCAATAAATTAGGTATAACTAATACCTAATTTATTGATATTTTTTCAAGATATTTCGAGAGTTAAAGACATAGAAGTATGAATAAGACGAAAAAATTTTTTTTTAAATCTATGGTTAAAGAGTATTTAACACAATGTTTATCGGAAGAGTTGTCATTAGATTCGTTTTCTTTCTCGAATAGCCATAGGCTATATGCCTTCGAAAAAAAACAATAGTGCGGACATATTGTCAAAAAGAGAAGTAGGGTGTCTCAGAACCACAGATTAATAACTAAAGCAACTCAGAACAATAATAACCATAGATTTAAAAAAAAATGTCTCTGATAATACGGTAGTTGCCTAATGTTAAGATTATATAAAAATTGTTTCTAATGAGACTAATTTCTATCTAAAAACACTATAAAGAACACTTTTAATTTGATATCGATTCGTTATGTGATCTTAAAGCTTCTTTAAAGTTTAAAAGGACCATTATTTGAAGTATGAAAATCTTTAATTACAATTATACTGTATTTTAGTCTGCAAAATTTATAGCAACTTTTATTATGAAACCATTACCATAAACGAAATATTTCGTATAGCTACCAAACAAAGTGCTCACGCCACCCATACAAAATACAAGCTTGTGACGTCACAAATATATAGGCACTTCAGCGGCGCGTTTTCACGTCTAAAAATTTACGTCTAAAAACATGTGTCTTTAAAACTTTTATAACTGAAAGAGTTTTTTGTTTAGAAATGTATTTCTGTCACTATTGTGTTTATACTTGGCAGGTCTTTACATAGCAACATGAAAAAAATTTTAGTCAACATGCCCATCACAATATGGTTCTGTGTAGGCTGTTTTCATTTTTTGAAATAATACTTGTAACCATGGAGATATATGTACTAACTCTTGTAACATACCTCAACATACATTAAAAAAATCGTCTTTCACTTGTCTTTTACCTACCAAGTTGTATATTTCACAGATATATTTCCACCAATCGTTTCTCACTTTTCACCGACTTAAAAAAAAGATGGGATATGCATCTTCCTATTTTTATTTTTTGTGTATATTAATTGACTACTCGAAGACTGAAGATAGAACAAAATAAAAAGAATTTTAAAAATTATTTTTGTTATGTTTGAGAGTGTATACTTTCCAGATGGTTCCATTTAAATTTCATTTAAATTGATTCAGTAGTAAGGTAGAAGTCTGTTTTTGTCTAAAAGATTATAAAGTAAACGTCATTTGTGAGTTTGTGGGCTAAAAAGTTAATTGCATTTTAAGTACATGCCGAAAGTGTTTAATTTTATTAAGTACTTACAATAAAAGTCAAGCTTACTTATGATACGTTTATTTTGTGGCTTTATTCATCCTTACGATTATCTAACCTAATTATATTATACACGGTAATAATACACCTTAATACAGTTGCAGTCGTTGCGTATGCAGATAAATGAATTTAACAAGGTTAAGTATCATATACGTACTTACTACAAGGTCGCGTCAACTTCGCCAATGAACACCCCCCTGCCTCTGTTACTACCGCGCTCACCTTTTAAATAGGCGATAGCTTAATCGATGTTAGTTTATTTTTCGTGTAAGTGGCCAAAACTTATTAGATTTTTCAAGTTGCCCCCCTTCTGTCTGGAGAGGGAAAAATAAAAGGCCGGCAACCCTCTTGTCACACCCCTGGAATTTTTTGGTAGGTTTCCATTGATGGCGGTGATCACTTACCATCAGACAACCCACTTGCTCATTTGCCCTTCTTTTACAAAAAAAAAATACATGTTGCCTAAAGGTATCTGATATATCCACTGTCATAAACGTCGATTTTGAAGCACGGAGGAGGTCTAGATATTAACGCTAATAATGCTTACTGAGCTATCATGGGTAAAGTTGCCGCGACCGTGGCAAGGGGTTACGAGAACTTTACGAGGTCCAGTGATATCCCCATTTGAGATAAATTGTATGAATAAAAAAATCATTTAAAATTTTGTTTTGCGCGGATCTAGACAACCCTTCTAAGTATTTTATGAACTACTGTTTACAGTTTAAAGTAAGAACGTGAAACTTTACAAAACTTTTTTGCCAAAAGTGGCCATTTTTGACAAACTCGCTTCAATTGTAAACAGAAGTTTCTAGAGCATCGCAAAACAAAATTTTAAATGACATTTTTCTTTCAAATGATTTATTTTAAATGGGGTCTGAACGGGACCCCGTAAAATACACATACTTTGGACATACGGCACCAATCTATAAAACTATCCACAGTCCATCAATTAATATGTAATTTAGATCATACACAAAAGAAAAAATCGAATCACAAACAGTGCTTCTTATTTTATTTTAGTTAATTTTTTACAGTCTTTCATTCAGATAGTGCTATAAATTGGCTTCCTGTAAATGATCAAGAATTCTTTATAAGGTAATCGGTAAGTATTGTCTACTTATACATTACAGACACATGCGTTTTAAATACATTATTTAGGTCCCAATCTAAAGGTCAACTTTCTAATTCACTTTCTCTCTCTCTCTCTGTCTTAGTTAGTACGTTATTATGGAGTTTTTTATGGATAGATGGTGCTATGTGCGTAAGTAAGCTGATTGGACCCTAATTATAGATATAAATAAGTATAACAATTTCATACAAGGAAATCACATATTTTTGCTTCGACCGCATCTAGCAAAATGCTGCGCGACACGGTGCAAAATTATATTTTTCATGCTGTAACGGGACTGAGGTGGTATGCTCGATCGCCATAAAAGAAAGATAATCCTGCGAGGTTCGGTGTCGTACAAGTAAGTATTTATAAGCAGAATTTATATTTATGCAAACGGTAAGTTATTAAATTAAGTTAGGCAAATCTATTATGCAATACAGGTACGATTAAAGTATGGTCACTTGGTGAAGCAAATATGAATATCTCATTAGATGATGAAAAGAAATAGTTGAGACGATTTGAATCAATAAAAAAATACACGGCGAATTTATAGTATAGTTTGAGAACAAAAAGTTAAGAAGAGTTTTTTTCTGCAATATCAGAAATACAAACAGATTCTTTCATTCAACACAAAAATACCACTATCATTACAAAAATAATCATAAATATAGTAACACATAATTACAACGGTCTTCAGCCTTGTTTATGAACACGCGCCGCCAAGCGCGGAGCGTAGTGCGTACATTTGAAACGTATGACGATGTATAAGACTGTTCTTTGAACAATCGCGCGATTTTTCGCCCAAAGTTAACTCCACGCTTCGCTATGCGTTTTCATAAAAGCGCCATAAATTAATTACAATATAAATCACAATAACACTAAGCATGTATCTACGATTCGTAATAACTTTTATTAATCTAAATTACCCACGAAGTTAATACTTACGTCTACGTAAATGTTATATATGGACAAAAAAATCTTGTGTCACATTCTGTTTATTTTTCATTGACAGTACGCTTTTTACTTTTATTGAAACTGCCATGATTTCGTCATTTATAAGGGAGTGGCAGAATATGGCGGTCCATTACTTTAAAACAAATGAGGCCACGCTTGTTTAGTCAGACATTTATCAAACAGGTGACAAAATATTTTAAAATCTGGATAATTTTACGTGACTTTATTGATTTTACGCCCTCTGACAGTCAATAAAAACAATACACTCCTCGTGAGTATAGTTTTTGAGTCACTTTTTTACTGGCAATTCAGATTTTTTAAAGAGACAAGCACTGTATTAAAAATTCTGATATTTGTTACTAAAATTTTAGGTACCTACCTAAATATACTCAACGCATACCGATCACTGCTCCTAAGGGGTGCTAACCAACAGAATACTGCCAGAGTTATATGCCAGAAGCAAACTATTTCGTTGTGAACTTGAGGGTATACAATACACCCTAGGTTATAAAGGTAAATGGTTCATGCTATCCCTTATATTGTATGAAATTTACTAAATATATGTAACAAGAAAATATATTGGCTTTGTTTGTAATATATACTTCTGGTATAAGGCATAATTTGTTATATATTCCCCTATTTTATTTTCTATAACTGTATTAAATTCAATGGAGCCACAAATGGAAACTTAGTTACAATAATAATGCACAATGCTACCTGACAAGCAATTTGGTCAAGGGTACATAGTTATCAAAAAAATTATATCGTGGTTTCGCTTCTGAATAAGTTTCAATTGGTTAAACTACCAGGCTCAAGGTACATTTAAATCAAGTGCTGTACGCGACACAGTCAAAGAATGTATGTTGAATGATTCAGTGAATATCACAGAGCAGGCAATGTGTATGTTGGTCGCGCGCTACTAGAGAAGCCTCTACAACACATTTCATACGACTAGCGTGTCAGGGGGCGGTACCGATGACGTTTTGGATTTCAAGGTAATTGTAGAAATGCAAAAATCTGCTGTCTTTTACTGAAATTATGATACCATATCATACATTGGGGCATGTTTTTTTTTGAGCGCGAACTGATAGGCCACGTGTGCGACTTTCGCTTACTAGCCGGGCGAGGGCTGACACGCGGTATTATTATTACTATCGTCTCTAGTAGGGCGCGAGCCATTCCAGCATTCCGTGCTCTGTAGTGAATATCAACATATAACAGTATGCAAACACATATAAGAAAATACTCTTATTAAATTAAGAAATAAGATATGACAAAAAAACCCTAGGCGGGCAGGATTTTTTCCCCCATTTTATTATCTAACGCATTGCTGAACACTAACGCCTGAAGCTCATAGCCCCGAATGCGGAACGGAAGCGTTCCGGAACGAAACATTAGCGGAACCACGAAACGCTGTCTAGTATGAATTTGTTTGGTGCGTCTCACACCGCAAACGGAACGAAACCGAAACGGAATTATGCAACAACGTTTCGCAGATCCGCCAGTGCTTCGTGTTGTTTCCGGCAGAGTAGAGTAGGACCACTCTAAGTCTTCCTATGGATGTTGCAGAAGGCGACTTAGGAAACACGTTAACCAAAGCTTATAAATCAAAAGAAATTCTACAACCTGTCTGGCCAGGGTGGAGAGTGTAGGCCAAACCCTCTGACTGCTTAAACTAATATTATATGGCTTTGGTAGTACTGAGAGGCTCCTGCAGTGGAGACTAAAAAGACCTGAAGATTGTTTAACTTGTACAGCCGTTCATCATCTGGTTCTTTCTAGTGTCCACTGCAGGAGCACCCTCTCTGTACTACCAGAGCCATATATTAGCCAGAGTTAGTCAAAGGATTTGGCCTACACTCTCCACGCTGGCCAGACGAGATGGAGAGGTCTCTTTGATGTTTTGTAAGTTCTGTCTAGCTTGTGTTTTCCAAGTCGCCTTTTACGACATTCACGGGAAGACTTGGGTGGTCCTATTCTACTCTGCCGGGAACCACACGGTCACAGCTGTTCACTATCCAGTAATGAATTAATTCAATAAGAGTATATCAGAATGTATAAAAAAAATACCTAAAAATACATATAACAAAAGTGTCACCGTTCACATAACGGGCAGGAACTCGATAGGCGTGGCGAACTTGAAGTCCTCGGGGAACAGCTTGGCTGCGAATGGATGCATTAGCTTGTACGACTGTCGGATGGTGACGTCGGCCACGCCAGCGATGTCCCCTATCTCCTTCTGGCTGCGCTTGTCTTCTGACGCCTGGAATGCGATATACAATATTAGTAAATAAATTTTTAAATATATACGGACAAATATTTGAGGAAAGAAGCAATGCTATTAACAGGAGAGATAGGAGGTGGTTGAGCCATTGCACAAGCAACAACCCTCGCCCAAGGGACAGGCAGTATAGAAGTTCCCGCACCAGGACCATATGCACAACCACAACCACCATGAACGACTTAGAAGAAGATACTTGAAGAATTACGGGTTCCACGGTGGAGTGGTTATGGGGACACCTGAATATTTCAAGGTCTAATGGTGACCCAATTTGAAAAAAACGGCGTTACTATTGATCATTATGAAGCCTTACACAGACAACAACACATAAAATACAAAGTTTCATGTGTAGCTTTCGCAAGCATTTTCCCAAAAAGTAACCGATTTAGGCAAAAATACAAGTAACGATTCAAATTCTCACTAAACTGTAAACATTAGTTCTTACAAAATAGTTTGAAAAGTTTTATAAGACCTCAAAACAAATAACAACGTTACGTTAAGTTTACGTTAACGTTTTTCTTCAAATATTTTATATCAATGGGAGTAGAGACTTCACTTTTACAGGTATCTGTCTGCGGTCCTGACGATTCCCTACAGAGTAAGCGTCAGGCAGGCGGCCGGCTGTAAAAACTGTGCCACAAGCTAATGCAGGAAATTACGTAAAATATGCTCAAATGAGTCAGAGGAGTGAACCAAAACCTCTTTCTGAGCTTTGAGGGAATTTCAATGGTGGCAACAAATTACATATTTATAATTATTTTACTACTTAAATTAGTACAATTATCAAGAGCACTGCTTTAATAATGATCATTATTGATTTGGAAAAACAGTTTCAAGAGTTTCACTTCAATCAGTCAATGTTGTACAGAATTATAAACTAATGTAAATTTTGAGGCTAAATAGTGAAACTTTTAATTCGAAAAGTATTTAAGGTGTGGCTGATGGAAAGGACATCCAACAATAGGTGCACAAATAATTTATCAGAGAAACAATAGCAAGATCAAACCATTAAGTTGTTATCAGCTATGCAAGGTCAACTTGAAACGAGTTCAATGACACAAACCACAAGATAGTGGAAGTTGTTCAAGTAGGCTGTACATATGTAGTAAGTAGAAAATTAAAAACTAGCAATTTTTCCGCGTCTTCATCCGCGTAAATTATAGCCTATGTCACCCGCAGATAAATTAGCTTTCTATCTATTTCTATTTAGGTAAAAGAATTTTGAAAATCGGTCATGTAGTTTCGGAACCTATTCAATGTAAACAAACAATGCAATCTGTCCTCTTTATAATATTAGTAGACATGAAATTTTTAAGAATTTTATTGTGTGATAATTTCTGGAACAGTTTTCAATCATAAAAATTTATACACCACCTGATTTCCAGGTGCGTGTAACTGTACCCCTTAATTATTGGAAAGTAACTATCTTCTACTGTGTGGAAGCATAGACGAGAAAGGCTATTAAAATTATGTTCCACATAACAAGTGCCGCACCCCATTACACAACATCTTGATCATATACTCAGTAGAGGGTCACATGGCTTTACAAGTAGAATAAACAAGATCTCGAGCCATACTTGGCCCAAACATATGCCTTGATATTAAGTAATATAATGTCAAAATCCCAAGTTTTACACAGAAACAATATAAAGTAAATAAATAAGTTACAATTAACTTTTGTTACTGGTGTTTACAAAGTATTCATTTAGAAGTGTAATTTTCGAATGACGCAAAATACTGTTATACCTAAATTTAAAAAAAATGGGTAATTTATAATTCCTGAAACCTACCTGTGATGCCATGTAAATAGCAGCGGCTGCCACTGAGATAGGGCTGCGACCAGACACAATGTCCAACTCCCCAGCTTTCCTGGCTATGTGCGTAGCTGCTCTCTGTACCGAATTTGGCAGTCCCAAGTTCGAACAGAACCGAGACATGAAGTCTGCCGTTGTAATGAGATCCACTGAAGTTTCAAGTGCCTTGAGGATAAGTTTGAAACATCGTCCAATTTCCTTCTTGCTGATTTTGCTCACTGCACAGATTTCTTTGAAGGTACGAGGCACTCCCTCTTGCCGACAGGCAATGTATAAACATGCTGATGCTATTGCATCATTTGCTCTGCCTTTCAAGTTTTTGCCATCATGAACCTGAAAGCAAAGCAACATATTTTTAGTGTTACTACAGCAAACTGTACTTTACATGCAATAAAAATTTTAATTTTACGGATGTAACGACATATTTTCAAGATATTATTTATACAGTAATTTTCATGCGTGATATTTTAATGCCATTTTATTATATAAAACATTACAGGTGAGTGAATTTTACATAAAATGAAAATTATTTTTGGAATAAGTCATTGATTTTTAAAGCAAGAATTTAGCAATACTGAGAAATGCAATACTAATACCTGTTTGAACAAATTATTTGCCCTGTCAACAATAGTCTTTGGTAGGTTTATGCGGTCTGCCATAGTATTTATTTCCCGGAAGGCATTTATCAAGGCTCTGTCTGTACTACTGATATTTCTCCTGTTCTGGTACTTGGATACTCCGAAACTGTCAAAAGAGGCATCTCCTCTTCCTGGTCCGATTATTGTGGAGAGATCGCCTCCGGACAGCAGAGGATTTTCAGGGCCACCGACACGAGATGGGTCAACTCCAGACTTCTCATTACTGAATGTACGCCACTCGGAACCTACATCTATGACCCTGGAACAACATGTATAGATTATTTGTTTTGGAATAATCTTTCAAATGTTCAGTATAGTCTATATTAGCTTCATATTTTTGTATGCAAAACATCATTTAAAGAAACTAGTGTACAACAAATTACGATCATTAAGTATAACGAATTCAGCTGCCACACCAAATGCCTCATTATATTCGTGTTAAATACAAGATAAGCATTATCCTTTTGTTTCGTTATTGGCGATTGTTAACGGCCTCGAGCCATAGAAATCAAATGCACATTTGCATCTGAGAGAAAACTTCATTATTATTTGTTACAACACAACTTCAATCAACTGACAATTTCGCAAATGTTACCAAATATTGAAATTCACCTGTCGCCGACGACGAGACCGCATTCTGAGCATATCATGTCCCCAGCCCTGTAGTCCTCGATAAGTGGCGCATCGGGATGGGCATAACACACCACCTTATTCGCTTCAATTCTAAAATCAGGAGAAACATTCAAGTTACTATACCATCATCAACAAGTAGAAATCGCAACATCAGGTAACTTTGTTACGATTTCTCGTACGTAAAACAGTTTCCATGAACTTACTTATGGCCATAATGAACATGAACAATATTCTGCTTTAAATTGTATAAACTAATTCGATATGCTCGTAATAGCAATAAAATAAATAAGAAAAACAGACCTCGACGTGCTCGCCATGATTGTCAAATCTATAGACTAAATTAATATTTTTAAACGAATGACATTTCTATCGTATTTGGTTTTGGCCTCTAGGGATTTCGCTTATACTTGTCTAAAAGTTAATTGCAGAACATATAAATTATGACGTTTTATATATTAATTAATTTGCGTATGTATTTTGATTTTGAATAATTGAATTAAAATATTTTTCAACAAAACAAATAAGGAAAACGTTGAAATTTGCGAGTGTAGTTATAAAACATTATACTAGATGTCGCTACATGTACTATATCGTCTTGATTGTTTTGCCCAGCTTCGAACAAGTACGCCGGCGGGAAATTGAAGTATATAAAAACACCTCTTCGGACAATGGGTTCGGAAAGTTATTATTACCTATGGCTGCTAAGCAATATCTCCCATCAATTCCTTCAATTAGAATAATATAATCAATAAAAGTTGGAATCCTGAATTCTGGATCTTGGTGCAATAAAATTCCACCTTTCTATTTGGCTACTTACTTGCATGCTATGCTATATCCGAAAATCCGAAAATGACAAATAAATTAATTTGCCTATTAAATATTAATTTATCATAAGTTAGATTTGAATCTAATATTGTTATCAGGAATGCGATTATTATTCAAATCGGCCATTGTTCAAACCTGTTTTGTCTGAAATAGGTGTCAATAACATAGAACAAATGGACTGGTAACAGCATTAACAACCCACGAGTGGGCATTCAATTAACTTGTAGGCTTTATTGCTTGGAGTAAGCAGATAAGTTTTGCAAAACAGCGTCGAGAGTGCGGAGATTGCAGGACTCGAATGTCAGAGGTTTGTTCTGATATACCTATTTCTCTTTTATTAATTACTAACTGTTACCCGCAGCTTCGCCCACGTGATATATAACCTGTGTCCTTCTCCATATCCTACCTAGTAGATAGGGCGTGAAAGCGTTACAAACAAACAAACTCACTTTCGCATTTATAATATTAGTTTGGATAGGATTAGGATGTAAGTACGAAACGATGAAAATAGTTTACATACTTACATAAATACATACATACCTATAATATAACAGACTAATCAAAGATGTCCCCAGGATTGGATTGTCAAAGGTTCCTATCACACTTGCTGCCTTATCTCTTTGTATGGCTATGGAACCTCTGAGTCAGGTTCTGATTGTTTATTGATGACTGCTGAATCCAAAGACTCGGCAATCGAAGCAGAAAGTAACTCCTTATGTCTCTTTGTTTTGCTGGACTAATTCTAAACTTGATAGTTATAATGATGACGTCTAGGATGGGGCTTCTCATCCGTTTCGTCCGCTTCCAATAGACAATAGGTAAATGGGTAACAAAGCCTTAGACAATTTTATGATGACCGATCGAGCGCGAAGCGTTGCCAGCTTGGGCAAAAATTCTTTCGTATGATGTCCGTAACTTCAAATGTCCGTCTGTCTGCCCCGCCTTCTGGCTGTCCAGCTGTCCATCCATCCATCCATCCATCAGGTCTTTTTTAGGCTCCACTGCAGGAGCACGACCCTCTCTGTACTACCACAGAAATATATTAGCCAGAGTAGTCAGAGGATTTGGCCTACACTCTCCACGCTGGCCAGACGGGTTGGAGAGGTCTTTTTGATGTTTGTAAGCTTTATTTAGCTTGTGTTTCCCAAAGTCGCCTTTTACGACATCCACGGGAAGACTTGGAGTGGTCCTATTCTACTCTGCCGGGAACCACACGGCATCCTGCGGCTGTCCAGCTGTCCGATAACCGAAAGAGGTCGCAATTCCCGACCGATTCTCGTCAAATGTAAGCGGATGTATCTTTTTTGGCAATTCAGTTTTAGTACTTTTCGAGATGGTGGAATATCTGACAAAAGACGCGCGAGGTCTACAGCTCACTGAGTTAGTCTAGTTGTTTTTTTTTATGTGTGTGTAAGTAGCTAACACTGGTGTCAGATTTCTTAAGCTGCCTAGAGGCATCAGACAAAGCTTAACGACTAGTAGGTAAATTAAAGGGAGAAACGTTTCAAGATTTGTCGTAAGTAAATATTTACCTGGTCAGTACAAGTGGTTTAAGGTACATAGTTATAACTGTCAAAAACCGGACGTAAATTAACATAGTATACTTGAGGCACAGGAAAATCTCTGGAGATATCTCCATTCATATCTAACGTACGGCGGCATCTCTATCACCACAGATACCCTTCTCATGTCTGACTGTTTCACCAGCCTAATAAGTACCGAACTGAAATTTCGAACAAAGTGCACGGATCCACCACTTGCTCGGCTTTTACGATATGCGCAGACATAAAATATAGAGATACTAGCTGTTACCCGTGGCTTCGCTTGCGTGATATATAGCCATGGGGTCCTTCTCAGTACCCTAACCTATGTGTATGCAAATTTTTTAAGATGATCGGTTCTGTAGATAAAAGCGTAACAAATAAACAAACAACAAACTCACTTTCGCATTTATAATATTAGTTAGGAAGTTAGGATAACGAGCAGCATGATAGGATTTATCTGCCTACTTCTGGAATGTGTTTCTTTAAGGAAAAGCGCGGCCCCGCGTCAATTCTCACCAAAGAACAAGGATTACAATGTAGCTCGAGGGCGCAACATTTGCGCGAGGGCGCGACAAGACATTCCTTACTCTGTGATTCACGAACATAAAACCAGCGTTAGTCTCCCGTTTATTATCTTACTAGCTGTTACCCGCGGCTTCGCCTGCTTATGTCCTTCTCAGTACCCTAAACTATTTGTATGCTAAATTTCATGATGATCGGTTCAGTAGGTAGGGTGTGAAAGCATAACAAACAAACAAACTCACTTTCGCATTTATAATATTACTAGCTGTTACCCGCGGCTTCACCCGCGTGATATATAGCCTATGTCCTTCTCAGTTCCCTAACCTATGTGTATGCAAAATTTCATGATGATCGGTTCAGTAGATACGGCGTGACAGCGTAACAAACTAACAAACTCACCTTCACATTTTTAATATTATAAGTTAGGATTAGGTTTACCCGCGGCTTCGCTCGCGTGATATATAGCCTATATCCTTCTCAGCACCCTAACCTATGTGTATGCAAAATTTCATGATGATCGGTTCAGTAGATAAGGCGTGAAAGCGAAACAAATAAATAAATCAGACAAACAAACTCGCTTACGCATTTATAATATTTAAGAGTTAGGATAGGAATTAATGACGAAATGCAATGGCCAATTAAGCCACACTACTTAACGATGACGAAGGAAGACCTTCTCCGTGCCCTTAGCCTTGGTTTATAAATTACTCCGGTTTTAAAAAGAAAATTATTACTTATATAAAATCTTACATAAACAAGGATTCTATTTGTATTTGCAACGAACATAGCTGGTTACCAACATTGGTTGATGCCACAAATGCCACAATCGTCCCATCTCGTAACATTGCGAATTCGCGGCCTAATTTAATAACAGATTACATCACTTCAATTTCGAAAATTAACTCAGTTGCGTAATGAATATACTGCTGTTAGTACGCAAGTAATTAATACATGAACAGGTACCTATATTATTTCGTGCAAACATGAGATGAACATTTTATTAGTCTGTGACCATGCTGCCATGGACTACGCTCGGTCCATATCTAGGAATATTGTCAGGACGTTGCAAGTGACGCCTACTTTTACCCGACTTCAAAAAGGAGATTACCGTTCGTCCCGTAGATATGTAATCTGTATAAGTTTGTTAGTCTTTACCATCATCAAAAACGTAGGTATGCCATATTTATTAAGTGTAAACATGTTACTTTGTTGTTTGTCCGTGCATATTTCAAAAATTGTAAGCCGGGTGGTCGGAACGGAATGCAAAAAATCTTTTGTAGTTCAACTTTGTACACTTAATCCAACTGAGGAAAGTGCATTTTACATCAAAATCGGTGCGGTAGTTTTTGATATAGAGAGATTATTGTGTATCAGTCAGTAGGAAAAATTTAAGTGAGTTTAATGTTTTCTTATGTTTTCGCGATTGTTACACATTTAAATAAAATTATTTTAATTCGGTTTTTATCGCGTTTATTACAACCAATGTAATAAACGCGATAAAAACCGTATTAAAATAATTTTATTTAAGTGAGTTTAGTTTTTTTTTTTTTTTAATTATTACTTGTTAATATTTTATAACTTGTAATTATTACATTATATGCATACTGCATAATTAGGTACTAGTTTTACATTTGGAAGCGTTCCAGTTCAAATGAGGCAAAATTGCATGCTTATTCACCAACTGTCTCTAGCATGAGCTAAGTACGATGAGTTTTTTGTTTGTTTTGTGTGTGTCTCGCTCGACACATTTGCAAGATTTGGTATTTATATATATCATTGTTAATTTTCTCAGGGGACTATCCTTATTATTCTTAGATCCATCGGGTAGAATCGTGCTACCTAATAAGCAAGGATAGTCCCGTAGGATTGACACGGATATTTAAAATGGCGAGTCCACACTTCATAGTTTTAAATTCCACGATCAAAAATATTGCAAAAGTTTACGAAAAAGGTACATAAAGATAATGAACAAATCATGTGTTGTTTGGAAGTACCACATCTTGCAACTCTTGCAAACTCCTCAACGCTAAGTAGGTTGAGAAGTTTGCAAGAGTTGCAAGTTACCAAAGTAAAACTGTAGGGTAAACGCCTGCCTCAAAATATTTTTTTAAAGTTAAGTACTATTTGATTGACCAATTGACTGATGGATGACTGAGAAGAAGCCGGTTAGAAGGAAGTAACTCAGCAAAATAGGTTTTTTTATTGAAATAATATAATGTTAAACTTATTTATTTCATTTCCGAGATGGACAGTGAAGTGCCAGACCAGACATGACTTGGAAGAGATGCCGCATGTTCTAGCACGTGACCAAAAATGACGTAACTAAAAAACAAGTGATAACACCGTAAAGGAGTGGTGAAGGACGGTTGTAACGACATTTGAATAGTTTTCTTGTTATTAATACTATAACGAACACAATATTCCTGGATTTTTTATAAGAAATAAAATAAAAAATTAAACTTATTTATTTCATTTCCTAGATGGACAGTGAAGTGCCTGACCAGACATGGCTTGGAAGAGATGCCGCATGTTCTAGCACGTGACCAAAAATTACGTTATTAAATGGTGATAGCACCGGCCAGGAGTGGTGAACGACGGTTGTAACGACATTTGAATAGTTTTCTTGTTACTAATACTATAATAACGAACACAAATTTACTTATTTTTTTTTTATTAGAAATAATAAAAGTTAAACTTCTTTATTTTATTTCCTGGATGGACTGTAAAGTACCTGGCCAGACATGCCTTGGAAGAGATGCCGCATGTTCTAGCACGTGACCAATAATGACGTAACTAAAAAGTGATAACACCGTGAAGGAGTGGTGAGGGACGGTTGTAACAACATTTGAATAGTTTCCTTGTTATTAATAGTATAATAAATAACGAACACAAATGTCCTTAATTTTTTTATTAGAAATAAAAAAGTTAAACGTCTTTATTTTATTTCCTAGATGGACAGTAAAGTACCTGACCAGACAGGCCGTGGAAGAGATGCCGCATGTTTAAGCACGTGAACAATAATGACGTAACTAAAAAGTGATAACACCATGAAGGAGTGGTGAAGGGCAGTTATAACATTTAAATATTTTTTTTGTTATTGATACTATTATAATGAACACAAATTTCCTTGTTGTTTATTTTTTTATTTTGTTTGTTTGTAATATTTATCACGTACTATATTCAACGGATGACAGGAATGCTGTTGATCGACATGTGCGTGATGGATGGGTGGTGAGTGAAGAACCAGAGAACAGAGTAGGTACTTACTAAGATTTCTTTCGACATCGACAAGCTTCGATTCCTGGCCAGTTATAGTGGTTTCTGAAAATGTATAATTGCAGTTATTTTTAAATCAAATGCATGGTTGGTTTGAAAACTCTACTTGCTCCTAGTTTAAAAAAAATCCTTACACACGAAAAACAAAAAAAAACAAAGCAAACAAACTCCAGTCTTCCCGTGGATGTCGTAGAAAGCTCTCTCTCCAACCCGCCTGGCCAGCGTAGAGAAGTGAAGGCCAAATCCTCTGAATACTCAGGCTAATATATGGCTCCTGTAGTACAGAGAGGGTCGTGCTCCGGCAGTGAAGCCTAAAACAAGACCTGATGATGATGATGTTATATTACTTGGAGTAAGAGTCCCTTAAGGTGTACATAACAAAAGTACAGTCTACACATAGATCGACTAGATGATCGGTGACTTTGTATGAAAGGAAAGGTAAATTTGTAATCCTTTAATAATTTCTAGTACAAAAACGTCGTATGATTTCTCGTGAGCTATATTAATCATAACATCACTCATAGTTTTATTCACCTCTACATTCCAAATTGTATTTTTTTCCTTTTTTTGTAAGATATTGTATTCTAATTCCGAGATTAAAATAATGTCAGGGAGTTAAGAATCAAATTGATAAATTAAATGTAAGGTTTAAAGCTTCTTTCATTGACAAAGCCCACCCAATCAGGTGGAATTATTCTTAGATCTTTGTCAGGCAGTGACAAAATGATTTATGATATTTTTTTCAGATATATGTTTATCTAGGTACTTTCTATAATTATTTTTTCAAATATCAATTTGACGAGTCATCTAGGGCACCCCTTTTTTTCGCATAAATTCTTTTGTCCTAATATGCTTTGGCATACCTGGTTTGGCATAAAATATTTTGTCATTTAGCATACGGGTAATTTGGGCATAATTATCTTTTATGCTAATTTGTTTTGGAATAATGGTAATTGCCATACTCTCCATAGGCATAGTAACTATAAATCTAATAGTATTTAGGCATAACATTTTTAGGAGTAACATAAACAAAATAAAATAATTTAAAGTATTTATTTAAAATTATTCTTAGGGCAGAAAAGAAGTTAGGTTCGAGTTATTTTTTTATGACAACTCTGAACGACTGAGAGCAGGAAAGATTTGTGCGTTTTCATATTTAATACAAATTATTAAATTAATAAAAATGTTATGATTAGGAATTTTTATGCTTAAAGAAATGTTATTCCTTGAGAAATTATGGTTTGATATCATTATGCTTACAAACTTTTTTGCTTTAAAATGTTATGGCTATTATTATGCGTACTCTGTTATGCGTAAGGACGTTATGCCTAAAAATGATTATGCCTAAAACAGTATACCATGTTACATTATGACTTAAATTTGTATGCTTATAGATAGGGAACCGTTTTTGCTGAGCGCCAATGTGATATGACTCATAGGGAAGTGAAACAGTATAGCACAGCGAGCACAGCGCACTCACCGATACAGTTATCTCAGTCGAAAATTACAGTAAGCATCGTTACTCACTTCCTACCTACTTCTTATATTAGTCACAGTCTAGATGGCTACCGGTATTAATTTTATTGTATTTTAATAGTTTTGCTGATTGCTCATTTTAATAAGATTCTTTGTTATTTCTAGTCACGGTGAAATACACGAGGCTTTTCATGTTTTTATGTACCTTAGGTCAGGTATCTACCGGCTATTTAATAAAAAAAGAAGGAAATGACAAACCAAGAAGAGGAAACCTGCTTAAAAT
This sequence comes from Rhodophaea formosa, assembly GCA_963082605.1. Classification (NCBI taxonomy): domain Eukaryota; kingdom Metazoa; phylum Arthropoda; class Insecta; order Lepidoptera; family Pyralidae; genus Rhodophaea; species Rhodophaea formosa. The sequence continues at coordinate 19,565,068 of OY720205.1, read as the reverse complement.
AATTGAGTTCTGGTTTAATGTATTTTTAATGGGTTATTCAATTCATTATTATATTTTTCTTTAAAAAAAAATATTAATTGTGTAAATCACAGTTAGTTTCCGGTCTATGAAATCAATATTTTATATAATATAATAAACATTGAAATGAAACAAATAAACGAAATCATTTATTAAATGCAATATTGGGAATTAACGCGAAACATACCTGTTTTTCCAGACGTTATCGATATCATTGTTCAATAAAGACATTAGGTCCTATTATAATTTTATGTTGTTAGACATGTCATCTGTCCATAATATTTTTCGATTTTACAATTTTTTTCATGATTTTATCGTCTTCTGCAATGTTTATGCTTTTAAACGACGTCACGCCAACGTCATAAACTTCGAAAAAATATGTAAAATTAAAAGCAAAAACGAACGCGCTCTAATAAGAAGTGCCTGTCTTTAGTCAGAATAGAACAAATGTAAATATAGTTAATGTTGGTTATGCGGCGGACACTTTTTGACGAACAAAAGATAAAACGGATCCCATAGCTATAATTTAAATTAAACAATTAATGCCGCTCTGCAATTTACTATTATTGCCTCAAAAGTCCCGTATTTTCGCGGAGCTTTCACATAGGCTTTTATTTGCGAAATCCTGAAACTCCGCGGAGCACACTTTCTGTAGTAAAAGCTAGTTTACGTATAAAACTAGCAGCCCTCCCCGGCTGCGTTTCCGCCTGAATAACTCTATCTATTGGTGAAAACCGCATGAAAATCCGGGCAGTAGTTTTTTTGTTGACGCAAATTTGGACTTTGTTTAATAATATGTAGTGAGTGATAGCAACTAACGTAGTGATAGTGATATTAAAAAAAAATCTTATCGTACGTAGAAATCGAGAAAACCAACTGTCGCCTAAATACTTATTATTTTATCACGGGTTAGTAAAGGGAGCCGAATAGAGCTTATTGCTAAATCCTCTGCTATTAAGGGCATGTCGCAGGGCCTAGTTTGTTACTAGTTGGCCTTGGATTGGACTGGACAGCTTTTAGGGACAGTCGGACTGAAAAACATGACCTCCCTATTTATAATAATTATTCAATAATTGATCTTGCATGTAGTTATATGAGCCAGGGGTTGAAAACGGTAAAGGTATAAGGGTATGGTACCGATATAAAATTACGATACAACTTAGATTTAAAGGTAGAAAAAAATCGGTTGTCAATTACGGTTGTGATACAGCTAAATATGAATAATGGTATTTATACATTTACGCTATCGTTGTGTATCGATACCTTTATAATTACTGGTACCTTAACTTAAAATAGTTTCAGTACCGGAAAAGTTATGCGACGAAAAACATTGAGGCGAATCCTCGGCGGTAAAATTCAACGAAAACCTTTATTTTATAATTCCAATATCGAAAAAAATTACGATACCGCAATATTACAATACCAAAACCGTACAGGTACCGTTTCTTTATGGTATGGTAATTTGAAGGTACCATTATTCTAAGGTATCGAAATATAAAGGTATGACGTCATACCGCTTACCGATTTAACCGTATTTCTTTCGGTTATTCAATACCTGAATTATGAGCAATAAAACTTTATTACACAAAATTATTTGTTTCGTCTTAAAAATATTAGTCTAGGAATAAATCTAGTCAACTAATATTATAATGATGAAAAGTTATAAAAAACTGCAATTTCTGTCCCCAGGCTTGAAACCGCTCGGATGGGAAGAAGCTCAGGGAAGAAGTTTACAGGGTAATCCTACCTAATACGAGTAAGCTTTGATTATTCATTTTTGTAATATCATATTACATAAATGCCGTGTTGTCCCCGGCAGAGTAGAATAGAACCACTTCTCGTGGATGTCGTAGAAGGCGTTAAATAATAAATAAATAAAATAAATAATAAATAAATATATAGGCACATATCACACAAATTGAGCTAGCCCCACAGTAAGTTGTGAACTTGTGTCGCAGGATACTAACTCAACGATACTATATTTTATAATATATACTTATATAGATAAACATCCAAGACCCAGGTCAATATGAAAAAGATCTTTTTCCATCTTGACCTGACCGGGGATCGAACCCGGGACCCCCGTGTCGCAGGCTAGCGTGTTGACCGCTGCGCCACGGAGCTCGACACACAACAGTTACACGGAGTTAAACAAAGCTTATAAACATCAAAGAGTCTTTTCCAACCCGTCTGGCCAGAGTGGAGAGGCTGGATGGCTGGATATGGCGCTAGTAGTACAGAGGGTCGTGCTCCTGCAGTGGAGACTAACAATGACCGGATGGTGATGAAGAATACATAAATTAGAATTACCTCTCGCCCGCGGCTAATAAATGTCGATCCCTCGGGAGCCGTGACTTTTCCGGGATATAAAGTAGTACCTATGTGGTAGTCTAGGTATTAATATACCTGTGTAAAAAAAACATCTAAATCTCTTGAGCCGTTTGAACGTGATTGAGTAACATTTATAATACTTATCAGTAGAAAGTAAAATAGTGGTAGAATAGAATAGTAGTAAAAGAGAATATATAAATTTTCTCATTTATGTGGGATTGTTTTATTTTTTATAAATTCGACTGTACCGTAAGCGCAAATCAAATAATCAAGTTGGTTACTCTCGCAATGTGTGAGTTAGTTATTAACAATTGGCATGGCCGGTCACAATGTCATGTCAAGTTCATGTCGGCCGAATGCCGTGTTGTGTAATATCATAATATGTTATTTAATAAGTAATAGACAGATACTTATTATTTGGTTAATAAGAAACTAATAATAAGCTCAGCAAGGTTAGTACTAGAACTGCCGGAGGGAGAGTTAACAAACATTCTCTACGAGAATAAATATCAAATTATCCCCTCATACAAACACACGAGCGTGCTCCGTACTTGCTTAGACAGTGTTGAACTAATTCTTTGGTTAATTAGAGGCTAATAACTTACGCAACAAGGTTGGAGTACAAGAACTGCCAAGGGGAGAGATTATTATAAGTAGAAATGTATGGCCTTCGAACAAAAGTTTGTTGGTATTGGCATGGATGTCACATGGTTTGAACGATAGAGGTACTGTAACTCTGGATATTAAGATCTCACGTCACTAAGTAGGTATGCTATAAGGTTAAGATCGGAGCCATGAAAGATAAGAATGCGATTATGAAACTGCATAGCACTCAAAGGAACATTGTAGCGAAAAACTATGTTTTCTTTATTACTTACTAGCAGCCCTTCCCTGCTGCGCCAGGGCATGTATTATACCTTATAACCTTCCTCATGAATTACTCTATCTATTGGTGAAAACTGCATGAAAATCTGTGCAGTAGTTTTTGAGTTTATCGCGAACAGACAGATAATATGTAGTGACGCATGAGAATCTTGTGCGTGAGATGCTTGTTTTGGGATTCTGTCCCTCAAAAGGTAAAAAGGAACCCTATGATCATTTTATCCGTCTGACAGTCTAACCTTTTTCTCAGGAACGAGTGGATGCAGCAAGTCCAAATGAATATCACATTTATTTTAAACTGCGGTCTATTAAATATGTAAAAAATCAAACGTCTAAAGTCAACGGAATCAAAAGCTATGGCCGTTTAGTTTTGCAAATTTTGCGGATTTGACAAAAATTGCCTGGAAATCAAAACGTATGGGTAGTTCCCGCTGACCCAGAATCATGAAATTTGCCATGAAGCAAAGTCTTACAGTACAATTTAAGAAAAAAACTGACAAATATTCATCATCATCATTTCGTGTAGGTGACACGGTCAATCGACCTTGCACACCCTGGTGTCAGAGTTCTTCGGAACCGCCTTTCGGCCTCTGACGTGGTTCCTTTAACGACTTCCAGATGGCAGCCGGGACCACCGGCTTAACGTGCCTTCCGAAGCACAGAATCATCTTTCTTATCAGACAATCAGGTGATTCATGCCTGCAATGTCCTAACCAAACTGGAAACAACTTAACAAAGTATGCTTCCCGTGGGAATCCAACCTACGACCCCCGGGTCATCAATGCAAACGCCTTAACCACTGGACCACGGAGACAAATATTAATAAGTAATAATAAATTAAACTAAAAATGAAATATTTTTGTACGGAACTCTCAGCGTCCAATTCGCACATGGCCAGTTTTTATATTAAATGAAATCATTCATACGGCAACGGAAAAAAAATATGTTCCTCGCAAAAGCTCATCATTACTTATCGTGTTGCTGTCAAAACTAATTTAACATACAACAGTTAGCTCCAGTCAGTTTATTTAAGCAATTTGCTGGTCGTTGCCCGGTGATCTCATACCTATCTCGTCATCGAGTCTCCGGTTCGATTCCTGAGACAGTGACGAATGTGTAAAACAAAGATCAGACCCAACACGAGAAATTCTTGCAGGATGACATGACACTTTCCTGCAAAAAAGGAAGAAGTTTGAATAAACATAAACGATAAATGTTTTCTTAAGAGGGTATACTAGCAGTGCGTTTTCCATACAAATGTATTTCTCTATTTTCTCGCTGAAAACTGCGTCTAGAGGCACAATTCTTTTTACATACAATCTATTACTAAAATAGGTATGCCCTATGTTTTATTTTTTTCTAAAAACCTGTTTAAAAGAAAAAACAAATTGAACAAAAACAATTTTTTTGGAAAAAATAAAAAATAAGGCATTCCTATTTTAGTATTAGATTTTATGAAAAAAGAATTGTGGCTCTAGAATCAGTTTTCAGCGAGAAAATAGAGAAATACATTTGTATGGAAACCATATTGAAAAAATACTGCTAGTATACGCTCTTAACTGCCTCCGTGGTCCAGTGGTTAAGGCGTTTGCCTTGTTGACCCGGGGGTCGTGGGTTCGATTCCCACGAGAAGCATACTTTGTTAAGTTGTTTCCAGTTTGGTAAGGACATTGCAGGCATGAATCACCTGATTGTCTGATAAGAAAGATGATTCCGTGCTTCGGAAGGCACGTTAAGCCGGTAGTCCCGGCTGCCATCTAGTAGTCGTTAAAGGAACCACGTCAGAGGCCGAGAGGCGATTCCGCAGAACTCTGACACCAGGGTGTGCATGGTCGACTGACCGTGTCACCTACACGAAATGATGATGAATGTTTTTCAGAGAGACTCTACATGGCTTAGATATTGTGGGCCCAAAATGGGTCCTTTCAGAAATTTTGTCTTTTGTATGTAATGTTTGTTTGGGCATCAAGCAATGTACTGACTTGATAAAAAATAAAACCTCTGAAAATTATTTTAATGTTACTTTCAACATCATTAAAATATTGATGTTAACTGCACCGCACCTTGCATTTCCTTTATTATTATGTAATGTTATATACAATTCCTTATCATATAATATAATTTAATTTATATGAACTAAAAATTAACATTATGTACATAAACGGGACTTAGCACGAACCTTTCATTTATTTGTTTCCGCTGAAGTTTCAAATGAGCATCCATCGTGGTCGCAGCAATAAATAAAAGGTACGTGCTAGTCCTGTTTATAGAACGTGTTAATGAAAAATTGCAACACCTGAGAAACCCCACCTAATTTTTTAATTAAAAAAAACATTTAATTTGACCATTATTTTTTATTTGTGGAATCGATTCTACTTCGATTCTGACCAAACTAATTTTTGGTTATGCGCTTTTTAATTACATTTATAAACATAACTAGCTGTTACCCGCGGCTTCGCCCGCGTAATATATAGCCTATGTCCTTCTCAGTACCCTAACCTTCGTCTATGCAAAATTTCATGATGATCGGTTCAGTAGATACGCCGTAAAAGCATAACAAACAAACAAACAAATAAACAAACAAACTCACTTTCACATTTATAATATTAGTTAGGATTTGTGTTTGAAGCGCGAAAGTTTAAAAAAGAACGTTTCTTATTTTGCTAAGGAAAACTCAATTTTGCGAGAAAAGTGAAAACCCCGCAACTGTCCATTGTTGTTAACCGCATCACAACAATGATAACAATACAGGCCTTTGCGAGTCGCGGCTGATAACATTTCCCACGCTGTGCGCTTTTGAATAAACATTTCTATTTTTAATGTCGCGATATTTTTACAAGAAATGTTGTATTTTGAAGTTAGAGGAATCATTTTTTTAAAGAGTAAACTGAGACTCGGTTATCAAGACATTTTTTTCCGTCAATAAATTCAGGATGGGATAAAATTCCATTAAAAATATGAAAAAGCTTTTCCCTGGCTAAAAAATTCTTAATAATAATATTAAATAATAATCTAAGATTTTCGCAATGGGCATGTTGACTAAATTTTTTTTCATGTTGCTATGTTTTTTTCATGTTGCTATGTTAATTATGTACAACACAGGAAAACTACCCAAAGATTTTAAAATAAGTAAGACTGTTACAATCCCTAAAAAAGTAAATACACTAAAGTGTGAGGAGTATAGGACTCTAAGTCTTATATCCCAAGCATCTAAAATACTAATAAAAATAATCCAAAATCGTATCAGACCACTATCAGAAAAATACATTGGTCAGGATCAATACGGGTTCAGACAAAATAGAGGCACTAGAGAAGCAATTTTGGCATTGAAACTTATTATTGATAGACGCTTAGATTTAGGTATTAATACACATATAGGATATATAGATTTAGAAAAAGCTTTTGATAAGGTAGATTGGAAGATGATGATGGATATATTAAAGGAAGCTGGATTAGATTTTAAAGACAGGAGAATTATTTACGAACTCTACAAGGAACAAGAAACCGTACAACAAGGAGTAAGACAGGGATGCCCACTATCACCATTAATATTTAATATGTACATAGAAAAAGTAATTAGGAAAATACAGGAGTCAGATATAGGAGGAATTAAAGTTAATGAAGAAAAAATATTTTTTATTCGTTTTGCAGACGATATTGCGGCTCTGGGCGATACAAAACAAGATATTGAACAACTATTGCAACTTATGGACATAACATTTCAAGAATTCGGTCTTAAAATCAATATATCTAAAACTAAAACTATGATCACATATAAAACATTAGAAGTCAGAGATCCTGTATACCTTAATGGAACACCTATTGAGCAGGTCGATAAGTTTAAATATTTAGGAAGTACACTAACAGCAGACTCCAGAAATTCCATTGAAATCAAAACTAGAATCGCAATTGCAAAAAAAGCTTACAATAATAAGAAACAACTATTTACTTCAAAAATATCCAGAAAATTAAGAAAGCGTCTTATAAAAACCTACATCTGGAGCATAGCTTTATATGGATGTGAAACGTGGACACTCACACAGAGGGACAATGAAAGGCTAGCTGCCTTTGAAATGTGGTGCTGGAGAAGGATGGAAAAAATCAGTTGGATAGAACGAAAAAGTAATGAAGAGGTGCTGGAAATTGTAGGAGAGAAAAGAAGACTGATAAACGGAATAGAGAATAGGAGGGGTAGGATGATTGGTCACTTGATACGACATGATACCTTCTTTAAAAACATACTGGAGGGTAAGGTAAAAGGAAGGAAAGGTCCTGGGAGACCAAGAAAAAGTTTTGTTGATCAACTAAAGAAAAAGGCTGGTGTCATGTCGTATCAAGAACTAAAGTCTAAAGCAGAGGATAGAGAAGTTTGGCGTATACTCCATCGACAAGAGCTACAAAGCTCTTAAATAAGAAGAAGAAGCTATGTTAAGACCTGCTAAAAATAAACACAATAGTAACAGAAATACATTTCTAAACAAAAAAGTCTTTCAGTTATAAAAGTTTTAAAGACACATGTTTTTAGACGTAAATTTTTAGATGTGAAAACGCGCCGCTGAAATGCCTACATATCTGTGACGTCACAAGCTTGTATTTTGTATGGGTGGCGTGAGAACTTTGTTTGGTAGCTATACGAAATATTTCGTTTATGGTAATGGTTTCATAATAAAAGTTGCTATAAATTTTGCAGACTAAAATACAGTATAATTGTAATTAAAGATTTTCATACTTTAAAAAATGGTCCTATTCACCCAAATTTATAAAAGCTTTGAGATCACTTAACGAATCGATATCAAATTAAAAGTGTTCTTTATAGTGTTTTTAGATAGAAATTAGTCTCATTAGAAACAAATTTTATATAATCTTAACATTGGCAACTACCGTATTGTCACACATTTAAATAAAATTAATTTAATACGGTTTTAAATTCATTTTATTTAAATTACATCTAAGACTTACATTTATTGCTAAATTTCAGATCAATCGAACGTCAGAAAGCATCTTAGGGAGTTTACCCATTTAGTAAACTTTAGTATCATTTTTAAATCGTGACGTCATCACTATCCTAACCCCCGTTCCGATGTCAAGCTTAGACCCCCACCTCCCTACGCTGCTTACATAATATTTATATTACCCCTGCCTGACCCAATGAAGACTGAAATTCCCAATACCTATCCTAATATAATACTACCGTACCAACTAATATTATAAGTAAGTATGTTTGTTTGTTACGCTTTCACGCACTACCTAGGTACTGAATCGATCATCGTGAAATTTTGCATACACGTTATTTGGATTACGGAGGACATAGGCTACCTTCCATCCCTAACGCGAGCGGAGCCGCATATGAAAGCTAGTATTACCATAGATAGTGTAATTCTAACATTACTATAACTAGCAATACGCTTATCTATCATTTTATACAGTCGGTAAACTGAAATAGGTAGCTTTTTATCGTAGTCCACGTCTATTAATAATATAGTAGGTACACAAGTATCGTAAAAGTCACCCACGAGCGGTCAGACGGACGTAACTCTCCAGTACAAAGGTGAGAGTATCGAACCATTGACGTCACGGCTTCTGCTCAATAAAACAGAGTGCAAACAACCTCTATCTGATATTTATATTGTTACGTAGGCTGAAAGTCGAACGGTTGCCCTTCGTGCGTCTGACGCGTCCTTCACAGATAGGGTGACCAAATGTAATGTGAAAAGTGCGGATATTTTTTGCGTAGTTGATTTCGAGCAGCCTATTTTTGAACTTCAATATAAATGACCCAAAATACTAAAATAATTTGTAAGTTTTGAAAATATTTTTTTTTTTGTCGTTAATGCCGTGCCTCTTATCGTAAAGAATATTGAAAAGACACAAACGTGAAATGAAATAGAGTGACATTTCTGTTTATATAAACAATATGATAATTCATAATATATAACGCATTGTAATAAAATGTCAGAATGTAAAGTAACACCTCAAAGGGACTACTCAAAAACCTTAGTTTAATCATAGTGCAGAAGTGCATCATAAACCATAGACACAAAAAGCAAAATAACATGCTCAGGAATTGTGAGATCAACATTTTTACTACTGCAGCGGGCGTTCGAATTTATTATCATTGTCATGTGTCCTGACCTCAAGTCCAGACTCGGAGTAGCAAACATGTTGATCTCACAATGGATTACGCCTCTGAAAACATTCGGAAAATTCCGAAAATATGTTAACCCTATAATCCCAAATGTTCTGCGGTTCGGTTCAAACTGCGACCTTTCAGAGATACCTATTGTCTTGGGTATTAATTTGGAAACGAGAATAACCATCTTTACTCGTAGTCAAGCCAACGGCCCAACCAAATTAACTGACATTTGTATAAAGGGCAAGGGTACACGAATATGCCCAATGAAATAGACCGACAGAAACTTGTCGAATAAAGTCTGATTACCCTAGCATACAATTCTAAATTCATGTCATCGATCGTCTAACTCGTAGTTAAACAAATAGTTTTTTTTTGTTCTCTGTGTAAAAAAATAGCTACCTCGTCTTACTATTATGTATTCTGTGACCTCGTGAAATCACTTAGGATAAGTAGCGGACCCCATGGGTACTATTTTTGAACGTATGACCCTGCGTCTTCGAACGATTTTCGTATGGAAATTCCGCTCGTTTGCGAACGGCCAAATTTCAAAAATCGTACGCCAGTCTCTGAAGCGACTGCAACCGGGAATACGCTCGGATGATGATGGCTAAATTATCATTCTCACTTAATAAGAATAGTTATATATATAGATGTTTATATTTCGACTTATGTTTCAAGAGACAGGATCTTGTATGTATTTCTAATTTTTCTCAAATCTTCTTGTTTGTTTTCCCACTAGGATTCCGCTCTAAGAGGGGTAAGTTGTTACTTAACACCTACTTGCTAATCAATGGCAAAGTTTGTGTACACAGACAGGCAGTCCAGAGAATAGTCTGTGAAGATTTTATTGAAAACAAATGATCAGATTCATAAAAGCTTTCAGAAGGAATGATTATTTTATTTTTGCTCTATTTTTATAAAATTCTTGTTATGTACAAAATTATACATAATTTGAAAACAAGAAATAAACACATGGCATTTGTATATGTGTGTGAAGCGAAAATTTAAATGATAACATTTTAATTTTACATTATTGTAAATGTATTATTATAGGTATATTAATTTTAATATGGCTTTATGAATTTAAATCGCCGTGTATTTGTATGTTTTTCATTAACTACGAATATAGCATCACTGTTTTCGAAAATAAAGTAAAAAATATTTCATCGCTAAGCCACTACGAGTATGTTATATTATAAGTAAGGACCCAGTGTAAACTAAACCAAATTAAAATAATATTAAGTTCACTTATCGAGCCTTTCAAAACGAAGAATTGAGGCTAAGGTGAGTTGGAAACTAAATTGGCAGGACCAAAATTATTAATGCACAATAAATCAGGCCGGAATGTCAGCTAAAAACTCAAGGTGCTAACAGGTGGCCACTGCTCGCAGTACTATTTGATTCTATTCATTTAGTTTACAAAAGTGTAGAAGGAACTAAGGTTGACATAAGGAAAAAAATCTAGATGATGTTGTATGTAGCGAGCTATATATATGTTACGGTAAGAGTGATTAATTGAAAATTATTAATAATTGTCTATCATTATTAATAATTACCGAAAGTCGAGGTAAAAGTGAGAAATTAATCACATTTGTCGGTGATTATTAATAATGTAACCTTAATACCGATAAATGTACTAATTTTTTAAAAACAAACGTAAGCACTCTGGCTAATATGGCTCTGCTAGTACAGAGAGTAGTACTCCAGCAGTGGAGACTTAAAAAGACCTGGAGCTCAATTTTTAAACCGGTAGAATCGATCCGCCACTCTTTGTGACGTCAGCCATCCAATGGGACCCATGGAAACCAATGGGATCTTTGGAAGCTAATGGGACCCTTAGGGACCGATAGGACCCTGGGGTAAATGGTACCGTTTTGACCCATTGTGACCCTCGGGTACTGCCGGAACCCTTTGGCTGATGACCCATTGATTGATGAAATCCATAGGGCAGGTAGGGTTCTACCTGGAAGTAATGTCAGTGGCGGATCGATACTACGCAAAACGCTGGATGACGGTTTTTCTTTTTTAGGGAACAGTGCAAGTTTCTTCAGAATCGGTTCAGTTTTTATAAAATAGAGATGTAAGTATGTTTCAGCTATTAGAAAAAATTGCAGTCGGTTTAATTATTTAAAATTAGAACTTGTTGAATTAAAACGCGAATGATATAATATCTAATTTTTTTTAAACAAGTACAAGTGGGTCCTTGTTTTAAAACAAGTTTTAACATTAACTGAACACAAACAAGTGTTTATTTGTGTGATCTGAGACAAGATCAATTATAAGACTGTGTGTGATATTATAAAAAAATCCCTGCTGGCTAACAAAACTTGGGGTCTTATTTAATTTTATTACTTTTACCAATGTTTGTAGTTAATTATTAATAATAACTACAAAAAGTAATTAATTTCAATGAATTATTCACATTTCACAAAACACTAGGTTAATATTAATAATGTACGAAAATTATTAATAATTTTTAATTAATCAAATTTACCGTAACATATATACCATTTAATTCTAGGGGTATATTCTCTCGATGACTGGCCATCATCAGCTAGTCATTTTCGAAGTGTAACGCAATTTTTGCCCAATGCACCTCAACAGACCTCAAGAACTAGATTTTATACCCTACAACAGCCCTATTCGTACTCCTACTACAAAGAATCCCATGATTACGTTAGTAGATACTATTATTAATTAAATAAATAAATAAATATATAGGGACATATTACACAAATTGAGCTAGCCCTACAGTAAGTTGTGAACTTGTGTCGCAGGATACTAACTCAACGATACTATATTTTATAATATATACTTATTATAGATAAACATCCAAGACCCAGGTTCACGTATCCATATATAACCGTTTAGCAGATAGAGGGGGGGGGACACGTACCTCTAACAAAATTTTGCACTTTAAAACCAAATATTTCGGAAACGGATCCCTAAATCGAAAAATGGTGTTCTTAACCTCACAATATTTTTGAAAGACCTTTTTAACGATACCCCACACGATGGGTAAATAGAGAAAAAAAAAACTACTCCCCCACTTTACTTGTATGGGAGCTACCCAAAAAAAAATTTTTTTTCAAGGTTTTTTTCTACGACTTTTTTGCCATAATTAATATACACACTCATACCAAATTACAGCTTTCTAGTACTTATAGTCTCTGAGTAAAACCGCGGACGGACAGACAGACATGGCGAAACTATAAGGGTTCCTAGTTTACTACGGAACCCTAAAAAGGAGGAGGTTCTCAATTCGTCGGAATCTTTTTTTTATGTATGTTCCCTGAACTCTCGAAGATGCCTGGACTGATTTAAGAAATTCTTTTTTATTGGATAGGTAATACTTTACAGATAGTTCCATAAAAATTTTATCGAAATGTGTCGAACGCTTTTTGAAAAAAATACACAATAAACAAAAAAATGTTTAAAACAAGGATGCCGTTCAGTTTATACTTATTTCCATTTTATTTTTATGCTTATTCAAACAAACTGATAGGGTTGAAGTCGGTTTTTATTTTTAAATATTTTAAATTATTGTAGTGATTTTAAACTTAGGTACACTTCAAAAGTTACTTATTCTAAAATCCTAACTATAATACAAATACGCATTGCAACTCGGCAACCTATGATTTCAGATATCCGTCAAAGTTTCCTAACGAGTCAGAATTTAAACGACATCTTGCAAAAATCACCACCTTGCATCAGCCGGTTGCATTCTAAGTAAGGTCAGTGCAGCCGCGCACCGAGCGTATGCACCAAGGAAAACTGGCCTAACTATTAGAGTGGGCTTGTTGCTGAACGTATGAGGTTTTTTGTTTTTTCGTGTGTGTAAGTGGCCAACACTAATGTGTCAGAATTTTCAAGCTATAGGTACCTAACGCCATCTTGACAAAGCTTAATGACTGCCATTAATGATCGCAGCCGGGTCCAACAGCTTAACGAGCCTTCCAAAGCACGGAGGAGCCCTAGATATTTTTATGCCACTGGTGGCTTCCATCCAAGTGGGGAGTGCACCTGGGGTTGCTTAACATGCGGAAGCGCTTATAATGATCACACCCTCTAGCTAGGCTATCGGGCTCCTACGTACGTATGCGGTGAAAATGGGGCACATATCAGCTTTTTACAAGCTTTTTAGGGTTCCGTAGTAAACTAGGAACCCTTATAGTTTCGCCATGTCTGTCTGTCCGTCCGCGGTTTTACTCAAAGACTATAAGTACTAGAAAGCTGTAATTTGGTATGGGTATGTATATTAATCATGGCAAAAAAGTCGTAGAAAAAAATCTTGAAAATAAAATTTTTTTTTGGTAGCTCCCATACAAGTAAAGTGGGGGAGTAATTTTTTTTTCTCTACTTACCCATCGTGTGGGGTATCGTTAAAAAGGTCTTTGAAAAATATTGTGAGGTTGAGAACACCATTTTTCAACTTAGGGATCCGTTTCCGAAATATTTGATTTTAAAGTGCAAATTTTTGTTAGAGGTACGCGTCCCCCCCCCCCTCTATCTGCTAAACGGTTATATATGGATACGTGAAAAGAATTACAGCAGTAGTATATATACTGAAGTTGAAAGGAAAACTTATAAAATGTACTGGAAAATGTCAAATTTCATACAATCTTTATTGTTAGATTTTTTTGGTCGTTAAACTGTGAGGTGCGAGTGTAAACAGTGTGAACTCAAAGTTGTCATTCGCAACTACGGAACCCTATACTGCGCGTGGCCCGACACGCACTTGGCCGGTTTTTTTTTACAATAACTGGCCCAGTTACTTTGTGCGAGGGTGAAATCTAGCAAATTAATTTTGAAGCATTTATCCTTAACCGATTGGACAGAACTTTTATTTACTTACGTACCAATTTAAGTCGGATGACAATGCTAAAATACAGTACCATTGACCTCTTGGTCTGTGAGGACGAAGACAATTGTTTTTTAGATCCCACCGTCGAAGAAATGTTGATCGTATTGATAGGCCTTTGAGAATATGAGCACCGGAAATTTGACCCGGTTTTACACCATGCATGTATGTAAAAAGAATGCAGAATTTTTTGCCTGTTAGAACTAAAACTTTATTGGCTCTACTCCTTGAAACGCGAAATACTATTTTAATAACCGATGGTACTTTGGAGCTGCAGCAGGCCCTATGTAAATGGAAGGGACAACAAAAATATAGCGTCTAACAAATTTATAAAAATAAGCTCTTAATTTATATAATAATAAACTTTTAATCATTTTGAAAATAACTAAGTTGTGCAACAATTTCTAAAATACCCGTTTTTAAAACGTCGAAATATTTTTAGTAATTACGTATACCTATACTTCATGCTCATAAAAAAAAGTTGATAACCCTACTTATTATTTTTACACCCTACAATGTCATATGGATGACATGTGTACCTATATAGTCGTTTATGAGTAGTTAACAAGTCATAAACTTATGTACTACGCCACTACCAGAGTATTGCGCAACTCTAAACAGTTATAAATAGATTCTGTTTCCTATTGCACAACTTTATGACAATGTATTTAAATGCGTTATTAAAAATATTCATTGGATTTTACATTGCGGTTGCCCGCTAAAATATAAATGCGTAACATTCAACTGAATGAATGTTGGGTCCTATAAGCACCTAACTTTATTTTTGTCCATTCTAAAATATAATTAGATTATTTTTCCTTATTGTCTATTCTGACTCACTAAAAACACTACTCATGATTAAGAGTGGTGTCTTTTTCCATTTCATACAGATACGACGACCTACTCTTTTCCTTAGGTTATTCATACCGAAAACAATAGGTGATCGATAAAAATGATCCGTTCATATTTAATTTAAAAGTAAACAAGTTGCATTATAAAAAATAAAAAAAACCCAATTTCCCTTTTTGACAGTTTGCGTCCGCCATACTGATTTTTTGCTGACATAACATAGCCTATGAATCCTATGACACTGTGGGATTATTAATTCTGTGCTGTGGGGAAGAATACGAATTTAATGACACCTTACACTCAAAATCGGTCAAGCCGTTTAACCTACAAGAGGCAAGAATGGAACAGACATACTTACATATATAGAAAATAGATACCTACATATACAAAGTGGAAGGGACATACCCGTTATAAATCAAACCACGGGCTATGCTAGATCACTAGTTTATTGAAATTAAAATAACAGTCAAAAACCAAAAAAAAATCGACGTTCCCATACAAATTGCCCGTAGCGGCTGCACACTTTTGTATGGAAGTGCCGAAATTTATTTCTGTTTTTTTGCTGTTATTTTAATTTCATTATACTATAATGGTCTAGTATAGACCGTGGTTCGATTTATTACGGGTATGTCCCTTCCACGTTGTATACACGCGATTTTACCCTCCTTCTGGGTGGGTCAGTCGGGTAAATAGATGTAGGTAGGTAGGACGAGCAAAGAACACGTTTTAAGTACGAGAGTACGAGCCAAGTGCAAGTGGATCAACAATCTATTCGTCATAATGACGCATTTCAATTCTCACTCTAACGTCACATGCAGGATTTTCCTTAAAATCAATCTGTTCAATTTTAGACTTTGGCAAAGGCGTACGTCAACTTTATTACGCCCTAGCACTAGAAACTAAAAAGAAACGCCATACCTACTTAGTTATTTTTTTTTTCGAGTAAAATGACATAACAATCATAATCATTTGTATTAAAATAAATTTTGTAGAGCTTCTTTTTACAGTTCTTCTCTGTACTTCTTTGTAGGTACTAAAAGTATTACTTAAGAGTCGCCTGGACGCGCATGTCTCCATACAAACGGAAAAAGGGAATTGTGGCAATATTTGATAATTTTGGAGTAAAATTAAGCATCCAATCAATTAATCTCATTATAATCTACGTACTTTCCTATACAGTTTGGTTAAATTATCGATAGTTTGAGAATTATACGCCTCTCAAGATTTCCATACAAATTTGAAAAACCTTGTAATTCTCAAACCATTGGTATTTAACCAAGCTGTATAAGAACGTACGTAGATTATAATGAGATTAATTGATTAAATGCTTAATTTTACTCCAAAATTATCAAATATTGCCACAATTCCCTTTTTCCATTTGTATGGAGATATGCGCGTCCAGGCGACTCTTAAATGTTTTTCAATAGCTTTAACAAAAATAACAAAATCGGTACTAAGCTCACTTCATAGAATATTTCTGTTGTAGCCCATGTTTTTTAAAAACAGCAATTTCTATTTAGATGCGCAGTCGGCTCTTATGTATGCTAAGATCCAATTTTCAAGATTATTGCGTAAGTGAAAACAATATAGTTCAAGTTGACATTCATTACGCAATCCGTATTAATATCGTATCAGGCACACGCATTGCACAACCATCGCAAATTCAATAACTTTGTAAACTACAACTTAATTAGATTTATGTAAGTACTTAGGGGTTATTCAAATATTACGTAAGCATTGAAAGGGGGTAGGCTTGGCTTATTTTTGATGACATGGGGGATGGGGTATTTACGTGGTAAACAAATATATCTTACTTTTGCTGGCAAAAGGGGGTGGGGTTGTTTGACTATTTATCACAATCACTATTACCTAGCAATTACGAGACCAAAAAAGACATACAAGTATATGGTAGCAAAAGTTTGCTTGGAGCTAGTTACCACATAGTCATTTTCAAAATTAATCGTGCTACGCTCCATACTGACACTACGTTTTAGCAAAATGATAATAAAATAAAATCCATGGAAATAGATTATTAAAAAAATACATACAATGAAACATAGAAACTCCTCCCTTAATTAAGTCGGTTGTAAATAAAGCCACAATGTCTTCTTTTTCGTCTTCTACTTTATATTATGGCTTCCACCGAGTCTCCAGTTTCACGAGACAAACAGATACCTACAAAGTAGGTACCGGTGTTGTACAGTAAACAGTTTATACAAATAGCAATGAGGCAATCATACCTACATGCCTCATGGAAGCTTCTGGTGACCAATCTATACGAGTCCATATGAAAGTCCACTTTAACTATTTCACACATTGTTCATGAGCACAAACATTTATAATACCAAACTACACCAATTTCATATTATTAAGTCCACTCCAATCAATTTGCAATATCATCTTAGGCAAACACTAACTGAACCACTTGACTTCCCACCAAAAACCCACAATGTCTGAGGTGAAAGATAACGCAAATGTTAGATTTAATTAATTATGCTCTTCAAGTCGTAGAAAGATGATGTTAAGTACCTAAAATTAACTTGTTTAATATGTTCCTGCTTTTATTAGACTTCATAGACGATTTTTTAAATATATCTACTTTAATTCATTGACTTACTATTCTGTGTAAGAGTGGCAGACAGAGACAAGCTTTGGGCCTTCTAGGCTGAAGGACAACCTACACTTTTCCTATGGAGACAATCATCTATCAAAACAGCCGTAATATTTTACATAATAATTTGTAAAATCATTTTTCAGTGATAAAACCATTTTTTCTTAGTTTTAGTTTTGCTGTATGTTTTCTGGTTTCAGTGAACAAGTGAATAATGTTTGCGCTTAATTAGAAGCTTTTCAGAAATACAACATGTATTTCTCACCCGACTCAGATACACATATTATTAATCAAAGATTATTAATAATTATCCTAACTAAAAAGTGACTTTAATATACTTATAAGGAAAATAATATTGAAACTAAAACTAAAATAAAAAAAAATATTTTCAGTAGCTTAGAAACTATCTCAAGAGCTAGTCTGATTCTTCAAAAACAATCATTTTGAGAAGGAGGTCACAAGTCACAACAAACACTGTAGATGTACACAGAGCAAGACCCGGAGACCTTGACAGTCGCCCGCTGGCATTGCCATCGTTATGAATTTCACTGTTATGAAACATTGCGTTAGCTGAAACGTGTTGCCTAACGTGGTACGTACAAATCGACGCCGTTTCTAGGGCTTCTGAAACTGAGCCTCTAATTATTGATTGTATTTAATTGGGTGTTACTCCTTCGTAGGGGCCGCCCGCTGTTTTATATAATCTATCTACGTTGAGGTAGAGTAATATTATATAGAGAAAGATTTTATTGATAGTAAGTACCTAGGTATTACTTTCTTACAATACGTAACGTAAAGGTTTGGTATCAAAATAATCGTTTGATATTGGAAAGTAGTTTATTATCGTACACATTTATATTCTAGGACTCAGTTTTCTCTATTTCAATTATACATGAATGGTGGAAATTCCATTTTAATAAAGAAACTGCAACGAAAATGTCTTTATTATACCCTTATCTCTAATTCTTTGTTTGTTCTGTGACAAGGCAAAGTTGCATATGATATTGTATTTCTTTTAGGCACTGACTAATATTTTAAAAGTAAAACAACTTAAGTTTCATTACTTACTGCAATTGCAATGTGATTACCTTAACTCCGTTGCACCATAAAACCACAGAACGAGCAATCCTTGTCTTTCACAAGTTGCGACCGGAGTCGGGATATGAGTAATGTATGTAAATGTATTTACACAACGAAGGTTGGACAAGTCTGGTCTTGACTTGAAAAGGTTAATGACGAATCTTCTTTGTAAAAATAAAATTGTTTTATTGGAATTACACAAGTACGTGAAAAAGGCAATGGCGCTGTTGCAGTATGCGGGTAATTGTTGTGACAATTCTCGATATAGTCCTGCGATTCATAATATTATATAGAGGTATTGTTGTATTTTAATGTATAGAACATCAGCTCGGCTTATTTGATTTACATCTTGGGCTATGTACCTATAACTAAAATACTTGGTAGGAAACTAATTCCTATTAGTTCCTAAAATTGTATCAAGAAAAAGATTTAACGGAAACATTGAAGTATTTTGATACCTACTTATGAACTAAAAATAAATCAAAATTTTAGAATGATAATGTCAATTTTTGGTTTTGTTGTACCGGGCTAATCCTGCCGTATAAATAAATATTTTACTGGCGGTTTGTGGCGGGATGTACAAGGGGTACAGTTGGGGTTTGCCTTAGACGATTTTGCAATTGATTTTAGTGCACTTTATAATATGAAATTGATGTAGTTTGGTGTTAAAAATGCTCGTGCTCAAGAACAATATGTAAAAGAGTTAGTAAACTATGATATGGACTCGTATAGATTTGTCACCAGAAGCTCCCACGAGGCTACCAAAGAACATACGCCATCTTTAATGCCACTTGTTATTATAAACTATACCACACAACATCGATACATAGTATCTCATTAAGGACTTTGGAAGAATCACTGAAATCTCGGTGGAAGCCATAATATAAAAGAAGAAAGAAATATTTTATTATAGTGTAACTTTAGTTGGGTTGTGTATAAGACGTACTAATTTAAAATGTGCTTTTGGCTCACACTATAGGAAAGGGTATCCATTTCATCGGTTAGTGAAATTTGGAACATGACGAAATACTAGATTTTGGGATTGTTAAAA
The DNA here is from genome assembly GCA_963082605.1 of Rhodophaea formosa. Taxonomy (NCBI): domain Eukaryota; kingdom Metazoa; phylum Arthropoda; class Insecta; order Lepidoptera; family Pyralidae; genus Rhodophaea; species Rhodophaea formosa. The sequence goes on along the minus strand of OY720205.1, from coordinate 19,545,252 downwards.
ATAAGCGCATATATAACAGATATTGGCAAAATGACCTTGAAATATGTTAAAAGGAAATTTTGATATTATGACACGCCATATATCTCATATGTTGTATCTGCTTTCTTAACATATATTTGTGATACTCATTCAAGTTGTAACCTAGAGAAAGCTAAACTTATCACTTTTAGGTTTGAACTCTTGAACCGGCTTTGTTTCAATAATGTCGTCCGAAAGCTCTTCAATGAGGTTCATCTTATTTAACTGTTGGTGTAACATAGTGAATAAATAAACTAAATAAGGTAAATCAAAGACATACCTTTTTTTGTATATATTATATATACAGTTTAATGAATTCAATAGGTTTTACTAGGAAAAATTACATACCTACCTATAGGTATGATGAAAATATATTTTTTCTTCATTGTTTAGAATAAGAACCAATTACCAAGGACAAGTTGTATGTAACAGAAATAAACCACAAACTCATTATAACGTATTTTGGTTTGGTCGTAACATGAAAACATTACTGACGAATCTTTTTTGTAAAATTAAAATTGTTTTATTGCTTTTCCATAATACACAAGTTGTCGAAAAAGGAATGGTCACGGCTGCAGTATGCAGGTAGGCAATTGTGGTGAATGGTCTACTCGTAGTTATATGATTCATCATTCATAGAACAAGTTGAAACATGAAGAAGGTCAAATCAGTCAAAAGCTCACCCTTTGATCTATCTCATTGGGGAAGACCAGGCAACAAGGGAAAGACTAGATGGCAAATATCAAACACCCTCAACTCTATTCAACCTCAGATGATGTGAAGACACACCTATTAGCTTGAGGTATCTTCAGCTAAATTTGAGTGAGAAAATTAATAAGAATACGGGATGTCTCATTATCATATTGTTTCTGAAAACTTCTATGAGTCATCCGTCATTCCTACTCATAAGAAACATGCATTTGGCACTGATTATACCCTAGTGATTCTTGAATCAAATCTTTTTATTTTTTTTTTTGGAAATTGTGTAGAGTCTCATCATATCATGAAGTGATAACTGAAGAATCTTGTTTAAATCTTTTTTACTTGGGAAATAAAGTAAAAAAAAATAGATTTTTTACCTAATGTAAAAAATCAATTTTTTTTTTACTTTATTTACCAAGTAAAAAAGGCAACGAACACAGGTGCAGTACGCAGGTAATTGTGATGACTGGCAATTCGTAGAGTCCTATAGTAATATGACTCTACAAACACTAAGAAAGCTAAATTGATATCATTCTCAGTATGATGAATTCAACAAGTTATCTTATAAGATATATGTATATAATTAAGCGAGGTAGGTACTTACCGAGATACCAAGGGGAAACTAGAAATATTCGTTGGTGACAACCTAATCTTTTTTTTTTACATTAAGAGTCCTACCCCTCCTATGTTATCTCAGAATCCCTCAATTTAGCGACAAGTAGAAAGCTGTTTTTTTTTTAATTCATCATTGAAATTCTTAAGGTTATACATTTGAAAAAAAAAACAAATTGAGCTTTTACATGAACCAGGAAAAGAAAGAATAGAATACTCTTTATTGAACCAATTAAAAGCAACAAGATGTGGCAAGGAGCAACCAAAAACTACTTTTAGTCATAATAAGGCGAGGGTTTTATTGTAAAATCGTGTCACCAATAAAATCTAAAAATAGAATCCGACAACGATCAAACTTTTAAACCTTGAAGAAGCTCAAACTGAGTCACCTTTTCGTTCATCGACCAGGCAGGACACACCTACTATAACAGTTACATCTTAAATCTAGCTCTGTAGCTCTGGTACACGAGAAGTGTAAGTGGTGGAGTACACTACTCTACCAATTTGGGTCACTCTACCAGTTTTGGTAAAGTAGATGTCTACATGTAAATTTGAATTTTGTCAGTAGAGTTGAATAAAATCCAGCGGCTGACACCTAGTACTCGATCTTCACTCTACTAAGCGCACGGGTAAAGTAACTAAATAATGGAGAGTACCTACATGGTAGAGCAGAGTAAAGGCAGTGCCGCTTGTCTCTCTACTAATTTCTAGTTCGGTAGAGTACCTGTTCTGCTGATGCTGTTCACACCGGCATAGTAAGTACTATTCTTCTCTTCTCTACAAGTATACCGCAGACTTAAGAGCGAAGATATTTTTTGTTTTTTTTTTATAAAGAGTTCTTTCAAAACTATGTGTAAAATATTTTCATCCCAAAAAACTGTTTAAGCATGACTAACCAAATATTTTGGGCCTTCCCATTTAACCCTTTGTGTTTGTCCGTCCCCAATTGACCGCCACTTAGGGTTTGGGCCCGATGACGTCACAGGCCGAAACAACACTTTATTTGCTTACAAACATTGGCGTGGGAAACGGGATCAAAACATGAAACTGGAAGACTCCAAAAAGGGTCTAATATGCTACCTTATAAAAACGACAAGATTTTTGGTGTTTGTTTTGGTGAACCCAACGTTTTTAAGATTTCTGGGTAGGTAACTACTTTTTACTTTTGAAGATTTGCAATAAAATCATGAAGCATGCCCCCCTCCACCCTCTATTTGCTAAACGATTATATATAGATACGTAAAAAAATTACAGCAGTAGTAAATATAAAGAAGTTGAAAGGAAAACTTGATAGCTTTCCTTTCAATCAAGCTCAAGCTCTGATGAGCTAAGTACTAAGTACAAACTAAAAAGTTATAGGCAACTACTTATTGAAATAATAGCACTTTTTCATAAACCGCAAAAATAACTTTGTCATGTATACAAACACTATGAAAAACAAAGTTATTTTTGCTGGCGAAAATTTATAGAGGTTTTTGGCTTATCTAAGCTTTCTTCTACGGAACCCTTCATGGGCGAGCCCGACTAGCACTTAACGATTTTTTTCATAATAAAGAAAGCCGGGTGTCGGAAGTATAGGTAGATAGGTATTTTTATTCAGTAGTTGAGTGTGAGTCATGCAACATTACCAAGCCCATTTAAATCTTTGAATTAATACTTGACATCAAAACATCAAGGAAATTCACTGAAACTCACAACGTCAACATCCGGCTATGCTACGCAGTACCCTTATAACCACGCAGTAAGACGGAATATTCTATGACAAGCAGACGTAATGTTATGTATGTATGATAAATATGATAATGTGCGTGTGACTGTGTGACACGTAATGTGGCTGGATGGCGCCTTTATCAGGCTACGAGATTTTCCGATAGAGAATCGGCAAAAATGAATCATAGAGTCAAAGATTTTTATTTAATACTAGTAGGTAATTTTCCTTCTTCGGCGTAAATTATGGACTATGTCAGCCGCAGATAAATCAAGCTTCCTATAAATGAAATAATTTTAAAAATTGATCAGGTAGGTAATTCCTGAGCCTATTCAATGCAAACAAACAAGTCTGTCCTCTTTATTATATTAGTTTAAATAAGTTTCTTTGAACACTTAGTAATTGTCATGAGTATTTGATTTTACAACTGAAAATTGTTAACGTCACCAACTTTCAATATGGAGTTTAGTGCCACTTTCCAAGCGGAGTGCAGTGAAGATGCAGCAACAAACTATACACAGCGCCAAGTAGTAAGCCATTTTGAAAATTATATTTATACTAGCTGTTACCTGCGGCTCCGCCCGCGTGATATATAGCCTATGTCCTTCTCAGTACCCTAACCTACTTGCACAGAACAACAAACACATTGTTCTGTGCCTACATGTATGCAAATTTCATGATGATCGGATCAGTAGATTCGGCGTGAAAGCGTAACAAACAAATAAACAAACAAACTCACTTTCGCATTTATAATATTAGTTAGGAAGGATAGGATAGGATTAGGATAGTTAGGAAGTTAGGATTAGGATAGGATAAATCAATGAAATGATGGATTGATAAATTTTGTTGCTTTGATGAAAATTCAACACCAATTCATTACTTTTATCATAGACGCACAAAATGGCGGTACAATGTACCAACACGTTTAGGGAAATATGAAAGTTAATAACATGAAAGTACCTACACCGATTTCATAGTATAAAGTTTACTAAAATCAATTTATAAAATAATCCAATACAAAAACCATGTAGAGCATTAAATATTAGACAAAAATTCTTCTTTTCATTATATATTTATTCCTATAATGACTCCATATTATACCGATCCATAACAGCAGTGACATCTCTTATATTACTCTATGTTAAAAATCTTCCTCCTAGGTACCTATTATTTCTTTCTGTTCTGAAGCAGTAAGTAGGTACGTACTTTGTTTATTTCTCGTGCGGATAAGAGGCTGGAAAACACAGAACAAGGAATGTCTCGTCGATCGCGCCCGCGAGCCTCATTGAAATTCTTTGCTCTGTGCTGGAATAATTGTACATCTTTTTATTTTTGTTTTTCAAATTAACAGTGTACTTAGAGTATAAATATCTAAGACAGTATATAACTACAACCCGAGTTAATACTTGCTACAAAATGGAAGGCATCTGCTGGGGTAATGCTCTAAGGCTATGGGGTCCATACACTTAAACAAGTAACAAATAATGTTTTCTTTCTTTCTTCTTTTTATTTATGGCTTCCACCGAGATTTCAGTGATTCTGACAATGTCCAGTATAATGAGATACTAATAGTATCGGTGTTGTACGGTATGTGGCATCAAAGATGGCGTATGTTCTTTGGCAGCCTCGTGGGAGATTTTGGCGACAAATCTATACGAGTCCATTTAACAGTCTACTTTAACTATTTCACAAATTGTTCTCGAGCACGAGCATTTATAACACCAAACTACACCAATTTCATATTAAAAGTCCACTTAAATCAATTTGCAAAATTGTATAAGGCAAAAACGACAACTGAACCCCTTGATTTCCCACCAAAAAAACCAAATAATGTTTATACGTCTGCAGATGGGAATGGGCCCTGAGGAATTATGTCAATAGGCGATGCGGCTGCAACCCATCACTATTTTGATTCCGTTCTCCACCTACAAGCCCAATAACATGCTAAACGTGGCCTTTAGGTTTTACAGAACTGAGCTCTGTCTAACCCGCAAGGGAAAAAGACGTGATAGTATACATGTATGTACGTCTACAGATGGGGGCCGGATATACAGAATACATCAGGTAACAAATGTTTATACGCACTGCCACGTTTTGCACTGCACGTGCACTCCCGTACCCCAGAAATGCTTACTTGCACTGATACAAAGATGCTTAACATAAGTGCACGTTATTTACAAATAATTTCATCAGATTGCGTACGTGCACGTCACAGAGCAGAAAGTAATAATCTGCGTGTCAACCCACGCCCAGCTTGTAGGCGAAAGTCGCATACTCGGCCTGTCAGTTCGTGGTCCAATGCTGTGGTATCCTAATCCTAACTAATATTATAAATGCGAAAGGGAGTTTATTTGTTACGCTGTCACACCCTATCTACTAAACCGATTATCATTAAATTTTGCATACAAATAGGATAGGGTGGAAAGACATGGACTAATATATCACGCGGGCGAAGCCACGGATATCAGCAAGTAATACCATAATTACAATAATAAAGTAGATAAACAAAGTTCTGATTGACCCTATACTATAGGGTCAATCTATAGTATCACAAAAAAGTAGAAAAAGGCACATTTTTGCATTTGTACAATTACCTTGAAACCCAAATCCTCAATAAACGGTAATACCCGGCGTCCCCTGACCTGACACGTTTGTTTTGAATAAAACTACTAGTGACTATGATATAAAGACGATCTGAATACAAAGTCTTTTTGATATGTGTACTTTGTGTTACTTGGCCATTCTGATATCTTGTCCTTCTGACCCTAACCCGAAAAGGCGGCTCTCAAAGTCACGTTTCCTGCTCTGTGGTGCCAGTGATTCAACCTCCTCCCGGTCGCCTTTGTTAAGAATTGAACGCGAGTTAGTCAGGATCACACATTCTTGCAGAGTGATGCATGCGGGTTTAGGATGCACCGGAATCCAGCGATCCCGTTTTTTATCCAAGAAACTCAGTTATTCAAGGAAGAAGAGGGTTAAATAAAAAGATTTATTTTATTATTACAAGAGGTGAATTATTTAAAACAACACTGTAAACCATGTAAAATAGTAAATGTAGTATGTAAAATATGACGAAGATAAAGGATTTTATTCGAAATGTATTATTATTCTTCATCATCATCAGGTCTTTTTAATTCACCACTGCAGGAGCACGATCCTCTCTGATCACCAGAGCCATTATGATTAGCCAGAGCAATCAGAAGCATTATTATTCTTACTTGTATCATATTTCGCATAATTAGTCATACATATTAATGAATAAGTTCATCTTTTGGTGCTTCACAAAAATCTGTAAAATAAGCACGTAGCCGCTTCACACTGGTACAAATACAATTTTCTATTTACATAAGTCTGTATACTTCATTACAGACTTACCTAACCTTATTCATTAGGTCTGATATGTTGACAGAATCTGAAAAGGGCCAAAATATATAATAAAATTGCGTAAAATAATATATTACAGGATAACTTGTCTCACAATCCAATTGATTGAGTTTTAGTTTTCCTTTATGAATGACTTACGCATCAAGGAAAAAGTTATATATATATATATATATATATTCCAAAATTAAACCATCGTTTTATTGTCAAGTGGGTAAAATTGAGATCTCAAAGTAGGTTAGAATTGACTTGGCCAGTTTTTTTAATCAGAATTAAAATATATAAAATGACTGATGTAATGAAAACTGGCCAAGTCAATTCTAACCTACTTTGAGATCTCATTTTTTTTTAAATAACAGCAATTGTTATTGGTATCCAATAAAGCAAAGAAATAGAGTTTAATACTTGTACATAATGTTATTTTGTTCCTAAAAATACATATTTGGATTTTGCATAGAACTTTGCACTCATTTAGATCTCCATCCTTTTTGCGGCGTAGCCCACATAGCCAAGCATAATTTTTGTATTTAACTTGGCTCTCCTTTTTTACATTGATGTTTTTGGTAAGTTATAAATTTACAATTTTAGATATTTTACGGCCATGTGTAGGTAGATCTAAATTCGTGATATTAATATTGACTTGATTACGCGCTTATTTGTTCTCGCGCTTCCGAGAATACAACGTTCTCTTTCATAGTAATAGTAAGTTCTAGGACATCCTAGATTTTAAAAAAATCGTCGCCTGCTTCTATGTAGGACATACTCTCTCTAATCTGTGGTTAGTTCGTAGGTAGGTACCTATAAGTATAAGCTTTCATAACATGATGTGGGTTTATACTCTCTTCAGTTCATGCCCACAACAAAACAAACACAAATAGCTTGGGAAATTGGATTTTAAGTTCAACATAAGTCTCAAGAGTCTATAGCTGGCTAGAGATCATACTGTATGGTATATTGTATGTAAACATAAATATTTTTAACTACTCTGATTGTGTTTTTTTATTTATAGACAGTAAACGAAGGTTGGTCTGTTTGTACAACATAGAAATATCTATATAGCGATTCTTTATTGCTTTTTATGCGAATTATTGCATCCTTTTTAGGGTTCCGTAGTAAACTAGGAACCCTTATAGTTTCGCCATGTCTGTCTGTCTGTCTGTCTGTCTGTCTGTCCGTTCGCGGTTTTACTCAGAGACTATAAGTACTAGAAAGCTGTAATTTGGTATGAGTGTGTATATTAATCATGGCAAAAAAGTCGTAGAAAAAAACCTTGAAAATATTTTTTTTTTGGGTAGCTCCCATACAAGTAAAGTGGGGGAGTAATTTTTTTTTTCTCTATTTACCCATCGTGTGGGGTATCGTTAAAAAGGTCTTTCAAAAATATTGTGAGGTTAAGAACACCATTTTTCGATTTAGGGATCCGTTTCCGAAATATTTGGTTTTAAAGTGCAAAATTTTGTTAGAGGTACGTGTCCCCCCCCTCTATCTGCTAAACGGTTATATATGGATACGTGAAAAAAATTACAGCAATAGTATATATACTGAAGTTGAAAGAAAAACTATCAGAGCTGGGTACTAAGTGCAAACTAAAAAGTTATAGGCAACCAACTTATAAAATGTACTGGAAAATGTAAAATTTCATACAATCTTCATTGTTAGATGTTTTTGGTCGTTAGACTGTGAGGTGTGAGTGTGAACAGTGTGAACTCAAAGTTGTCATTCGCAACTACGGAACCCTACACTGCGCGTGGCCCGACACGCACTTGGCCGGTTTTTTATCTATTCCCAAACAATTCCATCAGGTGGGTCGTATCCCGGTTTTTCTACGTAATTATTTGTTTAAAAAAACAACAAACCTACCTATACATATACACTGTCTCTATCAATTGAAAATTGGCACTAATCCAAACTAATATATGAATGCAAAAGTGAGTTTGTTTGTTTGTTATCTCTTCACGCTAAATCTACTGAACCAATCTTCTTGAAATTTGGCGTACACATAAGCTAGGGTACTAGAAGGACATAAGGTACCTTTCATCCCGGAATAAAAAGTAAAATTCCCGTGTGATAAACGACTCGGTAAATTTATACGGCCAAATAATACGCGAGCGAAGCCGCGCGTAAAAGCTAGTCCATAATAACTCTAATCAAACTACCTAGGAACCTTCAAAACATAAGGGACCACGCTGGGCAGTGGGCTCAGACGCAGGGAACTAATATGAGTCGCAACAGCGGCTCCCGACTGGATATGAAGCCCCCAGGCGGCCAGTTCGCCCACGTCGCCAAGATATATATGTTGCAATTAATTTATAGATTACACAGGACCTCGGTTGGCTTGTACGAAGAATATTGTTTCTTATTGAGCAATAAACTTGATTATTTGTCCCGTATTGTTCAGAAACAATCATTATTATGAGTCACTTTTTGATATCACTTATTTGGAGAGCACTTTGAGGAACGCGTTGCGTTTTGTTTGAGGCAGAATTAAAATACTTATTATGACAGTAAAATTACCATTTGTTCGTACGAAATAAGGTTTGCAAAAACGAATACCGAAAATGAAACTGTTGCTTCAACTAGTGCCGCTATTTTTGGGCAAACCCAGCATTTAGAACCGGCATCTCGTTTACCCTAATATTTTTAATAATCCTCGAATCAATATATTATTTCGTTGCGATATGGCATAGTCCTCTGACTGCTCCGGCTAATATATGCCTCTGGCATGTACAGAGAGGTCATGCTCCTGTAATGAAGACTAAAAAAGACCTGATGATGATGGCATAGAACATGTTTTACGCGATTTCGGGTTTGTCCCAATTGAAATTATCTGCGAAATGTATTTTTTTTTTTCGAATCAATTGCAAGTATCCATACGCCCTACACATTCCAAGAATTCAATTTCCATAAACTTCTTTCAATACATATATGTATACAAATAGGAAATAAGAACATAAACTTTAAATGTATATACCCTTAATACATAAGTTTCTCGAAACTTCGATAGTCACGAGTTACGAGTATGTTAATTTTCCTACTTATTTAATTGTACTGTTCTATACGAGAATTCAATAAGGTTCTACCAACACGAATTACTCTTATGAATACTGTGAATACTCTATGCATAAATTCCTTGAAACCTGTCATGTGAATTTCCTAGTTTATTCAATAACACTGGAACTAGCCCCCCTATTTACTAACTCGGATGACAGGTGTCGATGCCTATCAATCTAGGATTCGCTGTTACAATGCGGTATTTGTAATGTGTATTCTAAATTTTGAAAATCGGTCTATCAGTTTCGGAGGCTAATCTATGCAAACAAACAATCAAGTCTTTCCTCTTTATAATATTAGTATAGAGTGAGAAGTATAGATAACGGTCACCCTGCGAGAAAATCTGAACCCATGAAGAGTGAGTGCTTCTTTTTAAAGTTGCTTATATTTTTACGACATCAAAAAAATACTTTGAAATTATTTTGCAAAGTCCATGTTGACTGTATAAATAAATTTTGAAATCTATGGTGAGAAAGTTGTGGTCAATTAACTAGATCACTCAATCTGCCAACCCGAGAAATTACTGTACTTAAGGCCCCACACTAGGCACACTAGCGACGCTAATAATTTTATTTCTAATACTTTACAAATAGAAAGCAATTCAAGAATGTAAATCATATAAGCCTTAGTAAATAACCTGAAGTATTTTTGGAATCATGTTTAATATTATCAGAGTCAGTGAGAATGATGAGAATCAGAAGATCGCCAAAAACTGCCGTTTTTGGCGGTAATCACTAGTTCTATTAATGACTGATTCTCATAATATTAAAACATGATTCGAAAATACTTCAGGTTATTTACTAAGGCTTTTATGATTTACATTCTTAAATTTCTTTCTATTTGTATAGTGTTAGAAATAAAATTATACTCATCTAACAAAATATTTCACTTTTTTTTATCTTCACCCACCATGCAGTTTGCACAATAATTTCCTAAATATATCCCTGATTTATTAACAATATAAGGAACTTTAAAAGAGCACTCACTCCACACGCAGGTTTTAAATAGTGATTTAATTAGTAAAGGTACCAGAATAGCATTGTGAATGCATAATAAAATAACTCCTAAAAAATATTGATGACGAAAATTTGCTTGCTACTTTTTGGCCAACGTAACGAAAACCTCTGACGTAGATAAAACAAACGTTAAGCAACTGAAATCATAAAACAATTTGTAAGACTGTGCCCAGACTTTCTGCTTCTACGTCATAACAGGGAAAATGGTGTAAAACAGGAAAATTCGCAAAACGTGAGCGGTTACGTACGAAACGAAAAGTTTTGGCGGCCGTGGGCTTCCACGTCATGAGGATTGACGTTATGATTAAGAAATACAATTTTCCTGTTAATTTATTAGGCGCTCTCTAAAGGGGAACTTTTTTTTATGTCATAGGACGGCAAACGAGCAAGCGGGTCAGTCACCTGATGGCAAGTAATCACCGCTGCCTATTAACAACTGCAACACCAGGGGTGTCACAGGAGCGTTGCCGGCCTTTTATTTTTCCCTTCCTAGAGGGGATAGGGAGATGGGCCTTATACTCATAACCGAATTATTTTAAGTTAAAAACATCTTTGAATTGCCCGTACAAAGTTTTTTTGCTATATCTTTTTCTGCCAACACTATGAACTCAAGTTGATTGTTCAGGTGCCATACGAGATCAACTGAGTCAAAACGATTGTTTGATAGCCGAAACAATCTTCAATTGCATCGTTTCTGATATGATAAAGCATTAGGTAGAATTTTCAAGTGGAATTTCAACATATTTACGTCTATTGTTTAAGTACTTTCATCTAAGGTTTCTGCCAAGACAATTAAAAAACCTTTTGAATATATAAAAGAAAGTTTTTTAAACAGTTTTGTATAGTGAGTTCGGTTAAATGAAAAACGAACAATTTTCCGAACAAAAGCCAGCCATGGAAAGTTTACTGGGCGTGGGGTGCCTCGAGAAGGCAGGTCGAGCTTCCCTTACACTCAATCAAAGACTCCATTAAAAGGATTGTTCCCTCCAAATGTTTAATTTTTATGTTTTCTTCTTTTGTAGTTACTTGAGTTGCACAATGAATTTGCACAGTGAATGCTTAGCTTGACAATTTGGAGAGCAAATTATTTGTTCTGAAAAATAATTGATTCATAGTGACGTAGACAATAAGATAATTAGAATTATTCATATTGCAAAAACTAGTACTATACAGTAGTACTAATTCTGTACAGCCAAGGCTATTGTTTTTTATTATTATTTTTATTGTGGAGAAAAATAAAGAAATTGATTGATTGATTGATATTGATAATCAAATATTTCACATACTAATGGCGATGATTCATCAAGTATTGATTTTATTACGACTAATATAGACTGCATTAGAATATATTTACATAAATCATCACAAGAAAACACAGGGATGTCTTCAGGCGTTAGTACTATTATTAATTCTGGTAAGCAGCCGGCCGTAAAAACTTTCCCCAAATCATATTACAGCACAAATGTTGTGATTCACATAAATTCAAGAAAAAAATTTGAAACCACATAATCAAAAAAAAATTATTTTTTAAATTATAAAAAGGTTAATTTTATGTATAAACTTCGAGTAACACGGCTTCCGTACCGGAAAGACTATAAAGAAATTTGTGGCAAAATGTATTTGACCTTTTTAAAAGTACGTAAGTTATGTTTTTCCCTTTCATAACCAGTGATATTTTATTACAAATCTTCTCCGACCTAATACATTCTGATAATGATAATGATAATGATAATTTATTCACGATAATGATAATACCTACTTTCGCTGAAAAATATAAAAGTAAATATACAGACAGCCATCTCATGCAATATTCATCATAAAAATATGGTGTCATCGACTGCACATACTGTGTCATAGAATAGAACAGACAATTACTGACACGTCATTATCCGCGTCATTCATGAAAACCACTTTTGTTCTAGGAAGTTTGTTGTTACCCACCCTTGTACAACCTCTGTAGAAATTGCGCAATTTGACACCACTTGTTTATAGTTTATCAGTCTGTCCAAGTGTGATCCATGCCAGTGTGGCTTTGCAGTGTGGGGTAGAGACAGTTCAAGTTACTAACGTTAATAAATTATTTTTGGAATCAGGTAAGGAAAAATTATCTTTTTCACAAAGCAAGGAATGTCTCGTCGCTTGCGCGCAATCCACATTGAAATTGCCTACTCTGTGATCTTTTTGTTGAAAGACTTACGAAAATTGGTCATATGCAATAAATGCGTCTAAGCCCTTCAATACAAAGAACCTAATTGGATTTTGATAAAAACTTCAACGTTTTCAGGACTAATCAGGACTCAGGACATAGGTATTGTAGGTACCTACCTACTTAATGCCCGGCGACCTGCTGAACACTTTAGTGTGGGAATGTCCATTATTTTTCGAATTAACAGTAAAAGTTGTTCATACCATGTTAGTCCCATAGTAAAAGTTGTTCATATTGACGGACTGAGACGCCCAAGATTTTAATAAATTAAAATATTGTTTTTTAGACCCTTTATTTCATAGAAAAAAAAAAATCGATGCTTTATTTGTATGTTCTGATAATGTTCAGTTTTTAATATCTTAATCGAACTTCTGTCTTGGAAATCAAGAAATCGCATGAGTAATGTGACATCTAAGAGATAATTACAGGCGGAAGTGCAATGGGCATGCTTGAAAAAAACGTAGCATGAGGAAATCATTGCCTGTGTGTGTCAATATATTGGCTTATTCCATTAACAATAAATAAGTATTGTTATTTTTATTATTTTTCATCACACCTACACTAAAACAGTATTATTAAATCAAACAAAGTGGGCTGGGTGGTCGCTATTATGACCCAGGGGGTGGAAGATTCCATACAAATCTCTATTATGACCTGAGCTATAAGATTCCATAGAAATTCCATAAAGGCCAAGAGTACGTAATAGTACATTATGATACAAGTACGATAAGCTCGATATTATAGTCGAGGTGTTTACAGGCACGAGGCGAAGCCAAGTGCTTATTATAATAAACCGACGACTATAATTGACAGCTTACCGTACGAGTATCATACGACGTTTTTCAATACTTTTGCGATTACCATAAACTAAAGGTTTATATACTCCAAAAAAGTACATTGATAACCTTCTCTTTTACGAAGTCATCTAAAAAAAAAACATCTCACGAATCAGAAAAAAGTTTTCATGCTGAACTTAAAACTCTTTGCTCGAATTCTAAGAAAACGTTTAAATTTTGCATCTGTGGCATTGGGCTATTGCGCGATTGTAATTGGTGTAAAGTAAAAAGTACTAGTGCCGTAAACACATAATTACGATACAAATTTCGATGTCATAAGAACCGTATTGTTAGCAAATGTATTGAAAAGTATTTTATGAAATTTAATGGATCACTATACCCTAGGACGTTACATATTGGTAGAGGGAAGATGCGTAAATAGTATTAAGTAATGGCAATACCATGTCAATTTACTAAACCCAAAACGAAAAACTCAAATTTGGAATTGTTAATGAGTTGTAGTGGCTGGCTGTTTGTATTCGTCGGTCTTCGACTTCCACTTTCTGGATAAAACATTTTCATTACCTGTGGAATCCACGCAATTTTCTGCTCACTGCAGTTGGCCGCTAGCTATTTATTTTTCAGGCAAAATATTTAAGTATACATAATTATTTATTTGCATGAAATTCATTGCCTTCAATAATTTGTGGTCAATAACGTTGATATATTAGGTAAATAAATAAAATAAATAAATATATACGGACAATAGAATAATTAATTTTCAAGGTAAATTATGTTCATACTACAATTTCAATCAATTCATGAAAAATATAATACTTATTCCTTCTCTATACTTATTTACTATTATTCAATACAATACAATTCAGTAGTCAGTAGGTAGAGCTAAGTTGTAGAGTCGGAGGTTTGTATTTTCAGCTTTTTTCAAAGAAATATTTAACATTACGAAAAATAAGCCAATCGTACTGTATACCTTATCGGCTTCGCTTTTTTTCTGGAATAAATATACCTTCTACAATACATACGATTCAAGCCGATCACTTGGTTGATATAAATAATAGTAATAACATTTTCCATAGCATTAATAAACCCTATTTTTTGAGTCATTCCGTACTCATCCCGCAAAATTCTCATTACGATGCATTTTTGTGTAAAGCGATGAATTTTTGAAAACAGTTCATTAAAATTAATTTATATACCTATTTACCTACCTAATGTCATAAATAGCAACTTTAATAGCAATGGCTTGCAAAGTAATAAACTTCAAACCCCTATCCTTAAATGTTAAATGCCGGTGTAGCGTGATCATAGGTACCTACTACGATTTTATCTTCCACACTCGAAAATTCATGCACGAAAATTTTATCCCGAAATTTATGATTATTTTGCTGTGAATTAATTAAGTAATTATTGTTTTCTCCATAAACGCATTCTGAAAATTCATGATATAAAAATCATAGTGCAGAAGACCTCCTTTCATTTCGCTATACCGATTTTATAGCGATGACCTGAAAAATAAAAGAAAATCCATACAGGGATGGATTTTCTACCTTTAAAAGTGACAGAATTTCATACAAATTTGTTTCCTCGGGGATGAATTTTCTTACTTCTCACTTCCATAATATAAATAGCTTTTGTGCAAAATTACAGGTTTCTTAATTCCAAACCGAATAGTTGCGGCTGTACACTCATAATATGTAATTTACCAATGTTCCTATTCATATATTTAAATAGATAATTGAAAGTTGACCTTATTTCACATACAAATATGTATACCTACATAAATTGCCTAGCTTTGGTATAACATAAAACTTTATCATAATTGACGTAAAATACGTAGGTAGGTAATCCGTGTATTTACGTTTCGTAGTAAATTCTGAGAATCCTGCAGCCTTGAAATATAATCTGTGCCTACTCGCAAACGTCTTCTTTATTTACGAAAAAAATATTTATTCGTCTATTTTATAAAGAAATCTGACTACCTTCGTTTACGCTAAAGAAAAAAAAATCGGCCAAGTGCGAGTCGGACTCGCGCAAGAAGGGTTCCGTACCATCATTTAAATAGACTTTAGAGCAAAAACGGGAAAAAAGTCATATTTGTTGTATGAGATGGGAGCCCCTTGGGGTAAAATTTATTTATTATGAGTTAATTATTTATTTTTAAAGTAAATAGGTAGGTATATATGTATACAACTAAATATCCTATGAATAATTCAAGAGTCATCCTGCTACCGTTATTAATATCCAGGAAAAAAAACGGCACAAAACCATGTTTGTTGTATGTGAGCCCCCATAAAGTTGTATGTTATTCTGTTTTTAGTATATACCTTTTTGTTGTTTTAGCGGCAACAGAAATACATCAATGTGAAAATTTCAACTGTGTAAGCTATCACAGTTTATGAGATACAGCCTAGTGACAGACAAATAGACATTGAAATCTCGTGAATGGGATCCCGTTTTTACCCTTTGGTACGGAACGCTAAAAATGTGAACATGAATCCTGACTTTTTTCCTTTAAATTCCTATTTTTGAGAGCTCTTTTAATATAATTAGGTACCCGTTGTTCGAAAGTCATATAGTACGTACGTAGGTAGGGCACCTATGTACATTTTTTTCCCCTAGAGACTTTCAAATTACAGTATCGAGTATCCCGAAGCCCTTGAGGAAGAGCTTTGATAGGAGCATGAGACGACACATTTAGCAATCATATGGATCTAAGATCGACAAGAGCCCAGCTCTTAAATTTAATGAATGAATGGATCTAAGAATAAGTTTAATTAACCTAGGTATTATTCCTAGGCCCATCTTTGAGGTACATAGCTAAGTAGGTAATATGTTTCAATGAAATCTAATTAAAATATCATCATCATCATCAGGTTATCAAAATATACCCTTAAGTAAACTTTAATTTGAGTTATGCAAAGATAAAACGGGATAAACCCTCGTAATTAATTTTTAAACGGATGATTCATTCCTTCGAATGTTGTCTTGTTACCTATAGTTACCTACCTAATTAAAATGAGTAGGTACCTAATTAAACTAGTAATATAAATAATATCATCAAACCACAATTATTATCAAGGAGCAGCAATACCTACTATACCCACCTATTTATAGGCACACTTGGATATACTTAGGTGTGCAGTAAACAATATGGCAGGTATTTTGAGATTATTTTTTGTATTTTTTTTTTTTTTGGAAGTAGGTAGGTATAGTATACCCCACATAAAAGTCATAAAACCGCAACAAGTAGGTATACCTCTCTAATCATCTCACTCAGGTGATAATAAATATTATCTATCACATCATATTGTGCGTTTGACATTAGTTTAACAATTACAAATCACTATAACAAAAACTAACAAAAAAATACAGTTTTTGTGAAAATTAGTAATTGTTGAAATAATTAATTTGTTGACATTATGCATTGCCAAACGTAAATGAATGGTATCATTCTTTCCCTTTCTGTAAAACGGCGCAAGAGTATATTAGAAAGAGATAGATAAACGTTAGCGTTGCGTTTACAAACCGCATGGCGTACTCTCTCGTACTACGCAAGCTGACGCTGTGTCGACATTGGACGTTGGATCGGTTGCCGGCCCGAGGCTTCGCGAGCGCTGCCGTCACTGACGTACCGCCGCGGTGACGCCGACCGACCGAAAACAGCATTCAGCAAGCTCGTCAGTCTCGCAATGGCGTTAGTGAGAGCCGGTCGTGTGTTCGTTTAGTTTCGCAACAACCCGAGCGGACACCGGCCCAAAATATTGGCCTGTCTATATCTGCTCGAATTACTCGGAAACACTTCCTGTAATTCATTTACGCAATCAAGCTACTTATTCGCCACCACGGACAGTCAAATTTTGGTACGATATCCACTCAGGGCGAATCATTTCAAGGTTCGTACTTCATTCGTAATTTCCCCTTACTAAATAACGTTACTAAATCGTCGATTGTCTCGTAGTAGTTGTTTCGTTTATATTTTGTAACATCAGCGTTCGCAATAAATTCGCAAATGCAAGTGAGTGAATCTAATCGGATTATTTTGTTGCAGATCATGTTCATCTCATCGTAGTTCCTCATCGTTTTAAGTGTTTGTGTGTGTTGTGAACTTGTGTAAAGTGACAGTGTAGTGATGGATCCCGGATCGCCTTCGTTGCTGTTTCCGCTGCGCCTGAGCAAGCCGGCGGTGACGGTGGCCGTGCCTGCTAGCGAGGATACGAAGGCGGAGGAGCGGGCGCAGTCGCCGACGCTCGCGGACCGCTTGTCCGCGGCGCCGTCACCCTCCAGCCCGGCTCCCACCAGCCCGCCTCCGCCACAGCATCAGTTCCAAGCAGCTTTGGTAGCAGAGAAATACCTATTGCTGGAACAGGTGGAAGGTTCCTCTCTATGCCGATGTGTGGACGTGCGCACGCAAGAGGAGTATGTCTGCAAAGTGAGTTATCAATATATAAACAATTTTATTATCTGTCTACCTACTAGAGGGCAAACAACTTCGAGCGATCGACTCCGGTATCACACAACCTTCTATTATCTATTTTTATTTTCGGCCCGTTCTATTTCGTCAACTTGTGAAAAAAAGTTAAAAGGAAAGAGGAAAAAGTTTCCTCTTACGTCGGTCGTTCGATGTGCATTGAAACGTCATTTCTAAGAATAGATGTTGTTTCGCACTGGCGATGTTATCTAAGTTACCAGGGTCCTTATCAAATTATGAGAGAATTTACTATTTTCCTGCATTACTTACATGTACTCGTCAATTTGCAATAAGATAGGGATAAGGCGAGGAAGAAGATGCAATAAAGTAGCTTGTGCATTGTGCATAAATAAGTTTCTCGCTAGTTAGGTAGGTATCATGGCAAAACTTGATTTTGCGCAGCATATAGGTAGGTACCTAGAGAGTCATCTTCATTGCCACTAAGTTTACCTTCTATCAAAATAACCAAAAGGATGTAGTCTTAATAAGTAGGTATGTAGGTAAGTACCTATACCTACTAACGAAAACGACGAATTTTGTAATTAGTAATAAATAACTACATATTCGCAATCCAGTAGGTCGCAATCATACCTTAAGTAGGGAGGTACCACTATCATGTTGTTAATCAAAATCTAATATCAACAAATATAATAACAAATACCTACCTATAGGTATATGACGGTAAGTAACGGTAGTGACATGTAAGGAAGGTACGGATCAGCAAACTCTTGTCTATTACTTTACGGGGTGAACGACACTGACTGAAGTTGTAGGGCAGCAGGAACTACAGTCAATAATATATACCTATAGATCCTTAGGTAGGTAGGTACAAACTGTTAAGGAAGCCCATTAACGTATACGGCATAGTCAAATAAGAATAGGCAACTGTTACCTACCTAGGTAGGTACTTAGATATAAGGGTACTAAGATTTAAGGGTATATTTTGGTGACTTAATAGGGTAACTGCCTACTCAAGATAAATTATTGGCAAATTCAGTAAGTCGCCATAATTGACGTGAATTCTTGAAGGTTGACCACAATTTTATCGGTATAGGTATATGTATAAGTAGGTACTACAACAAATATGAAACTTGTTATAAATTCAAGATAATAGTCACCTAGGCAGGTACAAGTGTAAACTAATGTACCTACCTACCTACCGGTACTACATCAGTTCTTATCTAACTAGATATTTACGTTTTTGTTATCTAATCAAATCACATTTACATAAACCTAGCCTACTATTTGTTATCGATAGTTAGATATAGGTAGGTGACTATGCTTATTAGTAATTTAGTACATACTTAAGTAGGTTCTAAGCTTTATCTAACATTTTCAACTTTATGTAGGTAAGTATAGGTAGGTAGTTTCATTCCCAATGACGTCAGAAATCTAAAATAACAGAGTAAATAAATAACATTCAATCGTATGTAAACAAATTAGGTAGGTATATCTTTCATCGAACACTCTCAATGTCGAAACAATTAAGGTAATGTCGATATTTCGCACAAATTTTAATTCGGATAAGTGGCCGCCTATACTTAACGTTAAGAAAGATTGCACAGAACCTTGTTACTAAACAACTTGCAACTCTTTACATAACATCCAAGAAGTGGGTATTTATTGCTTATTTATTACTAAACACTAGGCTATTGTCATAGGGTAAGTGGAATAATACAATTTTATTCAAAAACTTTTATAAATTCACCAATTTCAGTTGACCTACAAATACTGTAATAGTCTAGGACATACATAAGGTAGGTACCTACCTACCTACTTAATTTATTTATTTGCACGGCATTCAAGGTCGAAACCTTTAAAATATCATCAACCAAGATAGATACCACATGAAATCATGACAGTGGTTTAATTTTACCATGATTGTTATGACGGGAATTACAACTAAATAAAGTAATTAAGAGGTACAGAGAGGGTCGTGCTCCTGCAGTGGAGACTAAAAGGGACCTGATGATGATGATGATGAAAGTAATTAAGTGGGGAGGGAACCCACTTCCTGTGTAGCTATAAAGACTCGAGCATTGTTATTTTAATCTTTGCCGGTATTTTTAATTTTTTCACATGACGTGCGAGAGAAATGGCCAGTGACATAGATAACGTCCGACTTTCCCATTTATTTTAAATCCATACCATAGACAATGATTAATCATTTATCACTCGACGGCCGGATAGGATAGCGACATGTCGCGTGTCGAAATTGTGTCGGGTTACCACAGCAATGTTGCTTTGTTTGATTGATGCAGTCAATACAGTGCGTAATCTCTTGTTTTTGCCAACCTCTGGTCCATTTGTAAATTGGGTAATTGAATGAGGTAAGGCCTGTTTATAATCAATTCAAAGCAAGCGTTTTGTTTTACCAAATCAATCTTCGCGTCTTGTTTTATTAGCGAAAATAATGATAGATTATTTCTAATGTCATCCAACATAACAGTAACTGTTTACATAAACAGGTGGACAATCATAAAACATAATAAGATTAATTATAATCCAAATATCTGCAAAGTTTAGAAGGGTTCCTTCTATCCCACGGGATTAGACCCCATGTAGAGATAAGCCCAGTTCCCAATAATATGCCCACATGGTGTGTCCCATTCATTGCAATTTATCGAATGTTACTTGAGAATCGTATACCGAATTTAAGTTACTTACACCCTTATACCCCTATAACACAGTTATCCTCCTTAATTAAATCCAACCATAGTGTCAAAAATATTTTAATGAAATCATAGAGGTGACCATTCATTAAAATTAAACAAACGAGATTCACACGGGTTAACAGTTAGCATTGTTATTAGCTATTATTTGTACAATTAATTTAATAATAGCCGTTTTTCATGAATCGCGTGCATTGTTCATCGCATCTGTGGAACACCGATGTCATACTTTATATGTCACGGCCTCTTGCTGCTCGAACGCACTTGTAGGCCACAGCCATCGCTGTTTTTACAATGTCATGTACGTGTCGACTTTCGCAATCGATAGCAGTTAACAATAACTGTTAATAACGTCAATAGCGTTATTATTGTTATTGGTACTCGGCTTTTTAACATTTAGGGTCATCTTAGTGTCATTGGGATGAGGTGTTACGGTCATGAAGCATCCGATGAGTCGCTGATCACGTCAAAAGTTACTCATATGTTACACAAAGTTACAAAGTTGTCCTTATTAGCATGATGACATGAGTCACAATGTCATACGCAAAGTGGAGAAACATCACAAGAATCAAGGATTGCTTTATTCCTTGGAATAAGTGTAGCTATTAATTTTAGGCAATACAGGATACATAGTTCCAGTGCTAACAAAGGCCCATACGCGTATTGTCAAGGCACAGAATAGGCACTTCCCTCGTGAGAACCTGGCAAGGTTAAGTGTGGCAACGGTATAGTTGCTAAACGCCGAGCGTATTTACAACACCGAGTCTTGCCGACACGACTGCCACATTTGTAACTCAGTGTGTTATACCGGCCTACGCAACGTTTACAAGCGTGCATCATTTAACAGAAAAGATGATCGTTATCATCTGTTTTATAACTTGATAATGATTGATAAAGGCACACGTGTCCGCCGCAGGTCGCCCCGAAAATAGGCGTGACCTTCTCATTGACATTGTGAAATAGACGAGTTGATAACGTGCCGATCACCGAATGTCACAGCGAGGCTAGCGAGCCCCCCTTCTAGCGGCCCCCACCAGCCGACCGCGAAGCGCTGCTCACAATACAAACCGTATCCATCGCTGCTCACACATCATTGACTTTTTAAACTCTCCGATCAAAACCAGACTTACAAGTCGAACACAATGTTATCGTTGTAATAGTAACATAATACAGGGGTAATACATGCTGCAATCAATCTGCAAACAATCGAAACAACCGTTGTCGTGTTAGGTACCTGATGTAGTGTTGCTTAGTAAGAATGGAGGAATTAGTCTGACAATATCAGCTCGTATGTGCATGACAAGCCGGCTGATAAGTTATTCTACAGATTTTATTCAAATGTAACCGCCGCCGTGCGGCCGTGTAAAAACAACGGCCTATGAACAAGTCAGGACTTAATTTTAATTCCAGTTTTTCTACTTGCTGCTGTGCAAATACCGGATCCAACGAAATCTGGTCCCTGTACACTTCTAGAATCTTATCCTCATATCGATAGTATGGTATCACACAATAACAGCTAGCTAGATCATTGCAAAATACACGCAAAACATTTTGCAACGCGATTAAATAAATGCTGATAACGCGAAGTAGGTTAGCTCCCGTAAAAGCATACGAAACCAAAATATTATCAAGTGCTGTGACAACATGGCGAATTCTTATCAGTATCGTTATTGGCAAACATTCCAATTGGGTCACGCTTTATTTTCGTAGACCGCGGCAAAAATGGAAAGCGTCTAGGCGTCTACGGTGACTGTAGAACTATTTATACAGTGTGTTCTCAAAAAAGAAATGGGTTTGAGCACGCGATATGATTCATCATCAGTGAGTCGTAACTCTGATTTGGATTTAGCAGTCGTTGACATTTTCGTGCTGAACAGAAATAAAGTCTGACGAAGTTAAAGCTTAATGTAGTTTTCATTATAGGCCTATATTCGGAAAGTAATTTCGTTACCCACCAAGGTTTATTCACAATCACAAAGTAATAAAAGGAGTTTATTTAGAAATGTCAAAGTATGATAAAATAATAGCAGTTTCAAAGAAAAACTAAGCCACTATTCGTTTGGATATTCCTAGCTTCGTTACTAGAAGCCGGTTTCATGACGTGTGTATTCGTTAAACCGCTTCTCGTATGTATTCCCTTTGACCTTAAAATTCATATCCCATCAGGCATTTAGTCAGTTGCTAGAGGGTCAGCTATTCACTAAACGTTTCAACCTCGTTACTCGCATTAGACTTAGCCCTTTTCAATCAGACTCTTTGAAATAGCCTCCTTTGAATTCTATTTACTGAATTAGACGTTCGCTATCTCGTGTTGATAATTTTATAAATATTCTTCGTTTTCGAGTACTATGTCGATGTATTGATTAGCTGCTTCAGTTAGATATAAGTGTATTATATTACTCGCCTATTTAATTCCATTACTGGGCAAAGTTTGGAACTTCAGAAATAATTAAGCAAAATGCAAAATATTTTTTTTTTTCTATAGAGATAGGTAAATAAATAGCTATGACGAGTCACGCGATCATGAACTGGGTCGTCACTGAACCAAATTGGTTTGACCCCACAGCGCTCTTTAAAAATGCAACAGCCTATCCTTTAAGGCAAAGTGTGTCATATTTCCCGGAAAAGACCTCGAAGGCACCTTCAGATATGTCAGGACCTTTAGTATTAAGTGCCTTACGCTACGCCATGTTGCTCACGTACGCATTTTCCCGCAGGTGGTATCAAGAGACTGCAGCAGTTTACTCCAAGCCCACTACCGGCTCGATGGCCATCCGCACGTAAATCCCATACACGAAGTTCTAGTCGGCGATAAGAGAGTATACCTGATCTTCCCCCGATCGCATTCCGACCTCCACTCTTACGTGAGAGCGCGGAAGCGGTTACGGGAACATGAGGCCCGAAGGCTGTTCAGGCAAATGGCGGAAACGGTTGCAGCGTGTCACGAGCAAGGAATCGTTTTACGGGATCTCAAACTGAGGAAGTTCGTCTTCGCGGACCCACAGAGGTGAGTTTCTTTATTTCATTACAATAGAACAGAGAAATCGAAAAGGTGCATTGCAACGCGACATTATCTAGCATTACAGCGGCGCTCGGCCGCGGTTCCGATTGCCGTGTGCTAAATTTTGCCAATGAAATATCTGACGCAACACTCCCGTGGTGACCGATATCTCGATCGACCCGACTCTCCCTGATGGATCGATCGCTTCCTCTACATTTTTTATCGTCTAGCGATCAGTCGTGAGAAAAGATAGTACAAAAACTTCGGAAGGGAAACGGAAGTGCTTTTAGTATTTTTAAGCATTTCCTTTCGCGAGTCAATAACACGGCGATAAGTGTATATCGAGTCATTCATTATCATAATTTACATGCGGTACCAGTCGGTTTAATGACGGTAGTTGGCGTTCTCGATAAACCGTATATTGTCGTCGGGCGGCGCACGGCGCCAGGACCCCGTCGCGATCACATCCTGGTCGAGGCCGATGGCTCTCATCGATCATTAGTGCTGTCTACCAAAGCAATATCAAAAACATTTATCGAGGGAAACAAACAATGATCCATTACACAACGGATTTTAATTACGCCGGTAGGAACCAGCGGATTTTCGAACTTTTGAAATGTTATCTGGCCTCCATTGTTGCGAATATCTCCGGCAATGCTAGCGGCTCAAGGCGAACGGTGTCATTGCTGCGTACAATACTGCGCGCCGCAATCGGGTCAAGGGTCCGCACTCCGCAGCAAGCGCGGTGCGCGCCGATCCTACACCGCCACTATATGCGTGTGCGCAGGCCGCGGCGAAACGTACCTCGCATGCGGGTACCTGCACCGCCCTTATCCGCTCAGGTGATCCCGGTTAACCCTTTAGATAAAAAGTATCAAACGAATAGATTATACACCCCTTACACTATCATTTTAACGACCGAATTCCGATAGGGGTGCCTAAATTAAATTCCATTCACCTGCCCGTATCTCAAGTGAACGATTGTTGAATAAATAAAGCAAATTCCAAACCCTTATTAGAGTCGAGATCCAAATCTCGACATAAACAAATTACTATGCCATCTTATCTCGTCCTCTTTTTGTAAGGTGAGCTACTGTCTCGAAAGTTTTAATTCTATTGAATCTGTATTATTGTAATCGCCATTCCACGGCTGCCGGCGGGGCAACAACCAACCTTTTGTGCATTGAGTTATCCTCGACGTCCCCGCCGAGACAAATTTCGGTACGCCCCCGCGCACATCGGGACTGACTTTAGTGTAATCGTTTCTTTGACCTCTGAAGTCAGAGCGAGGCTCTCGCGGCGTCCCTGGTGACATTCGCACGGCGCGCTGCCCGACGCGGCCGCTAAGCCGCAGACTGGTTCTGCTACAAACAAAATATGACTAGGTACAGTTATAGCCAGGCGAGCCAACGCTCTGCACAAACGAAAGCCATCACAGTATTTACGCAAAGGTTTTAATTCAGTCCGCTTTGAGAGTGGACGGATAGACAGAAAAAAGTAAAATTTAATACCCTTTTGAACGTCGCATCATCAAAGCGAGTGTTGTCAAAAGCGTCGGTTTGCGATGCGAAACGGGAAGCACCGCGGCCGTGCCTCAAATGTAAAAACTTTTGCTTTACCCTTTACGTAATAGCAGAGTACGACGCGACTTGAGAAGCCTTTGCCGAAGTTGCCGCTCAAAGGTGGAATGTTTTACATTTGGTTATTATTACGCAGAAACTGTAAACTCCGAGTCAAAGACAAACTTTCGCCGCGCGGAAACGCTGCCTTTTTATTTTATGAAGCTGCACTACACTACGAAAATCTCATTTTGATGCTGCACTCGTATAGTACTGTGTCGGAAGTACTATAGGATGTAACTAGTAGAGGCAAAGTAGCCTTGATGAACTCTGGTCGTTAATTAACAGGATATTGCAGATGTTTCCATTTTCGCCATGTGTCGGGGCCGGGAAAACGGAAACGTCGTTTTTTGCTTCCAAGATTAACGGACCTTCATCTCTAGGTCAGCAGCTGTGCTCAATTTGACCGGTGTGAATCCGCATGTGTCGCCTACTTTCCCAGAGGACAGTTTTTGTCAAAACATGCTTGCTCAGGTGGTCAAGTCGCATTGATATGCGAGCAGCTGACCTTGTTCTGCCCTAATAAATTCTAATGATTATGCACATGTCGCGGCGGTCAGTGTCCATACAGCTGTTATGGCATCGTGAGAATGGGTGTTTGAAGGTGCAACATGAGCAAGTGTCCCGCCCTTCGACCTCCGTTCTCACGTCGATACAAAGGCACCCCTGGCTGATTACGCATTCGAGTCATCCGGCGGGAGCGGGAATCGCGAGCGACCAGCATCTCCCGATCGCGATCCCGCTCAAAGGTAAACAACTACATTAATATTGATTCCGCGCTCTCTTTGACGCTCTGAAGTGGATTTTCTTAAAACTCGTCCCTCATTTTTCTTGCCTTTTTAATATGAAAACAGATTTTTCTCCGCGGCGTCTTCTTGCCCCATCTTTGATATGGAAATCGTAGCATTCATTTTTCAACTCAAGTGCTGAACATGGCATTTAAATCAACTGAAAACTGATTAATAGAGATGTTGTCTGGTTTTTATTTTTTGAAATAGAAAGAATTAGAACAAACCATAATTTGGGCACCGACTGCAGCACAAACTGCGCTGAACGTCCGTTATTCTTTGAAATCTACTTTCACTGTTGGCTGGCTGTGTCTCTATATGATGATGTGTAACAAATTAGCTTCATTTGAAACTAGAAACTGCAGAGAAATCTCGGTGTATCCGGGCTCAGGCCTTGGGAGCTAATTGAGGTCGTTTTGGCAGATAACGCAAGCAACGCCCTCCTTGCCCTAAAGATAAACTGATGCAACACGTGAATACAATTCACGTTTATCTGAAAAGAAACCATTACTCTCTTACTTCCTGTACATGAATGTTTTACGACGAACGAATTTCACAGCATCGTTTGTAAATCCTGTTGACATCAGTAATTTTACGACGTCGGAAAGCCGGATGTTTGGCTACAAACTACCTTTGTCCGAATAATACGTTCTTAATTTTGCCATTGCCGGCACATTTCGAAGCGGAAATAGAATTGACGCGGCGAATACAAGATAGCCTTTGTCCAAGGTTTATGAAAAAAATTAATTTGGTGCGCAAGTGTCTACAATGGTGAGATTGTGCATAGCAGACAGAGCGGGGCCCGATGTACCGAGATAGTACCAACCAATCCTTTGTAAACAAGCCCAGGTATAAAAGTTGTCCTCCGAGCATTGTTCCGACCCATCCCGCCCACTCCGCGCCAAAATAATAATACCTGCAGCACGGCAAATCCAGGTAACAAAACAAAAGTAGAGTTTTTTGCGTAACACAGTATACAGGAGCGGCTCGGATGATCGAATGCGCTGCAAACAATGACGTTGATACAACGGCATTTAACTACGCAACCCGATATACAACTTGCGGCATTTCGAATTTCAAAATGATCTTGCGCCGTTCAATGATCAGACTTCTCATTATCTTCAAGATCGTAGAAGGTTTGTTAAAAAACTGGTTATCTGATCTGTGAAATTGGAGTTTGTTCATGTGTCGATGCAAAGTCTGCCGACTGGCGATAGTTATTTGCGCGTCTGCGGAGTTAACGGGACGGGATATTTACGGTTGTACTGGCGCTCGCCAGCGGATGTGCCAAATTGGTACGCGATAGACGCGCGCCCGCCACCCGGCAGACGCCGTCGCGTCGCATACCGGCCCGGCCACCGGCTGCCACCACGTTTCCTTCTAAATGGGAGCCCTATTTAGAACGATTTATATTCGGATTCTGCACGCGATCGTTCCGACAATTTCATAAACTGCACGCAATATGGTATCTTGAGGACCGACCGTGCCTGAGGCTGTCGTCGATACCGCGGTCGATCGACGAGCTTACCTGCGCGCCTACGCCGACTATTTTGAAAACGTTTTGAAACCCAGTTGCCAAAGGCGTGGTGCAAGACGCTGCCACATTACGGCGATGTATTTGCATAATACTGGGCGCAAAGTAATCCACCAGTACGTCTCAGTTTCTCCAGTTGTATAACTTGGTGCAGTGGAGCCATTACATCGTGGGAATTGCGCAAAGGTACCCTGGTAAAAAGATGAGACTGCGTAGTTGGCACGTGCGCCAGTATGTTACGCGCGGGTGTGGTCGTTCGCTAGGATGAATGATGGCATGAGCACGAAATTAACGCTGTGAATCAGGCGTGCCGGAATTCCACCGAGATGGTGTATCTCGTTTTGGGGCGTTTGTTTGGCGACCTCGGTCGCATCGTGTGGTCGCGTGGCTGAGGTCGTGGACAAGTGTGCCAATGTCACCGCCTGCAAGCCGCAGCAGCGCGCCTCCTCTCCCCGCTCGTGCGGAACGGAGTTGCAAAAATTGTATGCATCTCTAGCATATTTATTCCAAACGTCCAGATTCCAGATGCGGTCAATAAAATAAAATGTTGAATACTTTTATGACTTCGGCTCGAATCACGGTGAAATAACCCGGAACGCTTTCAAATTCAAAACACCTACACTTCTCCCTCGCTCTGAAAATAAATGAATTGGTGAGGACGAGGCGGGTATTCGTCACGACTATAAATAACGTGTGTTCGCACCTTTTTTGGTTGTACGAAAAGACCGGACGCTGCTACCGGACGCAAGCCTAGTGCATGCTCTTAAGCGAATGTCGCCCATACGTCCTACAGACAAAAGTGACGACAATGTGTTAGCGTCATTATTGTGAGTAATGAATTGCCGGACATAGGTGTCATCCATACAAAAGTAAATCCGATTGTCAGTGGAAACGAAAACGATAATGGGCTTATGTTTACGTACACCTTGCTGGACGGGGGGCGCATCACAACAGGTTTATTGTTGCCAGCAAAGGGCGGATCTCCGGATGCTATTCGCTTCCTTCCTGACTTTTGTTACAATTTCTTTTTTAGATTTTGCTTATCTAACAATGGTTCAGAGACATACAATATATATCAATCCGAGCGTTTAATTCGAGTCCCGGGTACACAGCTGAGAAAACGCACGAATAGCTATTAAATCGATCGGTTGCGTAAAACAAAGGTCTGCGAAACCTTGTGCAAGCGGCGCGCCTGCGCCCGCGCCGACATATCTGCGGATTTGCGTAACCGCGCACTTATCCGCCGATACGCCGGCCGTGTGTTGTGACACGCTCCGCTTGCCTACATCTCGCTCCAAGACACATTTGAAATATGCCTAGGCCCTACTCGGTTGG
This sequence comes from Rhodophaea formosa, assembly GCA_963082605.1. Lineage (NCBI taxonomy): Eukaryota > Metazoa > Arthropoda > Insecta > Lepidoptera > Pyralidae > Rhodophaea > Rhodophaea formosa. The sequence goes on along the minus strand of OY720205.1, from coordinate 19,516,344 downwards.
CCAACAAATGCAACCCGGCTCTTGCACTTTATGATCGCGAATTGGCGATAGTCGACGCCGAACAGGATTTGCATGCGGCCGCGACCGCGCCTTCGATATGGTTTACAACAACTCGTGCATTACACGAATGCATGTCAAGATCGCCGTTGCATATTAATTTAACATTGGCCACGTCGATGCTAAACAACACAGGCCATGTACGGCGTCCGTCCTTTCCGCACGAACACCTTGTCTTTTCGATTTATTCTCTGAAATAGCATTCGTACAAACTTGGTCCTGCCATGGAAAGGACGGGCTGCTGGTGTCATGTCATGATATCAGCGTGTGAGTCAGCGCGTCGTGACTCCGGCGACATGGGCCGCGGATAAAGGCGAGGTGAGCGGGCTCGCGAGCTGGGGAGCATAAGGCACGCTCATTAAAAACGCATGCAAAAACTTTTACAGTCGGCGCACGCGACCGCAACCCTAGCGCTGGGTGCATTCACTTCGTTCCAAAGCGAAAAAATATGCACGTGCCAACAATTAAGCAGGGACGAGACGCCTCGTAATTGCGCCCTCTCGAGGAGCTGTCCGCTTGGCTGGCCACGGAGAACGAAGCCAGGCTGGGAATCACTGACCGCCACGCGTCTGTATAATATTATCGCTGTTCCGTACCGTTCCATACCAGTTGAGAGCAGGAGGTTTAATGGCCTGGCAACAGCTAGCTGGAAACCTTAGCTGGTGATTTTATTTTCTTGTGCACTTATTTTTATTGCGCTGCATCTGAAACGAGCTGGCGAGTTACGCCGTTTCGGAGCCGTGGCGTCGGCTGCATCCGCGTCGCGAAGGTCGCTGACCGCCCAAAACCACCCAGCGTAAACAACACAAAACTAACACGAGCACACGATCACACCGGCATGACGTAAGGACTTATAACATCATCGGAAACAACAATTTATGCCAATGGAAAAATCGCGTCGCTCTTCAGTTGCCTTGCGATTTACATCATGCGTCTTCTGGTATAGGGTCCATTTTCGACATAATGTCTGAGTCGATAAAAAGATAGTTTCATTATTGCACCTTATAGTCCTTTATTCAAAGGAGCATTGAACTTCGTTTCTAATTACAAACAGAATACCAAAGAATGCAGTCAGTTTTACGCGTTTTCCAATGAATGGGGAGAAAGAACGAATTTACGCCTGCGGTCTGCGCTCACGTCCATAAAAATAAGCCTGAGCTTCCAGAGAAACAATGTTACAATGAATCAGAGGCTATGACGGCTAATACATTCCATTCCATGTAGACTGTACTGTATGCGTCAATGCAAGCGATGACGTCATTCGGAGGGAGTTTATAAAAAATCAAAGGGTAGCAAGGAGGGTGCAGGGATGAATCATAGGAAATTTCTATCGGGTCACTACCCCGAGTTCCCCTACACCTATTTTTAGCGTACCCCAAAACGAGCCTAAAATATATGTACCTCGATCCATTTTAAGACTTAACGCCACTTAAAATAACAGCGTCCATGGAAAACCGATCCCGAAGCAGTAATGCTAATTAAGAACCCAAACATTCGTTAGGTTTACAAAAGAAATTGTACTCAAGTATTATTTATTGTTCCCCTTTATTATTTAGACGATCTTCTTTTACGCCCACAAAGCGTTTGTGATCAGAAGCGAGACGAGTTCTTAAACAATTTTCTGTAAAACTTGTTTACAGTTTTTTATTTTAGCACTGTCAGGGCTATTTCAAAGGAGCAGAAGACTTAAATTCATTAATTGCCAAGTTTGCTCAGTGCTTGTCTCTTAAATAAAATAAAACACGAGCTCAATTTATACATGCAAAAAGAGGTCTTCAATAAAAATATGAAGTTTTTTCAAAAGACAACTTCATGGTATTTCAGAGTGTAAAACGTTGATACTTGTTTCGTGTTAAAAGTTTTATGGTGCGGGCGACTGACCTGCGCTACCGATCCAATGTCGTAAATCTTCCGAGATGTTCTCGCGCTTTGCTATCAGCCTTTTCCTGTTACATCTCGAGTTCAACACACTCTATTACTCCAGCCAGACGTCTCCTCCGCAACCTATTGTCTTTGACTCGCTCCATTTATTTCCCAACCGCATCCCTAATTCCAGACAAAAATAGCACCGTCCCCTTTAATTTAATCCACGTTTTGAATAAATAACACTGCGTATTTTGTTATTTTCATCCTACGTCAAAACCGTTGTAGCTCACCGAATATTTTACTGCGGAGGCGGCAGTTGAATATAATTTCGTAGAGGGAAATATATCCTAAAATAACCGACCTTCGGAAAGGTCTGGACGAAGGTCTGCTAATTGAAATCATTTCTATTAATAGAAAGCGGTTTTCTTACTGTAATCTTAGAGTTATCTCAGGGAGGTGTCTGGCGACAGCCCTAGATGATAAATTCGTACGTTGCCGATTTCACAGTGCTTCGATCGTTTACCTCGCATGCCCGACGGCAAAAAAACTAAGACGCAACCGGTTTGACAGTGGTCAGCCTGAATCGCGGTTAACCCTCAATCTGCAAAGTGATGCGTCACTCATAGCTGGGTATGCTTTCTCCTTTCTCCTTATTCAGACTGCCCTCGATGATGAGCTCACCACTGTTGTAATCCGGGTTGCACGCAAACACTGTTTAATTTTAACACAAAGGACCCATCAGCATGCTTAGTCACGGATACGTAGATATGACGTTTCCTGTTCCTCATATCGATACATTCGATCGCCTGATGTCTACCTATCGTATACTATCTCTACTTTAGTGATAGATAACTAACGATATAGTTATCACGTTTACGCCTTTGTTTAATAATTTCTATTGTAATTATATCAAAGCCCAAATAACTATTTCCTTTGTAAAATCTACTTAGTATTCGGCTTCGTATCTGTGCTCATAACTCATATCATAACATATAGTGGTTGCTACTGGTAATATTTACATTTTCCTTGTGGTTAATTGTCTCGCCTATAATGAGTGGCTTTATCACAAATTTGTTTTCGCGGAAGACTGATATATATGGAATTTACCTACTGAGATAAACTAATGACTTAACTAGAGATGATGTCACTTCTCTAAGTCCCTAAAAATTCGTGTCATGGCAGTCAGGGAAATTACGTGGCGTTTGACGTTATTCCCATTACTAAGTGGAATCCAGGATAATTAAATGAGATGGTTTTATCCTTAATCTTGAAAAGGTCTTCCCACTCGTAAGTTAGACAATCCAGTTTAATAAAGGGAACAAGGAGTGTGGGATCGTGCGGGGCGAGCGTCCTCTGTGGCCGCGGTGTGGGCGCATCCTATCTCGTCCGAAACTCTAAGCTGACGTAACGCAGTTCACGGTCAACAAGAGGAAATGACGCAAGCGAGCATACAGCGTTGCACACCAATGTTACAACACTGGCTTGTCTATCACTCGCCAAAACCAAAAGCCATTCACATGATACCTCTGCATTTGTTAGGCTTGAGGCTTGACATTCATCGATCGGTGTTGTAACTGCTGCTTCATATTCGAGTGCCATTTACACGTAATTAACTCATTCTGACTGTGAATTCCTATGTTAACCGAAGCGGTCTCGTTTTGTTGAATTGCTAACTAGTATTTTGCATTTAACATTTCTGCGCTCCAATTTAATTCATTAAATACCATTTACAGTTAATTTATTCCAGTGTTGAAACTGGATAAGATGTATTTATAAAATGAAATAACAAAGCATTTACAAAAATTCACGATTCATTGAAGCGCCATGAAGAGCCAAACTTGAAAAATTAAAGCCTCGTTCGGCAATCGACGCGGCGTGCACAATGACATTGAAATTCGGTGCGTTGCGAAACGGTACTCTTTTAGTGTTTCTGGCCTCGCGCCGAGTTAGAGATTGAAGAATACGTATAATAAATATGAGAACGTATCCGACCTCAGTTCGCGGTCACCGGTTGCGTAACCACGGGACAAACAATGCCTGCCTGACGTAACGCGCTTTGCATTTGACTGTTTTGCCAAATAGTTATTAATTGTTTTCTTGCATTCATATTGCATGCACCCAATTTACTCAGGGCTGAGCTAAATACTGGTTTGTTTCCCAACAGCTTTGACAAAGTTGTGTGTTTGTTTACTAGTACTAATTTACCTCAAAGTGTATTGCTCTACTAATTTCATTATTTAACTTTCAAATGTTTGTTCGCTCTCACGATCCTAAATTATAAAATTGCTTTACTTCGACTAAACATAAGAACACTAATTAGCTTAGTATTATTATAACTCTAAGTTAGGTCACGGCAATGACAAATGGAAGTTTGTTGTGAATGCTAAGTGAGGGCTGCCCGTGATCAGGTCGTGTCATTGCCAGTCTGATGATCCCGCATGAAGTCATCAACGTATAAATATGTAGCGACAAGACGCTGGCGTCATTAGCAACGCTATTGTACACATTCTTGTTTTCTCGATAATATTTAAACAGATTTCACGTTCTGCGCAGTTAGCCGCCCCCAGTACGCGGGCTGATGTAATCACCACACTTCTATGTACCAGTTCATATTCAGTGCATAGGTATTTCGTTTTCGAGTTTCTATTAGCGTTTAGGTAATTTATTGCTTATTGAAATATTAGAAAAGCTGTACAAAACGAATCGGAAATTAAATTTATTTATTTATTATAATTGTTTTCGAATTCGGGGAACGGGCACCCACTCCGTTATTCGGCATTTTACGGTTTTGACGCATTACCCGCCCACGCCCGAGGTTACGGGGGCTAAAGCACGTGACCCGCGGCTGTTGCTACGACGACGTCGCCCTGACGTCACGGGGAGAGCACCCCGAGTGGGTTTCCACTTGTGACGCACCGTTTGTTTGGAATCGATTAGCTGAAAATTCCCAAGCGGGTGCGTGACGTCAGCGGTGGCACGCGGAAGCGGTTACGCACCGTCGCCGTCGCTGAGCGGCCGCGTATCGGCTGGTCGGGCGGCCGCCGGCCGTGGCGGTAGTGCTATGGCCAAGGACGGGCCCCGGACACGGCCGCTGCGCTTGCGACACCCACGATGCGCTGCGGCCGCGCCTTCTCCGCGACACGATATTATGTTATGATGCCAACTACTGCTTACATTGATGCACATAGGAAAGACATAGAATCCGAAGCAATGGATGACAGAACACGTGTAACATTTGATACTATGTAACGTACCGACAGATAAGTAAAATAGGAATACAACTCGATATAACAAGTGATATTTGTCAAGTTTTTCCTCAAATTTATACCAAACAAACATTTGCGTAGTCTCGTCGGTGTTTAAATATGAATAAAGGAAAAATGCTTCTTATGCACGTAAACCTTGTTATTTCTCTGGAATATTTACAAAGTGATTGACATTAGTCACCTTCAAGTCGGCAAATGACAGTAAGGTGACATTTTGCTATACGTACAATCGCACACTGATGAAATTAGCACACACACTTGCTAAAGCGTGACGTAAACCTATTTGCCTTCGATGGTTGTAAAATATGAGGATTTTTCATATTTTTTTTGCGTCATATAAGTTTAAGATTTCGAGTTACTAATACATAAACAGGGGCAAAGTACATTTATTTACGCTTCTTCATTACAGGAAAAATATGAAACAATCGGAATGTTTGCCTCTGAGAAGAGCTGCTCATCCGAGGCTTCCGCGTATGTCGTGACGCGGTATCATAACATCCTGTTGCGATGAATCTCCCTGAATAATGGAAATGTTATGTCTCGAGTTCCGCAGTTTTCCAATAAGCATTCCGCGATCGATACCGTACGAGGAATCGGTCGATTTTATTATCAAGATAAATTGTTATATTAACACACATTAAATTATCGTTAAAGTTAGAATCCGGCGTCTGGTGGCCTCCACGAAGACCGCCTCAGTTCAATGTCAGTTGCGCAAGCGCCGCTCTTCCGCCTTCGAGCCGCGACGCGAGAACCAGCCGTTCCAAATTTAAATCATAACGTATCTTATCAAGCTTATTGCTAGATCCTTGTTCCTATTTTTGTTTTGATTATATCAACGACGAGGTTAGATAAAAATTAAAAACGTGATGTTATGCAAATACTCGAGTGACCGCTGAACGAAGCCCGAGATCTAGAATCGACGTGACTTTGATCAGAAAAGCGGAGCGTTTACTGGAAATTGGCGCTTGTTGATCAGTCTGATATCACGTACTTATGTAACACTGATTCAAATTGATTACGGCTGAGTTCTGAGTGACGCGTTTGCAGTATCTTGGTACATAACCGCAGCGACGCTGTTTTTTCTTTCTCGTAGGTTCTGTCCCGAAATAACAGCAACATATCTAGTCATTACCTGTACAAAAAATGGAGCATGTTCCTAATTTGATTTAAATAATAAATTATATGTTGCTTCATTATAGCCGATATTTTTTCACGTCTGCTTATTCAAAAACCAACTCATTACGCAGTTTTTCAACGTCGAAAAATTGCATCTTCGTAATTATAGGCCATCTATTTGGAGTCTAACTAGACACCATCCAATTTAAATCCCGAGCGCAGTCGAGTCAGATAATTAAGATACCTTAGCATGCGGGCGCAGGCTGTTGCGTATTTTTTACTTTTTCGTTTTTGTCTCCTCGATACTCTGACCATCTGCCGTATAATATCGCGGCTCTATTTTATTCAAGTCCGTTTCCGGCCCCGTTACATCCGGCCGACGAGAGCTCTTGAGAATCAAACTAATGCAAATGCTACCCCTGTTAATTCCAGCCATGGGAACCATACGGTACTGTAACAAAGAAGAAGTGGTTCCCATATGTTCCCAGTAATTTCTTATAGCACTAACACGGTCATTGGACTTGTTATCGAGGCACAAGTCTCACTTAAAGGTCACACAATCTCCGTTATCACGGCAGATAACGACTCCTAAGGTCGCATGGTATGCCGCAATACACTATGTGTTGCTGTCGTGCCACAATTAACCTTACAATGAGATCCCATTCTCAGATTTTCCTCCATTCAAGTAGAAATTTTGTAAAAAACGCCAAGGTGTTCAGCTCACATTGTGTCTGCATCGGGTTAATCTTTTGACAATTACCTGTGCGACAATGCGTGCGTTTTTGTGAGCTCGCCAATTCAGCCTGGAACATCCAGCTTGCACAGATGTTCGTAAACAAATACCGAGCCATTGTGGCTGTCTCCTACGCATGATTTATTATCCCGATCTCCTTTACCGACCCGATGATGGGCCTCGATAGAGCTCGCCGGCCATTGTGCAAAGATTCCTCTATTCAGCTCTAAGAAAACACCTTTTGATGACACAATGAATTGCACATGCAGACGCTTACCTGCGACGCACGTGTTCGCATTCGCATTCCGAGCAGATAGTCACGGAGTCACGGGTTACTATTTTCGCAAGCCTGTCCATTTAAATTTCGACTTCAAAGTAAACATAGCAACGTCCTCTTTACTTTCTTACAGGAGATAGAGCAAACGGCCTGTAAATCTGGCATCTCGTAAAGGTCTTTATGGCCAACAATTTCTCGAGTTTATAGCGATGAGTCTATTTTTGGACTCAATATTTTATTCTGTTTAAAGACTCGGGTCTCATTGGCGCCGTGGCTGCTTGCATATTTCGCGAGACAGTTGGTTATTTATAACTCCGTTTATCTTTCAAAGGTAAATTGTGTGCGAGCTATTCATAGAAAGTTTTCTAAGAAAGCTTTAGTAGGGACGAACGTTAGATACAGCCACGGAAAAGGTTATTTGGACACCTGATGACAACTCTATCTGGTAACACACTCGGTCATTCGATAGCGTGGCTTAGATCAACAGTTGCCATCGACAGGCGTGTTTATTCAAATGCACATACGACTGGTCTAAAGTTTGCCTTTCGACATCTGCTCCGAGGTCAATATTTGCCGTTTTTTCGTTCCTTTCTTTATATCATACGTCCCCTTAGTTGTTCTTTTCATAGGCAGCTCATTGTTTCAGCAAATTCATATGCTCAGAAAATATTTTTTAATGTACATATATGGGTTTACTCATGAATTCATGATGGAAGCAGAACTAATAATTTATATTAATAACACATATTCATCATCATCATCATCATCGCACAAAATAATGACTGCCCTTGAAATTTTCTCCTTAAAATTATGCTTGAGGAAATCAAATTTATGAATAAGTCTCTAGTTTTAACCCAACATAATTGTTCCTTAGCCATGTAATTGCGTCTCCCATCTCATGTGCACATACAATAAAACAATCGAAACTGCGGTTCTCAATAAATGCATCGGCAGGATATTACGCGATCAGAGTAAATTGCTTTTGCCGTTATTAATTTTGATAACTGGGATTCGATTCGTTTCTCTCTTTTGTAACAAAGGGAAATCATTGTAATTAATTCACTGTAGTTACGCTGCAAAAACAAAGCGTTTTCATTGGCATGGAAATTCAATTTTAATACGTCAGACGTACTATTTAAATCCCTTTGGTATTTCTTTTTTTGTGGCAGACATGTGCTGGTCCATCTGCCGGGTCAGATTATTTTTTTCTGGTTTTTACGTAAAACACGTATCTGAAAAAGTGACACGTAGCACATGGCTTCTCGGGCCGGCGTCGCCTACCTGCCTTTGTGCCAGTAACAATGCGCGCGCACATCTGCCGGCTGCCACTGACTGCCTGAATACCAGCGCTTATGTAAAGCATACAATCCATCATCTCCATTCATTGCAGCTGACTTCGCCAAATTTACATAACGCCCTCGACTTTATCAACCATATTCAGATTCTAAGGCCAATATTTCGTTAATACCTACCTGCCTATGATGTAACACGTACAAATTTTGATTCAAATAATTTCAAAATACTTCACATACTCAACAAGCATCGTGTTCATCAAGTACATAACGGAGTTATAGGTATTTACCGAAATATTAATTAGCGTGCGTACCTAATCCAAATTATTACACTGAGGTAATATGAATCCAAGTTAGTCTATTAAAGTCGAGGTTAACTTGTTACATAATCCATACGAGGACACAGATCGTTGTAAAAACCAAAAGTTGTCCAAACAACTACAATAATGATTGTTTAACTTTGCAATTTAATAACCTATTACGGACCAGTTGAACGATTGCACACGTACTGCTTTTGCTGCTTCAGGTTTGAAAGCATCACCAGTTTGTCACAATACATTTTTGTGAAACAAAAGAATTAATTGTGGAGTATTGGATTCGAGCTTGCTTTGTTCGACGAACAATTAATGAACGGTCCGAACGCTGCGACAGCTTGCGACACGGCGCTTGATAAACGTTTGTATGCTACACTTTTTGTAATACATCTGGATCGTTTTGAAACTTATTAACCTGTTTATTTTGCCCTCAATTGTTTTACGAGTTCTAAATACCTCTCAAAGGACATTTTCATTATTCCAGCGTTTACGCTCTAAGTGTCGTCAACAAAGGGACTCCTTTCAACTATCAAGTTACTTTTGTTGTTGGAAATTAATTAAACAAAAGATCGCCAGCCTTTGTGTCTATCTATTTGTAACTGTCGCCGACAGGTGAATGAAATATGAACCCTCTAAATTCAAATGCAGATAGTTTACAAAAAATGCCCATCCATACAGACATTGACAGACTGACCGTCGCCAATAAATGAGAGCATAATTTCAAAACGTGCGAAATTCAAAAGGTTATAATGAGCAAATGCAGCGGAACCATGCAGTTAGCTCATAGCAACGAATGGCCGGCGTTTTGGAGCGGAGACTTGCCGCAATAAATCCTTGATGAAACCTTAACCCACTTGGATGATTACGAGTGCGCTTGCCGCCACCGCCGCGCTGCCTCGAGCGCTGCAGCGGCTTTTTGTTCCATTTAACGCAGCTACTGACAAACATCAATTTTGCTGCAGCCGGACTTTATCGCATTAATCTGCGATAAAGGTCGCGGATTGTCGAATCGGCGGTTGCCCTTCTATCTATACTTTCTGGATTAATTAATAATGCATGAGCCATAGAGTATGTCGTGGGAGCTGCAGCGCGCTGCAGTGACCGGTGCGCAGGTGCGCTGCCGACCTTGCGCAATGGCACATACTCGTACATATCTACCCGCTAACAAATGTATATCGGAAACCGCTTGCGAGATACTTTGTGAGTTTCGACATCTATTTTATGTTTGTGTACTGTTCGCAGCCCAAACGTGCTGAGATATCATTCTCTGAACATTACTCATTTATATCGAGCTGTGATTCAGTAGCGTATAATATCAGCTCTTTCATAAACACTGACATCATTTTGTTCTATGTTGATGATTTCCTCAGCTACTGACAGTCATGTGTTGAATATTTTTTGATTGACGTAAACGCAGCCCGAATACTGGTGCCAAGTGGGTTACTGCGCCAATGTCAGAGCTATCGTAAAGCCATCTCGGGGCGCGCAGCAGTGTTTAATTATAGTTTTATTAATGCCCAACGCAGGCCGATCATGACTCCATGAGACGTTAAGAGGTTGAGCATGGTGGTTGCTGCAGCAGGCTGTTCTCACGCATATCATTCATCGAACGTCAGCGTTGCACCGACCGGGCGTGACGGCCGGAATACTAGGTCAAGTACAACGGTGCTTTGCCATTCATTGTCACCGGCGGCCCCGCGCCCTCCTCGTTCCCCGCTGGGCCATCGGCGCCCGCGCCTGTCTAGCCTCGTTCCGTCACATATCAATTTGAACACGTTCTCATTGACAGCTCCTGCTGATGTCACTCCAACAATGAGCCTGCGCCAATGTTCTGATTTTTCATAGTTGCACACATTACATCAGCTCGTAATTGCAACAAACAAGTGTGACAACACTCGTTACCTAACTCATTGCAAGCTGAAGCTTGATGTAACGTTGTTACCTCCCTTCGGCGCAGCTGCGAGCTGCGACTCCGCATCATAATTTTCCATCCCGAGCGTATTATATCATACCGCGACGCCGAATGCGAAATACGGCTCCCACTGACACCAGCCGAGGTCGTCGGCCGCGAGCCTCAAGAGGCTTCGCGGACGCGAATGATACAATGCTAATGGCCGGAGTACATTCACCGCGTTAGAAAACCTACTTCAGTTCCGCACTTTCTTTATTGCATCACATAGTTGTGCCGTTTCGCCGCACTCTCTTCCGTCGCGGGCTGCCAGTTGTGCAAGTGCTGATGCCGGTCATCGATACCAATTTAGAATGCATCGCTACAGTTTCTAAGCTGGATTCCTTTGTTACATCTGCCGCGACTGCCGCTCTCCAGTTATCTTCATAATTCCGCACTTTCTTCATTGCATCACCGCTTTTGTTTCGCTCCCCTCGGCTATGACAGGTGAAGTTTCGCAAGTTCACTGACCCCATCCGCGTTACATCCGCTGTGCGAGCCGAATGCTCGATATTGTGATATAATAACTCTCCGCTCAATTCTGTAACTTAGAAATTACAATTTCCGCACTTTCCAAGTTACATCATTGCGGCTAGAAAAAATGTCAGGTTATCGACCCGCGGCCTCTCCTTAATTTGTAGTTGTTGATCATTGCTTCGGCATTCGAGTAGAGCGTTGATCCTTGAGTGATCTCATCCTTAGCCAGCACGTGTGATAAAAAAACCCACTACTCATTTTTTTTGCTTTCTCCGATGGCTTACTACGCACTTAAAGCCTGTCGTAAACAAAAATTTTTCCTGTTGACTTAATCAGAACATAGTAGATATAATATCGGGCACATGGACTGCCTACGTTATTGTAACGTCGAATTCTATCAATACTTTCATCGACCTAGTACCATTTGGATTGAGGAAACGGTACTCCAATGAGAAAGTACCGGTGGCTGTTGCATTCTGTGCCGCGAAACTGTCGGTCATCCGGGAAGGACCAGCAAATGACCACATCTTTACGACTGGTTTGCCATTCTGAAGTGACAAAGGGCATTGTCCGCGAATCCTAGGAGCCTGTTTATTTATCAACCATGATCGTTCGAATCGTATTCGATCCACGTTCTCGATTCACACCATCGAACGGTGTCTGGAATTCTTCACGCCAAGGGCTACGAACTTGTGTGTTATTAATTTGTAATTTTGAACGAATGCCTCAATAATCGCTTAAAATTCGACGTGACTGCGTAAAATCACGTAAAATGGAGCCATCGTGAAATCAATAATACTGTGTTTCTCGTTTTAAACTGGTTTATCCGCGACACTGTTTTACGCGTTTTCAGCATAACGGGACAACTTGTTTTGATCGCGTATTTTTTACTTTCCTGGTAAAGATACTCGTATTTATTTACAAACAACGACGTCGCTTTTCTGAAAATCTTGTATTTCCTCGTGGTTGTTGTATACGTCAAACACGTTTTACTGATCTTTTGTTATACTATCAAAGCGTTTGTAAACGAGAGCTCCTCGATACCAGATCGTTTCAATTGATACCTGGATTGAGTCTTCATCTAGTTGCTAGTAATCCATCGCTGTATTTGCAGACCGTTTGAGGAGTTTAGTGGTTGTCAAGCAGTAATGTGAAGGCATGTTTTGTTGTAATAGTGTTGTCGGAATGGCATGGTGGCTGTATTCGCGTGCCTTATCGGCTCGGGCTCGTACCTGCAACGTCATTGGGGTCGTGCGGACCCCGCTCCTAATAAAACCATTGTTCCTCATTCGATCAAGTTTCCGATAAGCATCGCGGTTTAAGTACTTACCTCGAGTACCTTAGCGGTACCAGGGGTTCATATTGTTTGCAAACAAAAGCGTACGTTCATATTTTTAATATTTGCCTCTACATTTCTGCCTTAAATTCTCCAACATTTACTAATTTTGTGAAGATTTTCACGTATCACATACTAGTACAATTATAAGTAATATAATTTATGCGTAACACATTTCACGCCGATCTGTAACGCTCTGCTCTCATTACCATATCAATGGGATCTCCAATAACGCTCCTCGTTCTGCAACAGTACCTGATATTAGGCAGGTACTTGGTTGTGCAACCATCCATATTATTTGAGCACCCTATCTGCAGAGTATCGACTAAACAAATAAACAACCGGTGAAATTTTAAGGGGATATTTTCTTAGATAAGATATAGTGAAATGGTGATAAAAATTGCGATAAATAATATGTATGATAGTGATAACATGAATAATATCAGTATTTCGACGCATACACTATACATTGCTGCTTATCAATTTTCACAGTTTTTCGCCCCAGCGCCCTTTTCCCCAGTAAATTACTAACAAACTGAACTATTTTCGATGCAACGCTTACAAATCGAATAGATTAATCCTATTTGTCGTCCCACGCGTTTCTGCAATCTCGAGGTAAATGTATTTCACAAGACGAAATCGCAACATCGCTTATTTCGCGTTTTCGAAACCATCCTGCGTCATTCATTCCTTAGCCTTTGTACTTGCGTACGAGTCGATCGAGTGCTCAATAAACATTTACTTTAATTATGATTTATAGTGTTCGCGGTCGCAGGTTATTCTTAGTCAGATGTAAAATTGCATTCTAAATGAGTCGTTCTTCCATCATTTTTTCCAGTACAGTCACACAGCGATCACAATTTCCTCGAATCGGTTCAGGAAAATGGAACAATGCATGCGATTATTCACAGATTCGCGAAAGCCGACCGCAAGCCCGGCTCGTCTTGTGCAAACAGCATTATGAAATAGAACGCAAGGAGTAAGGACCAACGTTAATACGTACGCGGAGTGTTTTGCAAATCCGTTGAAATTGTTACAAAACGCACCGGGTCTCGTGGACGCCTTGGCCTGTCCTCCGGCGCATATAAATCAGCCGTAAAATCTACAAACCATTGTCTTTTCATTTTTCCATACATTTGCGTCATCCGCGCGCAAGATCCAATACTGTTAACCAACTGTTAGTAAAGCGGCTCGCTTGCCTCGTAGTTCGCAATAGTCTCCGCTACATATCGCAAGCTCTCGCAATAGCTTTCATGATTAATCGTCGCTCCAGTTTCGTCCGCTCACGATTCGCAACCCTCGACCACCGTGGCGTGTTCCGGCTTCTGCAAAGGATATTCGTCTGGCTCCTTTCGTACTTCCGACACTACAATGAGGAGGAAGCGATTGCAAGGCGAAACAATCGTCGATTCCGGCTGCGTACGCGCTCGGCGGAAACTGCGCGGGCGCTTACGGATGTGGATTTACTCTTTTTATTTATCGGCCGATCTAGACCGCATCTGTCGGGCGACAAACGTGTACAGCTGCCCTTTATGGTTATCGCCATAATGGCAGCCTCAACAAACTGGCAAGACTGGAGCGCACGCGCACCTGTCGCCAGGTGGCTGCGTCACTCAAATCGCATCTATTATCAACTCGTCTCGAATCTAGGTAATTGTTTTTATGCAGTTGCGTGTCATCGCGTGAAAGCTATCGTCGCATATCACGGCCTCTCACACAATTATGTCGTTTTTTCCAACTGCGAACAGTCGTAATCGCGATGATTACTCGTCTGCGATGTGGGAGCTCCAGCTTTTTACAGTTGCATTTCCCAACACGTGGAAAAGTCGGTCTAAAACGTAACAACAGTTATGAAAGTGCATACGCAAACGTGCTGCTGAGCCGGTTACCAGCTCTTCATGTAACATCCTGCACGACATAATTCCTACTTAGAATTGGGTTCTTGTTAATGAGGGATTGCGACATCGTCATGCTCCATGGAACTCTGGCGCCGCTAACTGCGAAGCAAGTCTGGAGCGTATCAGCTCAATTGCCCTTAAAGATCAGGGCGTAGATGTGTATTTTTTCGTGGCCCAGTGTCCTACACGTGTGCGATGTCCGCCAGCGAAAGTATTTCGAAACTTAGCGGTTATATCGGGAAGGAGTCAATGAACGGAAGTGTTTCACGAGTGCCTGTGACATGCGGCCGCGCGTTTATCGCGGCTTGCGTAACTGCGGGCCCGCTTGCCCAATTCACCGGCACACGCAGAACTTCTGTTGTGATGGCTCGTGCTGCGGTCGGTGCAGCTACAGGAATCTTGTTATCGCATCTGTCGCAAACGGGCTGCGGTTTCCATCGCTGCAGCAGGTCGTCGAACGCTTTCTACGGCGCTCTTTCCCCAGCGGCAGGCCCGCAGCGGCGCGCGATTGCAAAACGCTGCTGAGGTCGCGCTTTCTTCGTTCGCGACGCCGCGCGGAGAAATTGTTGCGACACGCTCGTACACCGACCCCGCGTTAGAAAGTCGACCGCTCACCGGATTTAACACGACGCCACGTAACGGTGTAATTGCAACCATTCGAGACGGAGATCGATGAGAATTCGGATACTTTTTGCGGACGCATTTTGAGCACTTTCTTCGTTATGCAACGATCGCGTAATAGACGCGGGGTCATCGAACGGTATCGTTTGTTTCGTAAATGAGTCGGCGTGCGTCGAGATGTAGAGACGGTCGTGCGCAATTGGCCAATTGCGTACGGTAGTGCGTTTGCGCAACGGGCTCTGGAGTGGCGCCCGTTCCGCAGTCCGTGCGTTGCAACACGGGATTATTTCGGCGGCGGCGCTTGGACCGCCGCCCGGACTTGCAACATGCCATATCGCAACGCAGCTCATAATCCGTGCCATTGTGACACACGGCCGAACGCCGCCCGCCTGCCAAATACGGCCCCTGTGCATTGCGCTACTTGATCTCCTCACTCCAGCAGCCGATGCGCCGGTGACCGACAAATGTCACGCGACATCCACGCCGCTGCACAGCCGCCGATCACACGCTGTCGCTGCATTCGATTTAAAACTAAAACAATTTTGCAACCGATGTTCACATTAGTGTTTTCGCAAGCGGCCCAGCGCTCGGTTTCAAAACTGAGTTCGACTTGCGTTATCGCTACTCCGATAAAGCTAACGGTGTCGCTGCCTATGCGGTTTTGAGACCTAAATTCTGGAACGTATGTACACAGCTCGCTGTGGCTGTCTAGTATATCTATATTCTTGGAAGTTTAGTCTCTAATAAGGCAAATTTCTCAATTTTCGCAACGCGCTGTTTGCCTTCAGCCGCTCGTGTAAACCTATTAGCGTAGGGAGATAAGCCGAAAAGCCTCATTTGTGATAGATAAGTTATCAATACAATTTCATAAAACATCCGCTGCGAGTCGAATTGCGCAATGGCAGCGGCCGTATAATTGGGCATGGTCGGGATGGTTTCCCAACCTATCCCGGCGGCATCTCCGCGGTGAAGCAATGCGTTGCGACACCACGTGTCCCTACAATGCGGGTTACGAAAACCTATGACTAACTGTACCCGCTATACCATAGGGCCCGGACAGCGGCGGCGGGCCAGGCGCGCCCGAGCATCGCTGACACTGGTCACTCGTGCAAACTTTCGCAACTTGGCCATCGCGGGAGGCTTTGTGAATGACCGTATGCAGCGCTTCCTAGCCGTTGCGCAAGTATTCGTCATGTGGCGATGCGATACAAGTCGAGCAGGAAGTGCATGCGTGTGTGCTGCATCTGACTGCCATTGTTTGTTACGAAACTGTCAGGGTTGAGTTGAGCAATGGCGGCAGTTGCGAAACCCGCCGCATCCCGCTAATTGTGGGCGATCTCCCACACGGCTGCTCGTAATTAACATGTTAGCTAGTACGTTTTCATTTATATAACTGCAATCAAGCCGAGTCCTACGCCGCGCATGCACTACGGGATTTCTACAAACTTGACCAAGAGTATTGCAGCCAGCGCCGCCCATTTACAAACGTGTTATTTCAACGAAACATTACTAACATAGTTGCGAAGTGGCAAACGTGAGTCAATTTAGTAATGCATATAGTTTAGATTTGGGCGTGAATTCTGTGTTGGGATTAGAAGGCTGCATGCGAAGCGGTCTCAGTCGGCCCTGCGTATGCGTAATGGTGAATTGCGTAAATTGGCAGTTGTCCTTTCGCCCGCGCCGGTCCCGCGCCCGAGACACCGCGAGAATCCTTCGAGGTTGCCGCTCGGAAATCCGGCCAACCTTCCGACCGCGTTACGACACCGTATAACTTATTTACACGTTGCGAAATTCGAATCGATTGCAACTGCAGACATCGCACTTTAGCCTTGCCGCTGTAGGGATTTAATTAGGATCAGTTGCGCAGTCGGCGAGACCTAAACGGATACGAGGACGCCCTCCAGCCCGCTCCGCTCACTGATGGATTACAAAAAGGTCCGGAGTGCAGTCGCAGCTGACGTCACGCGTTTCGTCAACTAGTTCCCACAGTGCATCTCTTGCCTCAGACGCTCGGCGGGCACGTGCGTCGCCACGCACGATCTGCGCCTCCTCACAGTTATATCCACTCCGCCGCATGCCTTGTTTCCATTCAAAGCGCTGCAGTCCATATCGCGGCTAATTCGCTAACGGTATCGACTCGCGCTTAATATTTCACTCGACACTGACAGAGTTGCGACAGCCTTAACGAGAGTAACCTTTAAAAGGAGCCAGCGCTCCATATTGTCACGATCTGATCACTTATAATTTAATAATAAATAATGTTATCGCTTATCGCATCTCGTACGTGCGCTGCCGTTATTGTAATGTGCTAAGGTTCACTTTAGCGTGATTGCGTCGGGAGTAAGATCAGTGAGCAGTCGTCAATTTCAGTCGGTAGTGTTGCGTCCGTCCGCAGACTATTTGTCAAACGGCTGAGACCGCAACTTGAGGGTTTTGCAACTGCGCTTTGAGCAAACTAAATATTTATTGCCTCCACCTTTCGGAATACGTACGCGTAAACGTGTGTTTCTTCACTAAATTTATCTCTGAACAACCCTAACAATAATAGCCTTCGAAATATAAATAGCAAGCACCAATAATACGCATCAAGCCCACGGTTTCCAGTATAGGTATTATTAAGAGGGCTAAAAATATCCTACCTATATATGCATTAATGCACGTCGCTTCTACTGCATCGCATCGAACCGCCCACAGTGCACCTGCCTCGCCTTAACCTGCATATTATTTCTTTTTATTTTTCTTTAAAAATGCAAGTTGATTTCGTTCGCCACATTGCGATACTTTATAATTGCATACACACTGCAGTCCAAAGCTTGCAGCGTTATTTGGAAATCATGTAAATTGTAGATGGCAGTCCCGTTGGTCGCCGGGATCGGCGGCGGTTTATTTACATTCAATCATAGCCGGTATACTGTTTCAATGTGCATTTAATGCATTTCGAAACGATGCGGCGGGCGGCTGTGAAACACGAGGCCGTGCACGGTGCGCCTGCGCCCAAAGCCAAGACGTGATGAAACAAAACCTATTGCGTCACAGCGTCATGGCGAAGCTGTGTCATTATTTACATGACATTATTGTTACATATGCGAGCGACGCGCCTCGCAACATTCGAGTTATCCCTAACGGGTTTAATGTGATGCCCGCGCTAATTAGTTGCACGCGAATAATAATAGCGGCCGGACAAAGCTTTGTGCACAAAGGGATCCATTACGGACGAGCGCATATCGCGGCCTATAATATCATATGTAATGTATATCGCACCGCGCGCGATT
Source organism: Rhodophaea formosa (assembly GCA_963082605.1). Classification (NCBI taxonomy): domain Eukaryota; kingdom Metazoa; phylum Arthropoda; class Insecta; order Lepidoptera; family Pyralidae; genus Rhodophaea; species Rhodophaea formosa. The sequence continues at coordinate 19,497,871 of OY720205.1, read as the reverse complement.
TATATGGGTCACCGGTCAGCGCGTCAAACGCAGTTGACCTGTCTGCGATGCGACCACAATAACCTCCATTAAGATAAATCAATGCAAATTAATTGGCACACAATCTAAAGTTGTTTCTCTTTTGTTACAGGACGACGTTAAAATTAGAATCATTGGAAGATGCCGTCGTTCTCGACGACCCTGAGGAAGACCTACTCCAAGATAAGAGGGGGTGCCCTGCCTACGTGTCGCCCGAAATCCTAAGAGCCCATAGAACGTACTCCGGGAGAGCCGCGGACATGTGGTCGCTCGGAGTGATCCTATACACCATGCTCGTTGGAAGGTGTGTACAATATTTATTAGAGGAGCTAGATTATCTCTACGATAAAGACGGCAAAATTTAGGTCAATAGCAATTAAATGCGCATAAATAAAAACGTGCGAGGGGGCGTCTTCACCTGCCGGCGTGGGACTTACCGTTTTGGAAGATCGCAAGGGTCGCGGCGACCGTTGGGACACCGAGGGAAGATCACCTGTCGGCCGTTACGCGCCAACGGCCAACAATTATATCACCCACATATAAATGAGCATAGTGAAATCTTCGCCGCACCTGCCTCGCTACATGTGGCGAAGACGTTGCTGGCTATCCCGCCCCGTCGCACCTGCCGTTCGCGTTTCGTCCTTTGTTTCTTTTTTCGACCCGCACCCGTAATTTATATTCGAAATTCGGGATTTCGCTGCAATCGCCGGCATCACCTGTCGCCGGAAGGGTTCCTTCATACCTGAGTTTTTGTTTCGGGCATCTGCTCGTCCAAATGACAATCGGATCGCTCATTAATTGGGACCGTGCTTTGTAAAAACTCAACGATTCGTGGAGCCGAACCGCTGTTAGTTTTAATGGGCTTATCGTTTTCGAATACGATAAGCGTTTTCGAGTTTCTTATACACAGCTTTATGAGTCCGCCCGCCATCGATCAAGTTAATGAACAAGCGATCTAAGTATCCGTTCGTTTGTTGCAGGTATCCGTTCAACGACTCGGAGCACGCGTCGCTGTTCGCGAAGATCTCGCGGGGCTACTTCGTGGTGCCGGAGTGCCTGTCGTCGCGGGGGAAGTGCCTGATCCGCTCGCTGCTGCGGCGGGAGGCGTGCGAGCGGCTGAGCGCCCGGGACGTCCTGCGGCACCCGTGGCTGGCGCGCGACCCGCGCAACGAGCTGCCGCCGCGCGCCGCCGCCTCGCACGACCGCCTCGTGCCCGACGTCGACATGGACGACGACTGCATCTAACGCACCCACATCCCTTGACCGGATTCGAAGTCTACGATCGACAGCGGCATTTTACTATTTATGTTGAAGACAGACTAGTCCGTCGTATACTCGTCCGAGTGTTCCAAGTGCAGCTCAGGCCGGTGCTGGCGTCGGTCCGACACACCAGTTTGCAATAGCGCGTGCAGGCGCTGCGGCGCAGTGCACGCCCGTGATTACACTATTAATGAATTTAAGTTAATCCGGCCTAAGTCCGTAAGCTTGCGGTTGCGCTCACTGAAATAGTCCGACGTAAACCTCTATCGATGCCACGTGTTCAAATATTTCAGTAGTGACCCGAAGCCAAATAAGGTCTCCCCGGAGATTTGTCTTAGATTAAGGTTTCGCAGAAGCGGCTGGTCCGCCCGCGATCCGTATTTATAACTAGAGCTGAACTGCGACAATATAGCCGCGACGCGGAGTTTATTGGCAGCATCGTTCAGGCTTTACGAGCTGTGGTAATGTTTGTAATGACAGAATAAGTGAGACTGATATCGCGTTCTTGTGATTTATCCTCGGAAACGATAGCGATCCAACTGTTGTGAATGAGGGCCGGGCCGTGCGCCGGGCTGCGACCGGCCCGGCGCCCGGCCCCCGGCCCGTCAGCTACGAGTTATTTATTGAAGCGTGTTAACTACTACGTTAAATCCTCTTAATATATTGTAATCATATCAATTTCACAACAATATAGATGGGTATATTGCATTGAAATTGTCGCTGTAGTCTTAGGTGAATTACCTATGTATATTTTGTATTTATATAAAGTTATATTGTGTAATTGTGATCTCCACCGATGTTATTTAGCGATAACTTGATTGCCATTATGTTGTTATGCAGAAGTTAAAGATCTTTTGTTGCACAACGTTCAGTTGCTTCCATCATAGAGTTATTTTGTTTATATTATTTGGTTATTATTAAATCGTGATTATTTGGCAAATCTACAGAACGAAATTATTATTGTGTTATTATTATCAACCAAAATTATGTTAAAAATTAAAATTATATACACATCACCATGTACCGAAAATGGTCGTAGATTTGGTCTGTGCCATTTATTTAATTTAACGTAATAATCTAATAATTTATTGTTGACACCGACGCGTGAGGCGGCACTCTTCTTCCTTATAAACTAAATTATTTTTCCATTTGGTACTTGGTGTTGAGTTTTATTTTGAATCGCGATCAATTTGATTTTAGTTTTTATTTAAATTAATTTGTTTCAAAATCATTAAAATCGGAAATGTTACCATGTCTAAATTGTTGATTTGTTAACGAAGCTGTTTTTTTTTCCTTTCAATCATTTTGTTTATTTTGAAATTGTTTGGGATTCCTGGGGATTGTATAGCGCCGTAAAATGCACTGATTGTAAAAGTTCCGATTGGAAATAGTCGTGAATTTTATGGGCGGCTGCTCCCCGTCAATCTTGGAACTGTAGTCAAGTCTTTCAATGATGAAAGCGTGTTGTACAATAGTAGCTTACTATGTAAAATATACAATTACTACTTTAATTTATACAAACTGTAAATAGAGGTAAGATAACATATAAGAATCAAAAAAGAAGAATGATAGAGAAAATAAATTAATTTAGAAAATTTATACCATGCTTTTATTCCAAAACTCCTACCCCTTGACAACTTGATACTTATTGAAATTGAAAATATGTGATGAAAAATTCTGATCTTTCCTACCTGTGGCGAAGTTTTTCATTACATATTTTCAATTATTTATTTATCGAGAAATGCTGTACTGAACGGGGGGAAAACAGCTTGTTACAAACACTGAGATTAACATAGACATAGGTACACAATACTACTAATACTTATATTTTTCATTAATCACTCGGTATTGAAAGCATGAAATAAAGAATGGATAGCTAAACAATAGCACACAGTAAACATTAAAATTGAAAATAAATGATGACGAACTTGCCATAAGTAACTACAGACATGAAAAAATTTTTTTTGGCTAAAATCAACTTATATATCTGTGATTTGAACCCATACCCCTGGTTTACGCCGTAAAAAGTTATTCACACCAGGCAGTTTTATACAAGCACAGATAATATAAAAAATATATAAAAGTACTCTGGCCGAAAGGGAAAAAAAATGTAGGCAGGTGGCCATGGCCGGGGGCGGCAAGTACGGCATTACAAGGGCGGCTGGCTGGAGCGAACGAATCTCATCGCCCCGGTGATCTAGGATAGTTACATAATGCCGCCCCCGTCTACCTTTTCGGTGACGTGACCACGGGGGTGGGGTGGGGAGTATTCAATAACAAACAATCTTGCTTTAAGACCGTCTCAACGAAACGAGAGAATCGCGACGCGTCCACGCTTGTTAATTACTTCATATTGCTAATAATAGTTGTTAACAACGCTTGTTAAAAAAAAAGTGGAAGGGACATACCCATAATAAATCGCGCCATGGTCTATACTAGATCATTATAGTATAATGAAATTTAAATAACAGACAAAGAACAAAAACAAATTTCGTCATTTCCATACAAAATTGTATAGCCGCCTGGACGATTAGAATGGGAACTTCGATTTTTTTTTTACTTTCATTATATCTAGTATAGCCCGTAGTTCGATTTATTACGGGTATGTCACTTCCACTTTGTATATACAAAAGTTGCTCTTTGTCATATTGAGAACCTGACTTTAAATTATAGCTAGTTCAATACCAAACACATTGTATATTCTAATCTATGTAAAGGCGTTATGTATGCTTGACGTTTGCTCGTTCTGCCACTCGTCGAATCGCCGCGATATCATCACTGTGTGTAGACACGATCTAAGAGGTCGTCTCCACGAGCGAGAGAATCGTGACGAGTCCACGCTCCTATCTTATATTATGAAATATTTTATTCTAAAGGCGATAAGACTGACATTCACTTGGACTCTGAAACTCGTCGCGTCCCGAAGATACCATCGCCGTGTGTAGACACATGCTAAAGGGGTATGTATGAAAATAGGTGGCACCACGATAAAATCGTTAAGATTCTCTCGCTCGTGTAGGCGATGAAGAGGGTGAAAAAATAAAGTGCGCCGGCGATAAATGGCGGCGATTCGCTTTCTCGTGGAGACGGCTCTTGGTGTCAGACCCGACTGTAGCTTCATTTAGACTTCCCTAGTAGATGTGATAGGGCACAGAACAGAATACAGACAAAGAGCTTTTGTCTATAGACTCCGGAATAACGCATAGACACAAACGAACTCTTTCCAATCTTAGTTGAAGATCCAGCTGGGAAAATATTCAGCTGATAAAGAGGAGTAAAGTAATATGTATATAAGTTAGAGATAATCTCTATGGTCATAACTTCATAAGATAAATATTGTGAACTTTAAGGGATAGCCTTAATTTTTCGGGGTCCAGCGCAGCCTCCATTTAAACTTTTTCAAGGCAGTGGCAGTCAATATAGCCACCAATTATTGAACCTTATTCCCCGGAGATTAGGTCCAAAAACAATGAATTTTGAATATACCTCCTGCCTTGTAAAGGGTTAAAAGAAATCGAAGATATATTCTTATTTGAAATTTTGCTCTGCGAAGGCCTAGATAACCCTTCAAACAATTTTTGAACGTGAAACTTTTCTTAGTGATTTTGTCAAAAACGGTGACTTTTGGCGATAACCATGGAGATATAAGTACTACGTACTAACGTGGTACTAGCTATACTTCCGTGGCGATGGCGATTACCGATAATGCTAAGTGTTACGTTCATACGGAGGCCGTGTTGCTCGAAGCTTCTACACGATTGACTGACAGTGGAAGGGAAATGGCGGATAAAAATAAAAATACTAAAATATCTTTTAAATTATTTATTCTAACATCATTTTATACAAAATTAACTAGTTAACACGGTAAATCACCCGTATCCGTTGAATTGCGGTAAATCATTTTGCATATCATCAAGAGTTTTAATTACAAGTTACGTAGTTTGTCCCGAAGGTCGACCACGAAATATCGTACGAGATGGTAATTTCCTTAAAGTTCCATTCGTTTTCCTCAAATTGTCGTAGACAGAATATCACAAAGAAAATAATTAAATGGTCATTCAGTGATTACGTTTTATATCTGAGGAAAGTAAATTATAAAACGTATCTACATAACGTACATAGAACAGCAATTTCTTGATTTGTTCGAAAAATTTCGTGTTTTGTACAAAGCTTGGCTGCTTTTCTAACGCTCCTGTATCCGCCCCCTTTCTGATCGTAAACCATAAATACTTTAATTATAAGTAGGTAGGTTTGATTTTACACGTTCCATTATAAATAAGTCGTCTGCCTTGTTGCACCACATTGCGAATTATTGCGAAACTACTTGACTATGTGCCTGGTTAAGGTTAATATACATATTAAATATGTATTCATACATTTTATGAAAACTGGTTTTGAGAGTAATCGATAAATATGATAAAGTATATTAAAAGTAACTGAAACTAATTATCACACTATAACTTTCCGCCATGAACTTTCCTTTGCTTCTCAGATTAAGTTTTTGGTTTAAGATTTAAAATATTTAAAAGCAAGCATATTATCGGTACCGTACAAAATATGCAGAGCTTGGCCAAATACATACTTCGGTTTAATTAAAATACAAATTAAACTATATTTGAAATATAATTTATGTAATAACGACATATATTACAGTTCTTAAAAATCGATTATTATCTACGCAATTAGAAACAAAATTTTGAAAATCAATTAGTGGTATAGCAACACGTTTATAGTGGCAACACAGTTGCGTAATATCAACATATTTTAGCCGAACTTAAGTCTCAATCTTAGCATTATAAAGTGATATTACATTCCACAATATGAATGACTCTCTTCTTTAATATGCAGATTTTTATCAAAGAATTTATTATTTATTATTATTTATTTCCAAAAGAAAAATACTTACATAACAAATACATAAGGATGAACAAAAACCTAGTAAGGTAATAGTCATTTACGCATATTTTTATCTTTCTGATTGAAACAACAACAATCATTGGGAGACGATATACGTATGTCTTACATATTTCAGCAAAAAGTATACAAATGAGTTTTATCAAGATAAAAATCTCACGAAACTGGCAAACGAAAACCAAATAGATAAGAACGAAGTTTTCTTGAATATTAAATATATGAACACTTTCTCCAGGGTGAAACGTCTCGTAGTCAATGGTTTTGCACATTTACATGATTTACAACGTGGGTGCTACAAGGCGGCATTCCGCCTTGGTGGTGGCGCAGATCGACCGAGAGCATTTTTAGACACTCAAAAATAAACTCTAAAATTATTACTATAAAGTGCACACAACTGTTAAACATGACAAAAACTTTTTAGCGCAACAATTAATTAGCCGAAAAGCGAAAAATCAATCATATCTTGTTTTTTACCCTTAGGGTTTGATATTTTTTCCAAATTTGTGTGACAAATATTGGGTCATAAAAAGTTATGCGTAGTCATATATAAAAAAAATACACGCGTCGACTTGAACCTCCTCTGTTTTTTCATCGGTTAAAAACGCTCACGCGGTCTCGAGGCCTCGACACAACGAACACAAACAATTTTGCACTACATTGCAATAGCTTTAAAGTTTATTTTGCACTATATTAAAATAGTTTTAAAGTTTATTTTCGCTTGTCGCAAAAAATGTATTTGTTGAACTAGTGGCGTGGAGCGGAGTCTAGTAGAGGCGCTCGGCCTTGCTGGGCCCGTGCATGGCGGCGTAGGCCATCATGCGGCTCTCGAGCTCGGGCCGGAAGTGGCGGATGAGGCCCTGCACAGGCCACGCCGCGCCGTCGCCCAGCGCGCAGATCGTGTGGCCTGAGGAAAAAATTATTACTCATTAAATGCAATACGCGAAACATACCGTTTTGTCCAGACGTTTCGGCCGAGTTACACCGACCGTGGTCACTGGGTCACTGGACGAATTAACTGAAGAAAAACGGTATGTTTCGCGTTAGTTCCCGATATTGCATTAAATAAACATGCAACGCGAAAGTTTAAATGTAGTTAAAATAATTACTTTTTTATTGCGGAAAAGCTACGGAAATTTGGAAATTTCAAATTTGCAGAAATAGAAATTTGATACTTTATCTCATAACATTATAAATTAAACTCTTAAAATTCGCCCGCCTGACAAATACGCAATCAAGGGGCTCAATCAGGGTTTTCTGAAATGCTTGCCATCAGATGGCAGCACTAAGTTGCGGAGTTTGATCATCATCATTACAGTCGTTAAAAATTCCAGTGTAAGACATAGGCCTCCCCAGAGGATATCTATTATTGGGGGGTTTCTGTCAGAAACATTTGTATCCAATAACAGTTTACCCACAGAACAACAAACACATTAGAAGTGTTATAACGCGTAATTTATATGAAAACCAGCGTCGCCTCATTTCATGCATACTACTAACGCAACATAATACGCACACTATTTGCAAATTCGAATGCCGCTTCGTGATTGCGGGATAGGCGTCACGTGACATTTACTAACTTCCAATCACGTAGAAGTAATGCATCCAGCACTGGCAGACTTGTACCACTATAATTACGTACTGGACTTTTCGAACGTAATGTATTACATTGAGCATTTACTTCGTTACTATCGAAAGTCAGACGAGTAAATTACCCGCAATGTATATTTTTTGTAATTTTATTTTTAATATTTTCGTTCAGTCGCTATGTTGGATGAATAAAACCAATTAAATATCATACTAATAAGTTTTCTGATTTTCCGGTGAATGAATGAATGAATGTCAATGCACTGTTGTTCCTTTGACGATTGCGGGACAAACTACTTAGTTGATTCGCGGGGTCGGGGTGAAGTGCGATGATCGAGCGCAGTGTCGGCGCGCGGGCCACGTTCCCTTGCCATTTCTAATGTGTTTGTTGTTTTGTGAGTTTACCGGATTACTCATACAGGAAAGCAGACTTCAATCTCTGAATAAAAAATTAAGGTTTGTTTGATTCCTGGATCACCAACAGACGACACTAAGAGCGAGTTAATTAATTTATGACATGATTGTCGCAAAAAAATGTTCAAAAATTGCAATGGCCAGTCGTCTGACAGCGGCCATTTATACATTCAAGATCATTTATTCCTTTAGAACATGGTAGTTATAAAGATGTTACTATTGTAACATCTCCTCGGGCAGAATATGTCATCGACTATGTAATCGACCTCGGGCAGAATATGTTTGACACAATTGCTATTGCAATTGTGTCAAATAAATTCTGCCCGAGTTGGCGTAGAATTTACAATGTGAGTAATTTACAGCGAATAACATAATTTTATCAAAATAAATTAAGCTAAATTTCAGATATTAAATTGGTACAAATGTCAATAAAACAACTCATATTTTTTTTTTTTCAATCTATTTTTTCCGAGGCTTCAGTACACTTGATGTGACTATGCCAGCCTCATGGGGGACCTCTAGTATAAAATTTATCTTAGCAACGTTATACACCTCCATAAGAGGTATACTGATTTTGCTGGGTGTGATAATGGATAGCTCAACACTGTGTTTAGCAATCCATTCTCCATAGCTACTCCAGCTAAGAACCTGTCTCGTAGGGCAGTATACTGACCACATTCCAGCAAGACATGTAACAAGTCTTCCTCCTTATGACAAAAACTACATAAATCTGATTGGGTCACACGCATCACAAGCAAGAACTTGCTAACTGGAACGTGGCCAGACCTCACCCTAAATGCAGAGACAAGAAGTTCCCTAGAGAGACTGGCGCAGTCAAACCATGGAATCAAACTAGGTGAGTTTTGGATCGTCCTGTACCAGATACCTTTTGACTCCGAGCATCTGTCAAAATACTGTTTCCACTTTTCAATACAGTGTGATCGAATGGAACTCATAATCTTGTATTTAAAAATTCATTCACGCTATAGTAGCGCTTTTCCATTAAAAATTTATGCAGGCTGTTTTTGAATTTCGGGTATGGTAATCTTTTTATGTTGTCAGGTATCTTATTGTACATTAAAATGTATATAAAAATATGAAACAGCATTTCGTAAAGTTTACCTTCAATCTGTTTGGAGATTTCCCATAGCATGTCAATTTCTTTCGGTGATGCGTTGCCCTCAACAAATCTGTGTGAAAGAAATTAGAATTTTATTTACTTGCCGTTAATGTTAACTAGTGTTGCAATTAAGCTCAAAATAAAAGACTCCTCGCTTTTTTGCTAAAACAGACTTCCATTATTTGCACCCGGATATCTCTAATATTTTTCGAAAAACTTACAGCACATCTCTAACAAGCTTCCAATGAAGAAAAGCGTGCGTAGTCTCATTAAAGATACTCTACAATAAAGAACAACATTGCCAATGCATCAGCCCACTTGGATGGGTGACCGCAAGTGGCATAAAAAAATCTCTGGCACCTCCATGCTTTGGAAGGTATATTAAACCGTTGATCCTGGCTGTCATCATTGATGGCAATCGTTAACATGTCAGCATTTGGGCAGCGGGAAAAATCTAACACTAGTGTTGGCCACTGACACACACAAACAAACACACCTGTACATAATCTTGTTCATCCAGGAGACCCCCTCCCGGCACGGCGTGCACTGTCCGCAGGACTCGTGCTTGTAGAACATGATGAGACGCGCGATGGCCTTCACAATGTCTGTGGACTTGTCCATTACGATGATGGCTGCGGTTCCCAGGGACGTGTTGGCTGCTACTAGCCCGTCGAAGTCCATAAGTACTGTTGAGCAGACGCTGTAAGCAAATAATAGTAGATTATGATATGATACAAGTAAGGTAAGCTGGATATGATAGTCGAGGTGTTTATAGGCACGAGGCGAAGCCGAGTGCTTATAATAAACCGACTACTATAATAGACAGCTTACCGTACGAGTATCATACGACGTTTTTCAATACATTTGCGATTACCATAAACTAAGACAAGATTGCAGTTCAGCATAAGGAATTTATAAAAGTTAGGAACTTAGCAGTTTGTTAAAATACATTTATAATAATTAAGTAAATTTATTCAGGTTTATTTTCTCAAAAAAAAAATACATTTATAACCTTCTCCTTTTCGAAGTTGGTATAAAAATCACATCAGACGAATCAGAAAAAAGTTTTCATGCTGAACTTGAAACTCTTTGCTCGGATTCTATAAATAAGTTTAAATTTTGCATCTGTGGCATTGGGCTATTGAGCGGTTCTGATTGGTGTAAAGTAAAAAGCACAAGTGCCGTAAAATACATCATTACGATCCAGATTTCGATGTCATAAGAACCGTATTATTAGCAAATGTATTGAAAAACATATTATTTATTTTATTTTCATAAACGCCGTGTGGTGCCCGGCTGAGGAGAATAGGACCACATTAAGTCTTCCCGTGGATGTGGTAGAAGGCGACTTAGGAAACACATGGTAAACAAAGCTACATCAAAGAGACCTTTTCAACACGTGTGAGGAAGGAGTCTCGCCAAGTCTTCTGCATGCTCTGGCTAATATATGGTTCTGGGACTACAGAGAGGGTCTTGCTCCTGCAGTGGAGACTCGTCCAGCCGCCGGTGACCCAGCTTGCGTGCGGCTCAATGAGCTCCCTGAGGGGGATGCCCATCTCCTCCTCAAATTTTAATTTAATTTATTGATTCACAAACTTAGTTCTATTGACATATTTATGCTATTGCCAAACTGCTCAGCAGATAGATTTTTTTATTTTTTTATAAGTTGTATAATTTGTGAAGGGTAGAAATAGGCAAAATAAAATAAAGTTAATACATTTTAACTTTATTTTATTTTGCCTATTTCTACCCTTCACAAATTATACAACTTATAAAAAAATAAAAAAATCTTATGTTATTTACCGTGAAAGCAACTAAGTATCTCTGTTAAATAAAGTAGGGAAAGCGAAAGGGAGTGTTGATAAAACCTAATAAATATTGGTTTCTTAACTTACTCTTGAGGAATGCATAATGTGGATGATCCCCGAGGGATAGCCAGCAACTTCTCCCAGCCGCCGGTGATTCCTCCCGCGTGTCGGTCAATGAGGTTGCTGAGGGGGATGCTCATTTCCTCCTTAAATGGGCAGGGAGTCTTGAAAAATCTAATAAATATTGTCCCAAAACTTACTCCTGAGGAATGCACGGTGTGGACGATCCACCAGGGATGATGGCCAATAAATTCTCCCAGCCACCGGTGACTCCTCCCGCGTGCCGCTCGATGAGCTCCCTGAGGGGAATGCTCATCTCCTCCTCGACGGTGCAGGGCGTGTTGACGTGTCCGGAGATGTTGAACAGCTTGGTGCCGGAGTTACGCGGCCGGCCGAACGACGCGAACCATGCGCCTCCGCGACGACAGATTGTCTGGTAATCAAGTAAGTGTTTCATAGCTTTAATCACGTAGGGTAAGGTAAAAGGAATGAAAGGTCTAGGGAAACCCAAGATAACTTCGGGGAAAATTGATTCCATACGATTTGTTTGAACTCATACAGCCAAGCTGTCAGTGTCCCAGTGATGACCCGGATGCCCCGTCAGGGCCCTCCGATTATTACCTCCCGGGATGACACTTCCTGTGATGTGAAGACACAACGAACTTATCTCGCGTAAGTTTTAATGTTATTATTTACAGATATTCTGATTCAGAGCCCTTCAGACTGAGCACAGTCACTAAATTTGCTTTTTGCACAGCAGTTATATAATGTTACACATTATAAATTATCAAGAATATTATAGTTGCACATTGATTTTTAACGTTACACATATAACTGCTCTGCAACTAGAGCATCTGACGACAAATTCAACACAATACATATACTTACAGGCGAAACAGCAATGGTCTCCACATTGTTCACAGTAGTTGGGCAGCCAAAGAGGCCCACGTCAGCGGGGAACGGAGGCTTGAGCCTGGGCTTGCCCTGCTTGCCCTCGATGGATTCGATGAGAGCGGTCTCCTCTCCGCAGATGTATGCGCCCGCGCCGCGGTGCACGAACACGTCGAAGTCGTAGCCTGAACCGCAGGCGTTCTTGCCAATCAGGCCCGCTTGGTAAGCCTGTGAATAGTTGAGGTTAGGTACTTTGTGGGACTTTCTTGGATAACATTAGCACACATGGAGACACAAAGGGCCAGGCCACAACAGTGCGTTGCGGCGTCGCATCGCAAAAATCAACGACGCCGCACAACGCATCGTGGAAATTTTCGATGCGCTGCCGCAACGGAAAAACGCTGTCTTTATTCATAATTGTCAGTAATGGGTGCACCCAGTACGTTCTTTTGTTTTTTTTTTTAATACGCCTTAACGCAAGCAGAAGTAGAACACGCGCAGTGCGGTTCATGTCTCACTAGAAACTGAAACGTGTTAGCGTCTTTACGTACGATGTCGTATCCGATGAAATTTTTGCGTTGCGACATCGCATCGCATTGCTGTGCGATGTTGTTTTTGCGATGCGACGCCGCAACGCACTGTTGTGGCCTGGCCCAAAGAGATGCTCAGCAGTATGTGGAAGATGGTTGATTATTGATATAGATGATGCTTATGAATTTAGGGCCTGTGCATAAACCGCAACGCGTTTATATTAGTACAGAGCTTATTTTTTTGATAAGATTAGCACACATGGAGACACAAAGAGATGCTCAGCAGTATGTGGAAAATGGTTGAATATCGATATCGATGATGCTTATGAATTTAGGGCCTGTGCATAAAACGCAACGCGTTTTTATTAGCACAGAGCTAATTTTTTTGTGGGACTTTCTTGGATAAGATTAGCACACATGGAGACACAAAGAGATGCTCAGCAGTATGTGGAAGATGGTTGAATATCGATATCGATGATGCTTATGAATTTAGGGCCTGTGCATAAAACGCAACGCGTTTTTATTAGTACAGAGCTTATTTTTTCTTTTAATTGATACACGTACGCGACATCGGCGCGTCAACAGCACGTTTTTACGGCCGTTTTTCTCACTCGTTAATGTGTCTATCCAATTGAAATACTTGCTTACTTTTTTCCATGTCACTTTTGTGTAATGTGGTTTGGTCAAGAAAGTATGAATTGGAAACTAAAAATGTTGATGAATGTTACGATTTGCTATCATAATATCAATATATTTAAAAGAATCCTTGGGTGTTTAAAAATGTTTGTACAGCCCTCCACAGGGGAAACTCCAAACTCACCTCTGCAATAGCCACTTGCAGGTTGCTAGCCTCATTGTAGAACTCTCCTCTGATGTAAATGTATGCTGCTTGCGCGCCCATAGCTCTGCCAGCTATGAGGCAGCCCTCCACCAGCTTGTGAGGGTCGTGGCGCATGATCTCACGATCCTAGAATGTAATGAATCAAGGGTTAAAAAATTGAATTGGCCAAAGTTTAATTTTCATTGAGATTTATATTTAAAAAAATTGCGTTTACTATTAGTCTACACATATACAAATTTTTATATGAGTATACCATCACTAAAGAATCATTCACCACCACAAAAAGAAGTCCAAGTTTCGTTAAATGTGCTCTATTACCAGTTGTTCACACTCACTGATCGATCACCATACCTTGCAAGTACCAGGTTCTCCTTCATCAGCGTTCACCACCAAGTATTTAGGACGGCCATCAGATGGCTTGTTCATGAATGACCACTTCATGCCTGTGGGGAAACCGGCGCCACCGCGACCACGGAGACCTGAAGTCTTGAGTTCACCTAGAATACAAAAAATTGCAGAATATGCTTGACAAATTCAATTCAATTTGGTTCCAACCCCTTAATCGTATGATTTGTTCTCGAAGAAGACGAGTGCTCGAAGGTGCTACTCATTGCTACACAACATAGTATCTTCCGTATTATGAGAAGATAATACTTTACGAGTGTAAATGATTTTAAAATTAAAGCTCAATGACTGCTTTATATTATTGTCTATTTAGAAAAACTGTAGCTCTTATACTTTCCATGAAAACAAATTTTGAATGAAAGTGACTGGTGGGACAGCAAAAAACCACTGTATTCTACCTTTGTTCACTTAAGCGAGAATTTCAGCTCATCTACGAAATGTAAATATTTGTTCTTTCTCTGACATTTACCTAAGAAACCGCGCCACAGTTTCCATAAAAAATAAATTTCCTTACTGTTACTGAAAAAAGAAAAAGTAATTGAAATTGTGACTGGTGAAACAGGGTTTTGTGACTGGTGGGACAAGACGAAAACAGAGAAAAAAAAACTATCGATTTTCATCAGTTTTTTTGATTGTTTTGTCTACTACTCATTGGAAATATTAAGAATTAATATTAAAAAGTTTAAAAATGTTTAGGAATAACAAATAAATTTAAAATAAGTAAAAAATAATTTTAATATATTTTTAACAAAATTAAGAAATTTTATTGAAAAAAAAATGAAGAAAACCACAGCAAGATAAAAAAAAAATTTATTCTTAGTCAGTCAGTACTGACGCCCACCTTCTGCAAGGATCTTAGCCTTTTTTTCCGCAAAAGTAGTCAAAATTAAGTAATATCATCAACTGATCCACATTATTAGTATTGTAATGAAAGCCTGATTATTCTTGTTTATGGAAAAGTAATAAAAACTGTCAGAGGTTGCAGATTTAAAGAGTTATCGCAACTTGTATTGGCAAAGAGCGAAAATTCTTGTGACTGGTGGGACACACTTTAAAATGGTCTTAAATCAGTAATATAATAATTTCTACTATTTAAATTTCTTTAAATGATGTATCATGTGTTTGTTTTTACATTTGGGAAGTATAAATGCTATAGAGTTTTTCTAGCAGACATGAGAACAACTTTTGCCTTAAAATGTACTTTAATGAACACACTTTTTTATAAAAGTAATATCAGATATCTTTACCCGAAATCATAGCTTTAGGATCATTGCAAAATCATTCAATATTTTATGACCCAGCAACTTTGTGTGTAGTCGCCACTTTGCATGGCCACAAAAACTATTATTAGTAATTTAAAAAAATGAATTTATTCAGATTCATGAAGTATAGAGTTTTGGCTTTCAGATAATGCTATTTTATTGTTAAAAAGTGTAAATTTATTTTTTGTCATTTTCCCTTTTGATGTGGATTTACTATTATATTGACTTTGCTTAGGTATTGGGCACAGGAATAAATATATCAATAATTTGCAACAAAAGTTTTTACAGAGATTCTATGAATGTTACTCAATTGCGTCAATGAATTTTAGGGCCTATTAGTAAGAAATAGTAAAGGTAAAATCAAGGTCATCCAGGGAGATTAAAATTGTCTTAATTCCCAGACAGTTAATGCATATAATGTATAACTATACTGATTTAGTAAATGTATTGTGAATTTCCATGGAAAGTTTATAACAGGTGATAGATACTTTTGTAGCCTACTATTTATTTTGATTACTACACTATTGCACAACACAACAAACAACACCGACGGTCGGCACTATGGTATTAAGCCCTAAAGTTTCGACGAAAATACTCACCAACAATCCATTCTGGACCCTTCAACAAGATTTCCTTGGTCATGTACCAGTCACCACGGCACATAGCGCCTCTCAAGCGCCAATCATGGCGTCCGTAAAGGTTTGTGAAAACCCTATCGCTGTCTGCCAGTGGACCATAGTGGCTCTTCGTAGGAGCCTGGGTCTGTTGACCACGCACCGGTACATTGTTGATATTCGTCAAAGGCCCTACAATGCCTGAAACAGATGTCAAAATTATGTAAGCTGACGACAACGCAATAAGTATCAAAAAACTTCGTCAATTGACCTGTTACATTCCAGACTAAGAATTTAGATAGATACTGAAACAATGATATGACTGATATTTTATCACTCACCAAGGCTTCCCCTTGGGATTTTTGTGCCCTTTATTATTCTAGCCAGCGCACCAGCCATTTTTATCGAAATGAATCGTATTCTTTTTACTAACTGTCAATGTCAAATATATAACTTTTTAATTTGTGACGGGGAGGGGAATGTTGCCACTAGTAGAGGGTATACAATAGGGGATACACGTCTCATTTGCCTCCGATCCGATTGCAGTGTGGCCTTTAAGAAAATAAGAAACTCCTTACACCTACATGAAAAAAATTCAAGATTATAGAGAAATTACAATAAAAACCCTTATAACTTTAATTATTAAAATCTAAGAACATGATGAAGAAACAAGAACGATTGGGTACAGTCAACAATTTCATTTTCATTACGCAGTACGCTGAATAACACCGTCAACGTCACGAATTCGAATGAAAAAGTATTCATCTAAAGGGAAATTTCAACATTGACGTCAAAACAATCTCTGGTCTAACGGTCTTGGCGTTGGGCTGTGAATCGGAAGACCTCGGCTTGAATCACACACAGCCCCATACACTGTTTTGTAAGTTTAAAAGAAATTTCTAGGTTATTCTAGACCTATTAAAAAGGAAAGTACGGGACATACACATATTTAGTTGTATAATCCTTTTGAAAAGAAATAAATAAACCAAAATATAATAATTATTTAAGAGGGCATTACATGATTTTTTTTGCTGTTTTTGGTCGATATTCTAATGTTGTATTGATAATGGTACGGAACCCATCGTGCGCGAGTCCGACTCGCACTTGGCCGATTATTTTACATACAAGACATCTCAGACTTTAAATTTATTGTTCAGTACACTACAGTGTCAAAAAACCTGGAAATACTATTACTAGTACCATTATCTATAAAACAGTAGACTACTGAGCAAAAACGGCAAAAAAATCATGTTTGTTAATGGGAGCCCCCCTTAAATACCATTTATTTTATTTCGGTTTAATTATTTCTTTTTAAAGGGAATATACACTAAATATGCTGTGAATATTTGAAGAGTCTATCTGTTGGCATTATTAATATCAAGCAAAAAAAACGACAAAAAACATTTGTTGTATGGGTGCCCCCTTGCATATTTATGTAATTCTGATTTTAGTATTTGTTGTTATAGTGGCAACAGAAACATATCATCTGTGAAAATTTCAACTGTCTATCTATCACGGTTAATGTGATACAGCCTGGTGACAGACAGACATTCAAGTCTTAGTAATAAGGACCAGCCCCCTTATTTACTAACTTGGATGACAGGTGTCGATGCCTATGGAAAACAAAAACCACCTTGTAACAGCAAATCTTAGATTGATAGGCATCGACACCTGTCATCTGAGTTAGTAAATAGTTTTTAACTTTTGATATGTACGCAACCCTATAACTGTGGCAGAAAAAAAAAGCTTAATTTATAACGTTTTTGGCACTTGAGGAATTTCCTTGGATTTCCTGGCTATCCCACTAAGATGGTCTCGGGACTTTCTTGAGAGTCATCCCGGAAGGTGTCCGAACTTATTGAAAAAAGTCCCGTTTAGTAATTTTAAATATCTGGGTTTTGAACCTAATTTGGCTGGACTAACAGAAGATGTGTGACAGAGAAGGAGTTACTTCGAGAAGTTTCTACATACATTGTTCCAGACTAAATGGAAAAAAAGTGCAGGACGGAAAATGTGAGAGAGAGAAGGCGATAGAAAATTTATGGTTTGAATTTGGAACATCGATGCGATTTTGTTCGAATTCGGGGGTATATAAGCAGTACTACGCGCAGCGTAAGGCCTCTCAGTTCGGCCCTTCAGGTCATGCATGCAAATCGCGGCCCATCAGGCATACGAGAGTTTGCTGTCTCTCCAAGCCTTGCGCACCCAGGCAACGCCCAAAGCCGAGGTTCGTCCCTTCTGGGAACCCTTTGGTGATGATTGCCTTACAGGTTGAGGGCACTCTGCCCTCACCTCAAAAAGTCCGGTGAAGTAGTGAAAGCTCACTTGGAGCTAGCTACGTAGTCCATTAAAAAAAAAAAGCGTAAGGCCAGTTTTAGTTGGAAAGTGAAATCCGAAGCAGGAAGAGGGAAGGGAAAAAAGGAAAAATTAGTAATAAGTTAAAGTTAAAGTGAAAACTGAAGTTTAAAGTGCAGTTAAATACCGCGCGAGAAACGGTGTGAGTGACGTTTCCTTGCCAGGGACAGTGTAGTCAGCGCAGTTGTGTGGTAAATAAAGGCACTTGCATAAGATCGGCCTTTCCTTTCCTATCCCCAACACACTCTCGTGACAGTATCATCTTCTCCATATTTAAAGGGAAAAAACATTACGAAAGAGAGGTATCCAATGATAATCAAATTCCCTTGTATCCAGGGATACAACAGCTAAAACGGCAACACTCTCCGATTGTCGGAATAATCAGACGTGTATTCTCACCTTGAACCAAAAACGTAACGCGTGAAAGCTATAAAAAAATAAAAAGTAGCCGTTGACATTGACACTGACAGCTAAAGTTGGTGCAGTGATGGTTCGCAGGTTCGCATTGCAAAAATCCTTGCAAAAATCCAAAAATATAATATACGTTTAAAAATAATATTGTGCGTTACACATTTACTAGTGAAATAGGAAACCTATTCGGATTTGGTTCCGAAATTATTGCCCATTTTACATAAATACGGTAAATAAAGTTACTTTTAATTTAAACGTAAACAATTACATTACATTTTACATTATCATTCTTATCTGAAATTGCAGGATTATTTCGGACTTTGGGCAATTAGATATGAACTTTAGACATTAATCAGCAGTATCAAAAAACTGCAGGATGGCTACCGTTATACCAGCAGTGACCAAACTATCAAGTAGAATTATAAGGATACTGGGCTGCAACCCTGGTCATATGACACTTCAGGGCACTAATACATACCTGATAGGGACTGGGAAAAAGTACGTATAACCGATAATTTTGGTTTAATATCACACAAACACAAACTTCACTGTTTTTTATTGTTTACTAGTTTTCATTTGAATCAGGTAGTTCTTTGACAATATTAAGTAGTTCATAGATATCATATGTATATCTATATCTGGTAGTGCAGAGAGGGTCATGCTCCTGCAGTGGAGACTAAAAAGACCTGGTGATGATGATGACTGATATTGTGTCTTAAATTGTTGTAAGATTTAGGTTTTGCTATGCTTTATATATTTTCTTTTGAAATGAATTTCCTAAAATTTGTCAAGCAATCAATGCCAATATTTTGCGTAGCAAAACACATGCTATATCTATGGCCAATATAGCAATCAACCATGGAGGAATCAGTGTTTTCATTGTGAAGTAAAATTCTTTCAGTCGGATCCTCTTGGACACTGGAGACAAAGATGTGGAGGAGTACCAAAAGAATCTAAGTGAAGTGGTGCAATCAGAAAAGGTGGATATTGAGCACATTGTAGTGACCCACTGGCATCATGATCACATTGGTGGAGTTGAGAATATTTATGGAAAGATAGCAAGTAAGTAAAATGATGTTTTTCCCTTTATGTGTGCAATAGTCATAGTCAATAGTCAAGAATTTTATTAATCTTAAGATATTTAAAATATCATTTGGTGAACGTCACTTTACATTTACAATTTGTCTACAATGTTATGTTATTGTTGACGTCAATAAGTTATTTAAAGCTAAGTTTACACCACTTCCAAGGCGGAGTGCAGCAGAAGCGGCAACAAACTGCACAACGCATTTTCTCCAAATGACGTCAACGTACAATCTACGACATACAAGTACCGTTGCAGTTGAATTTAGAAGATGTCATGATCATTTATGATTCCTTTATATTATATTTTCTTTCTCTTCTTTTGGAAAATGTGTAATAACTAAGGTCTCCCTAGTTTGGGAATTGATGTTAATATTATGTTATTGTTTTTGGTACATGTTATTGGTATATGAATTTTAATTTCTTTCTCTATTGGCTTAGGGCAGTAGCTATGATAATAGTTTGCATCATCATTCATCATGGTTTTGTTTCCAATTTTGATAAAGTTTTGGCTGAACTTTATTTGCATTGCAAATTCCCAAACATAAAAAGCTGCTAATCACCACAAATCTCAATGTTTACATTTTCAGAACAACCAAAAATCTGGAAGCACAAAAGAAGCAGTGAAGATAGCCCTGACAATGAGCTACCATCATCTATTCCAATTAATTGGCTCTCTGATGGCCAAGAGATCACGGTAGAAGGAGCCACCGTAAAAATACACCACACTCCCGGCCACACAACTGATCATGTAGTTTTAAGATTGAAGGAAGAGAACATACTGTTTAGTGGAGACTGTATACTAGGCGAGGGCACTGCAGTCTTCGAAGACTTGTATACTTATATGAAGAGTTTGCAGAAGATATTGGATTTGAAGCCCGCTGTTATTTATCCTGGCCATGGGCCTGTTATAGATGTAAGTATAAAAAACTTGATAAAATGTAGTTTTGAGAAATTTATTTATATTAATATGAATTTCTAATACACACAACAAGCAAAAACGTTATCAATATATATATATATATGTAACAAGCCCTTTATCACATAAATGTTTTGATTTACGATGCTTGAAATGGAACATGTCCTTTAAAGATAATTGACAAGACAAATAAAAAAAAAAATTAAAATTCCAGGATCCGATTCAGAAAATAGAATTCTACATAGAGCACAGAAACAAAAGGGAGGCACAAATATTAGAAGCGTTGAAGAATAATTCTTCTAAACAACTGAATGAGATGGATTTAGTCAAAATTATTTATACAGAGACTCCCGAGCACCTCTGGCCGGCTGCTGCATATAACGTGAACCACCATCTCACGAAGCTCACCAAAGAAAATAAAGTTATTTGTGTGAAAGTTGACGATGAAAATAGATGGCAGTACAATGGTGCTTGCAATTGTAATTTATAATCGTGTATAGTGTTGAATATTTTATATGATGTTTATTACTGTTATTAAAATGTGATCATGTTAGAATTTATTTTTATTTATTAATTTTGTACCACTATTTCCTTTACGCCTTTAGCACACAGCCGCGAATGCGGACCGGAAGACACTAGCGGAACCGCAAAACGCTGTTGTATGATTCCATTCCGCTTGTGGTGTGAGACGCACCAAACAAAATCATACTAGACAGAATTTCGCGGTCCGCCAATGTTCCGTTCCGGAACGCTTCCGGTCCGCATTCGCGGGTGTGTGCTACAGGCGTTAGTGTTCTTACTATATTATTTAGATTTTTTCCATGTCTAAATTACTCTTATAGCTTATCATAGAGTTAAGATCATCGCACCCGTAGCACGGCACGCGCGAAACGTTACGGAAAATAAGATGGCGATAGTCGATAACGACTATCGCCATCTTATTTTCCGTAACATTAAAGAGCGAGATGGTTATAGTATACCGCGCGATATAAACGGCGTCGCGAGCGCCATGCTACTGGTGTTGGTACCTATGTCTACAAATCTAATTTGTGGAGATCACCGACATAAAATCTTACCTCTATGTGGGCGCCATCCCTACAGTGCGACAAGGATCATTTATGACAAATCCGTGTCCATCTGTGAAGATAATAAAAAGCACATTGAATCTCAATACTTAATTTATTGTCATTGTACAAATACAAATTTACATCCTGGGGCGCTTGGGCGGCGGCATCATCTCGGAGTCGTCGTGGAAGCGGTGGTGCTCGATGAACTCTAGCAGGCGCTCGCTCGTCACCGGGTTCTGGATGCTGTCGCACACCGCTGGGGGGAAAATGCTGGTTCATTATCAGGTCTTTTTTTAACGCGCTTTTATTAGCTTCACTTGTATGTAAGAAAATCTTGGAATCTTAATTTGATTTGACCCACTTCCCGATCTTCGATTAGGATGAAATTTTGCACACGCTCTGAGGTCTGATGACAATACATGACTAGCGTGCTAAAAGCGTGTTTTCTAGTTTTTAAAACCAATTATAAATTACTAGCTGTTACCCGCGGCTTAGCCCGCGTGATTTATAGCCTATGTCCTTCTCAGTACCCTAACCTATGTATATCCAAAGGTAACCTATCACAAACAAGAATTTTTACTCTTCGAATTTTAGTTGTTCGAAAACGGTACAACGACGTTTTAAATGCCAAATGGCTTTTTTGCCATATTTTCTCCTTCTATAACCTTGATAAACATATGTTTCGACTTTTAGACAAACTTTCGACCGAGAACCGAATCATGTAATTTTATTTTGATAAATGTTTTGGAATGAATAATTTCATTTTCTAGAAGTATTAAAGATAGAAGTAACTTTTTCCATATTATTATTTACACAGATTTTCAATAACTATTTACAGTCGACAAATCGAGATAAGTAGTAAAGTAAATTCGGTTGGACTTTGGAGTGTAGCAAAGGCAGAGCAAGTTTTAGGACTTAAAAAAATTTGAACGTGAAATTTGGAGGTCTACATAAGAGGTAAAGAAGCCTATTTTGTACTGTCGTAATGGTTGAAAGTTCTCAAAATAAGCCACTTTTGATTTTTCAATTTTGCTCTGACTCATGGTCATTTACGAAAACTCGTTTCTGAAGGTTAGAAATATGGTGTTAGAAAGGAACTGGTTAACGAAATCTAGGGATAGGTTGCGAGGAGCGAAGCGACGAGCGTTAGGTTCTACATGAACCAAGCATGCGCGAGGCGAGCGAGCGAAGCAAACGTGCCGCGGCAGCGGCCGCCGAAGCGCCAGAAACGAAATTGCCGCGTTATTCTGAAGTGTTTTTTAGCCAAACCCTACGGTGCTGGACAGAAATTGTAAAGAAAAATAGATGTTTTTTATGTCTTTAAAATAGACTTTAAATATATAAAACAGGTTAGTATATTATACTTACTCTTATGGATTTCATTTATTTATCATTTGAAATGTTGTTTTTTAATAATATGGAAATATTTTTTTTGACAAATAAAACATACAGCAATAGTATCTGCGGATAATCGTTGGGTTGCAATACAAAGCATATAGTTTTCAAAAAAATAACTATCAATAATCGGAATTTCAATAATATAGCAATTGTATTTTCGGTAAAATGAAACTATGGAAAATAAAAAAATGCAGAAACGTTTTCGGTGTTTTAAAATTCGTACAAAACCTATTCTTGTTTATGATAGGTAACCGTATCCAAAATTTCATGATGATCGGTTCAGTAGATTCGGCGTGAAAGCGTAACAAACAAATAAACAAACAAACTCACTTTCGCATTTATAATATTAGTTGGGATTATTTAATCTCCACTGCAGGAACACGACTGTCTCTGTACTAGAGCCTTATGAAGCCAAAGCAGTTGATTTGGCCTACTACTGCACGCTGTCCAGACAGGTTGGAGAGTAACTGCTGGTTATTTTATTCTTTATATTGTACTAGAGACTTCCTTCGCGTAAATTATTGCCTATGTCACCTGCAGATATATAAACTTTCCATAGGTAATTTTTTTAAATCGGTCCATTTGTTTCAGAGCCTACAAATAATCAAATATTTCCCTCTCTGTACTAACAGTAGCTATATTAGCCATAGCAGTCAGAGGATTTGGCCTACACTCTCTACGCTGGCCAGACGGGTTGGAGAGGTCTTTGATGTTTCTAAGCTTCGTTTAGCATGTTTTTCCTAAGTCGCCTTCAACGACATCCACAGAAAGACTTGGAGTGGCCCTATTCTACTCTCCCGGGAACCACACGGCGTACACATACGGATAGACTGCTGACAGATATGAAGTGGTGCGTGCGATGTGATGCGCATGCATGGTGATGACGTCAGTAATATTTCGCAAAATAAACATACATTATTATAGAATATGATAGCAATATTGACGTCAACTTGGGAGGCAGGCGTAAGAGCTTTTCTTACTTGCTTAAACGGACCCTTATCTCGAGGAACTTGATGATTACTTATTCCTAAGTAATCATCAAGTTCCTCGAGAATGAATATTTAAGAAAAATACTTACATTTAGCAGTGTTGAAGCTATTCGGATACGACTTGTCCGTCCGCTCCCTCATGAACACCCACCGGTTGTTCTCGAACTTGCACTCTATGATCTTGTTGTTAAGGTTCTTAATGTCTTTCGTCACGTTCATCACGGCGAACGGTACCTCCAGTTGACCGACGTAGAGCTGCCCAATTTTTTTCGGTACGATTCTGGAAGGGATACATAACAAGCAATCTGAGTAATGAACAAGATGTTAATCTTGTTAGACGGTAGGTGTTCTTAAGAATACGCTAGTCCGGAACTCGAACTCGTCGGCGCATGTGGCTAATTTGCGTGTTATTTCGCTGAGAAAAGGATAGACTTGGTTATGAACGGTGCGGAACTATTTACACCGATGTATAAGCGCATCGGAACTACAGTCTAGTGTGTGCAAACACAAATATTGTTGAAAATCTAAATCTTCGTCGTATAAAAATTCGCGAGTTTGCGTTTGGGAGAAGTGTTCTTGTGATAAAACAGCTGAATGTTTTAATTAAAAGTAAAGTTATTTAAATTTTTTTATAACCAAACTATGCTTGTACGAATTTTGTTTTAGAGATTTAATACTGCTTCCGGTATTTAATTGTCGCCAAAGTTGCGTTAAAATGACGTGTTGAAACGGAATGTTTTGAGACTCATAACTTTTAAAGTACTTATAATTTACAATTATGATTCCATACAAGCATAGATAACGACAAAACAAATCGATAGAATTAAAAACTTTAAACAGACGATACCGAACAACGGAGTCAGCACCCTACAGAATTTGTATGGCGAAACACCTGACTAGCGTACCCTTAAACGATAACGCTAGCGCAAGTTTTTGACTCTTGATCACATATGCACGGCAATAAGTCGAATTAAAAAAATAAATTGCCCAGTGCGCCAAATCATCGTTATCGCCGCAAAAAGTCCACTGCTGGACATAGTGTCTTTTAGGATTTCCAAAATGATCCGTTAGAAGCGGCCTGCAACCTAACCTAACCTACACCAAGACACCAAATCATTCATTTTCCCAATTGACAGCATGCAGGCGGCCGGCTATTAAAACGATGCCTTATCATATTACAGCATAAGCTGTCATTACAACGGACCCCGGGGTCCATCGCACCTTAGCTCGAGATGCAGCCGGTAACGTTCAGATGAGGAGAATTTAAACACTCACCCTTGTCCACCATCGGTAACGATTTTCAACTTAAAATCGACACTGTTCAAGTTGCCTGGCTTCCATTTCAACACGTCAGGACACTGGCCGGGCATGTAAGGCTGAAATTAAATATCAATTCAATTAAACAAAAATTCGTCAACTCAAATATTGTTCAAATTTTTTTTTTATACATAGTACATACATACATTATATAAAGGGGATACTTTAAGAGACTGGCACCACCAATTGAATTAAAATATTCGATAGACAACAACAAACAAAACAATTGGTACAGGGGTTCCTTTTATGATGTAAGTGTGCATTTCGCATTATAATCTACGTACGTTCCTATACAGCTTGGTTCAAATACCAATGTTTTAATAAGCCTATATGTAAAAAAGTAAAAAATGGCATTAAGAACCAAAGTTAGCGTCTTTGAATGAAATATACCTTGTTTTATAGAACATATATTGCCGATTTTAAAGGTTAAAAAAAAAAATATTTATAGGAAGCCAGATTTTCGTGATATGATGCTGAAAAGGTTTAAAGGTTATGTTATTATTGGGTATTTAGTACCTTTGCACCAAACAATACTTTATAACCAAACAATAAAAAAGCTCGATAGAGTAATAATATATCAGGATAATTATAAATACGACTTAAATATCGAATAGCTGATAAAAATTTAATAAGATTTTTGGGTTGCAATGAGTTTTTAAGAAGCCGGCGACCAATGAATTTCCCATACAAACTTAATACCAAAATATTTTTTACTTAGAGCATATTTCAACACAAATATGCTATTATTTGTACTAAGACAGTATTTATCTATGTTCCTGTTAAACATTTTTTTTCAAAATATGAACGTACTTACATATATTTGCGTTTAAATTTCGTTCATTTTTACGACATTATCGACATATTTTCCGCCTATTTGTTTTGTATTAAAAACTAAACCAATCATTATGTAATTATAATAGAAACACACCTTATATTGTCTAGTTACGCAATGTCTGAAAGAAAATAAAAATATAATCAATTTTCATTCATCATTTTTGGTATTCCCAAATACGCTCAAATTAGTGAGAAATTTTGAACAACCATCTAGCTGTTTCCTCTCGCACGGGGCGGACGCGGCGGCTGTGCGGGGGGTACGATACGCATGCGTAGAGATACAGTTCGAATGTGTGTGCGCGTTGGTGCCTCTTCGTTGTTCTTTTGATTATTTCAATAAACTGTTGTAGTTTATTTTGGTTTTCGAATTCTCGATAATGGACTTCGAAGTGTGGGATGTATCACACAGTAGGTACATATTTTTATCTGAAGAAATTAGAATATTACTCGAATCTTTTTTTTTTCTTTTCGGCGTGTACGTCACCATAGTGACGTCATTGTTGAAATCCGTAATGGAAGACAGGAGGTGTCGTTGCATAGGTTTTGCGGGGTGTAGTTTTCGAAAATGACGTCAGTTTTGGAATCCAAGATGGCGGACCCGATTTGTCAATTAAATCGACATGGGTGTCGTTGTATAGGTTTTTCGGGGTGTACATTTCGAAGATGACGTCAGTTTTGGAATCCAAGATGGCGGACCCGATTTGTCAAATAAAATCGACATGGGTGTCGTTGTATAGGTTTTTCGGGGTGTAGATTTCGAAAATGACGTCAGTTTTGGAATCCAAGATGGCGGACCCGATTTGTCAAATGAAATTGACATGGGTATCGTTGTATAGGTTTTTCGGGGTGTAGATTTCGAAAATGACATCTGTTTTAGAATTCAAGATGGCGGACCCGATTTGTCAAATAAAATTGACATGGGTATCGTTGTATAGGTTTTTCGGGGTGTAGATTTCGAAAATGATGTCAGTTTTGGAATCCAAGATTTCGGACACGAATTTTCATGCAAAATCGACATGTGTGTCGCTGCATCATATTTTCGGGGTGTAGATTTCGAAAATTACGTCAGTTTTGGAATCCAAGATGGCGGACGCGTCTTGTCCAGAAAATCGACTTGGGTGTCGCTGGATAGGTTTTTCGAGATATAGATTTTTAAAAATGATTTCAGTTTTGATATCCAACATGGTGAATGCGACTTTTCATGCAAAAACCATATGTATTATTCCTTAGGATTTTGAAGTGTAGATTTCAAAAATTACGTCAGTTTTGGAATTCAAGATGGTGGATGTGACTTGTCATGCGAAATCGGCATGGGTGTCGTAGTATAGGTTTGTCAGGGTGTATCTCAAAACTGACGTCAGTTCCGACTCAAAATAAATAAAAAAATAAATATATACGGACAAATCACACAGATTGAGCTAGCCCCAAAGTAAGTTCTAATGAAAGACTTGTGTTATGGGATACTAACTCAACGATACTATATTTTATAACAAATACATATATAGATAAACATCCAAGACCCAGGTCAATCTGAAAAAGATCGTTTTCCATCTTGACCTGACCGGGGATCGAACCCGGGACCATCCGTGTCGCAGGCAGGCGTGATGACCGCTGCGCCACGGAGCTCGTCAAAGATGGTGGATGCAGCTTTTTATGAATTATCGACATGGTTGTGTGTAGGTATATAGAATTTTCGGGTTGAAAATTTCGAAATGACGTCATTTTCGAAATCTACCCCCTGAAAAACCTATACGACAATATTCATCTCAATTTAGCTTGACAAATCGCGTCCGCCATCTTGGATTCCAAAACTAATGACATTTTTGAAATCTACACCCTGAAAAACCTATACAACGACACCCGTGTCGATTTTATTTGACAAATCGGGTCCGCCATCTTGGATTCTAAAACTGACCTCATTTTTGAAATCTACATCCCGAAAAACCTATACAACGATACCCATATTAATTTTATTTGACAAATCAGGTCCGCCATCTTGGATTCTAAAACTGACGTCATTTTTGAATTCTACACCCCGAAAAACCTATACAAAGACACCCATGTCGATTTTATTTGACAAATCGGGTCCACCATCTTAGATTCCAAAACTGACGTCATTTTCGAAATCTACACCCTAAAAAACCTATACAACGACACCCATGTCGATTTTATTTGACAAATCGGGTCCGTCCGCCATCTTGGATTCCAAAACTGACGTCATTTTCGAAATCTACACCCTGAAAAACCTATACAACGACACCCGTGTAGATTTTATTTGACAAATCGGGTCCGCCATCTTGGATTCTAAAACTGACCTCATTTTTGAAATCTACATCCCGAAAAACCTATACAACGATACCCATATCAATTTTATTTGACAAATCAGGTCCGCCATCTTGGATTCTAAAACTGACGTCATTTTTGAATTCTACACCCCGAAAAACCTATACAAAGACACCCATGTCGATTTTATTTGACAAATCGGGTCCACCATCTTAGATTCCAAAACTGACGTCATTTTCGAAATCTACACCCTAAAAAACCTATACAACGACACCCATGTCGATTTTATTTGACAAATCGGGTCCGTCCGCCATCTTGGATTCCAAAACTGACGTCATTTTCGAAATCTACACGCCGAAAAACCTATGCAACGACACCCATGTCGATTTTATTTGACAAATCGGGTCCGCCATCTTGGATTCCAAAACTGACGTCATTTTCGAAATCTACAACCCAAAAAACCTATACAACGACACCCATGTCGATTTTATTTGACAAATCGGGTCCGCCATCTTGGATTCCAAAACTGACGTCATTTTCCAAATCTTCACCCCGAAAAACTATGTCGATTTTACATGGACTGTGATTGCGGTACACATGCACGTCTTCGATAAAGGAACGCACGCACACATTCTCACTATCGCGCGGAGAGTGCGGGGCGCGGCACATGGTTAGCCGTCCGTCCGCTTGCGACGAATGAGATAGCGATATGTCCAACAAACTTAGGC
Organism: Rhodophaea formosa; assembly: GCA_963082605.1. Classification (NCBI taxonomy): domain Eukaryota; kingdom Metazoa; phylum Arthropoda; class Insecta; order Lepidoptera; family Pyralidae; genus Rhodophaea; species Rhodophaea formosa. The sequence continues at coordinate 19,468,766 of OY720205.1, read as the reverse complement.
GCTCGCCTCAAATTCGATTTGAGCGGGCGGTCCGCCGGCTTCTTAAGACACTTTTGGTGCCCCGAACTAAAAATCTGCCACAGCTCTTTGGATAGAAATGTTGACAGGCTTATAATTCTCAAACAATTGATAATCAAGCTGCATAGGAACGTAAGTAGATTATAATGAGATTATTTTATTACACACTGAATTTTATACCAAATTTATCAAATAGCTTTCACCAGCGGCACTGCTCGCGTTAGTATCGATCCCTCAGGAACATTACTCCAGACAACATGTATGCAAAATTTCGTGATGATCGGTTCAGTAGATAGGGCGTGAAAGCGTAACAAACAAATAAACAAACATCCCTTTCGCATTTATAATATTAGTTAGGAAGTTGGGAACGTTGTATATTTATTATTCAATTATCATGTATATTCTTACCTCTTTGGCGGGCTGGAATATAAGTCCGTCGGGCTCGTGGCACAGCGTCTTGGCGAACTTCTCTCCTAGAAGCCGCTGCGCCATCGTGACTTCCCAGAACTGCTTCAGACGCACGCTGAACGGCTCGCTCTCCTTGTTTATTAGACCTTGCATCATCGCCTTGTGTCTGAAAAGATAAAAAAAAATCTATGTACAGCCAGAAGTATGAGGGGTTTTAAAAGTAACATTAAAAAAATAAATAACAATTTCAATCATTAGATGGCGTTGTTTTTTTTTGTGACAGGACGGCTAGCGAGCAAGCGGGTCACCTGATGGTAAGTGACGCTACCCATGGACAACTACAACACCAGGGGTGAACAAGAGCGTTCCCATTCTTTTTTTTTCCTATAAATACATATACTTCTGACACGGAGCGATTTGGTCTTGCTTTTGGAGATTCAGGAGTATTATCATACTCCTGAATCTCCCAAACCATAACCATATCTGGCTAGACGTTAAGCTGGGTTACACCACAGACATGAAATAAAAAATATCTGTGGTACACCGACCGTGTTCAGTCATTCAGTGACCATGGTCTGTTTAATTTGACTGAAACGTCTGGAGAAAAAGATACGTTCGCTTTAATTCCCGTTTTGCATTTAATACATACATAAATCACGTCTTTTTCCTTTGCGGGGTAGACATAGCCCAGGTCTAAAAAACCTAAAGCCTTAATAATTTTTGTTTACCAAATCATATCCACTTCTAATTACATATATACGTTGACACATTTATAATATTGTAACGCAACGAACGAATTGCGACACGGCGTGACGTCATAGCCCGCCCCCACTGCCCGCCATATCGCCATTGTATTTACCGTTGCGCGCTCCGCCGAGCGAACGCGTCACTTTTTGCCGAGCAGCCGACCGCACAACATAAGCCTAGCCACTATATTGTTATGCTGAGTGTTGATACTGTCCACAATGGATTAAAAAGCTCGTTGTTACGCGCCAGTTCGGTATTTGATTTCAAAAACCTAATCACCAGTGACCCTGCTTCGTCCCTTCTGTTTCAATATAGTACAGCTTCGTATTTAAAACAAGGTAATCCAGGGCAACCCGCGCCCGGCTAGTAGGCGAAAGTCGCATACTCGGCCTGTCAGTTCGTGCTAAAAAAACGTAAAATACGCTGTGATATGGTGTCATAAACACAGTAAAGGTTAAAAAACAAAATTCTGATGAAAAAGGATGAAACCTTCACAAGTGAGTAGATAATGTAAGATATTTTTAACAAAAAGCAATAACCGACTTCAACCCTATAATTTTGTTTTAATAAGCATAAGAAAAAAATGGAAATAAGTGTGATCCAAACGGCATACCCGTAAAAATTTTTTTGGTTTTTGTGTATTTTTTCAAAAAGCGCTCGACACATTTTGCTAAAAATTTAATGGGACCATCTGTAAATTATTAACTATCGAACAAAAAAGAAACATACGTAAAAAAAAAGATTACGGCGAATTGTAAACCTCCTCCCTTTTTTGAAGTCGGTTAAAAATAGCAGATGTTTGCATTTCTACAATTAGCTAGAAATCCAAAACGTCAATAAACAGTACCGCCACACACACGCCTGACACACTTGTTTCGTATGAAATATGTTGTAAATACGTCTCTAGTAGCGTGCGAGCGACAGTCACATTCCCTGCTCTGTGACAGCACCCATCAGATAGAGGTTTTACCTACCTTGGATTCACAATCTCGTTTTCGATATAGGACAGTCTGTTCGGGTAGAACGGCATTTTGCCCACGTCCTGATTCTCGAACCTGATGACGTCATAGCACAGGTATCGCGGGGTGTCCCTGCCGTCCACTTTGTCTATCACCATTTCCTGAAAATTTTGTCTGTCTGAAACCGTGTTGTCCCAAGCAAAAACTCAAATAGATCCATTGCAATGAGACATTGAGCTGAGGGTAAGAGAATATTCATTTCTCTAGTGAGTAAGTTCGTAATAGATTAATATATAGGGTTAAAAAATCATCGCCTCCTCTGGCCGCTCGTAGCATCTTGCGGCCGCTGGCGACGAAGTTTTTCTCGCGTTGCTGATCGTTATTGGTATGACCTATTGACTTTTTGAAACTTCAAAAAGTACATTGCACAACTTGGGCATTATAAATGCATCATAATGTTCAAAATGTTTTATTTCAAGTTAACTTACACCATCCAGTAGAGTATTAGTGAGATGCCTCCTCAGATCTTTCCGGTGCGGAAACTTGAGTCCGCGCACTTTGAACGCGCAGTTGTCTCTGTCTAGCATGTACACCTCATCGTCTCCGTCTATGAGCATCATGTATCTAAAATATATAAACGGTATTAATAAATAAATAAATTATTATCATGATAATTTCAGCCGCAAGAAGTCCACTGCTGGACATAGGCCTCCCCAAGGATTCCCAATACGACCGGTTGGAACCGGCCTGCATCCAACGCCTTAACAGGTCGATCGACCACCTGGTCGGTGGGTGACTATACGAGGTAAAGGTATCGTTGGGGCTAACTTTTGAGCTCTGTGATTTGTTAATAAGTACAAAGTTATCTTTTATTAAAAAAAATATTCTAGCAATTCTCATGAACTGATACCTCAGACGATAACAACCATTCTTATGTACAGTCGGGGGCAAATAAGCCTGACTCCCCCACCAATTTGAAATCTGTTTGAAGGGGGGGTTAGGGGTTGATCTGCCCGACTTTACATTCTCTCACCTTACACCATCAGCTTTCCACGAGACCCTATACGGTTTCTCGTGCAACTTCCTCAAATTCATGTTGTCCATGGACACCGGCTGAGACCCTGGGAACCCTGTCTTCTCCCACTCGCAGAACTGTTGAGCCTTCCGCTGTACTTCGCCGAGCCGAGGCTGAGTGTCAAACGGTTCCACTCCTCTAACCTACAAAAAAAGATTTTTTATAGGTGTATTGTATTCACAATGCTCGGATTTCAGGCAGTGGCATATATATAGCCATCAAAAATTGAACCTTAAGCCCCGGATATAAGGTCGAAAACAGTGACTTTTGATAAACCTACTGCTGGTCAAATTATTTCTGAGGGGCTAGCTAAATTTGTGTATTTTGCTCCAAAATATTTATTTATTTCAATAAGAAGAATAGAGTCCTGTTTTTACCATTTGGTAACGGGACCCTAAAAGCCGTGGTTCTGTAACGATATTCCATAGTTCCGTAACAACCTCAAAAATTGCGGAAATAAAATTGATAGAGATCCAACTTGTGAAATGAAACTATTTGGATTATCATAACTTAGGCACACGGCATACAATCAGAATGGTATGCTCTTGCGTGATTATGTATGGTTGATATGAAGTACACTTACCCCTGGCATAAATACGGCTTTTTTATGCGTTGTCTCGCGCTTCCCCTTCCGTTTCGGGCTGTAATTACATAAACAATCATTATTAAATATTTATTTTTGCCATAAAACTATAATGATTCCATTTTCTACCTTTTCGCCCATCAGTCAGACGACTTTTGTCTTGTAGCCTTAGGATATGCCTAACGCGTAAGGAATAGACGGGATAATATACACGTATGTAAAAAAGGAAAAAAAAAAACTTACGCAGGAGCGTTGTTTTTGCTAGATTCAGTCTGAGAATTACTTGGCGTTTCGTCGTCATAGTCAACTTCATCGTCCTCTGTAATAAATTAATAAACATTAATAATCATTTATTAACTTGCTATCTCAAACCAATTTGAAGACATTATAGCAAAACATTCATATAAAAACCTATTACAGCATGAATGCTGTGCGTATGCATCCGGGACTACGTTCAGATAATGATACGCAAACAGAGAGCAGTCATGCTTACCAGAAAACAAAGTTTTATTAACTAGTACAGGTCGCGTCAGGAACTTTATTGCGGAGCGATATTGCCCGCGAGCTGCGCATAGTACACGCCCCGCCTCCCCGCGCGCGACCTGCGCCTATCTAATATTGTTTACTGTGTTAAGAGCGTATACTAGCAGTATTTTTTCAATATGGTTTCCATACAAATGTATTTCTCTATTTTCTCGCTGAAAACTGATTCTAGAGCCACTATTCTTTTTTCATAAAATCTAGTACTAAAATAGGAATGCCCCTATTTTTTATTTTTTTTACAAAAAAACTGTTTTTGCACAATTTTTTTTTCTTTTAAACAAGTTTTTAGAAAAAAATAAAACATAGGGACATACCTATTTTAGTAATAGATTGTATGTAAAAAGAATTGTGCCTCTAGAAGCAGTTTTCAGCGAGAAAATAGGGAAATACATTTGTATGGAAAACGCACTGCTAGTATACCCTCTTAAGACTCACGCGATGTGTGACGCGAAGCAGCAATAGTTTGGCGCGACTTGTAACTGGCTCATATAACCTGTTGACGCTACTGCAGATAGTTGCATAAAAAATCGGTTGAAAACTTTACCACCATTTTATATCGTTCTATGGACCAGCTTTAAGTCTAAAATCTATAATGATTCAGTATAACAATACCTTCAGGGCTTTGTTGAGGCTCCCTCGATTCTGTAGTGCAGCAGGCATGTTTGCTGATGCTGGCATAGATGATTTCTATGCCATCATTCGCAAAAAATCTGCCTCGATGGTACGAAGGATGAGAGGGAGCTCCAACAGAGTCCTGAGGCTCATAGATGAGAGGATGGATGCCGACATTTATAAGAGGCACACAGACCTCCATAATAATGTAATAAACCGTTGGTATTAAAATTTAAATTATTACAACATTGAATATTGTACACACGACACACTAATAGGGACTTCGTCTGATATAAATATTTTTTTTTTTACCATTACACCAGTCAGGCCTCATAGGAGCTGCGGGAGTGAAGTCGGCATCGTCATACCGTTTGTACAACTCCTGCAGGTAGTCTTGCTTGTAAATACCAGGAGGTCTAAAACAAATGTTAGGACTTTTATATGCATACATAGGTACATAGGGTATACCTACTAGTGTTGCCAGGTCCGATTTATTTTAAATTAATAATATAATAATAATAAATGTATACGGACAAATCACACAGATTGAGCTAGCCCCAAAGTAAGTTCGAAACTTGTGTTATGGGATACTAACTCAACGATACTATATTTTATAATAGATACATATGTAGATAAACATCCAAGACCCAGGTCAATCTGATAAAGATCGTTTTCCATCTTGATCCTGACCTGACATACTAAAATTTATAGACCTAGGCTCTGTTTACTGAAAATGCCTAAGGGCAGCTCAAAAAATCTGACAACAATGTTGGCCAGTTACTCATTCGAAAAAAAAAATAAAGAAGCCCCACTAAAACAAGAATAGACTAATATTTTCCTTACCTCATCCGAGCAAATTCGTTGATAGCGGCCTCCACACTACAATCCAGCTGCTCCACCATATATGACACTAACAAGAACCCAGTCCTGTTAAACCCGTGGGTGCAATGCACTCCCACGACTTCCAGTGGATTCTGAGATAGGAACCTGGTCACCAGATCTATGAATAACCTAAAATAAAAGAAATAGTTTAAGTCAAGATTATTAGACTTCGTCCGCGCAAATTATAGCTTATGTCACCCACAGGTAAAATAGCTGTAGCTAGGTGAAAGAATTTAAAAATTGGTTCAGCCAAATCCTTGCTCTTTATGATATTACTAGCTGTTACCCGCGGCTTCGCCCGCGTAATATATAGCCTATGTCTTTCTCGGTACCCTAACCTATGTGTATGCAAAATTTCATGATGATCGGTTCAGTAGATACGGCGTTAAAGCGTAACAAACAAACAAACAAACTCACTTTCGCATTTATAATATAAGTTAGGATTATAGATACAATTAATTATTTTTCTTTCTTTCTTTCAGATCAGATTAGATAAGTATTTTTCAAAAATGTATGTGTCAGCATTTTAAATACTGTAAAATGATTGCCAAGACAAATCTCATGAGCCCAGAAATGATGAGTTTATCTTCTTTATTTAGAAGCTCCTATGGCCTCCTACCAACTCCATCATCAGATCAAGTCCTGGTATTATAATCTTGCATTGTCATCTAACTTACATGACATAGAACACAAAATTTCAGCTCAATTGGTAAGTGCTTCAAATTGACTTGCATGATTTGACCTTTAATTACAGACATACAAATTACCAGGGCAATTTAAATAAAGGTTTGTAAAAAAATCGATTTATTAATTGATAATTATTGATTTGAATAGAATAGAACCTATGATGGAATCTATGATGGGTATATCCATATATATTACAATTGGCTACTTGACTAAAAAATTTTTCGTGTCGCTATGTAAAGCCCTGCCAAAAATAAACACAATAGTGACCGAAATACATTTCTAAACAAAAAACTCTTTCAGATATAGAAGTTTTAAAGACACATATTTTTAGACGTGAAAACGCACTGCTGAATGCCTACATATTAGTGACGTCACAACTTTGTATTTTGTATGGGCGGCGTGAGAACTTTGTTTGGTAGCTATACGAAATATTACTTTGTGGTAATGGTTTCATAATAAAAGTTGCTATAAATTTAGCGGACTACAATACAGTATAATTGTAATTTAAGATTTTCATACTTTTAAAAATGGTCCTATTCACCAAACTTTAAAGAAGCTTTAAGAACACTTAACGAATCGATATCAAATTAAAAGTGTTTTTTATAGTGTTTTTAGATAGAAATGAGTATCATTGAAAACAAATTTTATATAATCTTAACATTAGGCAAATACCGAATTCTATAGGAATATATATCTCATTCAGGGGCATGCGCTCCGGCAAGCCTAGTTCAATTATTCTCCACATCTAAGGTCTCCCTATTTCTAATTATAATAAATAATCATCATTTCAGCCACGAGAAGTCCACAGCTGGACAAAAGACTCTCCCAAGGATATTTTTACTGTCCAGGGAAGGATATAGCCAGACTCAGGCAGGAGACTCACTACACTTGGCAGGCAGGTTGGCAAGTGAAGTTTCTAAGCTTATTGTGCTTCCGATGCTGCTAGCCATTGGAAGCGTTTTTAAACTAAGGAAGGATAGGAATTTGGTAATGGAATGAAGGTATTCGGATATTAATTTGGATGAATGGCGGAGAAGCAAGTAGTAGCTTGGAAAACCAGGTGTGCATACCCGATGTCATAGCCGCAAGTGCTGCAACTACTGGACAGGTAGTTGAGGAAGACACCCCTGACCAGGTAAATAATCACAGCTGCTAAATTGAAGCTTACCTAGTTTGTTCTACTGTTGGAGTTTCCCCATGTCCTCTGCACTGTAACTTAATATATTTACAATCCATGTTCTCTATTTCTTTCTTGTCATAGAAACGATTTGTGTTTGTCAGATCCACCCATAGTCCCAATTTCACCTGCAAGTTTTGAGTTACTCATTTAAATAAAATTAATTTAATATGGTTTTTATCATGTTTATTACATTATTTATATACCTAATAACACCTTTAAAGTTGCTTTTGTCCTGTGATGGAATGCAAGGATTTAGCACAAGTTTCAAAGAGGATGATGGCCCAATGGGAGTAAGCACCGTAAACACTTAACATGAAAAGCAACACACACAAAAAACAAACAGAGGATATTAGGGGCCATTCTTACATTATCATCATCATCATCATCATCAGGTCTTTCTAGTCTCCACTGCAGGAGCACGACCCTCTCTATACTACCAGAGCCATATATTAGCTTGAGTAGTCAGAGGATTTGGCCTACACTCTCCATGCTGGCCAGACGGGTTGGAGAGGTCTCTTTAATGTTTATTAGCTTTGTTTAGCTTGTCTTACATTATGTCACACACTAACAGACAGAGAGAGAGATGGTCAAAGAAGCTTTGTAACGTCTTATATGTATAACCAGTCATCGGTGACATTCTTAGCTAAAGCTTCAATCACCATACAACTACAAAATATGTTGATCCTTTTTAGCTGAAAACTTTGGAAACATTACACAAATCTATATTACTACTCATAATCAAAGGTTATAAAGTATTATTAGTACCTAAGGAGTAGTTAATAGGTCTACAAAATTGGTGTTAAACTGTGTATTTTTTGTATTGCAAGGTTTTTGTTTTTCTAAATTAAAATGTTATATCTCACTAAGGGGAGGGGGTCACAAAGTCAAAAGCAAACTCCATGTAACGAGTCATTTCGTATGATTATTTCTATGACAAAAACGTTTGATAAAAAGCTTGTTCATTAGACAACTATTCTACATTTAGCAAATAATTCATTGACATTACCAATATGTATTTATTGAACTTATCAATTTGCAAGGGCAAATTAAATTCATCAATAAAACTTAAATGTTGTTTGAGTTAAATTTAGTTCACTAGAGCACCAATAAAGAAATTATAAGGCTGAAAAACACAATAGAAACGTCGTTGTTTACCTTTAAGCTTTTCATGTAAACAAACAGCATTGAAGGTGTAAATCGGTTTTCTTCAGGTACTTTATCATTAAACTGATGTCCCAAAGGTGTCTTGAAAGCTAAGAACTTGTCTGCAATGAGACCCGTGGCTTTTCGTGGACACCTAAGCCACCTATTGGGGATAGGTCCTGGATCCCTTTGCGCCATGCTGACACAAGCGATAAGTACACTTTAGCTTAGCTAATGTTAGTTCCCTTTGATGAAATCACAAAATTTCACCGTTAAATACTATAAATAAGTTATTCCATTGTGTTAATCGTCCGCTTTGCCTTCGTTTCACTTTCGTCTTTTCTTTCGACAGTTTTGACACTTGTATGTACAAAGCAAAGATGCATCAAAAATGACATGCCATTAAAAAATTTGTGACTTTTGTTCTTCATGTAAAAGGCAAAATGACTATCCCTTACAGCCAAGTCTTATCCCTATAAATAACTAACTTGAATAGTTTTATTTAAATGAGATAAGTAAGATACTAAGATAAAAACTCAGTAAAAACGGGATTTAACGAAGGGTGTATATATATATATATAAACTATAAATACGCTGCCTATTGCCTTGTATACACTTTGATTAGTGCGAGTGGCTCTTTTTGTGTTTAGTGTTTAGTAAAAAACACGTTCGGACAGTTTCTGTTTAGTGTTAAGTGTTTAGTGCCTAGCGAAGTACAGTATTTACAGCAGTTTCTATTTTTCTGCGAGTAGTTCCTCCCACGCGTCCCGTCTTCGCCCCTCACTTGCTCCTTAACGCACTAAACACGTCGGGACAGTACTGTTAAGTGTTTAGGTTATAAACTTGTGTTTGTTGTTCGTGAGTTTTTAGCTTCGAGCAACACAGCGCTGAAAACACGTGTTGCTCGAAGGTTTTTAGAGATGAACTAAACACCGCATACTTAACAGTATAGGTCACCACTATCAGCTAAACAGTACACTAAACACTTGACTAATCAAAGTGTATACCTACCAGCCATACCTAAAATGTTCAGTCAGTTATGTTATTCTAGTGTTGTGTTGTTTGTTGCATCATTGCATGCACATATCATAGAAATGAAACTATGTTTAAGCTTAGTACATAATTTGTGTTTGTTTGTGTTCATAATTAAGTTTATTTTTGTTGATTTTATGCATTTTTTCTTTCTTTTTTTTTCCTACTACTACATAGTCCATATTTATACCCTGTCTGGAAGGAAGGACACAACCTGTGGACACACACAACACATACATACATACTATCACGTCTTTATCCCTTGCGGGGAAAACAGAGCCCAAGGTCAAAAAATAAAAAATGATTCCTTAGATTTTCGCCAAATCCCTTGACTGGCTTTTACAGTCTGCGCGGAAATAAAAACAGCTGGTATATTCTATGTCTTTTCTTTTCTCCCAAACCAGCATGGAAGAGACACAACACAACACAACTCTTCTTTCTTTGGAAGGAGGTAAAAAGAAATCACTATAGATGAATGCTCTCGTAAAATTATGTATTTTTAAAATATTTGAATGAACTTTATTTATTTTTGGCTTTTGACAGCGCTGACAACATAATAACACAAATAAAACATGATTGACTCTTTCTATCTTTCATACAAAAGAAAAGGACGCCAATATTGTATGTTTCTTATGTTGGCTGCACTAGAAGTTGGTATTTGCCAAGAGCCTGCCATTTTGTAAGATAGAAGGGAGATAAAAAATAGTTTTATGGTGTTAAAATTAAACAGAAACTCCGTTGCCATTTTTCCTAAGGCCCAAAACAAATGTTTAAATGGACGCATCGTCCATTATAACTCAGGTGTCTCGGGATGACGAGCAATTAAACAATTATGGATCCGACAGAGGTAAATCTAAACCGTATTACACCTGTTACCTACTGGCATCAAATTAGAGCGTATAATGTTACCTCCTCAAAATTTGTAAATATTTGTTGATCGTGATCGAAGTTAAATCAGTGGATTATTGAAGGTTTCGTGTGTTAGTATTGTGTTTCTCATGAGCGCGAGGCCCGAGGTAAACACTTGGAACGTGTGAACGCGATAACATTCCTAACAGCAACCTTGAGAGCTTGTCTTTCCTTACACCAGTCCCACATACAGTGACAATTGGGCTTCCGTGTTGTGATTTAGTGTTGAAGTGTAGTTGATGGTGAAATGTCTGTTTTAGGGTCATCCCCTGGCGGGCAGCATAATGATGGGGACGGGACCCCAGTGTCAGGGTCTACTCCCTTGGGGAGTAAGAAGTCGAGTGGGGGTGGAGGGTTCTTGCGGTCCTTGCTATGTTGCTGGCGAGGCGGGAGAGGAAAGGGTCCTCCTGGAGGCAACAGCACGAACAGCATCGATGGGCGCGCCTCCCCGCCGTTGCTGGTTATGGCCGACCATGCCCCCAGACCGCTGTTACCACCAGTGAGACATCAGGATATGCATAAAAAGTGTATGGTGATTGACCTTGATGAAACGTTAGTGCACAGCTCCTTCAAGGTATGTCCTTTTGAATATCTAAACGGCTATTCATCTTCAGTCTTAATGATCATGACATGGTTGCATAAACTATTTAAATATTTCTATTATCCCTCTGTCTCTATGAATTCTTATTAGCTGTTATGCCTGATTGCTAACAAAAGAATTTAACTATCCATGAAGTATTTTTTACCAAAATATGGCTAAGCCAGCACATTCTCTATCCAAACTAAGTTAGGACATCAAATTAATTAAACTCATCACATATCTACCATCTTGGGACTGTCAAAGCTACTCTATGTTTTTATAGACATGATGAGTCACGCTAGTTAAAAACAATCAGACAATACACAATTATGCTGTCTGTCGTCCATTATGTGATTACTGCAAGCACTGGAAATCATCTTTATAGTTATAATCTGAATACTAAGTTATGCCATAGCTAAGAATCTGCATTTAAAATTTAGGCTTGGATTTAGAATCATGCGCCCCGTTTTTTTTATGGTCACCCGGAGCGACTGAGGGCAGAAAAGAAGTTAGGTTCAGGTTTTTTTTTTATGACCACCCGGAATGACTTAGGGCAGAAAAGAAGTTAGGTTCAGGTTATTTTTTTTATGACCACCCGGAACAACTTAGGGCAGAAAAGCACACGGGCGCACAATTCTAAATTTCAACCAAAATTTATACCAGTGATCGTCCTTTATAATCAAATCATGTTATGGTATGTACTATTCCAGAGAATTTCTTCTCTCATGTGTAAGAATTATTGCAACTTTCCTTCAATTTTCCAAGAGAAGGAATTTTTAATAATGGCTAATTTCTCCTCGGCAAATCACTAATCAAATAATTAACCCTGACCTCAAAAACACCACAACAAAGAATGCATGAAACTGGCAACATGCTCTAATGATGAGCTTTTACAGGAAAAGCTGATATTCTTATACTCTTTCTTCATGTCTCTGAGTGGCTAAAGCTTAGTAGAGAAGAAGAATCATTTTTTTAAATAATGCACTTCAACTGCCTTAGCACAAAACTTATATATCCCATGTCACTTGAAGAAGTTTTGGTCAAATACTTACATACATGAAATCGGAAAACAATTAGCACTCCCTTTTGGCAGTTATGTAAAATTTGTTTACATTAGGGCAAAGGACCATGTAATTTTATTTTATTCTTTTAGTTTCTGTACACTTGGTGTGACTATGCCTTATGGGGAGCTTATAGTATAAAATATATCTAAGAGACATTTTAACCCTCTGGGGGTACTGATTTTGCGGAATGGATTTTAGTTGAAAACAATGCCCTAAACACATCTATCATGTTTATTATTTTAAGATTCTAGAAAAAAAAGTTGCAAATTTTTTGAGCGAATGGGAGGTGCTTCTAACTGTAATGCATAAAACGGTTGGCATTGTGAAGTGGTAGGCATCGAGAGTTTCCATTTCCATTCTTTAATTCTATGTCTATTTTGTTCCAAAATGTTAGTACTATGTATAGGGTGTCCCAAAATAAATGCAAGATTTTCAGAAGTAATACTGCATTTTATGCATTAATTTTGGGACAATCAAGAAATGTGTTTGTTAAAATGTCACATTAATGCAATGTAGTACCTAGTTACTGCTTTTTTGATCATTAAAATAAACTTCATTCATTAATCATAACACCAAGCAGAAAAAGCAAACATTGCACTGACTTCTATAAGATAAGTATGTTGACGGAAAAATTGCTGAAATATTCTTAAAATCCCATTTACATTACTCCCAAACTACTGAAGAATTATTTCTAATCATATTTTTAGTAATTTATTTAAAAATTTACAAGCATATGAATACATGTATTGAAGACCCATTTACTTTTGCAGATAGAATTTGTGGATCTACTATTTACTACAAACTACCTCTTTCAATAATATATTTTACCTTACATCAATCAATAGTCAGTCACTTCCTTATCAGTGCCACCACCTTCTATTGTTATCTACTTTAATTATCCATATATATATATATGTATATTGTCTATATGCAAATTATTCATATCATCATGCCATTCTGTAAAACCTCACACATTGTTTTATGATTGTTTTAGTTTACTGTCATAAATGTTGTAAAGCATTAAATATCAGCATATTATAGTAAACAAAGTCATGCTTTTCCTTATTATCAATACATATAAAATATACATTTTATTTCTGTTTGCTGTCTGTTTTAAAGCTATTTACGAAATAATTCAGGTTGTAGGGAACCTAATTTCAGTATAAAAATATCCTATTATGTCATGTTATGTTAGGGTATTTTCTTCCTATTCACTAAGTTTTATATTAAAATCCATTCCATTGTTTAGTTGTACTGTGTTATATTGATTACAACTAAGTAAGCTATTATGACAATATTTTCCATACCTCAAAAGTTAAAAATGTATGGGATTACTATTTTGTCCATCTGTTTGATATTTTTTCGTTAACAGTCTGCCCCAGCTTAGCGTGTGGCCTACCTAGGCTATGGAACTCAGGGATATCGTACCTATCAAATTGTGAAAGAATTTTTGAAATCGGTCCAGAAGTTCCTGAGATTAACATGTTCAACCAAACAAACAAACTCTTTAGCTTTATAATATTGGTATAGATAGGAGTCATCCCGTGGATGTCGTAAAAGGCGACTAAGGAAACACAAGCTAAACAAAGCTTATTAAAATCAAAGAGACCTCTCCAACCTGTCTGGCCAGCTTGGAGAGTGTAGGCCAAATCCTCTCACTAACTCAGGCTAGTATCTGGCTCTGGTAGTACAGAGAGGGTCGTGCTCCTGCAGTGGAGACTAAAAAGACCTGATGATGATGATGATGATAATGATAGATAGGAGATAAGTACCTATATGGAAAAATTAGAAACCAGTCAAGGTAGATAAATATCAAATATAAATAAAAAATACTTCTTATCCTTAAATTCTTCCTTGAACTCTTTTTTCGGTTTTATTTAATAGTACAAATCGTTTGCATTAATTTCCATATTTATTGCATGTTATGAGCTTTCAAATGTCGACACACAGACTTAAACAAATTTTTGTGTTCCTATGTTTTGAGTGGAGATAGTTTATCGTCGCGATAAAGATACCGTTATCTCGATAACCTTGGAAAGAGCATCTGATTACACCCAGACAATACTCTATTTTGCTTTGTGTTACCATTATTTGAATACTAGCGTTCGCCCGCGACTCAGTGCAGTTGCATACATACTAGACGAATTTGATTTGGGAATAAAAATAATCATGACAAATACCAAGTTTCATCCAACTCTGTTCAGCAGTTTAGGCGCGATTGTCTAAGAAACTTTTTAACTTTATCCCCTTTATACCCTTCCATTGGGAAGCAATTTTTATTTCAATAATAAAATTTTTATATCAAGAATTTATCTTAGGCGATTCATATCATAGATAGGTATTACAATCCTACAGAAGTAGATCTCGTCCATCGACCCGCGCTCTGGCAAAGGCTCTGTTAAGTTTAGATCCAAAAGCCATCGTCAGAAGGCTGTAGGTCCATAGTCAAATACAGGGTTTTCTGAAATGCTCACCACCAGATGGTAGCACTGAGACTAATAAGCCGCTGTCATTGTGGATTTGTGGCCCAATCACAGCTTACCGGACTCGACGCCTGTGCTGCCGCCGCTGTTTTCAGAATACCCTCATTAGAATGTGTTAAAACGCATTTTTTAAAGTATTTAAATATATAATTATTTATTTAAAAATTAAAAATGTTATCGGAATTCATGCTATAATATAAAATCCTTTTTATAGTTAGTTGTAATATGTGACGCCCTATTTGTATAGTTGCAACTTCAGTTTGCGTGAAACATTGGGGATATACAATTCTAATAGGTCCAAACATGTTAGATGGGTGATCTTCTTTAGTTTAGAAATTCCTATGGCCACTTCTGGATTCATCAGATATCAGACTGGCTATTTGGTACCGTAATTGCATTGTCATCCGACTTACATACGAACACAAAATTTCAGTCAAACGCTTCGAAATTTATTTGCAATATTTGGCCTACACAAAAAACTGGCTAGTTATTATTAATAAAAGCTTGTAATAAAAAAGTATCTATAAATCTATGTCTTAGTATGTAGGATCTGTAGCAAACATCCAGACCTTTATATATTAAATAGGTAGGTACTCTAATTTTTGGTATCAAAGTACAAAGTATTAATTGCATTAAATGTAGGTACATTATAAGTTGACAATATTTGTGGTTTGTACCAGTACATTTTACCTTTATCAGTGTCATATCCTGTGAGGGAACAATAAAATATTGTTAAATAAGTAGGTCTACATACTTAATATTTTTTTAAATATTATAATTTCTGTTGCAAATTATTGACGTCAAAGTCTTATATAGCTTAGTGAATAGAATATAGTTTATAGTGGGATTCGTTTTAATTATCCATAGACTACTGTCTATAATTATTAACTAGGCAGTGGTGGGTTTTTTACTGAAAGTTTACAAGAGAAGAAATGTAAGTACATTTCTTTGGGGTACTATTTTTTTAGTTGCAAATTTTTCATTTAATAGTTAGTGATGGAGGATGTATCATGCTAAGTTTGTAATTTCTTCCAAAAAAAAGTCTGGTCTGATTTTTATGGAATTTGGCACACAGATAGGTAATTAAATAAATTTGAGCATAGGTAACTTTTATTCCGAAAAATATACGGTTCCTGGAATAAACGCAGACGACGTCGCGAGAAGAAGCGTGTTTCAATCGAAAATAAGGTTGGTTGTCCTATTACGAAGTTAATACCTTTTTTACAACGAAATCCATGCAATGGCCTTGGTTTGCCTTCGGCATATCGCAACCCGCGCTTTTTGTTAATCGCGAATTAGGTAATAATATGTAACGCTGTTATGTCAGTAACCCGCCGACGCGACTGAGCTAAGATTTTATCTTGTTATCTTAAACAGTTTGTAATATTTGCTTACCTAACATTTTGCAAAATTATGTGGATAAGATAAAATTTTATATTCGATTCTGTGTGAATGTAGTTAGTGTCTAGACTGCGATAGCGGACCCCAGGCTCCAAAGCACTAGCTGATACCACCAGGAAAACGCTGAGAGAGAGAGAGAGAGAGTAGTAGTAGGGTTACTCTTGGACGGAACTTTGTAAAGACGTTTATTGTTGCTGGTTAAGCATCCATCAAAATGTGTAGCACCACATTTTTTGTACCTTACGGAGATTGTAAAGCCTTTGGTCGCAAGAGACAAAAACAACGTTCCAAAAAACTATTATGTTTATTGCGTATTTCAAGGTGGAAATGGGGACTTTTCTCAAGAATTCTCTCAAATTTATACCCATGCCCTGGATGGACTTTTACGATTTGTTTGACTAATTCATCTAAACAGTCACGCATTCATTACTAGTTGTTTCCAATAACCTAATATCCAAAGATACTGCTACATTTTAAAACGTACGTTTGCTAAACAACGTCCCTAATTAAATGTAACAAAGAAACGCCCTTAAATTATCCCGCTCGACTACACAGCTATGAAGTTGTAAAAGTGTTAAGCTAAACATCATGACACGCCGCGAACCCTTTTTGAAGTCGACAAAATAAGGGTTACGCGTGTCAGTGCGTACATCACACCTCGTGATGACTTCCTGATGCTATAATTACCGAAACGTGGCGCTCACGACATAGTTTTTTCCGGTTTGGACGTCTTTTGAACATTTTAGCTGGGAATTAAGAGAGGACAGAAGGATATCTTATTAATGAAGCACCTTAAAATGATCCTTTTCACACCTTCGAAGTTTATGATACGCTGCGAACCATTTTGAAGTCGTAAAATAAGGGTTACGCGTGACAGTGCGTACATCACACCTCGTGATGACTTTCTGATGCTATAATTACGTGAACGTGACGCTCACAACATAGTTTTTCCGGTTTGGACGTCTTTTGAACGTTTCAGCTAGAAAATTAAGAGAGGACAGAAGGATATCTTATTAATGAAGCACTTTAAAATGATCCTTTTCACAGGTATGAAGTTTATAATACGCTGCGAACCATTTTGAAGTCGTAAAATAAGGGTTACGCGTGTCAGTGCGTACATCACACCTCGTGATGACTTCCTGATGCTATAATTACCCAAACGTGGCGCTCACGACATAGTTTTTCCAGTTTGGACGTCTTTTGAACATTTCAGCTGGGAAATTAAGAGAGGACAGAGGTGTGCGAAAGTAAAATGAAGCACCTGAAAATGCTCCATTGCACAGCGTTGAATTTGGTGACACGCTGAAATCCTTTTTGAAGTCGATAAAATAAGGGCTAGGTACGCGTGTTAGTGCGTATACTATCGCATCTCATGATGACTTCCTAATGCTTTAATAAGCCAAACGTGGCACTCATCACAGTTTTTTTTTTACCGGTTTGGACGTCTCTTGAACACCTCGGCAAAAAACTAGTTGATTACAGAAGGCATATGTCATTTATGGAAAATTAAACATCGCCATGCTACCACAGGCCATGGTCTTTGCGATTGCTTATGATGAGAAAAATCTCGGGTTAGTTCAAGTTTCGCTCGCCTCATAATCTTGGGTATTTATTGGTTTCTTTCGCTCAGAGCATTGTTTAGCGGAGTCCTACAAAAAAAAAAAAACAATAATTACAGAAATTTTACAAATTAGTTTTTTCTTATAGCGTTTATTGAGCGTGGTCAATCTGTCATTGCCATTCTGTGAGTTCTTTAATTTGTGTTTAGGCTTAACTAGAGCGTACACCGGTGCTCTCGTGTTAAAAGAGCTTCTTCAGATATGACGAAACAGGAATAACAGGGTATGATATGTCAAATATGCCGTAATAAAGTAGGCCGTGTGGTTCCCGGCAGCGTAGAATAGGACCACTCCAAGTCTTCCTGTTGATGTCGTAGAAGGCGACTTAGGAAACACAAGATAACCGAAGCTTATAAACATCAAGATACCTCTCCAACGTCTGGCCAGCGTGGAGAGTGTAGGCCAAATCCTCTGACTGCTCTGGCTAATATAGCTTTGGTGGTACAGAGAGGGTCGTGCTCTCCTGCAGTGGAGACTAATGAAGACCTGATAATGATGATGATGAATATGTCAAATGAAATGGGTCAGTAAGTAAAAATGCTGACAGAAAAGTAAACGCAAACGTTTTGAAAACTTTAATAGTCAAATCAATAATTAGTTATTTGTAATTGACCTACAGATTTTAACCGCATGAACAATTTTTTCTGGTCTTTGCTATTATTTGCCATTTTGAAATTACGGCTTCGATTAGGTATATTATGTATTACGGTAATAATTGCCATGACCAGCGTGTCTTCATTTGATTTTAATGTCCCAAACAATGTAATTATAAGTTTCAAAATTCTTGTAACAGTAACATTCAATTTAAGTAATGGCTAGTTGTTGCTCTAATACAATTTCAATAATATCTTCTAATTCAGATATCATAGAAATTTTGTAACAACAAGCAGCAATAAGACTGTAAATAAAATGAAATCTCAATGTAACAAAAACGTAATTTGATCCCAGTTATTATCTAGTTTTTGCCCGAATCTGATACACTTTAAGAAACTTTTCCATTTTGTACGGAATATTTCCTTCCGCCACAGAAAAGCTTTTGTGTGTTTTATCCATTGTTATCATTTTCCATTAGCTTTTCAACTAATAAGACCAAAAGATAAATTGTTTTTATGAAGACGTTTACTTTGATTCTGAGCTTAGTAACAGAATTAGTATGACCATAATAATGTTTGTTTATTGCTCGCCTCGCAACGCCCGATGAGTGTGCTCTATTTTCAGAAATCTTGTAATAGTTAAGTATTCTTCTTTCGATCAGCACTTATACGATAGAACTGTAGACTTGGAGGTATAGTTTTCATTGTTTGTTTGTTTTTCGTATGTGTAAGTGGCCAACACTGGTGTCAGATTTTTCAAGCTGCCTTAAGGCATCTGACATAGCTTAACGGAGGAGCTCGAGATTTTTTTATGCCACTTGCGGTCACCCATCCAAGTAGGGACTGCACCAGGGATTGCTTAACATACGTAAGCGCTCATAGAGCTCACACCCACTGGACCATCGGGCTCCTCATTGAAAGCTTTCATTGAAATTTCATTCAAAGTTTTCATTGAAAGCTGGAAAGCGAACCTCGTGCTTCAAAACATTTGGTAAGCACAGCTGAGGGTGCCAACCGCATACACTCAAATGAGAGAGAGAGAGACTATATCTTGTGGTAGAGATTTGAAATTTTTTTGCTTCCTTGCACAGCGAATGATGATCCTTTCTCCTTGCTAACTACTAGGCAAACTCCAATAACAGCTTAAGGCTTCCTAGTCTCATCTAACTATCATATTAAATAGCGATAGTAAGTTGCCTTAACGTACCCAATAAATATGAAGAAATCGCAAAAATAATCGCCAACACTTTCAGCGGTGGTACGCTTAGTTGCCTATGATTATCCGATGTCAATATCAGGATTTTTAGGGCAAGAGTTATTTTGTGGTGTTGCTTCCCATCAGGCAAGATACGCCTATGAAATTTTATTCAAATTTGGATATCATGTATCGCTTTTTGAACGTCATATTTTTTTTTTAATTTGCAAGATCGAAAAACTACTAGCGTTTCGGCACAGGTATGGCGCTCCAATATTCTGATATCTATGGGCGCTCCATACAAGCGGCGCAATATTTATGCCTAGGACTTACACAAACAAAACTTTATATCCGTGCACTGCGTCAATGTGTGAGTTCGACAATCAGGGTCGGCACCTCGTCGAATGAATATAAGTAGGTACCTACTACCGATGCCATTATTTACGAGTATATCTTTCCATTTTAGGAGATTTGTGATTATTTTATCTAAGTTTATATGTTGGGACTTACCTATTATGAATCTGGATAATAAATAAGTGACAGTGCTTACAAGCATAAAATGTGTTCGTTGATCTCACTCGTATGTCATTACTCTCACTTGTATGCTACAACTGGTACAGCAAACACAACACCATGACATAGGTATATAAATATTTTTAGTAGATGTCAGGTCTTATTCATAAAAGCATAAAATATCTAAAACAAATATCACTTCACAAATAGGCATTTCCTTAGTTTATGTCCATTTTCTATTTACCACTGTTTTAGGTTATTTTATGTTATGACACACTAAATATACGATCACTACTTGTAATAAAATAACTAACGTATTCGGCGTCAAAAAATACGGTAAATATTAATAAATTAAATAAAAACTTTGTTTACATCTCACGTCAACAATGGCGTCGTGAATGAAACTCGTGAATCATGACTAACTTCAATGCAAGGCGCGGCGAAACGTGCGAAGCTAACCCTGTTTGAATGCCAGTAAAGCCCGCGTATTAACGGGGGTGAGGCGCGGGGAAGCTAGGTTGTGAGGGACGCTGCGAGTTTCCGTTCTGTACGTTAGTACTATTATTAATTCTGTGGTTTCGGAAAGACCACTGCTGAGAAGAATACGCTGAAAGAAACTCAGTCCAGTTTTGGTCCCTACATGCCTGAAGGGCTATGCTTATACACAAGTATTTGCAACAATTTTTAAAATTATATCAATTAATAATGTACATATATTCATTAAAAATAATATTATTACTCCCATGTAGATTATCCCACTATGATTTATCTGATGTCAATATCAGGATTTTAAGGGCAAGAGTTATTTTGTGGTGTTGCTTCCCATCAGGCAAGTTAGGGGGCAACCGCTCTCATTGGTTCATATGTAAAAAAGGATCATGTTGATTCATTTTATGACAAAATCTATGATGTGAACGTATTCAATAGAAGAATGCAGTGTGAACACATGCCGTTTACCACGTTATCATACCATACCCCAACCCCTTTGCGCGAAGCCCTTCAAAGTCCGTCAGTTGCTTAGCCACTAAAAATACTGCTGTGTGTGGCGATCATGTATCCAAGTTTCAAGATATTCCCATGATATTCCATACTAGTTTGTGAAAAAAGTATCTAATATTTATTGGAACACTATCTACCTGCGATTTCGTATAATGCGTGGATCTTATCGCATCAAGAAAGCGTATTTTTAGGGTTCCCTACCTCAACAGGTAAAACGGAACCCTTTGAACATTATAGAATCACTCGTTTGCCTGTCTGTTTATCTGACTATACGTTTTTCACAGGAACGGGTAGACCACCCGTTCCTGTGAAAAACGTATAGTCAGATAAACAGACAGGCATAGTCGAAATTAATATCACATATTTAGATCTGCGATCTCTTGAATCTGTTGTGACGTCAAAATTCTAAGCCAACGCATGTGTGGACGTTAAGGGCCCACACTAGGCACACTAGCGACGCCAATAATTTTATTCCTAATACTTTACAAATAGAAAGAAATTCAAGAATGTAAATCATATAAGTCTTAGTAAATAACCTGAAGTATTTTTTTTATTATTTTATTACATACACGGCCGTTTTTGGCGGTAAAGTAATTCTCTTAATGACTGATTCTCATAATATTAAAACATGATTCTAAAAACACTTCAGGTTTACTAAAGCTTATATGATTTACATTCATGAATATCTTTCTATTTGCCGTATTAGGAATAAAATTATTGGCGCCGCTAGTGTGCCTAGTGTGGGGCCTTAATGTAGCAAATTCTGCGAATTTGTGTCAATATCTCAAGGGAATCAAAACCTAAAAAGGGTAACTTCCCGCTAAAATCATGAAATTTGGCATGAAGAAAGGTTTTTAGCACAAGTTAAAAAAAAAAAACGAATAGAATAAAAAGAACCATCGGTGCGCGAGTCAGACTCGTACTTGGCCGGTTTTTTAATTGTTCAAGTACTCAGTGGAATTAGATTCACAGCAGGACCAGATGATATTTTATAGATGCCGCCGGAGTAGAATCCTAGACTGTAAAAGTTATTTTAGTCCTTGCCTGGTTAGGGTGTGCAGTGAACTTAGACAAATCAGCCACTAGCTAGTTATTTTCATATGAGCAAATTATTTCTTGTGGACGAGTTACAAAAGGGCTTCTCATATGCGACATTTTTTCACGAACGTGTGCAAAATGTCAAAAGCGTAATTTTTGAACATACAGAATTGAATTGACTGAATTTGATCAATTTAAGAGCAAATTCTTACAGCTCTTACAATGTTGGCAACATTATACTAAAAAAAATTGTGAAGAAATATAAACTTAAAAAAGAAGGGGCCTGGTGCGTTTCGGGCCATGCGTAGTGTAGGGTTCCGTAGTAGCACGTCATTTTATAAGTTGGTCGACTATAAAACTTTGACTGGTAAATCGTACCTAGCTGTGTTTGTTTCTTTAAACTTCGTTATTATAAATGCCCTGAATTTTTTTAACGAATCCACAAACAACCACAATTTTTTTAACGAATCCACAAACAACCACTTAACTTGCAGCGATCTTCAGCTGCAGAAGATCAGCTTGCAGCAAGTTGTTCCTATTGACTTGATGAGTTACTCCGATTAAGAGTGTGAGAGTAAATTTATATGTGGTATGTGTTTTTCCCATTTCGTTATCACTTCCATCCGCTTGGGGAAATTAAATGAACAAGATACGCGCGAAACATAATAATCCTTTTTGGCAGTCGGGTTCAAAAGACCCAGCTTTAAATATTAATTCAACACGTCTACCATATTTAACCCTATCTTGTCATGGATATTGATTTATACTGGTGACAAACAAGGTGGTAAAGCCCCGCCCAACGCCTTTGTTTTAGCATTGGACTTTATGTAATTGATGCTACTGAAATGGCGTTTTTGTGAGGTTGGTTAAACTTGAACGAAACTAGGTATGCACTTATTGTTAAATATTTGACATCAGCGACCACTGTCAAATTATAGAGCCTGTATTTTTAACCTTTCTACCGTTTCTATCAAAGTATTATTGGAACGGTTACGTGGTTACAAAAAAAAAGGTGCCAATCATTCCAAGCTTCACCTTCTGTCGTGCCCTAACTGCTCACATTACGGGACCTCAATGAGGCTAAAGATAAGGCAATCAGCGTTGCAAAATAATAGTCAGAATATACCTATCTAATTAAGTGAAACCATTTCGATTCGATAAGAAGAAGAAGACCAAATTTCGTAACATACTCAGTGACGAAAAACTCGTAAGCACGATTAAAAAATAATTCAGGCTTTTGTTTCGTGCGTTTTTGATTAGATAAATAATAATCTCACCGTACAGTGTCGCATGAATTGATATCACTGAAACGATTTCTGCAATTTTCCCACTGCACCTGAATTCGGTCACGTGACGTTTGTATTTGTGCTATAATTAGTTCTGCAATAAAATTATGGGGCGTATCAACGATCTCGTGCAATTAACAGGAAAAAAGTTAAACGTGAGCAATTCACGTGACGAAGTTTCTTTGGAAATGTACTAGGAAATGCAACTATGTTCTATATTTTACATCGTATGAAATTCTTAGTAAATATAGAAATGACGTGTTGGATTGTTGAAGCTATTAGTTGAAAAGAAAATCGTATTCTTAATGACCTTTTTCAGGTTGTAGAAAAAGCTTGAAAGTATTAAAAGAATTCGTTAGCAAGTCCAATATAACTAGCGAACTGGCTTTTTAAATGGTGCCTCATAAATTTTGCTGTCCGCTGCTCCTTCCGGGTCTAGGTCTATAAATTCTGAACAGCTTGACTTATCAGCTCGAAATGTAGCCTCGGAGATAATTTTGAAACTTGGAAAGTTTTGTGACTAAAATCCTTTTTAGATAGTTCTCAATGTGACCAATTTATAACTTTATTGGTGCAATATCAATATGAATTGTTATTGTTAGAACGTGCCAGTAGCGATTCTCTTGTTTTATCTGTTTTGCAGAATGTTAATTTTAATCTTCTCGGAAACTAAAGATAACTTACTAAGTTGTAATCTGTAAATTCTGCGACCCACTTGAAGGCAGAGACTAATTATTATAGTCTATATTCTATTCTACTTTTTTATTTTATGGCCTCACAGAGATTTCGGTGATTCTGCCAGTTGTTCAGTTTAGAGATATAAAGTAACAGTGTTGTACGGTACAGTTAACAAGTAGCAATCAAAGATGGCGTAGGTCCTTCGATTGCTTTATGGGAGCTTCTGATGACAAATCTATACGAGTCCAAATGACAGTCTACTTTACCTATTTAACACATTGTTCCTAAGCATGAGCATTTATAACACCAAACTACAGCAATTTCATATTATAAGAAAACAATTTGCAAAATCATCCAAGGCAAACTCCGAACTCCTTGACTTCCCACCAAAAAATCCTAATGATTGTCGTATCATACCTTATCTGCCACATGTCTGTCATTGTGCTCGCGTTTTTGGTTAGCTCCTCACATGTGTCAAGGTCTCACCTTGGTGTCGTTTGGGCACACAATCGGGAATCAATTCTTTTGTATCGGTAACCATGCTAATGCTTGTTTGAGGTTGATGTTTA
Source organism: Rhodophaea formosa (assembly GCA_963082605.1). Lineage (NCBI taxonomy): Eukaryota > Metazoa > Arthropoda > Insecta > Lepidoptera > Pyralidae > Rhodophaea > Rhodophaea formosa. The sequence continues at coordinate 19,443,970 of OY720205.1, read as the reverse complement.
TCTGTCATATTATTGATTTAGGGAGACGGTTTTCCTTGTCATGTGACATATTTTAGAGATAATTATATGACCTAAACTACGATGAAAGATAATTATGGACATGACTTTCTGAATAACTTCAGACTTGGACTAAGGAGCTAGAGAAACAATGACTAGTTAGAGAAATATAAATTAAAGAAAATATATATATAGGGACCAATCACACAGATTGAGCTAGCCCCAAAGTAAGTTCGAGACTTGTATTATGGGATACTAACTCAACGATACTATATTTTATAATAGATACTTATAGATAAATATCCAAGACCCAGGTCAATCAGAAAAAGATCATTTTCCATCTTGACCTGACCGGGGTTCGAACCCGGGACCATCCGTGTCGCAGGCAGGCGTGTTGACCGCTGCGCCACGGAGCAAGTCTTGTATGTAGAATCTGATTTAAACGTATCTGCGTCATGTTCACATCATGTAACGTTGTCAAACGATTTAAGTGTACTTAGGCAATAGGGTTTTTGTTAAATCTATGTTTACTTACTATTGTTATTGTTATATTTACTTACTATTATTTCATTGTATGAATAATATAGATAAGGTAACTTTAAAAAATCTCGGGATTTTTACAAGTAAATAAATCAATTTATTTAGAAAGGCATATCCACACCATTTTTTTATTCCATAGTTTAGGTATACAAGCACCGTATTATCTGATCTCTGATTATTAGCTATTTTACTTTTGCGACATGTAAATTAAGACTATCTTCTCATTTGACGACGTCTTCTTCTTCTTCTGTTTTATATTATGGCTTCCACCGAAATTTCAGTGATTCTGCCAATGTCCAGTATAATGAGATACTAAGTATCGGTGTTGTACGGTAAAGTTTTTCCAAGTAGCATCAAAGATGGCGTATGTTCTTTGACGCCTCGTGGCAGCTTGGGGCGGCAAATCTATACGAGTCCATTTATCAGTTCACTTTAACTATTTCACAAATTGTTCATGAGCACGAGCATTTATAACACCAAACTACACCAATTTCATATTATAAAGTCCACTAAAATAAATTTGCAAAATTGTCTAAGGCAAACTTCAACTGTACCCCTTGACTTCCCACCACAAACTCCAACGATGTCTTGTCTCTTGCACATGAGAAATTTGAATTGCATGCACATAGTGTCAAAGAAAGTGTACCTGACCTAACGTATAACCTCGTTTTGTTTGGGCATACAAGTGGTGGGAATAAATTCTTTTAATGTAATCAATCATTTTATATCAACATTATCGGTATCCATACTAATGATTTGAGTTTGATGTCTATCTATTAAATTATTGGTAACGTGGTTTACCTTGTCATTAGGTCTCTCTATTTAAATTATGACCCATAGCAAAAAGCAAATTAAATTGCACCTCTATTTGACCCCTTAAGGGATTTTTTAAACCTTCCCTTAAGTTACTTTTAGTATGAAGATGATTAATGCGGTGACTTTAAATTTAATGAAATCTCCATAGCCTTCCTCCTATATTCAACAACTATCGTTCCTTATTTGACTCGAAGGAATGAATTGAATTGAATGAAAAACTATTATGCGAGTTCTTATTTCTTTTTGATAAGCTAGCAGAATACTCATTTTATGTTTCTATCTTAAAAATTCACAGACTTTCATAAAAACTTGTTTCTTCTATTGGGGGTTTAATGAGATGTTGAATAATTTAGAAGGGTGAATAATTTTGAGGATGTATTTTCAAAAATCCCGTGTTAGTAATCATTTGCATTATAACAATATTTTTTGTGCAAAATTTAAGGTTCCCGACCTTGTAGTTTCCGCTGTGGCTTGATAAGTCAATCACCAATCAATGTTTCCTTTAATATATAGTTATATAAATTTATTAACATCTACAAATGTTATACTTTGATTGCGCTTTATGATTTGTATTTTGCATAGTATCCAATCGTTTGATGTAAAAATATTCATTTAAATCGCGTACAAAGTAACCGGTAGACTCTAGTCTAAATTCTACAATTTTATTATCTGTATTTCCTATAAAGTTATAACCCTGCCTGATATCCTAACAGTCCTGGATACTTGACATGAAATAATATACATATAATATAGTATATTTGTATATCTAACCGATTATACAATCGTCCCACGCGAATTTTTATCGCGGCCTTGCGATATTTTTCTGTCCTCATAAACATGGATGTCAATAAAATTATTGACATCAATTCCGGTGGCTGACATTGAACGAATTATTGATATCTGTGTGAGATGCTTGCTTATATTTGTGATTACGTTTGTATTGATTTGTAATACGTTTTGGAGGCCCGCGATGTTCTCCGTGGCACAGTTTCGCTACAGAGCCTCTGGACTGACCCGACATACCTTTAAAAGGGTGACTTAGCCCGTCAATATGAACAACTTTTCACATGGGATCAATGCTGGGAACTCAAAATCGAAATTTTCATAAAAATGTTCCGCCGCCCGGGCAATTAGTATGGGAAAATAAAAAAAATAAAACGATCCCATAGGAATCGTTGTTCATATTGACAGTCTGAGTCACCCCTGCAAAGGAATGTCGAGGGTCAATTTACACACTGTATATTCCGTTCATATACCAACATGCGTTTTTATTTAGTACAACTTAGAAATCTTTAAGACCGTGGTAATGCTATTGATCTATGCTAGTGCTGTTGAGCATGAACATTGCACGTTAAAAAAAAAAAAGTTATGCCTTTCTTCTTGCAATCTCTGCGGCGAAGGGCCTCTCATTTGTTTGTCTATAGAAGCCCGCGTTCGGTTGAATAGTGAAAGGCCGATATTTTTTTGTTTCATTACTTTCACTACTTTTACCGCGAACAGACAAATATCGTGATTATAATAGCCACCGTACAAATGTAATATCCGTATCATTTGATTGTCAAGAGTAAAAAGTCGTCTCGTTTCCGATTACTAAAATAAATTTGCGTAACTTCCTCCGTGGTGCAGTGGTTAATACGCCAGCCAACACGATGCAACACGAGCCCTGGGTTCGATCCCTGTTGAGGTCATGATGGAAAACGATATTTTTCAGATTGGCCTTGGATATGAATATTATTAAATATAGTGTATCGTTGAGTTAGTATCCTACGACACAAGTTCACAACTTACTGTGGGGCTAGCTCAATTTGTGTGATTTGTCTCGATATGTTATTTTAATCCAACACTACTCGGGTTCTCATGTTTGATCACATTAATTTCCAATACACAATATACAGAATAAAGTTCCCACTCAGTTTTATTATTGCTAATTTGAATCATCTAAATACCTATGAGTTATGTGTGCTCAATTAAAGTATCTAAATCTTAAATGTACTCGTCTAATATTCAAGCTCAAGAAATTCCTTTACATAAATTTATTTTTTGTTTAGTAACCGTCTTTTACCCCGACTTACTCATGTAGCCCAGTATGTTTTGTGTGTGGTCAAAAACTACTAAAAACATATTTTACCAATAGAAAGCTACATTATCAACCAATAATATAGGCTATATGGGATCGGTACGAAAGCAAGAATATAACCCATGTATCAAACAAATGTTTTTGTAACATAAGCTATATAAGATCCGTGCGAAAGCATTAATGTAAGCCAAGGTATCAAACATTTGCTTAAATTGTTTTTATTGGGCGAGCGTTGCGAATACTGCGGTTGCATACTCAGCCGTTCAGGTTAAGGATCCGCTGGGGTATGGGGGCCTGGAGTGAACCGGAGACCCGGATAATTGCGTGATAAAAAACGAATTCCATGCGGATGAAGTTGCGGTAAACAACTAGTAAAATAATAAAAATACCTATATATCAATGTGAATTGTAAACGAAAATGATATATATGGGAAAAAATAAACAGGATAGTCAATCAAAGTAGTACGTTGTGTAACCCTAGTTATATCCCACGCTACACATGTGCGGATTTCCAATACAATATTTATTTTCACTGCTAGTAAATTCGACTCTTAGTTCTGGGAAACAGTTTGATTGGAATTAAAGTACCAAGTGTGCCAACAGATATCTAACAAACGTAAACATTTAATGTGATTTGTGCGGAAAAACGTGTTTTCCAGTTACATACTTGACAAGTGGTCATCACATAATTATGAACGTATATGGCTTTGGCTTACCCCAACGATAAATCTAAGGTAAACAAACATGAGTAAGAGACATTATATGAACGTATTTTTATACTAGCTGTGCCCGCAACTTTTTTCGCATGGAAAAAAGTAGCCTATGTATTTTCTCAGGCTCTGGACTATCTGTATACCAAATTTCATATAAATCGGTTCAGTAGTTTTGGCGTGACAGAGTTACTTTCGCATTTATATTAGAACGAACATTCGGATGTTGAAAGGGCATTTTCAACATCTAAGTGGCTAAAATACTTCTGCCAAAGCAAAATAATTCTATTGTACAATTTTCAATAATTCTGGCTTGACGTCTTGGTGTAGGGTTACCAGGTGTTTAAAGTGAAAAGCCGGACAGAGCAGCCAGTTAAAGAAGACATTTGGGTAAAAAAGCTAGTCCTATAATATTTTAGTCGTAGTATATAATAATTTAACACGATATTTTTTATGTAAATCCGGCAGGGGTTGGTTTTCATAAAATCTTCTTTCAATTTTTATAAAAATGGTCAAACAACCAAAGCCGGACAAGCCGGTCTTCGACTGATTTGGCCGGACCCGCAAATAAAGAGCCTTTGTCCGGCTTTATCCGGACGCGTGGCAAACCTAACTGAGCGCGTCTCACCGGTGGATATTAAATGAGAGAACAGTACGTGCCTCGATTTGTTATGAACTGTCTTGTAATCCAATTCGTCGTATTACGATGTTTGTTTGTTTTTCGTATGTGTAAGTGGCCAACACTGGTGTCAGATTTTTCAAGCTGCCTTAAGGCATCTGACATAGCTTAACGACTGCCATTAACGATGACAGCCGGGACCAACGGCTTAACGTGCCTTCCGAAGCACGGAGGAGCTCGAGATATTTTATGCCACTTGCGGTCACCCATCCAAGTAGGGACTGCACCAGGGGTTGCTTAACATATGTAAGCGCTCTTAGAGCTCACACCCACTGGACCATCGGGCTCCTCTATTATTAGTATTACGATGATGGATTGTTTTTCGTATTAGAAGGAAAATCTCTTGGAAGTTTTAATAGGATAATTGATTTTCTCAAATTGCTTTCGGCGTGTAATAAGATTTCTTGTTCTATAAATATCTTTCTCTAAGTTCTGCCAATTTCGAAGAAATTCGTCTATTAGAAAATCGTGTTATGGTAATCTATATCTATACTTATATGAAGATGATTTGATTATTTGTTTGTTTGTATTAAATTTGTTCCGTAACTGCTGGAGGCATTTTCAAAATTCCTTTACCTATAGAAAGCAAATTTATATGCGGTTGACATAGGCTATAATTTACTAGTATGAAGTCGCGGGAAAATTGCTAGTAATATAATAAGTGGGAAATACAGTTGGTTGTTGACATGATTTTGCGCCTAAACTACTTAACTGATCTGATTACCATGATCTTAAGTTTAGTATACTCGCTATAGGAAAGAAAGAAAGTAAAATTTAATCCAGCAAATACAATTTGGACTAGATGATCTTATGCATATTATATGCTTTTTCTGATATTAATTCGATTTATTAATTACCTTACTTGTCGTATCTTGCGTAACAAGTAGCATTCACATTGAGTACCGCGCTATGCACCACGTTTATGACTGTGATAAGTATTTATAGTTACTTTTTGACATTAAGGACTCGTTATTAAAAGACAATAATAATGCCCGAGAGATTCATTACTTTATTATTCACTTCATTGCTATTCATAGGCAAATTCCCATTGTTGTAGTACGAGTATAAGACATCTGTTGACATGAAAACACTGAGTAACAGATTGGTTAAGTTGACTGTGCAAAATGAATAATGATTTGAATTATTTAGACAGTAAGAAGGAATATTTGGAGGATTTATTTACGGCTTTCCACCAAAACACGTAACTGGTTGTATTGTTGACCTAGTTCAAATTACGAAGCTATTTCTCAAAGATCTTTTATAAAAACTAGTAGCAGTCCGCCCCGGCTTTGCCGGTGATACATACCTAGCCTATGATAACGTGCCTATTCAACGGTGAAAGATTTTGAATTGCGCGCGTTCAACCGTTTGGTTGAACGCGCAGCATTGAATAAATAAAATACTAACAATGGTTGGATTTCGAGGTCACCCCCGCTCGAAGGCCTAGGGCTTTTAATTTTTGCATGTTTTAAAGTAAAAACAAAAAACATGTTTAACGGTGACGGACTAAAGAATCTATTTCATTAATAGAACTTGTTCTGTTGTTCCAGCCAATAAACAACGCAGACTTCGTGGTCCCAGTGGAGATAGACGGGGCGGTACACCAAGTGTATGTGCTGAAGCGGCCGCACGTCGACGAGTTCCTGCGACGCTGCGGCGAGCTATACGAGTGTGTGCTCTTCACGGCCTCGCTGGCCAAGTACGCGGACCCCGTAGCTGACTTGTTGGACAGGTGTGTTAAAATCTATTCATCTCAACCGCAAGAAGTCTACTGCTGCACATAGGCATACCCCAAGGATATTCATCATTCGGGAGGTTTTGACATACTCACTACGCTTGGTAAACGGGTTGGTGAGCGCAGTTTGTTTGGCTTATATCGGCTCTGATGCTGCTGCCCTTTGAAACCGTTTTTTAAGCGAGGAAAGGTAAGATCTAGTTCGACTGGGGAAACCAGGTAAAGATATTTGGGTATTTGGCTTATATCGGCTCTTGACGCTGCTGCTCTTTGAAACCGTTTTTTAAGCGAGGAAAGGTAAGATTTAGTTCGACTGGGGAAACCAGGTAAAGATATTTGGGATTCTTCTTGCTCAGATGGATTGGGGAGGAGAAAGTAGCAGCTTGGGATGCTGGGCCAGCGTATCCGATGGCATACTCGCAAACACCGGACAGACAGACTAGGATGACACCCCTGACCTAAATTATATATACAAAATATTATGTATTCTGTAAAAAGCGTTTTGAAGCATAAACTCTAAAGCTTTCGATCGAGTTAAACTAAACATGACAAGAGCTTAATAAATTACACTATAACTACGGGCATTATCATTGATTACTTGGTTGATACTTTGGAAACAGATTGAAATGATATGTTAGTAATGCTATGTCCGGTGTCTCCCAAGGGACGATTCTTGGTCCTTTACGTTTTGCGCGTTAGTTTTTATGCTACTATCTAAGTAAATACTGTCATAAACATACAAAATACACTAAACTACAATCAACTTCTGTTCCAGATGGGGCGTTTTCAGAGCGCGGTTATTCCGCGACAGCTGCGTGTTCCACCGCGGCAACTACGTGAAGGACCTGAACAGCCTCGGCCGCGACCTGCGACGCGTCGTCATCGTGGACAACTCGCCCGCCTCCTACATATTCCACCCAGACAACGCTGTGAGTCTTTTGCTTGCCACTATCGTGATCAAGTCTAATATCCTAACTAATATTATAAATGCTTAAGTGAGTTTGTTTGTTTATTTGTTTGTGACGCCCTATCTACTGACCCGATCATCATAAAATTTTGCATACACATATGTAAGGGTAATATCAGGCGGGTGAAGCCGCGGGTAACAGCTAGTCTCTTCCATCTCCATTTTCTAGCCATCTTTGTCAAGAGTCGTTGGCTACTGATAACATCTTCTTACTTGTCTCTATGATCGAGAAAGTAGAAAATTTACCTAAATTACTTATGGTATTGAACTAGCGATAGTTCAAATTCACGTTCTCTTAAAAACATACAACTTTTGTTCTGTGATCTTCATCACGTCATCATCATCAGGTCCCTCCTAGTTTCCATTGCATGAGCACGACCCTCTCTGTACTACCAGAGCCATATATTAGCCAGAGTGTTCAGAGGATTTAAGAGAGGCCACGTTGGCCAGAAGGGTTGGAGAGGTCTATTTGATGTTTATAAGCTTAGCCGCATACGGCGGGAAATTAGAACATTATGATGCAAATACGGTAGGCTAGATATTATAGTCGAGGTGCACGAGGCGAACCCGAGCGCTTATGATAAACGTAAAATTACCAGCTTACTGAGTACGAGCATCATACGACGTTTTTCAATATATTTGCAATTACCATAAACTTAATTCAGCAGTTGTAATTGGTGTGAAGAAAAAGGGCCTAGTTCGTTAAATACAACGTAACGATTTAAGTATAAGACTGTATTGAAAAATCCCTTACATATCGAACTTGACGAACATAATCAAGCAAAAATCGCCCTCGTCTTCTACAAATTACGTTGCAAATTGCAAACGTGAGGCGCGGATGCACCGCTTAGTTTCTCAAACACACTTACATGTCGGGTAAACATCAATAAACGGCCATTCTCGCTAATATCTCCCACAATAGCACTTAGTCGTGATAAGCGAAACACGGTAACACGGTCACCACGATAGTTCTCAATGGTCTCGACTCTCGTGTAGGAATGTCATTGTCCAGCTAAGCAGTGATAACATATAATATGTAATAGTTATTAGGATATTTATGTAAATGTACATAATGTGTGACAAGGAAAAGAATGAAATATGTACAGGTAGAATGAAATTTGTTGTTAAAGTGGCATCTAGTTGCCCCCATGTTTTTTGTGCCCTTGCACGGCGTCACTTGTACGTTTTTCACTGCATGTAACATCTTTTATAACCTGTGGCTCTCAATAAAATTTGATTCTTGGACATTGTTAAGGAAGCACAGATATTGATGCGCTGTTTTACACATTTTGTCTGTATTGTAGTGGTTAATTCTTGTCAGTTCACTACTAATATTCACGAGCGGAGTAATGAGGTTAGGTAAAATAAATAAATAAATATATAGGGACATATCACACAAATTGAGCTAGCCCCACAGTAAGTTGTGAACTTGTGTCGCAGGATACTAACTCAACGATACAATATTTTATAATATATACTTATATAGATAAACATCCAAGACCCAGGTCAATCCGAAAAAGATCGTTTTCCATCATGACTTGACCAGGGATCGAATCCGGGACCCCCGTGTCGCAGTCTGGCGTGGTAACCACTGCGCCACGGAGCTCGAACACGCAAGCACGGAGCATTTTTAGGGGTTTTTGAGAGGATTTTATTTTAATTTGTTATGTGAAAACCCACATTACAATGTTATACATTATGTTCGTTTGTATATATTGTGTTTGCTCACATAACTCACACAATAAATGTTTTTTGGGCATTCACTTTCGAAGATGCATTGATAACTGTTCTTTTTTAATGTTTCGAGTTCGCTATAATGCACTCATGCTACTTTTAGCACCGCCGGTAAGCTGCTTTATAGAAGCTAAACGCAGCCATCAAACATTCCTGACTGCACACTTGAAAACGATAATCGCGACGATAGAGTAGTGTTTAAGCGCGACACAACACTAAACACGCGATTTCGATATCGCGTCCCAACTAAGGAAGTTGCGGAATCGCGATGCAGCATCGATAGAATCTCTACAACGCGTGATTTTGATACTGCGATAGAACGCAGAGAGTCACTAACACGTGATGCAGTATCCTTACAGTCACAAAAACGCCGATCGCCGATATCAAAACTAATAGAGTACGGAAGGTCTAACTCGAGTCGGTCATCATTTTTAGGGTTCCGTAGTAAACTAGGAACCCTTATAGTTTCGCCATGTCTGTCTGTCTGTCTGTCTGTCTGTCTGTCTGTCTGTCTGTCCGTCCGCGGTTTTACTCAGAGACCATAAGTACTAGAAAGCTGTAATTTGGTATGAGTATGTATATTAATCATGGCAAAAAAGTCGTAGAAAAAAATCTTGAAAAAAAATTTTTTTTTGGGTAGCTCCCATACAAGTAAAGTGGGGGAGTCATTTTTTTTTCTCTACTTACCCATCTTGTGGGGTATCGTTAAAAGGGTCTTTGAAAAATATTGTGAGGTTGAGAACACCATTTTTCGATTTAGGGATCCGTTTCCGAAATATTTGGTTTTAAAGTGCAAATTTTTGTTAGAGGTACGTGTCCCCCCCCTCTATCTCCTAAACGGTTATATATAGATACGTGAAAAAAATTACAGCAGTAGTATATATACTGAAGTTGAAAGGAAAACTATCAGAGCTAAGTACTAAGTACAAACTAAAAAGTTATAGGCAACCAACTTATAAAATGTACTGGAAAATGTAAAATTTCATACAATCTTTATTGTTAGATGTTTTTGGTCGTTAAACTGTGAGGTGCGAGTGTAAACAGTGTGTACTCAAAGTTGTCATTCGCAACTACGGAACCCTATACTGCGCGTGGCCCGACACGCACTTGGCCGCTTTTTTTCTTAATTTGAATTGAAAAATATGGCCTTTAGTAATATTATAGATTAAGGTATTAGTACGGCACATTTCATTTCATCCAGACGTTTTCTATGCATAAGTTCATAAACAGATGATGTAGCCGGAATTCTAAGACTCGAGAACGATCTGTGAATAACATATGTTTATATTTCCAGGTACCTGTCGCGTCTTGGTTCGACGACATGACAGATTCAGAACTATTAGACTTGATACCGTTTTTCGAGAAACTGAGCAAGGTGGACAGTGTGTACACAGTGTTGCGAAACTCCAACCACCCGTACAACCCGACACAGAACAACTCCCCGCCGACATAGCGCCCCCCCGCCGCCCCCCCGCGCCCCGGAGCGAGCCCCGTCACCACCTTCCTCCAAACGATCGTCAAGAAAGGAGCGAACTTCGTCTTAAGTGCCAATTTTGCCTTCTGGATAGTAAGGACGTTATTTGTACCTATTTTACATTTTAGGTATCTCTTAGTGCGTAAGCCTGTATGATGGATTTGTGATTATTTAACCTCTTCGCTAAGCTTGCGGCGATGTGCGTGTGTTCCGTCGACCAAACGTGTTACTTTATATAATTCGGTGGCAAAAGTTCTCTTTCGAATTTTTTATATCATGCTTGGGATCAAATATGAATAAGTTAGGATACCTTCATCACGATCGCTTGACATTTCGTGTCACTAATATCGGAGTTGCCGCAAGACCGGGAATTGATCGCACTACCCATATTGACCGCCACACAAATGGTCGATTCAATATTGTGACGTTATCACGAATTCTAAAATTCGACTGCTATTAAATAAAGTGTCCGTACACTAATGGAACGTGTAAATATTTTTTTATAATAGACGGAGAGGGACGCTTGAATCATGGTCTAGAATTAACGAATATGGATTAATTATAATGTACATACATATTTTATAATGAATATAAATATACCGTATGGTATGCGGCAGAAGAATAGCACTTAAGGTGAATAGAGTCGCACTGGCTGGAACTACACCGTTTGCTGAAACATAACTATAGAATTTATATTTTTTTGAGAACTTTCTATGCGCTTAGTCTATTACACTACCAATCGGAATTGAATTGTTATAATCATTAATCCGTTATTTTTGTCCAAATAAAGACGAACATGTGACTCAACTCGTCAATGAAATCCAAATCAGATAGGTATTCAGTGACGATTACTGTTGTATTTCGATTGGTAACTTGACTAAGCGCCCTGACAATTCAGCAATTTTCTAAATTCAAATAGGCGTAGCATCAGTCAGTAAAGATAAGTGCACATTCGCGCGTAAGCTGTAATCCACGTTACACAATTAGTGTGTGCACACTTGAATGTCAACATTATTTCCCGTAATTATTGGTGACAATAAGGAGTCAATCGCGTCAGTGTCATATGAGTTAATTGTAATTAAATGTTAATTGTAAAACACGGGTGGATGTAGCATCTGATGGACTTGGCATCTATGTATCAATGTAATTTCGCTCTCGTAGAGAAGACAACCGGTATTTTTGTAAAGAAGAATATTACTTGACCGTCCATATTTCGTATCGAACTTCAAGTCGGCCATTTATATCTTACAGGTCATACATGTATATTTCATTTTCATGTACCCCGTCAGTGTTGCAATATCAATTTTAAATTCATCATTAAATAAAAATATTTATAATTATCTAGCAAGAGCGTCACATTAAAAGTTTGAGTGTCTTGAAGCTAGCTGATATTTCTTTCTAAACTCAATATATAATATAATTGTTACCGACGGTCAAAGTACAGTACAGCTCTGATATGTATTTATATAAATTATTAATTTTATTATCGACATTACTTACTGCATAGTAAACTGTTATTGATGTCTGTTTACCGCAATAGGGAGTATGCACGTAATTTTTTTATTTGCTTAGTATAATCCTTAATAACCACAGGAAAAAAATATGAAAGAACTTTTAAATATCTTAATTAACGACGAAGATGTGAAACTTTAAAGTTTAAATTAGAAAGAGAAGTCCGATATGGACTAGTGACGTCATAGTCTATGTCATGCATGCATACATTTGCCATATAAAATAGTGTTTTCGCGAGTGAGATAGACATATTTTCGTAAAATCATTTTATCTCGTTCGTTTTTCAACCAAATTTTATTCTGTTTTCACCTTCAATACTTTACTTTTGGATATTTTTGGATAAACTGGTAAGATAACAGATATTTTTTTCATGCATATTCCTATTGACATTCTTCTCTCAGAGAGCGATCTCAAATAATGCTGCACATAATTTTATGATAATTATCATCTCAGTATTAAACTAGTTTTATAGTATTTGATGCCATTATACACAGAACTAAATGTGGAGCTACGTTTCGTAAGTGTTCTTTACTATACTAATATTGGATACGAAGATTTTAACTTGAAAAGAAAACATGGCGAGAAGCGGATCTATAACTACCTTTATATGTCTATACTTAACATTTATGGAAGCCGTGACAAAAGATTTTACTATTAGTAATAATTATACGACTTTTTATGATAATGAGTATAGTGATATTTTTCAACTCATGAGGTTTCAAATCAAGAATGAAGATTCATAATATTGCGATTATACCTGAATTTTCACCTTTCCACCTTTACGCCCACGACGATGCTAAATGTGGCCTTTGGGTCTTATGACCTTGGGCTATGTCTACCTTATTTTTTTAGTAGACTCAACGCCCTGGCATAGGCTGTCGGAGTCCATTTGCAATTATGATTTCGGATTTTAAACATTTGTTATTAATATTTCATATTATTATTTGTACTAGTTTATACAATCTTTTGTCATTGCTTTCATCAGCCTAACATTTAAGAATTTCGCCCACTTTCTATAAAAATAACCTTTCCAACAGGCAAAATTCAAAATTATACCTAACGGATTTATGTAAGAATAAATTAGGTAATGTAAAATGGTGCTTTCAGTATTAGTTGATTAAGCAACTTGAAATTGACTGTTAAGGAAACTATAGCACTCTTAACGCACATTGGCCTCCAATTGGTTTTAAGAATTCAGACATTTTCATACAAACTGAGTATAATTTATTCCTTTATAAGAAATCTGTATACACCTGCACCTTGGCTTGACGATGCCATCTATTTATTGTTTTAATTGCTTAGCAAAAAAAGGTTTTATTTGTTTTCTTTTTTTATAATTATTTTTTTTTATGAACCTTATTGATTTATTATTGTTTGGTAGTAGACGTGTAAATAAGATTTTTATTAACTTAAAGCTCGATTTTAATATTCGATACGATCCAATATTTTGGTAGTGTACATGTTAGTTTGTTATTTAGTGACTACGCCGGTGTATGTACATACCCTTATACGTATATTTTATAGATGTATGTTTACGCTAGAACCCAGCTCCATGCACTAGAACATAGTACGTCTTACCGGCTGGTAATCCACAAACTGTAAGAAGGGCATTGATATTTAACATATACTACAGTCCAAACCGTTTTATTTTCGTCTTATGAATGATTTTAATACGTCTTTTCCTACTGTTTTATTTATATGCGTCAATTTATGAATGTCTTACTATCTCTATATAAAACGTGCATTGGTCATGTAGAAATTAAACTTATGAATTATTTAAGGGCAATATGAAATTAATATTAATTAGTCGATGTGTAATTTTTGTATGTTGTTTTGTATATTTTTATATTTTCGGTGGCTGTTGTCGCGGCAACTGAATTTAATTTGGAAAAGAGCGACCCCGCTTAAAATGTTCACGCAAGATTCGATTTTAGCATTGACAGAGCAGGACATATCGATATGTTAGAGCGAGAAAGGCATGCAACATTTATTTTATGCATATAGCTGCGTCCTGCTCTAGCGATCCTAAGGGACGTATTCACAAGCGAGATAATCGCGACGAGTCCGCGCTTCTATCCATTATTTTGTATATTCTATTCTGTAGCTGATACGATTGAATTTCGCTTGCACTTTGCCACGCGTCGTATCATAGCCGTGTGTAGTAACGTTCTATATAGAAAAACGTGGCACGGCGATAAAATCGCCGCGATTCTCTCGCTTGTGGAAACTGCTGGATTATGTCGGATTATGTACATATTTACGTCGCGTTGTCGTGTGGGTTGGTATTATTTGTGATTGCGAACTCTACCGCATATGCACATAATAAATACCAATTAGCTCGATACAAAATGGCTTCAAAGTCGATTTCACAAGCACGGTTTTCCAATGTATGATGATATAACAATACAGTGAGATACAAAGACTGTCATTCTTACTTTTGAACTGGGCGCAATTATACATTATAAAGGGTAAAAACCGGGACTTTATTACTAAAACTCCGCTGTCCGTCCTTCTCTCTGTGACAATCTATTAATTGGTATTAGGTAGAGACTTGGGATTTTCACAGAATGTGTATAACTATTGCTGTTATAACAAGAAATAATATAAACAAAATTAAGGAGCGGCATACAAGAAGCTCGTTTTTGTAGTTAAATATATTATAGTTGTGCCCTTAGTGCAAGATTCCGACTCGTACTTGGCCAGTTTTATTCATATTTCATATCTGCGGTAACATTTATGTGCTGGTGATTAGAATAAAACGTTGCAACTAGTTCATAGTATGGTACAAAAAGCTCCCAATTTGACCGCCGGCATATGATACTTCTTAGCTGTTTTAAAATAAATCTACATCCAGATTTGGATGGTACACATTGGGATACCGTGTTTGTGTCGCGACGTTCGCACGCATTACGTATCGTTTCTCGTGGCTTGCGATGTGGATTACTAGGTGTCACCCATTGACCACAGTAGACGGCATTTATTTGTAAGCATTAACACGTAGCGTAGGATGTTATAGTAATATATACGTTGATTTCTCTAGTTGTAAGCATTCTGTTGTTAATGACGCGTTTTTTTTTCAAATACACTAGTAACTTAGGCTCATTAGCGACACATCCTGTGACTATCTTAGACGTTTGTTCTATGTTTTATAGTAACTTGACTATAGAAATCGTCCAACAGTGTTTTAATTAGGTAATATTGTTCATATTATTTGAAATTAAAATGCATGCAATAATATTTGATTGATATTTTCTAATATCTTATTATATTAATGAAATATAATAAAATTTATTTTATGTCTAACATTACCTAACTTGCGAGTTTCGGGTATAAGTTGTTGTATCATTAATTTGATAAATATTCTTTTTTATATTGTAATTTAACATCGGTGTAAAATATTAGGGGCCGTCTCTATGACGTGAGAATTGCGACGAGTCTGCGCTTCTGTCTTATATTATTTTATATTGTATTGTTTAGGTGATACGATTAACATTCGCTCGCACTCGGCCACTCGTCGCATCGCTGCGAAAACATCGCCATGTGTAGAAACAATTTTAGAGAGTATAGAAATAAGTGACACGGCGAAGAAATCGCCGCGATTCTCTCGCTCGTGGAGACGACACCTTAGAGGATGTAATGAACGCAATAATTAAATATTTTTGCCGTTGTCTTCGAATTGTTTACAACTCGATTATGTTTGATCGCGGTGCTTTTGACGAATTTATGTGGCGTATGGTGGGACGCGCTTTAAGTAATGATATAGTTGGTCTGTGTCATCACTTTATAGCAAAAGTGAGTGTTACTTGCAGTATGTAATTACTTTATAATTTTAACAAAAGTCTCTGTGAGTAACACACACAGTTTCATCGAATGTATAGTCAAATTAACTGCAAGGATGGCGATCATATGTAGCTAAAATTAGAAAAACAAATTATGTTTTTGGTTGTATATGATCGTCTCCGAATTGTGACGATGGCCTTGTACCTTTGAATCGAGTAACTTTCTCGCTCGCAACTCTTGATTTGCTTGTAAACAAAGTACAAATACAATAGCATGGCTCATGTAAATGTGAACAAAAATATTAAAGTATAATTTCTTAACGTTAAGGTTGTGCTTATGCTGTACTACATATCTTTCACTTGCAAATCTCATCAGAGAAAGGAAATTCTTGCCTTTAGGTGATAAAATTCTAAAATACTCTCGATTTTTTATAAACATAGCTAGCTAGCTACCCACCTATGTCACTGCCTTTGCCCCAATTCGGCTGTGGTTGGAATGTAACATCGACAACTGTATAATTTGACGATTTATAAATTATATAATATAAACTATTCACGGCCTTTATTTCATACTGTAGAGATACAAGTGTATTCGTGCAAATAGTTCAGTTTTCGTTCTTATGTCTTCGGCCACGGTACAGCATGTCAGGGTTATCGTCGTGTTGATAAAAATCAAAATGAGTCCATAATTTGGACATATCAATTCAATATAGTGTTCAAATCTATTATCTTTAATTAATTAAGAAATTAACTTAAGCCAAACCAATGTCCCATTTGGCTCGAGCGTTTCAAAATTCTTATTTGTAATGTAGGCCTGACAAGTAAGGTTTGGCAGCTCTCTTGATTGTTGTAAAAAAACTCGCAACTGTGAGTTAACTACATTGAATTAATCAGCACGATGCGTTATCTCTCGCTTTTTTATATATTGGGAATATTGAACATAATTTGTTTAGAAAATGATTATTTCCACTTACTTTTTAAATCGGTTTACTTTCTTTTTGGCAGCTGCGTTACTTATAAATAAAAATAGAACATTAACGCCGCTGTCAAAATTAAATGAACGGTTATAAGAGTAAATCAATCTTGTCTTATTTTAAAATAAGGACTAACTTAGTACCTGGTTTAAACTATTATCCGGCCAAAATAAGTCAACATTTATTACTTTTACAGTTGGTAAGACTGTCAATTTGTTTTGGTTGGATTAGAAGTGAGTCCTTGTTTTATAATAAGACGAAATGAGTTTAAACAATAAGGAGTCGGCATATTGTAGATATCTTGTACAGCATTACAGGACGGTATTATGAATTTGTACCTATCAATACTAGGCAAGTGAGAGGACTATAATTATTATATTTATGATGTGTAATAGCCATGAAAATAGGAAAAATCACGTGAGTAGCTAGGTAACATTTACCTGTGACGAAATTTATATAATGGTGTACATTTTTGATATGATGTTGTACAAAAGAGAAATTTGGTATGTTATTTTATAGGAATGAAATAAATAGCCTTAATAAACAATGCGATTTGTATTATTTTTTTCACTGCCAGGTTACCAGGGAGTTATAAATCTCCGATTTCAAAATCTGGCTAACCGTCGCGTCGGATTGTGTCCAAGACCATATTAACTTAAACACAAATGCCATAAAGCGCAGTGCAAGCATGCTGACAAGACAAAAAAGCTCGCGCGGTTTCGTCGCCAAGCGAGCTCAAACATGTATGCACTTTATGTATATGGTTTTAAGGTATACATATATTCGACGCTTTCCATCAGGTGGGCCGTATGCCTGTTTGCCAACTTAGTTGTATAAAAAAATATATTCTCTCCGCTGCTCTGCTCTCGGTCTGCGCTGACCCTTGCTCTAGTAAATGAAGGTTCTGATCTGAATGACAAAATGATGGGCATATAAAATGGAAAAGTGCAATTCTGCTGCAAGGTCTTATGCTTTATCACGGAGATGTCTTCGCATTTTTATGAAAAGACGCGACAAGGTCGCGGCGACCTGCCATTTCTCGTAAAATGCGCGACACTTGCCGCAGATCCCGAAATTGATAGTTAAAGGTGTTAGGCTACTGAAACCTCAAAAAATGTCTGTTGAATTTTTTTTTAAGTATAGATTTTATGGTTATCATGCACTTGCTAACAGTAAATAATGTTTTTCTTGCATATTTACTGAAAAGGAGAAAAAAAATACAAATTCTTTATGCGAACTTTATTAAACATTACACTTTTCAAATATTTAAACACACTTCAGATACACAATATGACAAGATGATATAAATATTAGAATTATGTAACTTTCTTAGTATCCACTATGATATGGTTCTAAAAGGTACTTAGTAATTAGGTAAATTTATCCAACAGTTATAATAATGCTTGATTTCATATCAACCAATTAGTTGTATTTCGTTCTTTATTATTTTATTTTCTTATCAAAATTAAATATTTGGCTAACAAAACTAAAAATTATGGCTCATAATTGGGGCTCTATATTCTGCTCTAACTGATTTGTACTAAACGAATAACAATAGATAAAATTAAAATTGTTCAGCCTGAAGGACCAGACAATAATGTAAGTTTACATAAACTCGAGCACATTTTTTTTATCCCCATAACAGAATTTGCGAACTTGCTATCAGCGGTGACACTTCGATTCGTTTTGACTCGTGTCATGTGAACTGACCTTTAGTTGTTAAGTGCAACTGCATTGTACGGTCACTGGTCTGAGCTGTATATTCTGACATATAAGGTCACCTGCAAATGTCCATATAGCATTGCTTAAAAAATAGATACAAATACTATAAAAAATACAGCAATTTCAACCTTATGTATGTGGCATGAGGTTCATGATATTGCTAAATATTATCTAATGCAATCGGTTTTCATCATTAGGCTATACATGAAATTTTGCAGGTGACTGCATTTTGCTATCGTCAATGTTCGAATTCCATTTGTTGTCATGTTGCAATTTTATATGAATTCATCTTCATGGTTATGGCTAAGACAAATACTGGTCTCTATGGCTCAACAACTTGAATCTAAAGGTGGGAGGTCGGTACAGTTTAATATGGCCGAAATGGAGTAAAGATTCAAGTTGTTTGTTTTTCGTATGTGTAAGTGGCCAACACTGGTGTCAGATTTTTTAAGCTGCCTTAAGGCATCTGACATAGCTTAACGACTGCCATCAACGATGAAAGCCGGGACCAACGGCTTAACGTGCCTTCCGAAGCACGGAGAAGCTCGAGATATTTTTATGCCACTTTGCGGTCACCCATCCAAGTAGGGACTACACCAGGGGTTACTTAACATATGTAAGCGCTCATAGAGCTCACACCCACTGGACCATCGGGCTCCTCCGATGAGGAGGATTAAGATTCAAGTAATCTTCTAAAAGGCTGTACTTTTAGATATAAAACTTCAACAGTCAACACTAATTTATAAAAATACGAGGGGAATTATACGAACAATCCCTTTGTTACAAAAGGATTCAAAATACAATGTAAGACTAAAATAGACGCTGTATTGTGCACCGTCTATTTTAGACTTGGCACTTTTAGGTGGATTCGATAAATACATGCACGGCTAGCCAAAAGAGGCCGTTCTTTCACAACTACGAGTCAATGACCGCTATATCTTATAAGCTGTGATTTCATTTATCATTAAGAACACTCGCGTGACTTTAGTCTGGAGAATGGATTTGTAGTTACAGGACAGCAAAAAAGCGACATATTGCCTTATATTGTAACCGCCATAGAGAAGTGCGTGTGACTGTCGCTCGTGCGCTTCTCAAGACGCCCTTTCAACACATTTCATATGAAACTAGCAGGGGGCGGTACCGTTTGGTGAGGTTATGGGTACCAACAGAACACAGAAAGACAGTAAGATAATTTTAGATATGCAACAAACTGTTTTTTTCTACTTACTTGTGTTGTTTTCATTACGAAAAACAAACAATTATACACAGTATCCTGTATCACATTAATGTAATTATAATACCATTTCACAGCACATTGGGGCAGTTTCCGTTTTTTTGAGCACCAACTGACAGGCCGTGTATGCGACTTTCGCCTACTAGTCGGGCGCGGCCTGACACGCGGCATTATTATTAGTGTCGTCACTAGTAGGCGCGAGCGACACAGCTCTGTGGTAATCACCATCACACGTAAAACTTGAAATAGACCAAGAAACCAACGCCCGATTGATCTATACGCAGGGCGCGTTCGTTATAAAAATTAGTAAAATAATATTCACTTTGAGTTAAATTAATTTGTGTGCTTCCGCCACCAGTTAGTTCAAGCAAACTATTGCTGGCCAGCAATAAAAAAATGGTTTTAACCAGTGTGTCGATTTTGTACCAACTTGGCTAGCCGTACATTGTCATTAAATCTAAACAACAATTGATTATACATATAATTAATAATTATTTAAAGGGTTGAACGTGTCCAAACAATAAAATAACATGGCAATTAAAATTGGCAAGAAAACAGCACATTCACATTGCTACATTAGAAAAATATATTTGTTCATTAATTTATGTTCATCATTCAATTCTTAGACAAAACATTACGAAGCGAAATTATAACATTTTTTGGCACTTCAGCATGGACTTTTAAAACTAACATTGCATTATTTAGGTATACCATGTACCAATTCACAATACGAATTTTCCACAGCCTTTCATAAAATATAAAATTACTTACACAAAATAAATATTTTTAACTACATGCCTATACATAAACTAATTAAAGCAAAAAATCATACAAAAATAAATTTATCATAGATGTGTAACACTGAGTATTAACTATAACAAATATTCTGTTGTTTTAATTGACAACAAAATTGTAACAAGTCTTTTGAAAGGAAAATTTATTTAGCTTACGCAATCCGCCTAAATACAGACTCATTTTGAACCTATCTTGCAATCTCGGAATCCCTAATGGAATACAGAATAGTAAGGAAAAAAATAAAAATACGAAAACAAAATAGTCATCATCATCATTTCGTGTAGGTGACACGGTCAGTCGACCATGCACACCCTGGTGTCAGAGTACTTCGGAACCGCCTCTCGGCCTCTGACGTAAAATACAGTGACACTGGGAGTGCCGATAGAAGTAAAAACTTGAAAAATTATATACACAATATATCGCGAGTTTAATGGTTTTCCCCGTCTCAAAAATGCCCAACGCTAAGCGCGTTAGGTAAAATGAAGGTTTCACTTCAAATAAAAATTGACTTCCCATTGAAAGTCGCCCAGCTGATCCGTGCCTTTATATGGAAGGTCAAATTATTATTTCGTTCTTATTATGTATTTCATTTAGGGATTCTGATTCCGTTATTTCAATATGACGTTTAAAATCAGCATGTATATGAAGAAATAAGAAGGCTCTACATTTATTATGTAAAAAATATTTTTCTTTAATTATGCCTTGCTTACAAGAACTTAGCGACTACTGCTTAAGTAAACTTCTTACGAGTGGGTGTGGCATCTTTTAACTATTGATATACAAAACATTTACATGTTACTATCAGAACACCTTTAATTTCTACTAAGGTGTTTCATGATAACTACAGAATATGCAGGCAGGGTGCCTTCGCAAAACATGCTATTCAATAACAAAATATTCTGATTACCTGACAAAAACATAAGGATTCGCCCCTTTTTTAAAATCCAGTGGTGAACTAGAGGGATAATATTGCCTAGCAGTCAATATTTGTTGAAACAGCTCAACCTGAAAATGTGACTTCTTCTTAGGGTATCGACTCGGGCAAAATTATATTTGTGTTGACCAAAACTCGGCTACTGATACAGCGTTATCAGTAGCATTGTTTAGGTTCTCTCGTGTGCAGGTGGTAGGTCACGCTGGGCCAGATAATAATTGTGCCATGGTCTGAGGGGTGGTACCACAGGAACAAGAGATTGCCGTGGTTTCATATTCTCCTTGCTTAGGTCGACTTGAGTCCGGAGTCTTTACGAGAACTTCCAAGTCAATCAAGGTAGATCATGGCCAGGGGGGCGATACTCTGATAGCGGGATAAGGGATGCTGTTGGTTATCTTAGAGAACTGGATGAGCTTAAAATCTTGTTGGTGCAGCTGATTTACCACATGAGTTATAGTAAAGTAATCCTCATTGGACATGGGAGGCAGAGCTCCTAAGTCCTTGTAAACTCAGCATTAAGTACGTCCTACAACCTACTAAGGGGTCAACACTAACACCTAGCGCAGTAAACTTGCAAATTATTGCCGAAAGCTACCAACTAAATGTACGCACCATTACGTATTGCGAGATCATTATATAATATATTTTTGTTCTTTATTAGTTGATGGACATCTTCTCTTGGAGGATTTGGAAGTAGCAGGCCTGTAAATATATAAAGATTATACTATACGACGATACGTAACTGAAAAACGAACATGATACAGTTAAACTAGAAAAATAAGTTACAGTGAGATAGTGACACAGGCGTTTGATTCGTTTTTTAGCTTAGGGGATGAACTTTGAAAATGCTTTCTTAGCGAATAGCGTTGCGTTCTGAATTTGAGTAAAACACCTAATTCTTCGGAGGGAATTTTCACTACGGGATCCAAATATTGACACTGATTGGTCTTCCAACACGTTGAATATCCAAAACGTAACGCAATCGGCACCTCCCTGATTGGGCGCTGGGGTCGTAGAAAACAATCTCAATTGACACTATAAGTATTTATCGCCCCGTCCGTTTTCTATGGTTTTATGGGCTTCCAGAAAGCCCCTCATACTTTCGGTAGACCGCCAACATTCCAGAATATTCCAGAACATTCTAATACGAGAGCGAGACTGACAATGTTCGGGAAAGTTCTAGACTATTCTGAGAGATGCGCGACAGTAATTATCTGCGTGCTGCGTGCCAAATTTAGCGGAATCCGTTCAGTGGTTTGAGCTGTGTGCCGATAGATCAGTCAGTCAGTAACGACTGCCTTTTACATTTACAGATATTATAATGTAAAGGTATGTGTACCTTAAGAGTGGTGAACATAAGGCCCAATTCTCCATGCTGCATGCCAGGCTCCAAGAAATCCTCCACAAAGTGTATCTCGGAGCCAAGCTGCAGAATACGAGCGCGGACTACCACGAAGTGGAATACGGGAAACAGTTCGTCCATACTCCATAGGTAGTTCTGGCCTGTAAAAAATACCTCTATTTCAATACCTTATTACTTCGATATAAGGTTCAATACTGCCGTGTGTGGTCCCCGGCAGAGTAAAATAGGACTACTATAACTAATAGGACTCCCACGCTGGGCTGGGAGAAAAGAAAAAACGTAGAATGTACCAGCTGCTTCTCTTCCCGCGCAGATCGTAAAAGCCGATCGAGGGAATGGGCATTAGGAATCATGTCAATAGGCGATGCGGCTAGCAACCCATCACTATTTTGATTCCGTTCCCACCTACAAACTCACTAACATGCTAAAAGTGGCCTTGAAGTTTTACAGACCTGGGTTCTGTTTACCCCGCAAGGAAAAAAGACGTGATTGTATGTATGTATGTAAAATAGAACTACTCCAAGTCTTCGCGTGGATGTCGTAGAAGGCGACTTAGGAAACACAAGCTTCTTCTTCTTAGCGTGTCGACTCGGGCGAATTATATTTGTGTTGACCAGAACTTTGCCACTGACACAGCGTTATCAGTAGCATTGTAAAGGTCCTCGCGTGTGCAGGTGGTAGGACACGCAGGGCAAGACAAAAGGTGTGCCATGGTCTGAGGAGTAGCACCACATGGACAGGAGATTTCCGAGCTGTAGCCCCACCTGTTCATATTCTCCTTACTTCGGCCGACTTGGGTCCGGAGTCTGTTTAAGGACTTCCATGTCAGCCAAGGTAAATCATAAAATAAACACAAGCTAAAAAAAGGTTATGACCATCAAAGAGACCTCTCCAATCCAATTGGCCAGCGTGGATACTGTAGGCCAAAACTTTTGACTGATCTGGCTAATATTTATCTCTGGTAGTACAGAATGGGTCGTGCTCCTGCAGTGGAGACTAACCTCGCCTTCTACGACATCCACGGGAAGACTTTGAGTGGCCTGTTCTACTCTGCCGGGAACCACACCGCAAAGACGGTTAAAAACCCTTTCTTACCAAGTTCCTGTTGCACAGCCGTGGTCATCTTCTGGAAGGTGCTGCGTATGACCAGCAGCTTCTCGATGGGGGAGAAGGTGGTCTTGAGCTGCTGCAGCGTCTCCACGGCTTCTTGGAACAGCTGCTCTTTGAGCGGCGAGTACGGAGGCGATTTTTGGGTGTTGTGGCTGTTGTAGCCGATCCAGAATTTTCTGTGAAGTAAATAAATAAACACCTTGACAGTATAACACCGCGACGTGTAGGGTATGAAGCGCGATGGCCTAATCGGTAAGGCATTACTCGTATAGAGAGTAAAGACTGCTGGTTCAAATCCTGCCCGCGTGGATTTTACTTCCATATCTTATTTTTTTATTTTAATAAGAATTAGGTTGTTGACTTTAGTATTAAGTACATAATGTAATCGTTTGCTGATTTAAAATAAAACACCGGCCAAGTGCGTGTCGTACCACGCGCAGTGTAGGGTTCCGTAGTTGCGAATGACAACTTTGAGTTCACACTGTTCACACTCGCACCTCACAGTTTATAGACCAAAAACATCTAACAATGAAAATTGTATGAAATTTTACATTTTCCAGTACATTTTATAAGTTGGTTGCCTATAACTTTTTAGTTTGCACTTATTACTTAGCTCTGATAGTTTTCCTTTCAACTTCAGTATATATACTACTGCTGTAATTTTTTTCACGTATATATATATATAACCGTTTAGCAGATAGAGGGGGGGGGGGGGGGGGGGGGGCACTTACCTCTAACAAAAAATTTCACTTTAAAACAAAATATTTCGGAAACGGATCCCTAAATCGAAAAATGATGTTCTCAACCTCACAATATTTTTCAAAGACCTTTTTAACGATACCCCACACAATGAATAAGTAGAGAAAAAAAAATACTCCCCCACCTCACTTGTATGGGAGCTAACCTAAAAAAAATTTTTTTTCAAGACTTATTTCTTCCACTTTTTTGCCATGATTAATATACATACCCATACCAAATTACAGTTTTCTAGTACTTATAGTCTCTGAGTAAAAGCGCGGACGGACAGAAAGACAGACATGGCGAAACTATAAGGGTTCCTAGTTTACTACGGAACCCTAAAAATACAATAGAAGAGATACTATAACTCACTGTTCGATCTCCAAGAAGGCCGTGAGAGTGAGGTCGGGCTGCTAGTTCCACTTCAGCAGGCAACGCCAGTACAGATCGTCTTCCCTCTTGTTGTGTAGCGCGCAGAGCACGATAAGCTAAATAAAACCATCCCACGATGGAAATCTTTGGAGAAGCCTATGGCCAGCAGTGGACTGCTTATGAGATAATAACTTACTGATCGATCCCCAAGAAGGCCATAAGAGTGAGGTCAGGTTGTTTGTTCCACTTCATCAGGCGACGCCAGTACAGATCGTCTTCTCTCTTATTGTGCAGCGCGTAGAGCACGAACAAGGCCGGATGTACGCGAGGCAGTAGCGTCGGTTGTAATAGGGATGCTGCTGATATCACCTCACTGGAATAAAGTATTTTAATTATTTGAGATTCGATTTCGTGGAGTAAAGATAGATGGTGTAAGTGATAGCAGAACTCGAAGAATAATAAATTTAAGAGGAATGCATTATTAAAACATTATCATCCTTCAGGATGGGTCAGTCGGTAAAAAACAAATAACAAAGAACCTCAGGGAAACGATGGGGTAATTAGTAATAGGAACCTTGATTCTATCTAAAAATACGTACCATATACTGAAAAGTGGAAGAAATTTAAAAGATTCTAGATACTGTTTATTTTATACTTATAGTAAAGGAATACAGGCTTAAAAAATGAGATACTAACCCTTCAATAGGATTACTATCCACATTTTCATCCCCACCTTCCCCTTCCGTCTTATACGGCAATACTGCATCAGCGCCCTCTGGAGGCAACGCAGGAAACAACAGCCTTACGACTTGGTATAGCCTGCTCGTAATGCTCTTCAGTTCTTTGACGGCGTGGCTGAGAAGCAACGGGTGGACTCTGACACCGCCGTATGTGGTGTTGAACGCGTTGGTGAGACCTAGGACTAACTGGCCGAGGGGATGGTGGGTTGATTCGCATGCCTGTAAAAGAATCAGTCATAGGTATAAGTGAAACGATTATCAAATAGAAATGCTATCGCCATAAAAAAAGTATAGAATCAGTCATAAACAGTGATGTAGAAAATTTTATTTGTAGTGTAGATACATATCCATAGATTACGTATCAATAATTTTATCATTTACAGACCCTTCCCAGTCTTTCTCACATTTGTGTGACCCCCTCCCCATAGTGTGACGTCACTCATTTAAATTTATAGTCCGTTTTAAAATCTCATCGAGTAGTTTGACATTTCGCATGAGAAAATGTTACCATGTTAAAACTTTTAGTGTGGTACGATTACGATTTTCGGATGAATCGTAAAGATTTACTATCCGACTACAGAAAGAGGTTAATGTTTACCACGAGTAAGAACATATAGTTTTTATTTTTTTCTATATGATCAGTTTTATACTTAAAGGAGTGTATATTTTTATTAATTTAATTAATAAAACCAGAATTTCTGAGTGTGTTGTATCACTGCTGGACATGAAATTTGACTTATATTTATAACACTTTCCATGAAACTAAAAAAAAAGATAAATCTTAAGATAATGACCGGTCGCGGCACATCTTTATTTTGTAAATATAAAAATCAGGTAACACTCTAAATGTCAGTTTACTCCGTGAGAAAATAAAACGGACTATAAGAAAATTACAAAAAAAAAAACACACTTACACACATAAGCTTGCAATTAAACAGTATAGAGAAAATATAGATTGTGCGTAAGATTTTTCTCATCATCATCATATATTTAAGAACTTTGTTCTTGTCGGTGGAGTATTTTCCATATTATATTTTTTTTGAATAAGAAGGATAGAGAACGATTGGAGGCATTCGAGATGTGGTGTTGGAGGCGAATGGAAAAAATAAGCTGGACGGAGAAAAAGACAAACAAGGAAGTTCTGGAACTTGTTAATGAAAAGAGAACTTTATTGAACTGTATAGACATAAGGCGAGGAAAGATTTTTCTCAACCCTTCGTATTTTAATTGTGTGGCGTAATTTATGGATGATGCCATATTTCTATAATTACACGAAAAAAATAATATATCTAGTGCATAGCTTAGTACTATTATTAATTCTGTGGTATAGCAATACTTACGTTCTGCAAATACTGCCTCAACTCCAAATAGCTATCCAGATCCAAATTCTTCTGTCCAAAATGCGGTATAACCTCCAAGCAATCCACCGACTTCTCTATATCCGACCCTTTGGGCTTCTTCAAAGGAGTTTTGTGCTTGTCCTTGTGCGAACAGGAAATGGCTACAGCGACATTCTGCCAGATCTTCACGTTGTCTATGGTGTTGCTAGGGCCGTTCGCGAAGTGGTTTCCGGTGGGGGTTAGTATGGTTTCGGAGACGCCGAGGCATTGGAAACATTGGCGGAATAACGCGTTCCATTTTTGGTTGGGCGCGACGCTAAGCTTGCCGAATGAACTGAAATAATAAGAATGTATATTTTAAATAAAATAAAGTCAATATTTGATTTGAATTTCAACTCTAGACATTATCTTCTTTAAATAAAATCTTCACAAAGACTGGTACTAATGATGCTCTTTGATTTCTGAAACCGCCCAATTCTATGCACAACTGATATTCACTCATTCCGACCATTCTCCACATTAGACCACGTTTCTTTGTCACAACTAGAAACCATAAAGACACAGGTTCTGAAGAAAAAACCAGTTATGCTGGGTGATATGGCGTAAATCGTCTAGAGAAAATCAAAGCAAAGTGAACTTTATCTTGTCGATTTTTGGGTTTAGAGTTAGGTTAGAATAGAAATTATTAGATTAGAATTGGAATAGTTAGGTTAGTGGAGATTTTTTTCGATCTTATTATCACTAGACACGTTTCCTGCTAAAGAGATTTGAAGCAAAGTGAACTTTATCTGGTACGAACCTGGGTTTAGAATTGAACGCCAGCACAGGATTCGATACATTCAACTGCATGGTCGCGTTGCTGATCTCGACCCCCTCGGTCCAGGCTCCACATAAGGACTCTTCGACTTTGTCTCCACTGAAGAAGGTTAGGACTTCTTTCCCGGAGAACACGCCCGCCGATCTGAACTCAAAATGAACTCTATCTTGCACGTACCTGGGTTTAGAATTGGACGGCAGCGCAGGATTCGATACATTCAACTGCATGGTCGCGTTGCTGATCTTGACCCCCTCAGTCCAGGCCCCACACAAGGAGCCTTCGATCTTGTCTCCACTAGAGAAGGTTAGGACCCCTTTCCCAGAGAACACGCCAGCCGATCTGAACTCGCCTTCGTAGTGGGTTCCGTCCTCGAAGACCATGACTCCATGACCCTGGAAGTGGTTGACTTATTATTTCCGATGGCTATTTCGAGACGGACTCGCGCAGGTTGAGTTCCGTAACAAAAAGAACACTTTTGTTGTATGAGCTATAACCTTATTTATTTTAATTTGATTTATTATTTGTTGTTATTGTGGCAACGGAGATACATTATCTGGGCCAGTAACAATCTATTACGGTTTATGGCGTATTTGACGAGCTCCGTGGCGCAACGGTCAACACGCCTGCCTGCGATCCCCGGGTTCGATCCCCGGTCAGGTCAAGATGAAAAATGATCTTTTTCAGATTGACCTGGGTCTTGGATGTTTATCTATATAAGTATCTATTATAAAATATAGTATCGTTGAGTTAGTATCCCATAACACAAGTCTCAAACTTACCTTGGGGCTAGCTCAATCTGAGTGATTTGCCCGTATATATTTATTATGGGATACAATCTGGTGACAGATAGACGGAAGGACAATTTATTAACAAAATGTCTTAATATGTATTATTGGTTTGATTTATTAACAAAAATCTTATCCAACATAATATACATAGTATTTAATAACCTACTACAATATACATATGTAGAATGGAATTGTATCATTCATCATTTCAACTGAAAACTGACGCATAAAATTATTACAAAATAATTCAAATAATCACTAAATAGCCATGATGACTAGGTCTTCGTTTACCACGCTAAATAACCTTTTAAAGTTGGTCGGGAAAGTCTATTTCAAAAGTATGAAATAAGTAAAAATAAATATTACCATTAATATTCTTCTAAATATAAAGCAACTTTTATTACTAGACCATTACAATAAACGCGATATTTAATATAGCTGTCGAACAAGTTACTCATACGTCCCATACATTTTACAAAACCGTGACGTGACGGTTCACTAGTATTTTCTGGGGAGCTTATTGGTATTGCCCAAAAAATGTGCTTTTAAAACTGTAATGTCTAAAAGAGTTTTTGGTTTAGCATGACCTTTTTTCGCGGATGTGTCTTTTTTTGGAAGGACTTTCCATGTAATAAAGAAAATAAAATAAAGTCATCATCCGTATTATAATAAAAATAATAATGTTTTATTTCATGCGTCAGTATCCGGCCTCAGACGCAAAAATGCCGTTAAGTCGATAACAAATATTTCGCTAATCTGCTAGACACGCTGTGCAAATAACAACCAAATTGATAAATATTATGCAAGGATAACTGAATCATTTCGTTTTTTATGTGTGTAAGTGGCCAACACTGGTACCAGATTTTTTAAGCTCAATGGCATCTGACATAGATTAACGACTATCATCAATGATGGCTAGTGGGCGTGAGCATTATTTAGCGCTCACGCATGTAAGGCAACCCCGGGCGCAGTCCCCACTTGGATGGGTGACCGCAAGTGACATAAAAATATCTCGAGCTCACCGTGCTTAAGATGGATGGAGTGTGTGAAGGAGGATATGGGGAAAAAGAAGGTAACGAAGGATATGGCTCAAGATAGAGCAAAATGGAAGAAACTTACATGCTGTCCCGACCCCACATAAAGTGGGATAAGGTGAGGAAGAAGAAGACCGTGCTTCAGAAGACACGTCAAGCCGTTGGTCCTGGCTGTCACTATTGACGGCAGTAGCAAAGCTGTCAGATGCCTTTAGGCAGCTTGAAAAATCTGACACCAGTGTTGGCCACTTACACACCCGAAAAACAAAACAACATCAATGAGAATAGCCAGGCTCGGCGGCGTTAACTTGCCTTCCGAAGCACGATGATTATATGATACCTATACAGCGTGTTAATTTTCCCTCGACATTTCCAGGGGTGACTCAGCCCGTCAAAAGCTGGGAACCCAAGAAAAAATCGACATTTCATTCCATGCACACTCGGGCGCTTTAAACACTTTTGATAAGCCAAGCGCAAACTTTAAGCGGACATAACAGAGATCGTAAAAAATTTATGATTAAAATAAAATATATCAACTGACGTGACTCCTTAGATTTCGCCAAATCTCTTGATTGGCTTTTACGGTCTGCGCGGGAAGAAAAGCAGCCGGTGTACCCTCATGTCAATATTACATAAAATAATATGCGTGTGAATTTTAAAACAACCAGATAAAACATGCATATCTTAATCTCATTCAAAGATACTCGTATTAGAAAGATACAAGTAATGAAATTTGTCTGTATATCTGTAAGTCAATGGCACGACAACATTATTTGATAAAACTTTTATTTTCAGTTATTTCTTTCAGGGAAACCCGTATGACTCACTGACATATATATCAACGCACTGCCGAAACTACTGTTCCTAGAAACTTGAAATTTGGTTAAGGACTTCCTGTCATGATGTAAGTGAACACTAAGATAGGATTTTTAGATATTCTACTCCTAAGGGAGTGAAAAGGGGGGTGAAGTTGTACGCGACCGAAATCGTACAAAAATTGCTAGTAATAAATTAATGAAAGAGTAAACGCGAAGATAAAAGTATTTAAATATAATTGGATACGTCCGTCGATTACGCGATCGCATTCAGACTTAACGGCTAGGGTCTCATGAATGTTATAGTTATTTCATTCACTTTATCGTTTTATTTTCTTGCACACTCCCCGATACCTATATTTAATTCTGTGCCGATACTAAAGTTGTATGATTTTTCATGTTGATCTGGTAGGTACCGCAAATAATCTGCGCTTTACATACAATAACTACCAACTCGTAAAACCAAGAAATTACCTTAACCCTGTTCAAAAACACAATTACTGAAAGTTGATCCAAAACTAAAACAATCTTTATCATTAGCTCTCGTAAATATTCCTCTAATTTTGTTCTTGCCTCTCATTGCCAAAGTATTTAACCTTGCAACGAAACGTGCAAATCACGACACAATGTAAACTCACCGTGAGCACATCTTGCATGAAGAGACCTTCATAGTAGATCCCATCCAAGGTCACTATCAGCCCGCAGCCATGCTTTTTATTATCACTCCAATTCCCTAAGTACTTCTCGCCTTTTCCTATATCGTCCATAACTCCGTACCCTTGCCGGACACCATTCACCCATTCTCCTGTATATATAGTTGCAGTGGAAGTGGTGAAGTCTCCTTGCTTTTTGATCCCGTGGCCATGGGCTTGGCCGTCTTTGAAGTACCCTTCGTAAATGTCGCCTGTGGTGTATTTCAGGACGCCATAGCCATTTTGAAGGTTGTCTTTCCATTGGCCTTCGTAGATACCTGTAAAAAGCAATGTGGTGTTTTTTTTAGTTTTTCGTATGTGTAAGTGGCCAACACATGTAAGTGCTCCTGCAGTGGAGATTAGAAATAAAGACCTGGTGATGATGATGATGATGATGAAGTGGCCAACACTGGTGTCAGATTTTTCAAGCTGCCTTAAGGCATCTAACATAGCTTAACGACTGCCATTAACAATGACAGCCGGGACCAACGGCTTAACGTGCCTTCCGAAGCACGGAGGAGCCTTAAGCAACCCTTGGTGCAGTCCCTACTTGGATGGGTGACCGCAAGTGGCTTAAAAATATCTCAAGCAATGTGGTCATAAAAGTACATTATAATAAAAGTACGGTTATAGTCGAGGTGTTTATAGGCACGAGGCGAAGCCGAGTGCTTATAATAAACCGACGACTATAATAGATAGCTTGCCGTACGAGTATCATACGACGTTTTTCAATACATTTGCGATTACCATAAACTAAGATAACAAGATTGCAATTTAGCAAATAAGGATTTTATAAAAGTTAGGAACTAAAGCAATTTGTAAAATTACATTTATAGTAATCAGGTACATTTACTCAGGTTTATTTTCTCCAAAAAAGTACATTGATAATCTTCCCCTTTTCGAAGTCGGTCAAAAATCACATCTGACTAATCAGAAAAAAGTTTTCATGCTGAACTTGAAACTCTTTGCTCGGATTCTATGTATGAAGAAGTTAAAATTTTGCATCGGTGGCATTGGGCTATTGAGCGGTTGTGATTGGTGTAAAGTAAAAAGCACTAGTGCCGTAAATACATGATTACGATACAGATTTCGATGTCTTAAAAACCGTATTATTAGCAAATGTATTGAAAAATAAATAAATACACAGACAGGGAAAAACAGATTGAGCTAGTCCTATGTTGTGAACTTGTGTCGCAGGATACTTACTAAACAATACTATATTCTATAGTTAGATACTTACTCGTATCGCAAACAAGTTGCATTGTTTAAATAAATCCTAATCCTAACTAATATTATATATGCGAAAGTTTGTTTGTTTGTTACTCTTTCACGCCGTAGTTACTGAACCGATCATCATGAAATTTTGCATAGACAAACCCGAATGCCGTTTTGACAATTGAGGTCTAGGTATTACGCATATGTCTTTTACACGTTAATAACTGCAGGAAAATCGCAGTTATTAATGTTCTGTTTATTATTAATCATACTTAAATATAAATTATAGCCTGTGTCACCCGCAGATTAATAAGCTCCGAATCTCACCTATTGAAAGGTGAGGTTCGGAGCCTATTCAATGCAAACCTATTAAGAATTTTAGTTAATTAATATACAGTCCAAAATTGAACAAAGAATGAAGGGGCAGGAAAAGCCTTCAAAAATCAATCAATGTAACTGCGAGCTCATCACGCACGTAAATTGTAGAACTTCCATACTCTTGTTTGTCTGTCCTTCATGCCATAAGGAAGGAATGAACTGATATTATTTTGCGCTAGTTGAAAAATAAGAGAGAGAGAGAGAGAGAGGGGATTGCTTTTAATTCACAATTCGTTTTCTCCAATCAGTCACTAATAATTCAAAATCTCATGGCAAAGTATCGTATAAAGTTAAGTCAGCATGGACCAAAAAGTTTTTTTTTTTTAAACGAAATCTATACTCTATACTAATATTATAAAGAGGAAAGATTTGATTGTTGTTTCTGTGCATTGGATAGGCTCCGAAGTTACGAAACCGATTTTCAAAATTCTTTCACCTATAGAAAGCTTATAATTTAAAAGCAGGATTATAAAGAAATAACGGGAAAAATGCTGCAAAACTGTGCGTTTCATTCAGCAGAGCATATCATACAATTTCTACTTTGCTGCGCTGCCGCCTTGGGCATCGCCACCACGAGCGAGAGCATCACGACGATTTTATCGTCGGGCCACCTATTTCCATACATGTGTCATGTTCCTTACATGTTCCTTAGCATGTGTCTAGTCATCGCCGCGATGCGACAAGTGGTAGAGTGCGAGCTAAAGTCCATAATATTCCCTTTAGAATAGGATATACTTTTATAATACTATAAGATAAGCGCGTACTCGTCGCGATTCTCTCCCTCGTGGAGGCGATCCTTTGCTGATCGGCTTCTTGAGCTAGAAATCATTATTTAGTATTATGATCCTAATTAGGTGTGATTGGTGTGAATAAATTATTTACCTACTCCAGGAATCTCCATCTTGCCATGGCCACACAGCGCGTTCAGCTGGAACTGTCCCACATAATGTTTCCCATCTGGCCATTCCGCCTTCCCATTCCCATGCGTTTTCCCATCCAGCCACCTCCCAGTATACGTCGCATCTTTGTAAAAAGGTATCCTATTCGAAAACGTGTAGCTGGCTGATCGTATCGAAGGAGGTTTGAAGGAGGACTCCTTGTTTAATCTTAGACGAATTGTAGTATTGAACGCGTGAATCCATTCTGTTTTTTCCTGTTCTGTTGTTGTGGATACAGAAACAAGTTCCTCAGGCATTGTTAGTTGAATCACGTTTAGCAGCGAATCCGTATTTGGTATTGACTCGACCCATAGCGTTTCCAAAGGATGTAGGTTTGGCGTACTCCCATTGACATGGACGAACAAGTCGTTGAATAAAACAAACCAATGTGAAGAGAACCTTCCTGGATTGACTAAGTTCAATGCACGCGATTTGGATTCTCTAACTAATCGGCGCTCAGGCGTTTTGTACTGATCTAGCGTTTTTCCTGTTGTCTCCCAGAATAACTTGGTCACTTCTGCTTCCTTCCGCTTTTTTTCTTGCTCCTCTATCAGCGTGTCCAATGACGACACCACCTTGGATAATCGCTCCTCGATGTTCGTCCTAGCGTCGCCTTTTTTTCTCTTCGTTCGATATCGTAACAGCGACTGGGCAATGCATTTGTATGAGCTCAATCTCGTTAGCGGTTGTACGAAAGCTAATGCTACTATGGCTTCTAAGGTTTTCTTATTATTTTTCTGCTTGTTCGACGGCAGCTGATCACTAAACAAATTATAAATGCTAGATGGGACATCAACAATACTATTGATCTGTGAGAAACCACCAATAACAATTAAATTGCTTACAGCTACGTAATACTTTCTGTACAAATAAATATACTCTTCTAAATTTTTTATTAAAGAAATATCACATTCGTTTATATGCTTCTCGGCATACTGCCATATCGAGAGCACATTGAGAGCAGATATATTTAAAATGTCACCAAATATATCACAAACAGTATCATAAATATTGGAATGCAACGTAACGGCTTTGCTCTTTTTGAGAAAAGGTTTTATAAGAGAATGATATATCAACAGCATCTCCTCCAGATATCTTTGAGCAATGGACAAGTCTTGGAACTCAGGACTTTTCATGGTCTCTTCTACTGAGCAGTAACTGATGTTGCCTGAAGACAGTATCCTCCAATGATAGCACATGTTTTGGGGTTTACTCGGAATTTGAAGCTCAATCATCTTCAATGACACATCTTTGCCATTCTCTGTAACTTCATCTTCAGGTTTTTTGTTCAAATTAACTATAGATTCTGTATATCCATCTGTATGTTTGCCCATATAAAATATGTTTTCATTGTGAGTGTAGGCCAGAGTGTGGTGCTCAGTAGCTATCATATCTCTTACTCTATCACTGTCAGAATTCTCAGTAAACTGTTTAGGGCCACTTTTATCCTCTCTGGAGTCAAAGCTTACTTGATGGTAATGGTTGTAGCCCCAGATAAACAGTCGCCCATCTAAGGTTAGGGCTGAACAATGCCATTTTCCACAAGACACTTTTTGGAGCCCAAACCCAGATAGGCTCATCACCACCATTGGTTTTATTCTTTTAACTGTATCTCCTATACCTAATTGTCCATAAGATATGTCTCCCCAGGTCCACAGTTCAGTTGCTAGGATATTCTTACCAAGCTTAGCCATATTTTTAAGATTCTCGTTTTTTCTACCAGCTTCAAACTCTTTCTCACTGCTTATTGTACTTGTTGAGAACTGCAAGTCATCCAAGTTGCAGTTAGAAGTGCAACTATGTAATAAAGAAGTTATTTCTTCATTGTTATGTCTAATCTGTAACTCCACAACTTCATTGTTGTCACTGCTGCCACTCACATGGCGAGATAGTGTAGCCACCTTATCACCAACTGTTTTTACTCCTTCATAGACTAAGTTAGTGAGATTTGAGACATTTTCTTTGATGATTCTGGTGGGTTTTTCAGTGCACTCCACCAAGTAATCCTCTCCTGCAGACACCCATGAGAGTTGCCTGCTCAGGAACTGCCTGGCTGCATCTGTGTTGATGAATATATTGTTAATCTTTTCATTGCTTGCATGAGGTGTTTCTGAATCTGCTTCTGTGCTCTCATCCTCTTCAATCTTATTATCCAGTTGATTTTTTACTTCTACATTAGACTTTTTTACAGGAGCAGCATCCTGTGCAACCTTTGATTCTTCAGATGAAGGGCTCGAGTCTTCAGTAAAGCTATGGGCATCAATATGGACATCAGTTTGTGGGGCTGTGGTACTGCTGGAGTCTTCACTGGACTTGCTGATTTGGACTCCAAGAGGACAGGTTTCTGACAGGGATGGCACAGAGGCAGGGGATGCTAGGCCGATTATTGTCTGGCACTGTGAGCAATTTGAAGCAAACACTTCCTCATCATCATTATCACTCTCAGTATCATAGTTACCTGACCGTTTCACATTCTTTCTAGCAATAACAGCTGCAAAGTTCTGTCCAACTGAAGCACTGTACACTGTCCTCCCTTCGAAAAATTGCACTTTCTTAATACTACTTGTGTCTAAAGCTATTTGTGGCATAACACCTGACCCCCACAGTTGCCCATCACTACTGATAAAAAGTTGTCCAAAGTCACTAGTCACTACATTCCTGAACTTGACCTTGTAACTAGAGCTCTTGAAACCATGAGGACAGCACTTTGCATCTTCCTTGACTACGATTTCTTCTTTATTTTTAAAGCTATTGTTTGTTTTGTATAGGCGGCCATGTACATCAATTATGTAAAGTATTTCATTGTGATATGATATGTCTATCGCTGTGATCCCATTTATCCTGCTAAATTCCAAGTGATCTTCCTCAATGTCGCAGTGGTACAGCCCATGGTCATTGCCCAAGACAATGAAATCAGTGCCAAGTGAACATAACTTCACAATTTTTTCAGGTACCTGTGGCGAGGAGTTAACTTCCAAGGGTGTTAAGCCTCTCCAGAATTTATGTTGACTCATTATCTAATAAAATTAATAAGATTCGTCTTCGTCGTAATAAGCTGTAGGAGTTTCATTGACATCAATTAATCTGGCCTGGCCATTGATCAATACTTTTCACTTCCTAACTAAGCAATATAAACACAGTCACATTGTTCAAAACGTTGTTTTAGTAATATATGTATTTTTAAGAAAGTAATGATTTTTAATCGTAAACTGTTAAAAATTAGCATTTATTTCTATTGTATTGACGGCTGAAACTATAAGACGAGCAAGACAGACTGAACTGACATAAATAAATGTCAGAATGACATTTATGCAGAGATGACAACCTTCAGAAAAGCAAGTTCCAGAGTTACTTTTTTGCACATTTACCGATTCAACCGAAGTTACAGTGTTGTCTATGCTGCTCAAACGACTAACCATCCAATCCAGATGAATTAAAAAGTTAACAAAGCATAGAGAAGTTCTGTCAGTCACTTGTCAAGCCAAGCCAATTCTTTCTAATCAAATTAAAAATGGCGAGTCGCGGTAGTGGTTCTTCAAGGCGAGTTCCTGAAGCTGAAGCTGCAATTACTTATGTTCAATGCGATGGATTGGTGAGTAAACGTAACTAATGACTTATTTTCTCATAATCTACTTGTTCACCGCCAGCAATTTACTATTGTTCTATCCTTTCTTAGATGTTGGTAGACACGTCATTTAGCACACGATATTTAAGTTTTTTAACAGATTTATAAGTTTATATGAAGCATAATAGCAACATAGCACTATGCTCTTTGTTTTGAATTATCTCACTAACATTTTAGGCCAAAAAAGTAAGGTATTCCTTGTGATTGTTTTAAGGTTATGTTTTGCTTAGGTCAATATGAAAACTTGCCAAAAGTTTATTTCATGTGAGTATATTTTTTCTTTATATTTTTACAATAATGGCTGGATATGGTGTTTGATATTACTACTTAAATTATAAATTTTGTGTATAATGAACGCATAGAAACCTAGTGAAAGTAGGAATTTCTACTTGAAGCTATGAGTCACGGTAATTTTTGGGACAAATAACGCTGCCGACACTATATTGATTTAAACCGGCGATGATCTCAGCTCCTACAATGAGATAATGTTTCCACTTTCAGCTAGTTACAAAAATACTTTACAGCTCAGGCCTAATCTACCTGGTTGCTTTATTATTTTACTTGCCAAAATAAAAAAATACTACAGCAAAACATATTTGAATTATTGATTAAATTTCCCATTCAAAGTGTCACAAATACTGTGCTTACTATATCCATTTTAGAGTACTGTATAACTTTGTTCTGCTGCTAAATGAAGACATGGCTTTTTTATATTTATTTTTATTTTATAGCTTTTATTTAAATGGTTTTTAGCTTCCTTGTTTTTCATTAACTAAGTCCCTCTCTTGTGTTTAGTGAAAATGTCTGGGATAAACAACATTCAAAATGTACAAACACATCTATCAAACTTACTTATACATTACCTACTATACATAGCTGCTTGCCCCCAGCAGAGCTGTGTGTATGTTGATAGATAGAGATATTAGGTACTTACAATTTATTAACTAGGTATTTTTATTTTATTTATCAAGCTTAACTTCTCTTGTTAACACCACACTAAACATAATGGAAATATTAATAATTCTTATGTTCATAGAAAG
Organism: Rhodophaea formosa; assembly: GCA_963082605.1. Classification (NCBI taxonomy): domain Eukaryota; kingdom Metazoa; phylum Arthropoda; class Insecta; order Lepidoptera; family Pyralidae; genus Rhodophaea; species Rhodophaea formosa. The sequence goes on along the minus strand of OY720205.1, from coordinate 19,405,286 downwards.
TATCCCTGAATGACTGTTAGGGTTTAATTTTCCTGATAAATACATACAAATAAAAAAAAATGTTTTCAGGCTGTAATGAAAATTGTGAAGCACTGCCATGAAGAATCATGCAGCAACATGGAGGTTGCGCAGGGCGCGCTTCTGGGGCTCGTGGTGGAGAACCGCCTAGAGATCACCAACTGCTTCCCCTTCCCCAAGCACGATGACACTATGGACGAGGAGGAGTATCAGCTCGATATGATGAGAAGACTGCGCAGAGTCAATGTTGATCATTTCCATGTTGGATGGTAAGATATCTATATTTTGGGGGCCCATAAAGAAATCTGAAATGAAATGTATCCTTTGTTACTTTCTGGTGTTATGTTCTTCTAGACATCTGGAATAATTCATTTTAATACTGTTACGTACGTGTGCTGGCTTCCGTGATAGAACCGAACTGGGGGTACCCACAGATCTTCACAGCTACCTACATGTCAATACATAACATGCCTTTCCCCCATGATCAGGACACTTCACTTGTCACTTGGTGTTCCAATGTTTCAAGTCAATTTCACTTATATCTATATTCTGCACTTAACACTAAATAGTTCACTTGTAGTAGTAAATAGTTCACTTATACCCTAGTTTCACATGCTTTAATTGTAATATTTAAATAGTTACTGGCTATCAGGATATTCTTCCAGCGCCATCTTTTTTAAGGATGGTGTGGCAGACGGTGGACTTTCACTTGACCGGGCACGTTTGTTACTCATAGGTTCATTTCTCATCACTGAATGATGCTCATCTGGCAACTCACACTGCTCAGGACCACCAACACCAATAATATCTGCCCACTGGCTTGGCGGGGGAATTCTTATGGTACCATATGCCTCATCTTCCCCTTCCTCTTCTTCCTGATGACCCTGTTCTGGTTCTTCATGTATCTTTTCCCTGTTCTCGTTTGTGACTATCTGCTCCTCTCCCTCTGACCTTCTAGAAAACCCAAGCATTTGGTTCACATGCCTTATGAATACCTTACTATCTTGCTTAATCTTATATCTTAACACTCCAATTCTCTTGACAATAGTTCCTTCAAGCCACCTGGGCCCACCTCGATAATTCCTAAAACAAATTGTCTCTCCTACTTTGAATTGTCTGGGCTTCTTTGTTTCATTTTCCTCTATATCTTCAGTCCCTTTCTGTTGAATTGAAAGAGGGTGCAGCCTGTCAAACTTAGTCCGGAATCGTCGGTTATTCAACAATTCTGCCGGTGTTTTCCCAGTCACTGAATTGGGTGTAGTTCGCAAACCATACAATATCTTCTGCAGTCTTGTTGACCATGGAAGATGTGCCATTTTCTTTAACTTTAGCTTTATAGATTGAACCGTTCTTTCTGCTTGTCCGTTTGATGCCGGATGGTATGGCGGTACCAGTATGTGTCTAATTCCATTTTGCTTAAAGTACTGACATATTTCTTCTGATACAAAAGCTTTCCCGTTATCACTTACAATGGTATCTGGCAGTCCCTGTTCTGAAAATATCTCCTCAAGTTTGTTAATCACCATACTTGAACTTTGATCATTAACTATCTTCACTTCAGGCCATTTGGAATAAGCATCAATTAATATTAAGAAAACCTTACCCATAAAAGGCCCTGCGAAATCAATATGTAATCTAGACCAAGCCTTTGGTGGAGATATCCATCTGTGAGTCACTTTGGCTGGCATATTCCTTACTTCCCTACAGACCTGGCAATTTTGAATCATGCTCTCTATATCTCTATCCAGCCCAGGCCACCAGAAATAACTCCTTGCTATTGCCTTAGTAATGACGATGCCATCATGATTACTGTGGAGCTCCTGGAGGACATTTTTATGTAACTTATGGGGCAAAATTACTCTACCTCCCCACAATATACAATCATTGTATTCAGTTAGTTCCTCCCTTCTTGTATAGTAATCTCTGTATTTCTCTTCTACTTTACTAGGCCAACCATTTCTAATCCAAAACATCACTTTTGCTAATATTCCATCAGTTTTAGTCAACTTTGCTACATCCTTAGCTGTCATTTCCAGTTCGACTGGTGTCTCATTAAGCAGTAGAACACTAACTTCCTGCACCTCTTCTTCTTTTATATTCTTCTCTGGTCCAGGCCACCTACTCAGGGCATCGGCATTTCCAATTTTTTTACCTTCAACATATTTTAACTCATAGTCATATGCATTCAACAACAAAGCCCATCTTAACATTCTTGGTGATAACATGTTGGGTATCGGTTTCTGTGGATCAAAGATCCCTAAAAGTGGCTTATGGTCCGTCTGAATTACTATTTTACGGCCAAAAATATAAGAGTAAAATTTTTGTATTGCGAAAATTATCGCTGCAGCCTCTTTATCAATTTGCGAATAGTTTCTTTCATGACAGCTCATTGTCCTGGATGCAAACATTATGGGTCTTAACGAACCGTCCTCCATCTTATGTTCTAACACAGCACCAAGCCCATACTGAGAAGCGTCACATGTAATAACCACAGGTTTCTTTAAATCATAGTGGACCAATGTGTCACCTGTAGTCAACATGCGCTTTAAAAGGTTAAAAGCTTGCTGACAATTTTGAGTCCATTCCCATTTTGCTCCTTTTAACAGCAATTTATATAATGGTTCTGCCACTGTAGCCTTCTGAGCTAAAAATCTGTCATAAAAATTTAATAAACCCAAAAACGCCTGCAATTCTTTCACATTTTTTGGTGCTGGCGTATCCACTATAGCCTTGACTTTATCACCACAAGGATGAAGTCCCTCAGCATCTATGACATGTCCTAGGAACTCTACACTTTGTTTCCCAAATTGACACTTATCCTTGTTGACTCTCAACCCTGCCTCCTTCAGGGTCTGTAATATGCGTTGAAGTCTATCGCTGTGTTCTTGCATTGTACGTCCAGTTACCACAATATCATCCAGCAGTACCGCTGTGCCAGCAATCCCTGCCAACAAATTACTCATCATGCGCTGGAAAATACCAGGGCATGCTTTAACACCAAACGCTAAGCGTTTGCACCTAAATAATCCTTTAGGTGTGTTCAATGTTAGCAATCTTGAAGTAGGCTCATCGACCAACACCTGTGTGTACGCCTGCTCCAAATCTATTTTAGTAAATATGACACCACCTTGCAAAACTGCAAAAGCTTCATTTAATGTGGGTAAAGTGTAAGTATCGGTCTCAGTAGCCATATTGACTGTGGCTCTGTAGTCACCACAAAGCCTAACTTTTCCATTTTTCTTAATTATAGGCACAATTGGACTGGCAAACTCAGAGTGACTCACTGGTTCTAAAACGTCTTCTGCCACTAGTCTGTCTATTTCTTTTAACACCCTCTCTTTAATAGCAAATGCAATAGGCCTACATTTTAAAAATTTCGGCTTTGCCTCATGTTTTAATGGTATTGATACAACTGGCCCCGTGTACTTCCCTAAGCCTGGCTCAAAAACTTCTCTATATTTTTTTAACACAGCGTCTAAACTTTCGTGTTTCTCTGTTATATTAAATATTCCAAACATACTAATTTTTAATTCTGGAAACCAATCACGACCTAACAAATTCGGACCATCGCCCTTGGCAATCAGCACCTTCAATTTTGTCCGTATATTTTTAAAACTTACGTCCACAGTAGTTTCTCCCAGTAACTCCACCTGGTTACTTGTCCAGGTGGTCAGCCTTACTCTCGAATTATCCAGCTTCGGCAGCCGCCCATTCCAAATCTCCCTTGCTGTACTTTCTTTTAACATGGTAAACGCCGCCCCAGAGTCGACTTCCAAATTTATTTGCCGTCCATTAATTTCAACCTTCACATAAAACGGGGGTACCTTGTTCGACACGAAATTACAACATGCAGCTTCATATAATCCATTTAAGTGACTGACTTCCTTTGACTTATCCTTTTCTCTCGACTTATAACATACCTCAGCGATATGTCCCACTTTTTTACACACAAAGCATTTACTATATCTGAACCTACAGAAACTTCCGTGCGTCTTACCACACCGCCAACAATCCTTGTTCGGTTCCAACGGTTTTGCTTTAATTTTGTTCACTTCCATTGGCTCGTCGCCGCCGGTAGTGTGCGGCGCGACGCTCGAAGACGCCGTAGTCGCCATGACTATCACGCCTGCGTCCGCGGTTTCCGCCGTCAATGACAATCGTACTGCCTGATCAAACGTTAATGACGTCTGTTGTAACAATTGTTTTTGAATGTTCTTATCCCGAATGCCACATACTAGCCGGTCCCGTAACGTGCGATCTAAATCGCTAAAGTTGCACTCTATAGCCAATTTGCGCAAACTAGCCACGTACTCGTTAATATTTTCACTACACAATTGACATCTCATGTGAAACTTATAAGACTGCACTATTTCATTTTGCTTTGGATTAAAATGGCCGTCTAACGCACTTTTCACCCGCGTGTACGTTACGTCCTTGATTTTTTGCGGCGAAACTAACGATTCTACTAAATCATATAAATCGCGCCCACAAACTGCAAAGAAATTAGCTTTTTTTAACTCCTCTGTCTGAATACCGTTCGCCAGCAAACAATAGTCAAACCTATCAACGTAATTTTTCCAATTGTCTTTGTCCATATGAAACTCGCTAAATTTCACCGACATTTTAGTTCACCACACTCAATAACACTTTAAACATTCGAACACTATGTTTAATGCACTATTTAGCCTAATAACGATTTTTTCCTCGTCGCCAATATGTTACGTACGTGTGCTGGCTTCCGTGATAGAACCGAACTGGGGGTACCCACAGATCTTCACAGCTACCTACATGTCAATACATAACAAATACATTGCTTTGGTTTGACCAGATAAACAAGCATTTCAACATAAAACAATATGCCCTCTTTAGCTTTAGAACTAAAATTAATATACAAAAACATTTAAAACTGGTATACTTTTTGAAAAATTAAGTTAAGGCGCTCTTATAGTAACACTAGCGCCACCCAGCAATTAAATTCCTTAAATAATAAATTATATTGAATTTTAAAAATCTAACAAGTACAAAACTACCAAATTACTTATAGTATTTTTTGTATATGCAATATTTAAAGAGAAAAATCGGTTAACTCCAAAAGTGGCCACTTTTGGCATTAACCTGTTTTTCTCTTATTTTATCTAACGAATATTTTGGGATTATTGCTGGGTGGTGCAGTGGTGCTAGTGTTACTATAGGAAGTGACTGCTGAATGTTTACTGCACTAATAGTTCCATCGAAAATTTCGAAAATATGGCAAAACTTTATTTGGTCATAATTTCATAAGAGTTGACGAAAACAATATATTTGTTTGTCACTTGGATGACGTGTAAGTAATAGAGGGATATGTCTGGCGTATAGGTGACGCGCTGTTTCAAAAATAGCCTACCAGGTCTTTGTTCTGCATATATAATTTATAGCTATAATTTATGCAGAGGAAGTCATGGGATTTATAGTTTGCAATCTTAAAATTACTGTGCTTTCTTATGTTCAACTTCAGTGCTAATTGCATGCATGTGTGTTCATCATACGTAAGCACATTGTCAAATCTCAATCACCTTGTTTTTTTTCTACTTAACGTAAGGAACTGTAAAAGAGAAATAGTATAATAAAGGTCATAGGTGTCCTTAAAGTGCAATGTTGATTGTATATTTTTTTCGAAAAAATAAGTTATAGTTATTATGAACTCTCGAATTTACCTAATATAGATATGTATTCTGTTATTTTCTTCATGCAAATCCTGCCAATATATAATTTATGCAATTAGGCTATGTTGTTTTTTATTTTTCGTGTGTGTAAATGGCCAACATTGGTGTCAGATTTTTCAAGCTCTATCAAGGCATTAGTGAAATTAGGTTTTAACCCGGATATTTAAAATTACTAAACGGAACCTTTTGCAATATGTTCGGACACCTTCTGGGATGACGCTCAAAAAAGTCACCCTCAAGGACATCGAAGTCTTAATAATAGGGTCCCGTTTTTACCTTTTGGGTACTTACGGAACCTTGGGTACTTACGGAACCCTAGAACTGTGACAGAATGAAAAAAATGCTTAATTTATAACAATTTTAGGCACTCCAGGGATTTCCTTAAAAATCCAGGTTTTTCCAGGATTTCTCGGCTATGCCACTAAGGAGGTCTCGGGACTTTCTTGAGCGTCATCCCGGCAGGTGTCGGAACATATTGCAAAAGGTCCCGTGTAGTAATTTTAAAATGTCCGGGTTTGGTCAAAAATTGGCCTAATTTGACTGGGATAGTAGCTTAACAACTGCCATCAATATTGCAAGCCTGGAATAAAATCATAACATTCCTTCCAAGGTGCTCCAGATATTATGCTACATGTGGTACACCCATCCAGTAGGGACCGCGCCCGGGGTTGCTTTACAACCTACAAGGCTAAATCAAGTAAACAAAGTCGCAAGATAAAGCTAATAAAATATATTTTAACTTTCCAGGTACCAGAGCGCAGATGTGGGCAACTTCCTCAGTCAGTCACTGTTGGAGTCGCAGTACCACTATCAGACCTCCATTGAAGAGAGTGTGGTCGTCATCTACGACACGAAGAAGTCTGCCAGAGGCTTCCTAACGCTGAAGGCGTACCGTCTGACTCCACAGGTAAGTTTTTGATTCCTTCATCTAGTTATTTTTTATCACATGAGCCTTGATGAGCCAAAATTGTGTGTTAATGCACAGACACATTGTTTGTATGTGTGTCCACTCAAGAGATGTCAGTGTCGCATGGTACAAATTTAATTTCAAACCTCCGTGCGCAATGGTCAACACGCCAGCTTGCGACACGGTTGGTTCTGGGTTCAATCCCCGGTCAGGTCAACACGATCTTTTTCAGATTGACCTGCAGGCCTATTTGCTAACTCAGTGTACAACGATTTGATTGTCACTTTAGCATCCATTACGGTTTTCATATCTTAGATAAAAATAGTCATTCATACCGAAGCCGTAATGGTTAAAGAAGTTACCATGAAAATGATGTATACCGTAGCTGTCAAAAGTTAGCAAATAGGCCTGCTGGGTCTTGTATGTTTATCTATATATGTATTTGTAATAAAATATAGTGTCGTTGAGTTAGTATCCCATAACACAAGTCTCGGGTCGTCAAACTTACTTTGAGCCTAGCTCAACCTGTATGATTTGTCCGTATATACTTATTTATTTATTTTTTTATGTTAACTCTATTCTGTTTGGGAGTTCTGTTTTGGAATTGGTAGACACGAAAATATACGAGTGATGAATATTGTCAGTGGTTCTACCATTATTTTTGGGAAACATGCCTTTTTTAAATTATAGTTTTAAGTTTGGAAATCATAATTAAAGCTCTATCACATCCATGAACATTGGGTGTCCTTTGTTGTAAAAGACTTCTGGTCCTAAAGGACTTATAGTCTATTTCATACCATACTTCCTTGGACCCCAATCCTCTTTACTCTCTAAAACGATTTTTCCCCTGTCCTATGTATCTAACCTTTCAGCTGTATTACTCGTATATATTTTTTTATTTCAGGCTATTGCCATGTACAAAGAAGGTGATTACACACCAGAGGCCCTACGGAACCTGAAGATAGGCTACGAGAGCCTGTTCATTGAAGTGCCCATTGTGATCCGCAACTCGCCGCTCACCAACATCATGATGTCCGAGCTGCAAGAGATGATTCCTGAAGAAGAGGGCTCCAAGTTCTTAGATTTGGGAACTGCGTCAGTTCTTGAAGGTAGGTTTATGGATACCAAGGTATATGCTTAGGTCTATAATATGCAATATTTACTTTAATATGCGCTATGTCTGCCTAGTTGTCGGATTTTTGTGAAAAATAAAACAAATTCTATTTGTAATATGCGCTATGCCTGCCTACTTGTCCCAGTCATGTGAAAAATATTGTATGCCCATCAGTATGTAATATTTCCAGCAGTGGCGTAGCTAGCACAGGTGTCATCCGTAAGTGCCACCCCAGTTATACTGGATTAATGAAGAGCGTCCTCTGCAACACCACCATTGAGGGATCAATGGGTGACTCAATAATAATTTCTATATACTCGATCCCGAATCGATACGACAACGGAACATTCGAAACACGAGTCTATGTTTTCTTAAAAAGCTGGCAACGCTCTTGTCACACTCTTGGAGATGCAGTTGTCCATGGGCAGGGCAGCGGTGAACACTTACCATTAGGTGAACCTCTTGCGCTTTTGCCATCCCATATCATTAAAAAAATAATAATTAACATATCGTTTTACTCCAGGCCAACTCCGCAGCCTGATGGAGCGCGTAGACGAGCTCAACCAAGAAGCGATCAAGTTCAACCGCTACCAACAGTTGGTGGTTCGCCAGCAGCAAGACAAGCACCGCTGGCTGGTGAAGCGCGCGCAAGAGAACGCGGCGCGCGCCGCCAAGGATGAGCCGCCACTGCCCGAGGAAGACGTCAATAAACTCTTCAAGCCCCACCCCGTGCCCCCTAGGCTCAACCCGATGATAGTGGCCGGGCAGATCAACACCTTCAGCCAGCATATCAGCTCCTTCTGCTCCCAGAGTCTAGCGAAGCTGTATTTGGCGCAGGCGATGCAGAATGCCAAGGATTCTAAGCAGACTACATAGATTTTGTATGAATATATTGGGATGTCACATTTATGTTGTTTTATTTGGTCTAGAAGCTCAGCCCCCCGCAAAACAAAAATACAAGCAAACTGATTATTTTGAGAAACAATATCGAATTTAAATCTCAAGCCGAAGACGATCAATTAAACCAGGGCAACTATAACTTAAGAAAAATATATACGTATACATAGTGTACAACAAAGTCGCTTCTCGCTGTCTGTCTGTAGGTATGCTTAGATTTTTAAACTACGAACTCCTGCTAGTGGAAGACTTCAACAAATTCTTCGAGCCCCACCCCGTGCACCCCAGGCTCAACCTCATGATCGTGGCCGGTCAAATCAACACCTTCAGCCAGCATATCAGCTCGTTCTGCTCCCAGAGTCTAGCGAAGCTGTATTTGGCGCAGGCGATGCAGAATGAATTTATGTTCTTTTATTTGGTTCTCTTGGAGCTCAGCCTCCCGCAAAACAAAAATACAAGCAAACTGATTATTTTGAGAAACAATATCGTATTCAAATGTCAAGCGAAGGAGCGATTCAGAGGGCGCACCTCTAGCGATAAGCCCCACCCTAGGCACACTAGCGACGCCAATAATTTTATTCCTAATACTTTACAAATAAAAAGAAATTCAAGAATGTAAATCATATAAGCCTAATAACCTGAAGTATTTTTGGAAATTACTGATTACCGCCAAAAACGGCCGTTTTAGGCGGTAATCGGTAGTTCTCTTAATGACTGATTCACATAATATTAAAACATGATTCCAAAAATACTTCAGGTTATTTACTAAGGTTTATATGATTTACATTCTTGAATTTCTTTCTATTTATAAAGTATTAAGAATAAAACTATTGGCGTCGCTAGTGTGCCTATTGTGGGCCCTTAAACTAGGGAAACTACGTTTGACAAATAAATACATATTATATATACAAATGTATTATGCAAAGCTCAAGTGAGGATGGGGTTTCTAGAGGGCAAAGCCTCGTGCGAAAACTCAAATTATGGAAATAAATCTTACACCGGGAATTGTGTAAATTTAGTGCTTACTGGGATATTGCTACAGTACAGATAGAGCTAGTGATTTTTCATTGATGTTATGTACGTATATATGTTGATGTATCCCCTACGCCAGGTAAGTATGATCGTGACGAGTTGGCTCAAGGAGGTCATTCAGGGCGAAAAAATATCCATAGCGAGTTCTAGGTACATTTCATGCGTTTCCGAGCAGAGACATCTAGTTGCGAAGTTTGAAACTAAAATGATACTGTATTGAGTGACTTCACAGAGGAACCCTAAATAATATCACAAGAAGAAAATACTAGGTACAAAACCGTACAAATACGAGTAATATGGACAGAAGATTGAGAATAACATAATACATATCATCTACATATGTATGCAGTTCAGATTTTACCATTTAATACAACTAGCTGTTACCCGCGGCTTCGCTCGCAAGAATTTCGGTTTTACTGATTCCTATCCTAATCCTAACTAATTTTATAAATGCGAAAGTGAGTGTTTTTGTTTGTTACGCTTTCACGCTCTATCTACCGCACCGATCATCATGAAATTTTGCATACACATAGGTTAAACTGAAAAAGACATTAGGCCATGTATCACGCGAGCAAAGCCGCGGGTAACAGCTAGTTTACAATAACCGAGTAAAAAATGAAACCAGCAACCTTCCTCTATTTACAGTTTTTTAATTCTCTCAATACAACTGGTAACTTTTATGTCAAGTACTCTGAGGATATATCAATGGCATGCGAGGAATGAAAACCCACAGAACATAACCACATCCAGAGAGCACAGTAGCCTCGAAAATGTTCCCATGGATTTCTTTATTTGTAGTCTTGTTCCATTGCATAACTGAAGAACATTGTCGAGGGAGGCTACTGTGCCCACAGGATGTGGTCAAGATACCATTGATATTTTTAAATAAGGCCCAAGGGGGTGAGTTTTTTTTAGTATTGTTTTACGGCCCTGGATACAAGTCCTTTAGAGCCTTTCTTCATTTATTTCGCTAGTTGGCGAGTTCTTCTTCTTGGTTGTCAACAAAATGATAGTGTAATTCATTTCGTTGTTTTTACGGAGCCCCTCGCGACAACTATTCGCGAATCCACTGGTTTCATCATTAACGACGCAGCAAGGCGGACAACCACCAGCCCGCTATGTAAATCTCACTACAGCCGCACAATGACAGTCTATTTTAGTTATTCTACACATTGTTTATAAATATGGGCATTTATAACACAAAATAACACCAATTTCACATTATAAAGTCCACTACAATCAATTTGCGAAACAATCCAAAACAGACACCGTGTAGTCCGCTAAAATTCCCGCCAAGAACTCGGCAGTGAGTTTTCGAGTATTGAGTGGGTCAGTCGGGGAAAAATAAACCCCGAAGAAAAATAATGTTTTTCGAGCATATGTATGGTATGTCTGTTCTATTGTTTCCTCTTGTAGCCTAAACGACTTGACTGGTTTCGTATTCTTCCCCGGAATTTTATTGCAGTCGGGTTTTTTAATTTTTTAAATAATGCTAGTTGCATGAATCAAAACACGAAAAATCGATGTAGCAAGGCAAAGTGTTATACTTACCTACCATAAAAAGTTTTTGTCATTTGAATAGAAAACCGACGTAAGGTAGTCAAGTTGTAGACAACTAGTGCAATGTAGAAGTGTGTAATGTTTGCAATCGAATTCCAGAGAATAAAAGAACTGAAATACTTAATAAGGTTTATTTTATAGTCTTATATATAATATTTCTGTTAATCTCTTTTGTATAATTTTAATATTAAATTGGTTCTATTCAGGTGCTTATCTAAGTACCTACTTGCGTGTCGCTAGTTCACGGTAAAATTGTTTGAATTTTTCAATTATAACTAAGAAATTAGTTGAGACCTAAATGTATAGGTTTTATAGGTTTTTAATGTTTTCTTATATTTCTAGCTTTATTATAATAAATACCTAGCATGTAATGAAGTCTTCCGCTTCAATAATCTTAATTAAAAGCGAAGGCAAAGAGCGCGCCAGCGCAATCGCGGATCCAGGATATAGGGACCATGCTCCTCCTAGATTTGTTCTATTGTTGTAGGTATATTTTTAGTTGATATTGAACAGCTTGGAAATATTTACATCTCGGAATCAGGTCAAATATTGCTAGGAGAAAAGTACTGGTTCCGTGGGATCGATACTAAGCGGAGCTGAGGGCGAAAGCTTAATTTTCCTAGGAACTTATTTTTTTTAAATGTTTCTTAGGTCTATAGTCATTGTTTAAGTAAACAATGGACATAGGCCTAAAGAGACATCCCCCAGAATGTTCGACCATCAGTTGGATCCGCCCGTGCGGGGAATCTCATTTCACCAGTTTTATTTTAAAATTTATTATTTTAATATTGCGTGTGTTCATTTAACGACAGGTGGATTTAAAATAATGTTATTTCATCCACAAATAGACCACACCGCCCAACAAACGTGCCGACAAAGGAGGGCCGACGGCTGCAATTTGTCCATTTTGTCCTGATTATACCACAAATTACTTTATTGTGTTCCCAAGCCAGTTTTAAGTAGCCCTAATAAAATAATGAGGGTAATTATTATTTGCGTGACATTTACCTGATAACTCGGAAAACGTAAAAACTGGTAGTCAAGGCGCAGGCTTTTTTTATTAACTCCATTGAAGAGGCCATAGGGTTCTTTTTGGGAACTATACTGTAACGCAAATGGTAAAAACCCCGGCCAAGCGCGTGTCGGGTCACGCGCAGTGAAGGGTTCCGTGTTTGCACATAATTTTATAAGTTACCTACGTACAACATATACCTACCTGTTTCCCATGACGGTAAGCAGAGACTTAAATCTCAACTTGCTACAATCCTTACAAACCTCTTTCGCTTCATCCACATTCATTATTCTTTTCATGCATGCAACGGTTTCGGGTACTCCTCACTTCTCTTCTTGCAAGAACTTTCGCAAATTGATAACGATACGTTTCGTCGAGGCCGGCCCTGACCGACTGTCCCAACCATATTTGCTGTATATATATGTATTTGCTGTATATGTATATATAAGTATGTAACTCTAAACCTTTCCGTTATAACATCATTTCTCAAACAATCTTTTAAAATTTACTTCACACGCATTTCAACAGAATTTATTCTGCTTTCATCTTGTTTCTGCCATATAACCTTCACTTCCATACATCAGAGTTGGCATTAACACTTCATTATGGGCAGCAAGAAGAGCCTTTTCAGACACCTTGCTGCTGTTTATAAAGGAATGGGGAGGAAAGTGGGGGGTGAGGACACTACTCCAATAAAAATCAGTACTTTGACGCTTTTAATGTACCCAGTCCAGATCCTCTCCGGCTCCGAACAGCCAGAGGAATCCCACCCTCCGACCCCGTCGCACTCGCCACCGGAACAGAGTGCGTAGAGTAGGACTAGCTCCGATTACTGGTGACTGTCTGGCGGTCCCGGTTGATTTGCACCCAGGATAGGTCCTTCGGTCACCGTAGCTTTCGGCCCATACGGCAAAACATGAGAGTTGCTGCTCTCATGCATGCAAATCACGGCCCATCTGGCATATGAGAGATTGCTGTCTCTCCAAGCCTTGCGCACACAGGCAACGCCCAAAGCCGAGGTTCGTCCCTCCTGGGAGCCCTTTGGTGAAGATTGCCTTACAGGTTGAGGGCACTCTACCCTCACCTCAAAAAGTCCGGTGAAGTAGCGAAAGCTCATTTGAAGCTAGCTACGTAGTCCATATAAAAAAAAAGCTTTTATTGTATCACCAATGGATCTTTGAATCGAAAATACGTGTTTGGACACCGACAATATTTTTGAGAGATCTATTCAACGACACCCTATAGCAAGGGGTCGACGAGAAATGCAATTATTCATTCCCACTTTACATGAATGAGAGCGGAATCCTGCATAAAAATCATCACTTTGTCGAAGTGATTATTTATTTATTTAGAAATTATTATTATTATATACACTCCTGGTACTTATAGCTTTCTTGTACTTATAAGTCTCTGAGCTAAACCACGGTGTCCCTACTTTACTACGGAATCCTCAAAATGCAACCTTAAGTTTATGATCACTTTGTTGTCCGCCTGACTGTCCGTTTCTTAAATCTAAGTTACCGAAATATGAAAAATAAACAATTTTCTATGCTTGCGTAGTTTAGTATATACCTACTTATTTTGATATTCTCTTAACGGAATACGTATAGAGTCCGTGCATTCTTCATATTGACCTAGAATTTTGAATAAGATCCGGATTTTTTCCTTTACTTTTGCTATGCTATAAGCTATTTTCCATTAATCCGTATGCTGTATAAACTTAATTAGGTATTCATAATAAATATTCGTCACATAGGACATAGTCTCCCCTAAGGATTTTAAATACGACCGGTTGGAAGCGGACTGCATCCAGCGACTTCCTGCAACCTGTCAGGTCGTCCGACCACCTGGTTGGTGGTAGTCCAACGCTACGTATGCCGGAACGTGTCGCCATTGAACCTTTCTGCTCCATCAGCCATCGGACATTGCGTGCACTACTCCTACTATTATAAAAACTACCGACTTATTATAATAATTGTAAGATCACTGAAAATAATCTCTTTTAATAAAGTCATCAGGGAAAGGAAATGGGATGTCGCCGGCGGTCGGGTCACAAATTGGCGCCATTAAAGTATTACCAACCGCACTTTTTGGATCAAAGCGACCGCAACATCTGCCCAATCTCCTAATATAGTCATAATGTCAGGAAAATCATACTATACATTTATTTACCTGGCAGAAGCTGTAGGAAGAAGTTCAGGAGTATGAAAGAACATTTAAACTTTTGGTAATTTTTGGTACCCTTCGCTGGTAGAGACGCATGCCCTACGGATTTCAATGAAAACGCTCTTTGCCCACTTCGTTTTAATTAAGATACTTACTTTATATAATAAAACAAAGTAATGAATAACATAACCCCAACAATATATCAAAGATTGAGTGATTCCAAGACTGCATATTTAATGTGAATAATGTGGATATAGATTTGAATTTTGTATTAAGATATTATCATCTATTCTTTTGAATAATATTGTGTTATCAAATTATAATGAATGACATATTTTTGAAATTGATATGCCTGCATGGCGAAACACAGCTTGTACTTGTACTTAAATAAATATTTTGGAGTTTGAAATGACCTGTGATATCTACGTAGTGATTATACCTATGCCCCTTGCTGTGATCAAAGAAAAATGACACGGATTTGTGCCAAAGGCAATATAGGTACTAGAATACTAGCCCTTTTTATTGCGGATGCATGCAAGACGCAGGCTTTCTTTTAGAAAAGGGTTTTGTCAGATATTTGTGCGCTTATTTACATTATTCATAAAACATAAGTCATTAGCCAAATCTCGAATCTGCTTCAGCGAGAGCCTTTTGGCGTGAAATTTTGGCACTTTAATTACAGCAACGAAAACCCGATGACCTTTTAAACTATGTTTTTATATATGTTTGTACAAAATTACTGGGAACTCACTTTGGAAGCGTCAATTTTATATTGCAAAACAATTACTGCAACATCTGCTCATTGTGTTGCTCGTTAAAAATTAATTATATTTGCTGTGTCAACGCGGTGTTGCACATTACACTCGCAGTAGAGCCACAAGGCTAAGGAAGCGTGATGCCAAGTATGACGGCACAGTGTTTCAGAAAGAGATAAACTGTTCCGAAAGACTGTTAGAAAAAAAAAACACTTTATGTTGTCCCATATTAAGACTAAGGTATATTGTTTTGTTATAAGCTTGCATCAATGCAAAAACAACGGTAATTGCATGCCATAAAGTTGAGTTCTGAAAGCTGACTGATCAACATTAATATCGGAGTAAAATAATTTATGATATTTTTAACAAAAAACAACAACCGACTTCAACCCTATCAATTTATTTGAATAAGCATAAAAATAAAATGGAAATAAGTGTAAACCGAACGGCACAGCTGTAAATTTTTTTGCTTTTGTGTATTTTTTAAAAAAGCGTTCGACTCATTTCTACAAAAATTAAAGACCATCTGTAAAGTATTACCTATCGAACAAAAAAGAATTTCTTAAATCGGTCCAGGCGTCTTCGAGAAATCGGGATAAAAAGAATTCCGACGAATTGAGAACCTCCTCCTTTTTTTGAAGTCGGTTAAAAAAATTATACGGGAAATAGAGGGAAAATATGCAAAAAATTCTAGTATGCAGTTATTTTTTAAATTATTTTCCTTTTGTTTTCTATCAATTTTCAAAACAATCTACAACAAAAAGTCCGCTAAAATTACCGCAAAGAACTCTCTTTTAAGTTATTATTTGGTTACGACGTTTTTTATCGCTGATAGTCTATCGAGGTTTTTTATACGAGATTGAAAACTTACAATTTTTGTACTAGGTTCGTACTCACTCGTATATCTATGGCGTTGCCTTTGCAACAATGTACTTGGAACGTGTCATCTCGTGGTTTCTCGGGGTAATTACGTTTATTGGTTGAAATTAATACGTTGGTGTAATTGTCGGGCTATTGAGAACAGCTATAAAGATTTGTAACAATGTTAGTTAATGGGATTATGGCGGATAGTGACAAACCGATTTACGTGATGGGGTCAATTAGGTCATGCAATTTGCTTGGTGTTGCTTTAGTTTCATATATAGCGTGTCACTTACCTATTATTGACCGTCGGCATACATTTAAAGGGGTGACTCAGCCCAACAATACGAAGACAATGAAATTTTCGATATTTTCATACAAAAGTGTTCGGGCGTTTGTATGGGAAAGTCTATTGGGGATTTCTGAAATTCTGCTAACCTAGCCTCACATTTATAATTCTTATTGTAATAAATTAATTCGACATTAAAAAAAACAAACTTTTTCACAAATAAAATATCTCTTCCAACGCACAGCATCGAGGCAACGCACCCAATATGCTGGCAGCATTTCCTCGCTGAATAGCGAGACTTATTCGTTTTTTGGCAGCCACTGCAGAACAAGCCGCCGCACCACCAAGATTAGAGGTTCCAGACACGTGTGAAGGTGCTAGAGTATCCACACATGTGGCATCCCAAACAAGACATTTACCTTGCCTCCATGGGACCAAGGACAAGGAAAGTCTACCAACTTGTAACTGTGTCGCTGGAGACACGCTTTGACCATGAGAATAAACGCCAAAATATTTAATATACTTACGTAGCAGGCCTGACCATGGAGTCAGGTAGGCGGGGGGGCTGTTAGAACTTAGCCAAATTATGTATTAAACTAACACACTGCTACAATTGCACTCCAGGTTCCACTGTATTAAACTAAGTGTGACGTGCTCGCATGGATCATAAAAAAAAGGATAACTTTTTTTAAATGTACTATGTAGCTAGTACCAGAGTCGCTAGTGCGAGGGCAGAGTGCCGTCGACCTGATATGCAACATCACCAAAGATTTCCCAGGAGGGACGGGCCTCGGCGTTGGGCGTTGCCTGTGCGCTAGGCTTGGAGAGACAGCAAACTCTCATATGACTGATGGGTCGCGATTTTATGCAGAGTGAATGGCCCAACTGAGAAAGAATGGCAAAACCTTTGGAGAGCAGCAAATCTCATCTTTTGCCGGATCTCATCTAATGCGTTGGAGTGTTGCTTGGGTTAATTGTTCGTGTGCAGGGGTCGAATACTTAACTAATTGTATTTCGAATCATCTGCTTCCGTAGCATGGCACGCGCGACAACGTTTATCGACTATCGCCATCTTGTTTTTCGCAATACTGAAGAGCGAGAAATAGATAGTTTATCGCGCGATATACACGGCGTCGCGGGAGCCATGCTACAGGGGCTGGTAAGTATTTGTATATTACTACAATTGAAAGATCTAGTAGCTTTGTTGTTTTTCGTATATGTAAGTGGCCAACATGGCATCAGATTTTTCAAGCTGCCTAGAGACATCTGACATAGCTTAACGACTGCAACCAATGATGACAGCCGGGACCAACGGTTCAAAGTGCTTTTCGAAGCACGGAAAAGATCGAGATATTTTTATACTACTTGTGGTCACCCATCCAAGTGAGGACTGCACATACGCAGAACTCCTTTACATGCGTAAGCGCTTACAGTGCTTACGTCTAATGGGCAATCTAGCTTTTCAAAGCAGATCGAGTCGCTTATGAAGCTAGCAGTAGATACCCGATTATTACATTTCGGCACTGAATAATGCCTCAGAAAATTCGATTTAACAAATAAATCGATTTTACGCATAATATCGGAAATGTTGGAAGTTTTACGACCGGCGATGATGGCTCTTGATGGCAAAATTACGAGCGTTCTTAATTTCATTATGCAAATGTGGTAAAAAGTGTTGCCAGACATTAATACTAGGGAATGAAAAAACTGCAAAAATGTGATTGATGAATGGAGGATGTCTACAAGCTTCTATTTTTTACAAAAAACTTAATTGTACAGACCGATTCCAACCATTCGTATTGAAAATTCTTGTGGGAGGCCTATGGCCAGCAGTGGACTTCTTGCGGCTGAGATGATGTAGAGATGAAGAGTTAGATAAGTAAGTACAAAAGATAAAATAAATGATGGATTAGGTACTTAGTACTTACTTACTTTTTAAAGGTGCAAATCTTGTGAAAGAATTGCCGTAGAACTCAAATAATACAATACTTATACCGGGCGAGTACAATTATTAAGTAAGTACTTTTAATAAATACAATATAGCTCAATTGGTTCACAGTCCCACATATCATTTATGTCCTGTGGTATTTTTTAATTGTTTTACTATTTTTCTCATATAAGGACACATCCGTGCACGGGCGGGATGGGTCAAGCGGGATTAAAACTTATTTTTAGGCGCACCTTCTAATCACTTGTTGTGTACTTGTGTCTACTCTTTATTATAAAATACAAATTTTATTAATGTTAAGAAAGCGTTAATCTACAGCCATTAATATTTAAAAATTTACATCAAACCATAGATTTTTTCGCAAAGTTCGTTATTAGAACACAAAAGGGGAGGTGTCCGGCGTTTGCCACCGGCCCAGGTGATGAGTCGCGGACTCGCAAATTCTCCCCCGCGCTCCACCGACATCGATAACGCTTGATAACGTTTAAGTCTGAGGTTTAAGTATTGGTTTTGAGGGAATTTAATCAAAAGCGGGCGTATTACAGTCATTACGGGCCGGGTTAATTTCAAAATATACGATAAAGGAGGCAAAAATAATATTTAAGGGAATTAAGCTTTGGCTGCCGGTGAGCGCAATCATCCAAATTGCGCGCGGCTCGTTTTCTGTGAATTTTTTAATTAAATTACGAGCCCAGATGCTGTAAAGTTGATAACGGCGTTTACCGCTCGGTGACCTTGCCGCCGCCGCCGCCGTGTTCCGAATTACCTTTATTGGCCTAGAGTGCCGCTTTATGGCACTTATTTTTTACCGATTCACGCTTTAAGACGGTTTATTTTGCACTGATGACGGATGTTGTTTGATGTGCCGGTTTTGAGTAAAGAAGAACTTAAGTGTTTACTTTTACCCCTGTTTATCTTTGGGTAAGTAAGTAAGTAAGTAATATTTTATTGTACACCAAAAAATAAAAATTTACAAAAACATTACTAAGACTATGTACAATGGGCGGTCTTATTGCTAAAAGTTGTACTTACGAGTACGTATGTTGCCCGACATTAGGTACTTACTACTATGTATTTTAAAATGCAGCCGGGGTGTTATATTATGTTTAATAATGTTTAACTGGCTGTTACCTAAATGTCCTTCTATTATAATTTAGGTGAAATCGGAAGTGTTGCGCCCGAATATTTAAATCCGTTCTCAAATCTCGTTTTGTCCTTGTACAAATAATAACTATTATCTAGCAAGATATAGGCGCGAAATTTAAGAATGTCATTGCTGTATTGTGTACCAAGGGTAAATTGTGAGATTGAGATATGCTATTTAAATACGTACTTACTTTGTAATTAGATAGTCCTAGTCGGAATTTGTAGGTTTTTTATAAAGTGATTCGCCCAGCAGTATTCATTAAAACCTTTTTGAGCAAACGTCTTTACTAACTAAATCCTATAGCTACCCTAATCTAAGCAGCGTAGATGCAAACAATAAATTCTGAACCTGCCAGCTATGACAGTTATGATAAAGCTTAGCGCATATTTCACGTTCTCCCTGATATAACTCACTCCACTTGTGCTTCCAATAACTCAATCTGGTTACCACTATACAGCCAGATAATAAACCGCAAAACCCGAAAAAAATACAAAAGTTCAACACATAAAAGTCGGTTAAGTGCGAGTTCAAATTGTCATCAATAGTTTGATTTCATAAATTTCCAAGACCCAAATCTATCCGAAAAAGTTCACATCCATCTTGACTTGACCGGGGATCGAACTCGAGAACACAGAGGTCGTCAAAAGCTGATTATATTCTTTGCTGATTTGAATTTCTGCGTTAATCTTATTAAATTAAGGAATAAGATATAGGATTTTTATAATGAGATTAATTGATTAAATGCTTAATTTTACTCCAAAATTATCAAATATTGCCACAATTCCCTTTTTCCGTTTGTATGGAGACATGCGCTTCCAGGATTATAACAAATTAGCCATCTTTGAACATCTTTTGCTGTTAAGGTTTAAATGAACATAAAGAAATAAGAAGTTGACCAGCTTCCGCAAGTAGCAATGGTACGATCGTTTTCATAAAAAAGACATCAACGCCTCTCATGATATGCAAATAGGTATAATTGAAGCTGACGATGAAAATACCCTGAACTCTGTGTAAGTCATTAACACATACTAGAATACAAACATTTTAATCGAAAGTATGTAGGTATAGCTACATACAGTATATTTTTTACGATTTTAAATATACATTTTTTTCTTGCTATTTTCGTCCAACTGCTGGGCAAAAGCCTCTGCTTCAATTTTCCACCTATTCTTTTCCAGTGCCATGTCTTGCTATTCTAAGTAAACTTTCTTTTATTATATCTTAAAAAAATAATCTACGAGTAACTTAGTTTTATTTCATTCAACGCCCAACATAAGGGAAATTGGGAAAATGCATAGAAACAACCAGGATGATAACATCCTTGCCCATGGGGATAACCCCAGTCTTTAAATTTCCCATAATATGCAATACCTTCAACAGTTTTTCATTGCACTGTTCACTGCAATACCAATACTCAGTGCAATGTTTGTCTTTGTGTAGGTACTCACATAATATAATTTATAGCAATCAACACAACTTTTACATTTTATTGGCCTACACTCTCCACGCTGGCCAGACGGGTTGGATAGGTACCTTTGCTGTTATAAGCTTTGTTTAGCTGATGCTTCCTAAGTCGCATTCTACGATATCCATGGGAAGACTTGGAGTGGTCCTATTCTACTCTGCCGGGAACCACACGGCACACTAAGAGGATGATTACCAGGTATTATTTAATTTAACTACAAAGTTGGCACGCGTTGTAATTACGCAGGCAGTAACCCTCCAACTCTGCCGCTTGCACATCGGCCATTTTGCTTGAAAAGAAAAGGCCACAGTAATTTATTTGACGAGCGCGCGTCAGTCAACAATTACGCGCAGTTTCAGCGGAGAGCAACATCAACAACATAAGTGGCAATAAACTATGCTGGGATGTATGGAACTGTGTGTTGGTTTGTCCTAAGTTCGAATAAAATAGCTAGAACAACTATGGCTATTTGAAAACTTTAGAAAATCAACGCATTCTTTCAAATTTACAAATGACTCTCAATAAAGGTAGGATACATAATTTTAGGGGCGATTCAAGAGCGCTGATAAAAGAGAAATCGTGGCCCCCCCCGAAGCCTTAAAGATTCTCTTGACTTCGTATGCAAAGGCGGCAAACGGGAATCATAACAAAACATGGCAAAACATTTGCCATTTCGCTTAAAAAGAAGAGGCCTCAGTAATTTATTTGACGAGCACGCGTCAGTCAACAATTACGCGCCTTTTCAGCGGAGAGCAACATCAACAACATAAGTGGCAATAAACTATGCTGGCATGCATAGAACAGTGTGTTGGTTTGTCCTAAGTTTTAATGACTAGAAGACGTTATGTAATCTTTGATAATTTAAGTAAATCGACTCCTTTCAGTCTACAAATGGGTCTCATCTCAATAAAGGTGACCGCCTTAAAATATACATAATCCTTGAGGCGATTAAAGAGCGCTAATAAAAGAGAAATCATGGCCCCTGCCGCCCTTTATTCCCTTCATGAAATCGTCAAAGATGGCATCCTCAACTGCCTGTCCGATGATTGCAAGTATGGCATCGGATATGCGCGCCCGGCCTCCCATGGTGCAACTTTCACATCCCCAATCCATCCAAGCACGAAGTATCCTAAATACATGATAATCACATAAAAATATAAGGTCTGATACCTACTGATACATACTTTCTTATCTAATCATAATACGTCTAAACATGTAAATAATTAGACCAGTAGATCCCATCTATTCCCGATTTTTAAGGCTGCGTAAACAAAGTCGCGTGCGAAAGCTAACCATAGCCACAGAAGCTGATAACTTACACCGCTCTTTATAAGGAGTTTAGCTTATGAAGGATAATGGAAGTGGCTGCCATAACCTTTTATGAGCGTGGCAAGCTTCCGACTGGGCGAGTTGTATTCCCACACCTACAAGTGGCCGGCCTAGTGACGTGAGATCTGAAGTCATCATTCATCATCATCATTTCAGCCGTATAGAGTCCACTGCTGGACATAGGCCTCCCCCAAGGATTTCCATCATGGTGATTTTGCCATACTCACCACGCTTGATTGACGGGTAGGTAAGCGCGGTTTATTTGGCCTATCTGGTACCAATGCTGCTGCCTATCGATGAAAACGGTTCTGATGGGCAACAGCGTTGAAACCGAGATAAGTAAAACCAGCTACGCTCTCAAATTCATCTGCCTACTCGTAGCGTGGTGAGTATGGCGAAATGATGCCTTGGGAGGCCCATGTCCAGCGGTGGACTATTTGCGGCTGTTGTAATGATGATAACCCAGTCAACTCGACCACTCTGAACTGCCTTAATACGTGTGGCGACGGTTACTATGTTGGTTAAGTTTTGAAGTGAATCTGCTGGAGGTAGGGTTACCAGATGAAAAAATCTAAAGTTTGTAGAAAACCCTTTATTTCCCTTGATATTCTTTTTTCTACAACTGAGTAAGCCAAGCAGGTATGCGGCCCAACAACAGAGGGTAAGCAGTTGCCGTAGATTTTGTTGCAGTTAGGAATTGTCTCTTAAACGTCGTTAACGATTCCAAAAAGTCACATTATATTTATACACTGCGGATCTCTGTGGGTCCGCTCGCGTCGCACAATGCGCGTCTGCGTAAGTGAAGTTTTGCAATGATCCCAAATGAGTTGAAGTTTTGCAATGATGATGAAATACCAAAGCAGATCCCTTAAAATATTTTCTCTGTAATTATTTATAATTTATCTAATTTTGTTTAACTTTATTTTAAAGAGAAAGGCTGTTAAGATCCATAAACTCCTTAGATTTGCACAATCCGGCCGAAATCCCGAGAATAGTCCAAACACCCCAAAATCTCAGGACAAATCGTGACATATGGTAACCCTACCTGGAGGAGTCCAGTTTATTTGTTGCTTTAATGAAATTTGTGTTCGGTTTTATGCCGGCGTTTAACCGGATAGGCTGTAAGTGTCTTCGATGGCTGCAATCTATTTTGATTTGCCCGATGAAACGAGGATTGGTTGCTTGTAATGGAGCATGGAAAAAAACTCAAGTACACGTCAGTAACTTAAAATAATGACCTACGGGGCGCGGTAACAAGAGAACTTCAGATTTGTAACTTATATTAGTAGATTAATATTGGTATGAAGTTAGGATATAATAATTTAAAAGATAAAGTTTTTTTGTTGTTTATTTTTCGTGTTTGTAAGTGGCCAACACTGGTGTCAGATTTTTTAAGCTGCTTAAAGGCACCTAACATAATCAACGACTGCCATCAATGATGACAGCTGGAACCACATTATCTTCATATATTAGTTGAGTGAATTACCCAAGCAAACAAATTACACGGCAATCCTGAGAATGGAAGTGCTATGTACTAGTTTATGATTTTGTTATTTTTTTTTCAGTATGAATATCCTTTTATCTTGGGTAAAAATATTATTGAGAATTGTATATTTACTACTACTAATCCAAATATTGAGTGTATTATTAGCAGGGGTAGATTTTGTGAGCGGAGTTGAGTTCAGGACAGGTCATAATGATAAGCCGACATTTTGCATTTTTATTTGATGTAAGAAATTAGAGGACATTTCTTAGGAAGATAGTAATGAATCGCTTTTGTGTAGCTATGTTCCGGCATATTATTATATCCCTAGGCATATAGCTATATTACGGCTTTATCTATTTTAATGCGACATATACATACTCAGGGCCATCTAGGGTAGGTACCATATTGCATTGTCAACCGATTTACATACATATAAATTTCAGCAATTACTCCAAGATTGATTTACGTTATTCCCTCACAGACAGACAAACTAACAGGGCAAGTTAAATGTACTTATAATTTTAAAAATAGATAGGAATAAATAACTACATGTTAACCGTATCGGCGCAGCGTATCGGCATGCCTGGCGATTGTATTTGTAAAATATGGATTTTAATTTTTAATTATTCTAAAAAATCTTCTTACTTATACTTACTTCTTAATTCGAAACTTTGTATGAACATTTAGATGTTTGTAACTCCTTTCCACAAAAACTTGATGGATTTTACAATTTTATAGCTTATATATCAGAAAATCACAAGCTATATACTCGCTATATGAGCTTTTAGAATTTACATAGTGAGTATATAGCTTGTGGTTTTATAACAGCTTTTTCACCTCTAAATAAAATCAATACTTGAATCGGCAAACGAATAGTATGAAATTAACATACAAAATTTAATGGGAACCTATTAAAAAATAAGAGCTGTAGAAGAGATCAGTCGAATGATAACTAGCTGGACATATGAAAGAATTTTGCCCAGACAAAAACGTTTTACTCACTTGCGGTACACGTTCGCATTTTCAGTTACACGAACGACGTGGCGAGAATATATATAGGCGCCGGATACACGCGCTCAAGGGACGACGAATTGGCTAACGTTTTATGCTATAATAAACAAGATTGGGAGATAAAGGCAAACTATTAAAGGGGGTTTACTTAATGAGCAATATCCTATAAAACACTACAGCCACGAGAATAAACAATAGTTTATGATAAACCATAAATATGATCGTTTTTACACTTCTTTCTCAATTAACAGTTAATTTTTAGGTTGCGTCGTTAAGTGTTCCAATTAATTTATTTTTAACTTTAAAATTCTAAATTACTTTAACTATCTCGTAAACGCGGTATTACAGATAATTAAATATTAGATTGTATTGATAAATACACGTACACGATAACATATATAACTATCGTGACAGATGTAGAGATAAGGCAAAGTCTGTAACCGACAGGTGTGTCGCAGGGAGATGATGAAACCAGGGATTTGATTAAATCCCTTAGGGGTTTGATCAAAAATAAACATAAAAATTATGTGCCCTGTCAAATAAACATTTAAATAGCTTTTAATATTGTTTTATTTTTGTCATTCCACGAAACTTGTTTAGTTATATATATCAAATCACTAGATTTCACTGAACTAATCTGGGTTTTTGATCAGGGAAATGATAAAATCGTGTTGCAATTTTAAATCCTGCGTGATTTGATCAAATTCCTAAGGGATTTGATCAAATATGTGGTTTTATCATTTCCCTGCGACAGGTATACCGCCATTTTGAATATTTCCAAATCGGCAGAAAATTCTAAGTCATTTTGTGAAAAATGTTACCAGTAGACTCTTCAGATTGTAACTGTTGGGCTGGTGGTAAACTTTGCGGCATACCTTCGAAGAGTACCCAGTCTATCGTTTCACTGATGGCTTTTACAAAGTCCACGCTCTATTGCCAGCAGCAAAAAAAAACTGTAAAAATGAGTAAATTTGACATATAGGACTTTTGCAGAACTATAAGATTGTTTCTCCAGCAGCTAAATATTGTCTGAAGAAGTAAAATTGAGTAAATTAGATAAGTATATCTTGCAGTTACATACGATATTATGATGTAAGAACGTACAGCCAAAATAATCATCAATACAACCTCCCTTTCTTGTGTCCGTTAAAACCCGTCACTTGCAATCTATAGATTATAGGCCGCAAGTAAGCCAGTAAATCGCGGTGAATTACGACGTGCTAACACAAAATTACAGAAACGATTACACATTTAATGCCGCCATGGACCCCTCATTACGCCTTGAAATCGGTACAGCGAATCGGAAAGTGCGAGGTGGAATCAATCAATAGATTATTTTGGTTGGAGCGTGCAATAGACAGCGTGAGGGACTCATCAACGAACGTGGGGTAACAGCACAGTAACGGCCACAGTAGTGCTCAAGTTGTGTTTACGATGGTAAATAAATGAATAATATTTATAAATTTACCATGTCGTTCCCAGTAGAGTAGAATAGGACCACTCCAAGTCTTCCCGTGGATGTTGTAGAAGGCGACTTAGGAAACACAAGCTAAACAAAGGTTATAAACATCAAAGAGATCTCTCCAACCCGTCTGGCCAGCGTGGAGATTGTAGGCAAAACCCTTTGACTGCTGAGGTTAAATATATGGCTCTGGTACTACAGAGAGGATCGTGCTACTGCAGTGGAGACTAACAAAGACCTGATGATGATGATGATGGCCATCTTAAACACAACCTGAATTTATTTACTTTATTTAATACTAACTGTTACCCGCGGCTTCGCCCGAGCGATATATAGCCTATGTCCTTCTCAGTACCCTAACCTATGTGTATGTAAAATTTCATGATGATCCGTTCAGTAAATACGGCGTGAAAGCGTAACAAACAAACAAATAAATAAACAAACTCACTTTCGCATTTATAAAATTGGTAAGGAAGTTAGGTTTAGGATAGGATTAGGATTCAGAGTTTAAATTGATCCACGATATACCCTTTTTAACCGACTTCAAAAAAGGAGGAGGTTCTCAATTCGTCATAATCTTTATTTTTTTTATGTATGTTCCCCGATTTCTCGGAGACGCCTGGACCGATTTAAGAAATTCTTTTTTTGTTCGATAGGTAATACTTTACAGATGGCCCCATTAAATTTTAACCGAAAAATGACGAGCGCTTTTTGAAAAAATACACAAAAACAAAAAAAAAAATTACAAGTATGCCGTTCGGTTTACACTTATTTGAAAAAATTGATAGGGTTGAAGTCGGTTTCTGTTTTTTGTTAAAAATATCTTAAATTATAAAAGGGTGACTCAGACCGTCAATATGATAAATTTTTCATATGGGACCAATGCTCCCCGCACTCAAAAAGTTTTCGAAGTTTTCATAAAAAGTGTATCGCCCGGGCAATTAGGATGCGAAAGTAAAAAAAAAATTGGGTTCGCATAGCCACCACCATAGTAAAAGTTGTTTGTGAATTCATTAATTTAACAATTAAAATTTCAATTTACAGTCACCCATTTAAATGTTTCCTGATATATTCGTGCCATCTTTAACATTTATAAGTACTTATATCGAAATGTAATCTAATACTTTTTTTTTCATATTTAAGGCGCTCCTATAGTAACACTAGCGCCACCCAGCAATTAATTCTTTTAATCCTAAATTATATCGAATTTTAAAAATCTAACAAGTATTTAACTAGTAAATTACTTGTAGTATTTTTGTATTCATTTTCACTTGGCGTTAACCTGTTTTTCTCTTACCATTTTGCTCTTTAAATATGACACTAGTAAATTACTTGTAATATACAAAAAAATCTATAAGGACCTTAGTAGTTTTGTACTTGTAAGATTTTTAAAACTTGATACAATATAGGATTAAAAGAATTAATTGCTGGGTGGCGCTAGTGTTACTATGGGAGCGCCTTAAATATGAAAAAAAAAGAATTAGATTACATTTCGGCATAAGTACTTATAAATGTTAAAGATGGCACGAATATATCAGGAAACATTTAAATGGGTGACTGTAAATTGAAATTTTAATTGTTAAATTAATGAATTCACAAACAACTTTTACTATGGTGGTGGCTATGCGAACCCAATTTTTTTTTTACTTTCGCATCCTAATTGCCCGGGAGATACACTTTTTATGAAAACTTCGAAAACTTTTTGAGTGCGGGGAGCATTGGTCCCATATGAAAAATTTATCATATTGACGGTCTGAGTCACCCTTTTATAATTTAAGATATTTTTAACAAGAAACAAACACCGACTTCAACCCTATCAATTTTTTCAAATAAGTGTAAACCGAACGGCATACTTGTAATTTTTTTTGTTTTTGTGTATTTTTTCAAAAAGCGATCGTCATTTTTCGGTTAAAATTTAATGGGGCCATCTGTAAAGTATTACCTATCGAACAAAAAAAGAATTTCTTAAATCGGTCCAGGCGTCTCCGAGAAATCGGGGAACATACATAAAAAAAATAAAGATTATGACGAATTGAGAACCTCCTCCTTTTTTGAAGTCGGTTAAAAAGGGTATATCGTGGATCAATTTAAACTCTGAATCCTAATCCTATCCTAAACCTAACTTCCTTACCAATTTTATAAATGCGAAAGTGAGTTTGTTTATTTATTTGTTTGTTTGTTACGCTTTCACGCCGTATTTACTGAACGGATCATCATGAAATTTTACATACACATAGGTTAGGGTACTGAGAAGGACATAGGCTATATATCACTCGGGCGAAGCCGCGGGTAACAGTTAGTATTAAATAAAGTAAATAAATTCAGGTTGTGTTTAAGATGGCCATCATCATCATCATCAGGTCTTTGTTAGTCTCCACTGCAGTAGCACGATCCTCTCTGTAGTACCAGAGCCATATATTTAACCTCAGCAGTCAAAGGGTTTTGCCTACAATCTCCACGCTGGCCAGACGGGTTGGAGAGATCTCTTTGATGTTTATAACCTTTGTTTAGCTTGTGTTTCCTAAGTCGCCTTCTACAACATCCACGGGAAGACTTGGAGTGGTCCTATTCTACTCTACTGGGAACGACATGGTAAATTTATAAATATTATTCATTTATTTACCATCGTAAACACAACTTGAGCACTACTGTGGCCGTTACTGTGCTGTTACCCCACGTTCGTTGATGAGTCCCTCACGCTGTCTATTGCACGCTCCAACCAAAATAATCTGTTGATTGATTCCACCTCGCACTTTCCGATTCGCTGTACCGATTTCAAGGCGTAATGAGGGGTCCAGGGCGGCATTAAATGTGTAATCGTTTCTGTAATTTTGTGTTAGCACGTCGTAATTCACCGCGATTTACTGGCTTACTTGCGGCCTATAATCTATAGATTGCAAGTGACGGGTTTTAACGGACACAAGAAAGTGAGGTTGTATTGATGATTATTTTGGCCGTACGTTCTGACAACATCATAATATCGTATGTAACTGCAAGATATACTTATCTAATTTACTCAATTTTACTTCTTCAGACAATATTTAGCTGCTGGAGAAACAATCTTATAGTTCTGCAAAAGTACTATATGTCAGATTTACTCATTTTTACAGTTTTTTTTTGCTGCTGGCAATAGAGCGTGGACTTTGTAAAAGCCATCAGTGAAACGATAGACTGGGTACTCTTCGAAGGTATGCCGCAAAGTTTACCACCAGCCCAACAGTTACAATCTGAAGAGTCTACTGGTAACATTTTTCACAAAATGACTTAGAATTTTTCTGCCGATTTGGAAATATTCAAAATGGCGGTATACCTGTCGCAGGGAAATGATAAACCCACATTTTTGATCAAATCCCTTAGGAATTTGATCAAATCACGCAGGATGTTAAAATTGCAACACAATTTCATCATTTCCCTAAACAAATCTAGTGATTTGATCAAAAACCTAGATAAGTTCAGTAAAATCTAGTGATTTGATATATAACTAAACAACTTTCGTGGAATGACAAAAATAAAACAAATTTAAGTGCTATTTAAAAGTTTATTTGACAAGGCACATAATTTTTATATGTTTATTTTTGATCAAATCCCTGGTTTCATCATCTCCCTGCGACACACCTGTCTGTTACAGACTTTGCCTTATCTCTACATCTGTCACGATAGTTATCGTGTACGCGTATTTATCAATACAATCTAATATGTATGTATGAAACTCAAAAAGTTTTCGAAGTTTTCATAAAAAGTGTATCGCCCGGGCAATTAGGATGCGAAAGTAAAAAAAAAATTGGGTTCGCATAGCCACCACCATAGTAAAAGTTGTTTGTGAATTCATTAATTTAACAATTAAAATTTCAATTTACAGTCACCCATTTAAATGTTTCCTGATATATTCGTGCCATCTTTAACATTTATAAGTACTTATATCGAAATGTAATCTAATACTTTTTTTTCATATTTAAGGCGCTCCTATAGTAACACTAGCGCCACCCAGCAATTAATTCTTTTAATCCTAAATTACATCGAATTTTAAAAATCTAACATGTATTTAACTAGTAAATTACTTGTAGTATTTTTGTATTCATTTTCACTTGGCGTTAACCTGTTTTTCTCTTACCATTTTGCTCTTTAAATATGACACTAGTAAATTACTTGTAATATACAAAAAAATCTATAAGGAACTTAGTAGTTTTGTACTTGTTAGATTTTTAAAACTTGATACAATTTATGATTTAAGGAATTTAATTACTGGGTGGCGCTAGTGTTACTATAAGAGTGCCTTAAGCAGATTTATCTTCACTCTTTATTCATTTATTATTTTTACTTCCTTGTATGAGGCAAGGAGATTCCCATAGGTTAAATTAAATGAGTTTGAATAGTAATTAAGCGCTAACGTAACATTTACAACAAGTTGTAAACAAGCATTTAGAGCTAATTGCCCGTAATAAGGACTTCAAAGAATTTATTCCTAACGAGATCAAATTGCGTCGCGTAATTGCTGGTTTTCAATAAAGCATGGGGCTCGCACGTGAAAATATTACTCAGTGGGTAATAGGAAGTAGAAAAGAAACGTCATATTGAATCTGACTCGGACTTAGACAGTTTTATTTCTTGATTAGGGTTGTCTATGATACTTTTTCAGGATAAATAAATATATAGAGACGTATCATACAAATTTAGCTAGCTCTACATTAAGTTGTGAATTTGTGTTGTGGGATACTAACTAACTCAACGATACAAAATTTGATAAAAATATCTATTTTTATCAAATTTTGTATCGTTGAGTATCTACTAATACAGAAAATAAACATCTAAGACCCAGGCCAATCTGAAAAACATCGTATTCCATCTTGACATGCCTGGAGATCGGACCCGGGACACTCATGTGCACTTGTGCAGGCTGCCGCGTTTTCCACTGCGCCACGGTACAAAGTAACTTTACTTCTTCTTTTAGAAAAAAATAAATAAAGCATTCCAAAATTTCACGCGCTCTACATGGTAATAACTTTGTTTTTGGTTTGAAATAGTCCGAATACCGCACACTAGGACTTAATATCTGCACACTGGCAGGAATTATTTATTAAAATTGACAGCTGACTATCATAACTACGAACATGTATATTAAGCATATTTACATGTTCAAAGGTGTGCACTTGTGCAGTATCGCAGCCAGAATCTAACCTTAAAATAACAACAAATGCAGTTTATTTTGATAGACCCTGCATTCTGTATACTCCGATATAACATAGAAAAAAAAGCTTTGTTTTTAAATTGGCAACCTATCCAGCCCATATTCCCTTTTTTGCCCTAGGTCCTATATTTTTACGATGTGAAATGATGATGGTTGTGTATAATTGATTCATTGATTAATAGCTCATATTGGCATAACGTTAGTGCGGCATTTAGACAGAATTTACGACACACGGGTAATAACAAGTGCAGTAATTGGTGGTAATTGCTGGGTGCAGGTCGCAACCGGTCGCCTGGCCCCCGGTACGGCCCCGGGGATACAAATAGAAAGCTTACAGAAGGATAATAAGCAGACTCTGGAGTTCGAAGCATCCAGGGCTCGGAAGCACAGTGGAACACACAGGAAAAATAGAACTGGTACCAACTAGTAGATGAAACGAAAAGGGAGATCGATGAAGGTTCTTCAGTTTCTATACCGACTTTTTTACACACTTGCCTGAATTTCTTTCAGCGTACCTATTCTTTTTTGCAGTGGTACTTCGAATTCGTCGGTAGTTACGGTGCATTTGCCTCAGTCGTTTAATTAAAAAGGGAGGGTAAGCACACTTGATTGTCAAGACAATACCGATGACAATTATAATCCTTGTAGCATACATACATACATACAGGTTGCACCCTTTGGACGCCCTTGCCACCCGCACTTATCTGTGAATGCGAGTAGCGCTGAACCTAGCCCATGCTTTTGGTATAGCAAAATTCTGTAAAGCCATTTTCATCGTTGTGACGGTGAGTTTCAGTTATCCTGCTCTCCATCCAGTCTTAATTTAGGCACCCACCAGAGGAGCAGCCCTGTGATTTATTATATATGCTGCATGTATTATTGTGGTGGAAACTAAATGGGGCGTTAAGCCATTGTCGCATCTGTTTCTTTCCATAATTTTGGTAGCAATATTGCAGTTTCGAGGATAATATGGGAGGAAAGGTTCTTACACCTTCATCGAGGACGTGTATCCATCGACAAAAATAATTAATTGTCAGTTCTACCATTTACTTTTTTAGGTTACAATATTAAGTTTTTGAAGTAGTCTAAATCATCTGCTATTCGATTTGATTTAGGCATTCCATTTCCAATCGTATCGTATTAAATAACTTCATTGGTAGCTTTTAGTGATGGAAAGAGAGCGAATTAAGCGTCACTGCTTAAACAGCTAGAGCAAAAATTCTTTTGTACTTTCGTTCGGCTGTTCTATTCTAGTCTTTCGTCAAATTTTGTGAGCAGGTTCCTAGCATAGTTTATTTGTGCAGATTCAGTTTTTGGAAACTTAAAAATTTCGGAATACCTATCTTGAGACTCGGGAGGTCTGCAGCCCACAGATCCACAAGTATGCAGATACTATTACTAGTAAAACTGTTATTAAGAGTCCCACGTAAAGCCGCAATCCCATACAAACGTAGTTTCGTCTTAGTTTTACAACAGTTAAGCCAATCTCAACCAAATTTCGTACATACGACCGGATAAGGCATATTGATGTTTATAATTAGATTTCAATCTTAAAAACAATACCTATACAAAATTACAGCGAGTACAAGTATTCGATACGAAACTTCAACTCGCTGTAATTTTGTACAGGTATTGTTTGTATAGGTATTATATAAAGAATAATTATTTATTAAATTAAAATTATTTTGTAATAAGAACGGTCCAAAAAGTAAAATTCTTCAACGCTCTAACATGCACAACATTTTCATAAATTATTTGTTGAACGGTAAGGAGGACTGCATCCTTCAAGAATTTCTGTTGACGATCTTCAAGTCGTCAATGTGGTTGGAATCGTATGTAACTTTTAGCTCATACCTACTCAGCTCTGTGTTAAATGTCCTACCGGACTATAGGTAATGTCCGTCTGTCGATCTGTCTTCAAGTCTTCACATTACACGATATTTATAGCAGCCGGCAATCAAAACAAGTTGGGTAATTGCGGGATCGCACGTCGTCCATCAGCCGGCGGCTATCGCTAAATCGCATTAAGATTGTATGCGATTCTGGTTTCCAGTTCACTACCAACTGGACACACATCAGGATGAGTGATAACAGGTTATTTAACTGGGATACTGTGTGGGTGAGGGCACACTGAAAAAAGCACTACACTCTACACAATTCACTATAAGTTTTCCGTGTTTATTACTATTTTTAACGACTAGGTATCTATTTTATAAAAGGTAACCCTGACTGACTCACTGACTTATATATTAACGCACAGATGAAACAACTGTACATAGAAACTAAATATTAAATTTGGAACAGGAGTTTCTTTTTTATGATGTAAGTGAGCAGTAAGTAAAGATTTTTAGAAATTGAAAAAAGGATTAAAATTTTTGGGGGTGAAGATTTACGCGGATGAAGTCACTCTAATTGCTAATCTCTGATATTATGGATTAGGCCACGGAAGTTACCAAGTGCACTATAAAGTCAACGACTAAATCCTAAATCTAATAATTAAGGTTGATACCACAAAATTAAACAATCCGTGCCAGCATCTGTGTTCTGTGGTGCCAGTCTTCTTTTTACTATTGTGTCCAGTTTGTCCATTTAACTGGATATACATGGTTGAAGCTCCTTGTGTCCAATTAGTGTTGAGCCTTAAATTTTTCTGCATAACGAGATAGGCAGACAGCTACTTACTATGTTAACATGCAGAAATAAAAGGCCCTCTTCATCGTTACAGTCAGCTGGTGTCAATCATTCATCCCACTGAGAGGATGATGCTTAAATAAATTAAATTACTCCTTAAAATTGCACTTGTCGATCGTTTCAAAGCATTTGACTTGGACACGTATGTAGTTATCCGACAATTTTCTATAAGTATCATACGAGGGCGATTTGTTTTCAATTATACAAGGGTCCTACTTTAATGCCATTTTTGTATTAAGTATTTTTAGAAAAATACTAGTCATTACATGGCCAGTACAGCTTGGTGTGGAGTCCGTGGTATAGACTTCACCATATTTATTTATGTAGGTACCAATCTATATTTTTATTTTATTTTCACAGTTATTTGTCTGTGGTTCTGGAGTTACTCTAGAAGAGTTGGCTTCTGGCAAACGATAGGCCGTAAAAACTGTGAACAAAACAAATATTTGTTCACAGATATTTATAATAATGAACCATAGTGGATCCCGAGGTCAGAGGGACAGCTGATGATCCAATCGGTAAAATAGATGATGATGATGACAAGCATTAATTTTTATGATGTAAAGTAAAGTCAATGAGGCTAGGACTACGCATGAATTAATACGATCCTTCAACTTCAGCCATTTCTGTAGTAACAGACAAAAACCCTTCAATGTAAACAACTTTTTCTGTGGAATCAAAGCTGGTAATTTAATAAAAATAATGAACTACTCATTGAGATATAATGCAAAATGGCGGGAGATAATTATATTGACTTTTTTTTTGTAAAAAGTAATGTACTTGCTGATAAAAATTTGCACTGGGCAGTGTTCGATAAGTTATTACTGCAATAACTCAATACACACCAAGGCATTATTTATGATTTTTACCAAGTTTTTGTTTATTAATCGTGGGAACTACCACAAGCGAAAGAGCTAACAACCGACTGAGTGAGTTGTGGCGCGATGGCCACAGGTAAGGATTTGTGGTGTCTTCTCTAGTAGTTATATCCCAATGGAAATACCCATACAAAAGTTTTGAGCCGGCCAGGCGATTTTAATGAAAATACCGATCTTTTTTTAAGGTTTAAGCTTTGATGCGATAAGAAAAGTGGTTCATATTGGTGAACTGAGTGTCGCCCATTCAAGGTAATGTTGAGGAAAAAAATTAATGATTCATTTTTTGTTAACAATTTAATTTATAAACTATGATATGTCGTATCATTTGCACTGCACTCCGCCTTGGAAGCGGTGTAAACTTAGCCGTAAGTAAATTATTGACGTCAACAATAATAAATTTTTGTAAACTAATTGTAAGGGCTTCAGCCAATATCGCAGACGCGCTGTAGAAGCAAGGCAGCCGCAACATTGATCTGCATACGCGAACAATTTAACGCTCCATCAATAACACTGATTGACCTGTTTCCTAGCATCTGTTTAGCATACAAATCACCTCATTACACTTAAAACGACCTGCTTATCGACGGCATCTCCGAAATCGAACCTGTGTACCGTTGATAACAAATCTGAGTTGATTAATGAACTTTTACAGTGCTACTTTGGTGAAATGTTGTTCTATTATGGTAGCAATTAAAATGTGAAGTGTTGCTTTAATTAAACATGCTACTGTGACGCAACGAGATAAAATAAGGAGATAATATTGGAATATTATAATAGATAAGTAGATGTACTGAAATTAGAGATGATGTTTCACAACCTTTTTATCGTATACCTATCATTTGACATGCAGTTTTCCATGTCTATGTGGTTCCCGGCAGAGTAGAATAGGACCACTCCAATTCTTCCCGTGGATGTCGTAAAAGACGACTTAGGAAGCAAGCTAAACAAAGCTTATAAACATCAAAGAAACCTCTCTCTGGCCAGCGTGGAGAGTGTAGGCCAAATCCTCTGACTGCTCCGGCTAGTGTGTGGCTCTGGTAGTACAGAGAGGGTCGTGCTCTTACAGTGGAGACTAAAAAAGACCTCTTCAACCCGTCTGGCCAGCGTGTAGAGAATAGGCGAAATCCTCTGATTGTTCTGGCTAATATTTCGCTCTGGTAGCATAAATAGGGTCGTGCTCCTGTAGTGATGACTAACAAAGACCTGATGATGTATTATTTGATTTTATGGCATGCTGTTTCTAGGGACGTCATCTGCGGGGTTTTCGGTTTTATCACACAGTCTGTCCGAGCTCCCAAGCCGACCCCTGGACCCCGGATTCATAAGCATATTAGGTGAGGATGTAACCGTACACACTTAGATGACATGAATTTATCATCAGTCTATCCAGGCCTCCAGGTGGACCTCTGCCTTCAGATCCCGGGTCCCGAAGCGATAAAGGTAAGGATGTAACCGCGGGATCACGCTAAGACGTCAAAGAAATCATTTTTTTTACTACATTGTTTTGAATGTGTGACTACGATTGTGTCGTAAAAAACTAAACAAATTCTGGTCAACACTAGTGTAATGTATAATGGTCATTTGAAGAAGAAGAAGTAGAATGCGATTCTGGAATTCATTCAATTTATTTGTGATGGCGACATCTTATAAACTTTTCTGGTATAAAAAGTAGCCTATGTGTTATTCTAATGTATAAGCTATATTGTCGTAAAGTTTGATTGAAATTAATTGAGTAGTTTTTTCTGTGGAATCAAAGCTGGCGTTTATGATATTAGTAAAGATTATAATATTAGTAAAGAAGTGGATTTAGCTAAGAAATAAAAGGACAACGAAAAGTTTTTGCAGCCAGCCAGCCATCTGCCTGGCATCTATTTTCCTTGGTTAACTCCATATTAACAATCTTACCGTCCCTGATACCGTCAATAATAGGTTTTTTTTAAATACAAATAAATAAATAATGGCTACAAATGAAGACCAAAGTCAATCTTTGGGGCTAAAATAATCCTGCCTATTTCATTTTCTCAATGACATCTAAAAACGAAATAAACTCAAAATCTAATTTAAGGCACGTTTCCCATACCTGTGCGGCCGGGTCTTCGCCCGGGGCTCACCGGGGCGCGGGGCGAGCGGGGCAATTACGTCGCGAACTGCCGCGCTACCATTATACAATTTAGGACAATTAACTACCGGATTTCATACTACGGGTTATTCACTGACTGGACACACGTGTCGTGTAACCGGTAAATAATACTAGACATAAATTATCTAAAAGAGATAAAACTAGATAATCGAAGAGTATGCAACGGCCACCAAATAAACAACATGTTCATAAAAACCAGTCCAATCCTTAAAGGAGTGACTCAGCCAGTAATTGTGAACAACCTTTTCTATGGGACAAATACTGGAAATTTGAAAAAAGACAACAAAATATACTTACAAAATGTTTGGCAAGCTGAACTGCAAATTCGGGAAATTCTATTTCTTTAATCAAAATTCTATCATAAGACCCATAAAAAAATTGTTTATATGAACAGGCTGAGTCGTAAGAATCGGACAGGGTTTTATCAACATATTATATTAAAGGAAATCCGATAATAGTACGTAATTAAGGAAGGCAATGTCAAACCACTGCATTATTTCCTGCTAAAGAAGTAACGCATTACCACAAAGGACCTAAAATATCAGAGGAACGCTTTATCTAAATTTTATTGTCACTGAAAAGGGAAAGATATTTATTGATCTATTTCGATGCTTAACGCAATATAAGTTTGAGTTCCAACAACTTCCTACATAAATCCAGTCAGATCGTACAAAAATGTCCATGTATGTGTCCTGTATCCAGTTTCTGAATAACCCTTTCATCCTACCGTAATTATGTTTCATAACATGCTACTGCCATTATAAGGGGAAGTTCACTGCTAATGTATCGAGATGCTTGTAATTGGTTAATTTGTGTTTTTTTGGGTTATTGATTTTTATGAGATGTTAATTTTAATAGAGTAAGGTACTCATTTTAAATTCTAGCGGAGTTTTATCATAATATGTTTTTCTAAAAATTGATATACATATGAATATACTCATATTTTTGCAGCCTATCGGAAACGGAACATGTAGCAATACTTACCGTAAGTATATGAGTTGAATAAATTTATATAAATAAAGAATTGTTGAGTTGGTATCCCAAAACGCAAGTGTCGAATTGACTTTGGGGCCAGCTCAATCAGTGTGATTTGCCCCTAAATTTTAAATTTTATATAGCTACTCATATAATCATAGGTTACCGGCGACAGTAAGATAAAAGGACGTAAGAAGACCAAAGTATAGGTCTGATATAATACATCTTTATATCAATAGAGTTGGCTGTCTATATGTAAGTATCTTGTCTTTGACAATACAAAATTAGCACTCAACACACAATCGACCTCTCCAACCCGTCTGGCCAGCGTGGAGAGTATAGGCCAAATCCTCTGACTGCTCTGGCAAATAAGTATATCGCTCTGGGTAGAGAGAGGGTCGTGCTCCTGCAGTGGAGACTAAAAAAGACCTGATGATGATGATATGACACAATCGAGTTACTGCTGTAATGTAGATAAATATTAGAGTCGTTTGCGTAAGGTTGAAAATTAATACAAAAGTACAGCTACTAGTGTGAAAGTTACTGTAACCCAAAAGGCGTGATTAATTTTGTTTTCTTCCAACTACGCTGCAATTCTATCATAACTGCACTACATATCCAGCACAAAGCGGAACTTTGCTGCACTAAAAGTAAAAAAAAAAACTAAACAGTGCAGTAAAGGATTTTCATACATTTTTGCTGCTCTAGTGCAGCAAAAATGTATGGAAATCCTTTACTGCACTGTTTAGTTTTTTTAAATCGTGGACAATAGTTGTCACCTGTCATAAAGAAGGTGGGCCAACCTAACGGCCGTATGGAGTTAACAAAGGGACGTGCGTGTGTATTGCCTTGCCTAAAAAAAAAATACTGGCCATAAATAAAAAAAGCGGGAATGTGAACAACAAATTTTTAACTATTGTAATTTGTCTTCAATTTTATTTTTCAACTACTTTTATTGCAGTAGTTGAAAGAAAAGCAGATTATGCACCTCGCATTAAGTAAGTTAAATTGCACTCGTGCTTTTTAGAGCCCTCGCTGGCGCTCGGGCTCCAAATAAACACTCGTGCAGCAATAACTTACTTTCTGCTCAGTGCAACAATCTACTATTCCACACATATTAATTGCATAGCGGCAAAATTTGGCAATTTCCATTTTCTAATTTCAATACAAATGTCAGTGAGGGGCTAGGCCCCTAACTAACTGACAGCATAATAAGCAAAGCTGGCAGTTTTTCCTGTCGATTGTCAGTTAGTTGCTGGAGTATTTCATAAGTTAACTGGCGTGTTAATTGTATTATCAAGTAGGAAGAGGTTGTCCATTAGGCTGTGTATGTATGTGTGTTACCTATTGATTCCGCCATTTATAAATCGAATCAATCAATCATTTTCAAAGTAGGTAGATAACTTAATAAACAAAATATTCGTGCCTTGTCATAAGTTCACAATTATCTTACGAACTTGATGTAGGTACTTATCTAAATCCAAAAATATCTCTTGGTGCTACCTCTCATAGTGGTTTATGTTGCAAAAAATAATCTACTTTTGAGAGCTATTGGTGTTCCTTACAGTTAAATATAAATATGTAGGGACAAATAACACAAATTGCGCGCTAGACCTACATATAGTAAGTTGTGAACTTGTATAGTAGGAGACTAACTCAACGATAGTATACTTTACAATAGATACTTATATCATCATCATCATCATCATCAGGTTAAGTCTCCACTGCAGGAGCACGACCCTCTCTGTATTGCCAAAGCAATATATAAGCTAAAGCAGTCAGAGGATTTGGCCTAAACTCTCCACGGTGGCCAGACGGGTCGCTGGACAGACGGGTGAAAAGATACCGAGGATCCAGGGCAATCTGAAAAAGATTTCCCATCATGACCTGACCGGGGATCGAACCCAGAACCAGTGATGTCGCGGGTTGGCGTGTTGACCACTGCGCCAAGGAAGGTGAAGGTCGTCAAGTTTATCGCCAAGTTTTCATAACGCGCGCGCGTTATCGATATGTCGCAGTCATCTGGTTGAATCTCCTATTTGATTGAATGACTAGCGCGTTCATTGAATGACTAAAGGACAACTCGTTCAGATTCAACCAGATGACTGCGACGGATTTAACGTGCTCTGTGAGCCAAAGGTCATGGTTCATCACCAAGTCTGCAGCCCATAAACTTGCTTGCCACAAAATGACAAAAATACAGCCGACAAAAATGATCGTACATGGTCCTTTGGAGTGATTCCAGGGTAACCATAGAGCAGGTAATAATTGACGCTCACGCGCACGGCAATATTCCGTGCTCTGTTAGCCCAAGACTATAGTTCATCACCAAGTTTGCAGGACATGAGCTTGCTTGCCTTAAAATGATAAAAACACAGCTTACAATAAAGTCGGCACGTGGTCCTTAAGTGACTCCAGCGCAAGCTAAGTATATTCCGTACTCTGGGAGCCCAAGACAATGGTTCATAAAAAAAACTTGCAGGCCATAAACTTGGTTGCCTCAAAACGATAATAACACAGCTTACAATAATGTCGGCACGTGGTCCTTGGAGTGACTCCAGGGTAACGAACGGGACAATCAGCAGCCGCCATTACGGCACTGCGGGAATTATTTAAATGTCAGCTAAATTGCTTTAACAGTCCCAGGGCAGTAATAAGGTGTCCATGCAGTGTATAATTTGCTCTCGCATTCAATCACTCAGACACACTCGAGGCGCGTCATATCATAGAGCAAGTTCTGTTCAGGTAGAATAACTCATGTATTTGAATAACAAACGCAGGTTTAGAAGACGTAAAAGATTATACTCTGTATTGCAAACTGTTTTAAATATAAGCCAATAATAAATTATAATATGTGCCTTTAGAGACTTTTCCAAACATGATCAAACTATCCTTCGCCAGCCCGTTATATGTTATTTAAAATAGGAGCGAAGATAGCCTTCAAAAATATGTTCTCTCAGCTCACCTCTACTTATATGTTCAACTTTGTTCAAGTTTAACAGAATATCTGCCAATCCTTCACAACCAATTTGCGTAGCTTTAAAAAGTGGTCCACAATGTTATTTTTGAACAGGTGATTTGAATAAACGTGGATTTTTTGTTTATAACACTCTTGTTCTTTCTATATGTTATAAGTATGTATAGGTACCTATTTAATTTCCATGAGTAATTCAAGTTTGGTCACCATCTGCCCTTTTTGTAACAACTTTTAAGTAAGATATAGAGTTTGTCCCTTCTGTGCCCCAAATTTATACGTTGCATCAAGATTTCCATTGCGAACCCATTCGCCTCGGTTAATTTTTAATAGAGGTATTGTCCTTTCTGCGTCCCAACTCTACACGTCCAACTTCACGAGACTTTCATCCGCTAACCCGTTCGTGATAACTTTTAATAGAGGTCGCAATCATAAGCCTATTAATAAAGCAGAGGCGTCTTCTCGGTTTAATCAACATTTTCAATGAGATTGTTAAAAGCCGCCGCGCGGGTAGTTATTGCCTCTATTATGGCAGGTTTAT
The DNA here is from genome assembly GCA_963082605.1 of Rhodophaea formosa. Lineage (NCBI taxonomy): Eukaryota > Metazoa > Arthropoda > Insecta > Lepidoptera > Pyralidae > Rhodophaea > Rhodophaea formosa. The sequence continues at coordinate 19,363,741 of OY720205.1, read as the reverse complement.
GATGAAATTCATGTCAATGATTACTTGCAACATGCCTTATTGTGTAGTGGCTTTAATTGACACTTTTGATGGTGAATACTGCGTGTTTTTGTTGTATCAACAATGTGAAGTTGTTGAGTATTTACAGGATATCGTTATTTACTGAATAAGAAACTTACATTTACACTGCAATAGTATATTATGCATTATTATATTATTACACAAAGAAGCTATTAGAGTTTATACAGGTTGATTCTGAATAACCTGTCAATATTTTAAATCCTTAATAGATTATAGACTCACAAAAGAAAAAGGTAGAAAATTAAAAAAATAAATATTTGATCTCCCATACATGTTAACCCATTAGCTGGTTAAATTACTATGGGAAGGATATATATATAAATATATATTTGTTCCTATTTTTCCTATTCGGATCTGATTCCATCATGAAAATATTGCCAGGTTGTTCAAAATCATCATGTAAAGTAGGGACTAATATTATTATAGATTAAAATATATATATATTATAGAATTAAAATATCAATTGACACTTCGACATTGTTTGACAGTAACATAATGTAATTGGTAGCACTTTTTCGACTAATCACTGTTATGTATGTGAACGTATAGTTGTATGTTCGTCTGTTTCTCGTATCTAACTAAACAATGTAAATTGATACGTGACTCAATGTTAGATTCATCTTGATCGTCCACAGAGAAAAGGCTATGTAACGTCACCCCCAATTCAAAATGGTCAACTCTAGAATACATAAAACTACATTTAAACAAGTTTATTGGAATATATTGGTATATTCCATTCTTGCGTGAAAACGTATGCCAAAAATATTTTTAGTCGGATTTTAGTCTTTATTACACTCATAGATTTAAAAAAAAAAATTTTTCGTCACTCTGAAATTACACTTTATTTTGATGTGACTTTATGTAACTTAGTTCTCATTTCAAATAAAGCAATTTAGTTTATGGAAGCGACTGTACATCCCGCAGTTTGAAGACCGCGGCTGCCCGGAGAGCTAATTATGTCGTCGTAGGTAGTAACCAGTAAGTTATTATAACAGTGTTGCCAATATGGCGGCGAGCTTTGTGCTGCGTCGTGTCATGTGCGCAATCTGCCCCCGCTGAGACCCGACGTCTCACTCCGTCATAGACTAAAGGAGCTACCAGAGATATCACATTCTCAGTTTGAAGTAGATTGGTTCTCTTTAATATCATGACTCAATTCTTGAGACACAAAATGTGATCTCCGACTCAAAGTAGGTTTTAATAGTAGTTATAACAGTGTTGTTGACAACACTGTTATAACTACTATTAAAACCTATCAATATTGATATGGCAACGAGCTTTGCTGCGTCGTGTTATGTTCGCAATCTGCCCCCGCTGGTGCCCGACGCCTCACTCCGTCATAGACTAAATGAGCTACCAGAGATATCACAGTCTCGTTCCAAAGTTGATTGGTATCTCTTTCTTACCAAGAATCATTGCTTGATTCATTTCATCTCAAACTAGGCTCTAATAGTAGTTATTAAAACAGTGTTGCCAATATGGCGGCGAGCTTTGTGCTCCATCGTGTCATGTGCGCAATCTGCCCCCGCTGTGACCTGACGTCTCACTCCGTTACAAATTGCAGAGCAACCTGAATCGTTAGATAGAATTAAACATACTCTCATAGCCTGATCGGGGAAGATTGGCGTGAGAAAAATGTAATTACTGCATCATTACATAACATTGGTATCTCTTTTTTATCAAGCTCGTGTATGTCTGTCATGTGCGCAATCTACCCCCACTGGGACCCAACGTCTCTCTTCCTCGTAGATTATGAAAACTTGCAGAAAAGTCAGACTAGCATCATCATCCGCGAGTTGTATCCTCGGCAGTAACGTTTCATGGCTCGGGGTTCGGTTCCTATCTTAGGCCTACATCTCTTTTCTCTAGTTTTTCAGGTCTTATATTATGTTATAGCTGACACAGTTTTGTGCTCTTTGTGTAATGAGAGATGGCCAATGTCTTACTCCGTAAATTAACAATCTGCTAGACGTTCACAACACGAAATCTTCATGTCAAAGCGTTACGCCAAATCATATGACAGTTTCAAATCATGTTACTTTTTGATGTGTGTTTCATCACTGCATCACTTTATCCATAAATAACATGACATTTATGACTTTAATTTTTATCAGCTAAACATGTTACCTTCTAGCTGGAGGCAAAAGCTCATAAAAATCTTTTTGATTCATCTACGTAATTAGTCTTTGCCTGTCGGCAAGTTACCCTTTGCCATTATCATTCATAATTGAAATGCAGCACAAAAACTCTCCAGATAGCCTTTATAACTATTAGAAGTGGCATAGATTAGTCGCCCCACGGAGCTTTTGTGGGGTAAATTCTGTAAAAAAGGCACCCAAATGAAATTCAATGGATTGTAATATAGATGTTCCGAAGCAATCACGTAGATTTAAGAAGTCATCTCCGACCAATTGTAGTGTTTGTAAGAACTCAGTGGGGAGAGGGTCATAGTGAACAGAAGTGGCACGATTGGTGTACAAATATAACGGGTTTATATCAGTTATATGTAAATAGGAATCAAAATAGTGATGGGATGCTAGCCGCATCTTTTTACGGCTTTACGGTCTGCGCAGGAAGATATGCAGCTGGTCTATTCGATGTTTTTCCTTTTCTTCCAAACCAGCATGGAAGATTTTATTAATAATAAAAAAAAAACAGAAATACCGCCAAGTACATAAATCTAAGCAGCTTAGCTTTACCCCTTACGGTGTACTTAAAGTTAAGGGTTAGTAGATGTTTCTTCTTTCCTTTACCTTATCCCACTTTTTATGTGGTGTCGGCACAGTGTATGTCAGTTCTCTCCACCTTGATCTGTCATCCACCATAGCCTTTGTCACTCCCTTCCTGTTCATACTCTCCTTGACACAATCGATCCATCGTTTCTTAGGTCTTCCTCTGTTCCGTTGTTAGGTTAGTAGTAGTTTAATGATATATTAATATATAATTATCTTTTAAAGGACGAGCGCTCTTGTAGTGGACACAAATACTTAAAATATCGAAACGAGTTATTTGAAATGTTTTCCATCAGAGTAAAAATAAGTAAACAAGTAGCATTATTAAAAATACAAAGCAAAATATATTGATATTTGCCTGCACATAGCCTGTGAAACTTCGGAGAAGAATATCAATCTAATGACATCTCATATTTTAAAATTCAGCCGTTTAAGTTACAGGAAGCGATAATGCCGACACGCATACTTACATACATACATTACAATATATAAACGCGCCATAAACCTTACACTCGTCCTGGTTTAGTCGGGTAAAAATGAACATAAAAATCTTTGTTTAGAAAGGCAAAAAGAAACTTTAACTTATGTTTTATAATATGAATCATCATCAGGTCTTTCTAGTCTCCACTGCAGGAGCACGACCCTCTCTGTACTACCGAAGCCATATACTAGCCTGATTAGTCAGAGGCCAATATTGAAGCCTTATTTCAAAATAGCGTGTACGATAACAAGTCATGTTTAGGACAGCTAATCACACAGTCATTCGTTACAGATAATAAGATAAGCCGACGAACAGACAGACCCACCACAGGGTTATTTACATTTATATTTACATTATTATAGCCTGCATTACAAGATTATGTTCACATTGGCCGAGTAGATAGGTTAAGTAAGTGTTCTGTAGTTGAACGAGCGATTGTACTAAACAGTGATTTTTCCATACGAAAATCATAGGTTTTAGCAAAATACAAGACGTATTTTCAACTCCAAAATTGCTAAGAACTTATAAAATCACACTGTAGCGATTTTGCGTTCTAATAGCGATGCTGATTTCATAATTAAAATATTACCAGGTTGATCAGAAATTTTTTATTTTTATTTAGTTCAAATTATCTTATTTATAGCTAAATTTTTCATTAGGGATGAGGATTAACATTGGGGGATATCTATTTTATTGTACTTTTGACAAATTCTGAATCAGCAGAAAAATGTTTTATTTTTTAATGAATCATTTGAGTGCCTTTGACCCCTATCTTGCCTGACGGGAGCAACGATGAGGTCTCTCTAGCTTTGAAAATCTTCAACATAGACGGAGGGAACACCTGTTCACGCCGCGTCTTCATGCTTAGGTATTTAGATCTCCCTTTAATTCTTTTTATTATAATTTAATTTTTGTACCACAGAATATTACTTATTTTCTTCTGTAAAATTCACATCCCTTTGCATGCCTGGTTTGATGCTAATTCTGGAATAGAGTTAAAGTAATTATGTATATAAAAAGACTTAGCACGAACCTTTTCTTTATTTGTTTCTGCTGATGTTTCAATGGAGATATGGCGCTTTAGACACATAATTATGTGTCTAAAGCAAAGAACATAGAGTTTGTCTAAGATATTGAATTGATTCAGGCGTTACTTTGCGGAAGTCAAAGATACATGCACTGGATGCGCATGTCTCCATACAAACGGAAATAAGGAATTGTGGCAATATTTGATAATTTTGGCGTAAAAGAGCGAGTCAACGAGAAACTCTTTGTATTTTTTAAACTTTCTTTATCTTTAAACATTTTATGTGCGTAAGAGGGCTCTGGACGAGCATGTCTCAATACAAACGGAAATAAGGAATTGTGGCAATATTTGATAATTTTGGCGTAAAAGAGCGAGTCAACGAGAAACTCTTTGTATTTTTTTAAACTTTCTTTATCTTAAAACATATTATGTGCTTAAGAAGGCTCTGGACGAGCATGTCTCCATACAAACGGAAATAAGGAAAGGTTTCTCGTTGACTCGCTCTTTTACTTGACCAATAGGAATTAGTCCCGCTGTGTGATTTGATTGCGCACACTATTAGGTGCTGACACCGACGGTTCGGTGGTTAAATACGCACTTTATGGACAAAGGTCGCCGGTTCAATTGGCATGTCGAGATGGGAATTTGTCGGCATACACTTTGATTGAATTTCACGCCAACGAACTGCTTAAGAAGATCATAAAACTGTAGTTATTAACACGTTGTTCAAGTCAAGACTTCAATAACATTTTATAGTTTACGAAAGTAATAAGTAAATATAAAATACATAAGTAATAAGTATCTTTCATTTAATATCATGTAGAATTTTCTCATAAAAATTTTTTTTATGACGATTCTCATTAAGAAATAAGTTAATCAGACATTAAAATAAATTGAAATGCCACACAAGTCAGTGCGATCGTTGATTAAATACCGTCAACCCCATTAAACCCCACGTAAATTTTCCTCTCATTAGAATGTCATAGGCTCGTTTCCTAGTAATTACCCGGTAACGAGCGAACATTTTGTTAACCCTTGACACCATTTCCCCTAAAAGCAAATCAACATCTCATCCGACCACGCTGAAAGGCCTATTAATTCAAAGACACGCTATCCATACAATAATTGCAGAAAACAACACTCTAACCACAACACCACGGTATAACCCTTCCTTTAAAAGCGACCACTATATTTTGATCCTCAAATTAAACGCAGAATTACGAAACCTTTCTTCGCTTGGGGGTCTTTTTGGGCTGGTATACTTAATAACTAAGAACCTGGTGGGAGGTCCGTCGGTCACCTAGCTAATTGAAAGTGTCAATCATTTTAACAACGCAAATGAATAGGGCATAGAGATTACGCGACCAAACTAAGTAGACCTTTGAAAATGTTTCAATAAGAGTGTATTTTGATGGGGGAGGGGAATGAGAGGGTTCCGTCGAGGTGGTTAGTAATGACAGATGCCCGGGGCGCGCCATCGCTCACGAACATATTAATGGCGGAGTACTAATTGTCCGGTAAACTCATTACTGGACTGGCTCGAGGCTGCGTAGAAATCTAACAGATTGGTGTTTCTCTAACATCTGGTAATAAGCGTTGTGGACACGCGGTTTCGACAAAATTACACTTCTCGCCTGTTAGCGGGAAATTTGTAATGTGCCAGCTCTGGAGCCGGCTAAATATGCATTCGTTACTGAGTAATGGACGCCACAGCGTGAGTCTGGAAGTAACGTTGCACCTCTCTCTTACATCTGTGGTGGCATCCTCACCTGTGATGCTTCGGACCTCAGGGGACCACTGCCGAAAAACTGCTGAAACAGATATTAGGGCATAGAACACGCATCAATTGATTTTGAATTTGTGGCCCTCAATAGAAATTCAAATTATGTACATTTAATCATTTTTGCCCTCCAATATTTGTCTATGGTCTCTAGAAAAAACATAAGGCAGTCGGTCTACAGATACAAGTAATAGTATCTACTTCGTAGTTTGTGGTGGAGACCCTGAGAAAAAAGATGGAAGGGTTTCCTTCCTTCACATGGTCATCGCACACTTGTAAGAGCATTGGCACGTGATTATTTGACGGTATCCAACTAGCATTTCTGAGGTTTGCTTCTACTGTCGGGCCCAAGCTGAGGAAGCAAGGTAAAACATTTGTTACCTATTTAATTGACTCATAAAATTAAGGTAACGGTGGTAGAATCATAGCATACCGTTACTTAACGTTTCGCATTCCTTACGTTGCAATTTATAGTTGTTCAGACTTAGGTAAAGCGAAGGCTGGTAATATTGCCATTTTAGGAATACACGTTCCATTTATCAACTAACATCATTAACTCGTCAACAACACACGCATGTTTAATTAATAAATCATTAAAAGTAATTTTAAAGTAGGTATTGATCACGAATAAAAAAATCTTTATTTCGAGAAGGTAACAAAGGGAAAGTCTAAAGAGAATAGTCAGGATATTAAAATTAAGTTTGTGATAAAATTTTGAGCAATATACGAAATTGAATCATTAACATTTTTACTTAAATATAATCATATTTTAAATATAAATTTCCATTGCCTTATAAATCACGAAACTTCTTGGGTAGCCTAGTAGCTTAATAATGAAACCAATTATAAACTTTTACTGAATTTCTCGTTAATTTTAAAGCAAGCCTGTGACTAGTAAATTACCTGTGTTAATGTTTGCTGTAGTGACTTTCAACACGAAAAATTATTATTTTTAATTTTAGCAGGCATTTCTGTTGAAATAAGCCATGCTTAATTAATAAATCTGTTAAAATATAATTACTTAGAAGATAGCAATATGATTTTTGTTTCTGCATAGTTAACTCAAAAAAGGGGAAAGTTAACTCAAGAAAGGATTTGAGAAGCTATGAGCAAATGTAACAATACATTTCTGCTTCAGGCATAACGTCGTTGTGCGTCGTGGGAGCTCGTCATAGGAACTATCACACATAAGTCGCCCAATGTTTCATCAACGGGGATAGAGGATGGTATGTATTGGCATGAACCCATAAAATTCAGGATCACTTGGTCTCTGACTGGACTTCTTCGACGACCTGCGTAGAAATATACATTCTCTACATTCTTAATGTCCCATGTCTTTTTATAGAAAAGCACCGAATTAGTAGAGGTACTACAAAAGCAAGTCAACCATAAACATTTGTTGAGATTTCATCCATGGAGAAATGTTTAATATTCTGGCTATGTCGCTTCTTCAAGCATATTTCCATACACCCAGTAAGTATACATACAATGTGTCATTAATTTTTCTCAATTTGAGACTTTGTCACAGAAGAAAAGTTGTTCGTTTACATGTTGAGAAGGTAAATTTAAATCGAATCGAAGATTGAAATAACGTAAGTTCAATACTAAACAAATTGTATAATCTAATAGAACAAATCGAAATGAACATACATAGAATAGGGAGTCGTACAGACAGAAGGTCAGACCTCATTTACATGATGAATGCCCCTAAATGCCCCTAATTCAATCGCCGGATGATCGCTGGTAGCTGATTGGCTCCAGCCGAGTGAAGCATCGTCTCTATCAGCCGCGCGCTGCATAACACAATTTACATTTCATTAATTTATTTCTGACTGATGGCATTTTAAGGCTTTCTTGATTTTTTACTATGACGCAAAAAGTGGCGTTTGGGTCTTATGACACAGGTTCTGTCTTTCAAGTAAGGGAGAAAATCTTTTATGTTGAGTAAGTATATCAGACTACCTCTGATTTGAGCTGTACAGCGTGATTGCTCTATATTGAAACATACTTCAAATCATACTGAATTGAAATTTCGAATATAGAATGCCTTAAGCGTGTGCATGGTCGACTGACCGTGTCACCTACAAGAAAAGACAAGAAATGATGATGATGAATGCCTTAGGGAATACAGAATTTTTAGAAAAGTTGCCCATTGGTGGTCCGTAGTAGCATACGTATGCTTCGTTTAGATTACCCAAAATACCAATATCATTTTTAGCCAGTAAAAATCATTGTTTTTGTATGAATTATTTGCAGTGAAAGTGTTTGTATGAATGACAAAGTTTTATTTGAGGTATATGAAAATGTGCTTTTTCCAAAACATACAATCATGCTTGCCTTATACGTTATGCGAAATTGAGATAATTTCATACTTTTAAACAGCAAAACAAAAAAATTGTCAGGGGTGCCATCTTCAACTCCAGTGGTTGCGGTTATTCTTCAATTGGCGAGTACGTGCGGCCTCCCAATCAGCTACTTTTTCGTCCCCAATTCATAAATAAATAATTAAACATATACGGACCAATTACACAGATTGAGCTAGCCCCAAAGTAAGTTCGAGACTTGTGTTATTGGATACTAACTCAAAACGATACTATATTTTATAATAAATACTTATATAGATACACATCCAAGACCCATGTCAATCTGAAAAAGATCATTTTCCATTTTGACCTGACCGGGGATCGAACTCGGGACCATCCGTGTCGCAGGCTGGCCTGTTGACCGCTGCATCACGGAGCTCGATAAGCTATGTTTAGATTACCCAAACTACCAAATATAATTTTTCGCCAGCAAAAACCATTTTGTTGTATGAATTAATTGTTTTTAAAGTGTTTGTATGAATGACAAAGGTATATTTGAGGTGTATGAAAATGTGCTTTTTCCAAAACATACAATCCTGCATTTCATACTTTAGAAAGCAAAACAAAAAAATTGTCAGGGTTGTCATCTTCAACTCCAGTGGTTGCCCGTCATTCTTCAATTGGCGAGTACGTGCGGCCTCCCAATCAGCTACTTTTCGTCCCCAATTCATCCGAGCAAGTAGCATTCCAAATCTTTTAATTGCATTTACCCAGTCCAAGAACTCCTACCCTTTCCTCGGTTTCGGAACCGAGATAAGCCAAACTAAATGCGGTCATCAATTCGTCTGCCAAGCGTGGTGAGTATGGCAAAACTATTCCATGATGGAAATCTTTGGGAAAGGCCTATGTATTCGGGTTGTTGAGGAAGTGATTATGTGGAAGAGGAGGAGGAAGAGGAAGTGTCAAGCGCAAATTTAGAGGATGCGGTTGAGGAAGAAGATATGTTTTTGAGGAAGAGGATGCGGATGAGGAAGAGGATGAAAGGAAATTTATAAATACTGGCGGACCCAACCCAACAGCCGCTATCCTTTACATAACTGGCGTGGATACACGAAGCGCATGCGCAGTGAAATTCTTCTTAAATTCCCCTTAAATTTTTGAGGAAGCGATACCGGAAAATCCTCTTAATTTTTTGAAGAAGCTATAGCGGAAGAGGAATTTTGTTTTTTTAATTTATGAGTATGCGGTAGCGGTTGAGGAACCCAAAATATTGTGGAACTTCCTCATTATGAGGAGGCGGAAGAGGAATCCTCAGCAACCTTACTATGTATAGCAGTACATTTCTTTGCGGCTGAGATGATGATGAGATTGCAAAAAAACATTTATAGTGAATAAGGTGTTTAATACATTATCAACCTTGACGAAATTAATTGTATCGTTATCAGTGTAGTAGTCCCTGTTATGCTCGAGTGAACCACCAAACGTTTTTTTTCACAATTTAATAATTATGCCGTACGGACATTCGTATTACAAACACATTGATTAAGTAAATATACTGAGGGTAATAAATCGAGTACCTTTCAGTAATTACAATTAAAGTAATGTTTAGTTGTCAATCCGTTACGCACGCACGGAAGGCTTATTGCAGTTACATGCATTGTTACATTACATACTTACAATACACAAGATTGTTACAATTTCCTTTGAAAAATAAAAAATACTATGTACATAAAAGCATAACCCGACTACTTTTTTTGACAGTTTACGGCTACCATATAAATTTTTTGCTGACGTTACGTAGCTTATAACACTCCGGGGAAGAATACAAATCTAATGACAACTCACACTTCAAAATCGGTCAAGCCGTTTACACGTGAAGGTGGTAACAATGGAACAGACATACTTACATACATATATATATATATAAATATTCGTTCGTGCGTGAATAAAACAACTGATGTGACGGTGTGAAAATCGTGCTCGAATTATTCTGACGGAATATACTTAATTTGTCTTTAAAAGTTACGGTATATTAAAGAAACTCACCCTTTTATACATAATTTACCTACAAGAAATAATGTAAATGTTATATGTAAATGTTTACACAAACTTTATGGAGCAGGTATGTAATAAAACGGTATCATTTTGTCGTCCAAAACACATTATAGGTACATATAATTTTCTGTTAAAAAACCAATCAAAAGTAAACAAAGCGTTTGAGAATCAATCATTTGGTCGGTAATATGGAATAGGATTGCCCTGTATAATCGCGAAAAATGGTGAGGTACAGATGGATACCTTACATGATGTCAGTGTAAAAATTTACAAAAATATTTATCCATAAAGTTCAATCTCAACGAAAAGAATTGTCTTTCCATAGAAACTGGATCAGATATTTGCTAATATTGTAAGAAAAGTTGAATTTTTTTTCGTGTTTCTAAGATTGACCATTGAAGATATGTGGTTACATATTAATAAATCAAAACTTCATAGAGCAAATTTCAAAAGAACAACAAATGAAATACCAAAATTTAATAAACCAAATGTTTTATTTAGAAAAAAAAATATAATCACAATGTTTATGTCATCAAATGGACGAATGACTAAAAGTTGCTAGATATAAATTTTAAATACCAAATTATTCCTAGATTCCTCGATCGAAGATCCTATTATTTTCGATTATGAAAAACGATTTCATAATCGAAAATTATTCGAAGGGCAGAAAAGAAGTTAGGTTAGTTTTTTTTTATAACCACCCGGAACGATTAAGGGCAGAAAAGAAGTTAGGTTCGAGTTATTTAGTGCGTTTTTATATTTTGCGAAATACAAATTATTCATTGAGAGTATTAGAAGTTATTAAGTATAACACGTAATAAATATTTTCGGAAATATATATACGACGTAAAAAAATTAGGCTATGGGTATCAAGTAACCTAAAAGTACATAATGGGTTTATTTTTACATTTTCAGCCAAACCAGTTGATAATTAATAATCCTTTTGACCCAGAAACAAAATTGGCAAATAGTGTAAAAGTAAGGGTCAGTTCACACCGAGGCGCGACGCGACGCGCACTTTTTACACAGTGATAGGATTTTAGGCCTTATATGTATAATGAAAACGCCAGAATCGCATAAAAATTTACCGCCTTCTCTGGCATCTTGCGGCCACTACGAACGAAGTTTTTTCTCGAAATTTTAGACGTTTTAAGTGTGCAAATAAGGCTTAAAATCCTATTACTGTGTAAAAAGTGCGCGTCGCGTTGCGTCTCCGTATGAACTGACCCTTAATTTAAACGTCTATATTTCAGACTTCGGTCAGTTGAACTTTTGGTCAAATGACCATTGTTATTTAAAAATTTGCTCCATGAAGTTTTGATTTATTAATATGTAACTGGGGAAAGTTATTCAATATAATAGACTGATTACGCCTCTTAAATAATATGCCGGTATTTTGTCACATCCTATAAAATAATTGATAAAATATGTAGAAGTAGCTACCCTCACTCTATCGCTTAGTAAAAGCGAACAGACAAATGGGTCAAGGGACTTTGTTTGATAATATGTAGGTAGTCATCATCATAGGTCTTTGTAAGACTTCACTGCAGGATCGTGACACTCTCTTTACTACCATAGCCATATATCAGCCACAGCAGTAAGAGGATTTGGCCTACACTCTCCACGTTGGCCAAACAGGTTAGAGAGGTCTCTGATATTTATAAGCTTTGGTTAGCTTGTGTTCCCTAAGTCACCGTAATATGTAGTGATAAGCTGGAATGATTCATTGTTAATTTATATATTATTTAATACTTCAAATACAATACACTTATATCGGAACTGAAAACGTACTCATAAATGCCTTAGAGTGTTGCATCTATACCTCTCTTTAATTAACATCGCGGTGATCATTGACGGGGTGCGCAAGCGCAGCGTGACGCCTTTGTCGCTGTTCCTCTACAAGATGAAAGCTACCAATCGATTTTGAGCAGGTGCAAATAACGCGTTTTTTGCGCTGAAACCAAGGCAGGTGACCTGGTGATGATGTTATTAAAATTAATAATTGAGACGATTCTGACATGTCGTGATCATGTTATTTGGTTTTCGTTCGGTTTATATGAAAATGGGCTAATAAGATTCTTGGGTTTTAATTAAAGAACATATATAATGTGTAAACAGTAAACTACTAGGTATATGGTAATAACAATATTCAACTAAGCAAATAAGATTTGGACTGCAATGCCCAAAAAAATTATAGCCTTAGACACTCGGGAGGATGTAGGTAAGGATAGCAAAATCCCATATTTAGAAGTTATCACTACATATTATAAAACAAAGTCCCCCGCCGCGTCTGTCTGTCTGTCTGTCTGTCTGTCTGTTCGCGATAAACTCCAAAACTACCGAACCGATTTTCATGCGGTTTTCTCCAATGGATAGCGTGGTTCTCGAGGAAGGTTTTAGTATATAGTTTGTTAAGTTTTTGTATACATTTTTGTATATACCAACGATATTTGTTGGAGGTGTCGTAAAAAAATGAGCCGTTTGGGAGCTTTTAAACGAAAACGCTGTCTAAACCCTTTGAGATATAACAAACAATGTATGGTGGAATTGTGTATCTTATTTAGTCTACAGAAAAGTCCGCGATGGCAAATGTCTATATATTAAGGATAACATACTATATTCATTTTAATACTTTAAAAAATGGGCAATTATCAAAGATCACGCGCAGGCCAAACCCTTAGAGTTAGAAATTTGAAATTTTCCTCACGTATTTCTCTTATGACGTAGGCATCCACTAAGGAAGGATTTTTCAAAAGTCATCCCCTAAGGGGGTGAAATAGAGGATTAAAGTTTATATGAAACTTTTTATTCCTTGGACATATTTGTATGAAATTTCGTGTGAATTGAGAATGGCAAAAATAATGTAAGTAGTATCATTTTTAATAGTTTCCCGAAATTAAACCTCTAAGGGGGTAAATCGGGGTATATGTTTAGTTTACCGCTTTGTAGCCTCATATTTTATAATCCCCGCATTTCAAACCTGAAGTCACCGCGGACGCAGTCGCGGGTAAACTGCTAGTTATGGATAAAAAAACTCAAATAGGTACATACTTACAATCTACTATTTTGGGCGGTCGTGTACATGTCGGTAAAATCTTTCTCAATGCATAGTACTGATAGCACCCAAACCAGCAGTAATTTCGGTTTTCTT